>JAINUW010000158.1:1940133-2586844 GCA_020205615.1 Panax quinquefolius | reverse complement strand
AATTCTTCTATTCCATTCCTTATTATTCTATTGGAATAACCTATCTATCGAAGTCTGGTATGCATGGTGATTTCGTTGTTATTCCATTCTTTATTATTCTGTTGGAACATCCTGCTTGCAAGCTGTAATTTTGCCCCGACTTGGTTCCGTTATTTATTATTCTCGTTAGAATAACTTTGCCTATCTGCAAGTACCGCATGCATGGTGATTTTTTTTGTTATTCCATTCTTTATTATTTTGTTGGAACATCCTGTCGGTGCAAATTTCACCTGACCTTGTTCCGTTCTTTATTATTACGTTTAAATACCACATGCGTGCGTTCTGGCGGGACCTAGTTCCATTATTTATTATTCTGGCTGGGAATAACTTTTGCATAAAGATATATATATCGTACGCATGGTGAATCCTTCTGTTATTCCATTCTTTATTATTTTGTTGGAATAATCTATCTATGTGGATTACCACATGCATGGTGAATGATCCTTTATATTCATTCTTTATTAAATTGTGGAAATGATCTAGTTACATTGATAATGATGAGAGTCATAATAAAAGCATTGGACTGATCAAAATCATGGGTATATGAAGTATTAGTAAGTGTTATAATGAGTTATGTTGGTTATTATGTGAAAACATGAAAGTTTCTTAGAAATCACAAAGGGTTGAAAAATCAAATTTTGGTGAAAATGGAACATGAAATTCAATTTACCATATCTCCTATTATATTTTGAATTTTTAAGTGTGGTCAAGTTCTAGACTTAGATCTATGAGTTTCCTAACTTATCCAAGTGGAATCAGTGGAAAAGGTGTTGTAGATTTTCGTGTGGACTGATTTTAGCAAAGCACAAAAAAGTGAAAAATGGGAAAACAACTACTTCCAGAAATTTTAAAAGGGCATTTTTGGCCACTTAATTTGTGATAAAAATTCCGGCCATTTAGGACATGAAATTATATGGTATAAAGTACCTCCTGTCCAAAAATGAGCTCATTCTGACTTAAAATGAGCAAGTTATGACCATTTCAATATTTAGGTTTTTCCAACGAAAAATGCTATAAGTGAAGTTCTATAACTCCGATGACCATGAAATTTAAACTGGAAGATCATGTTAACATGTGTAAGATCCTGCCAAGATTTGGGAATTTCTGGAGTCAAACTTGAGGTAGCTAATTTCTTAAGGAATTAATTAGAAATTAATTTTTGAAAAATAGTAAATGAATTTTAAAAATTCCGAGAAAAATATATGTTCATTATGGGACTATATTATGCTAAATCCCAGAAAAGAAATATTTTTGGGACTGATTTGGTATTTTTCATGAAAAAGCACTAGTTATGAGTATATGAGTTAAATATGTTAGGTGAAGTTGAAAATTTATAAATAGGATTTTATGGCTTGGGAATCCTATATAGGGTATATGTAAATTTTTGATAAGAGATTTGATCATTGGTGATGAAATCTTATGAGTATGGCATTTTTGAATGATTAAATGCATTATTTGGTAAAGTGTAAACAATTAAAATAAATTATTTATAAGTTTAAGAAATAATTAAAATATTGTTATAATATTAATGATATTAGATTATGAGATTATTAAGTGATTGATAACATTGGGATATTCTTGAACCCTGGATAATTTATATTATAAATGTTTAATATTTATCCTTTATCTCATTTGATTGATTCTTTATATCGTTGTCATGATCCTCATGTATATATTATGTTGAAAGTCATCTATGGTCTGTAATGCATAAATGGACTTGGTATGATTATGACCACAGATTATTCGGTATAATCATGACCGTAATGTTACAAATGATGTGGAAAAAGTCCTCATTGGCCGTAGTGCATTGATTGACAATTTTTGGTATGATTATGGCTATGGATTCTTTTCGGCCAAGGGTGCAAAGAAGAATTATTTTATGGCATAATCAGGACTGTTGATGAAAACACGATTATCTTTGGCCCGTAGTGCATGGATAATTCATGGTCGTGATACTAAAAGAATGTCATTGGCCTATAGTGCAGGGATGAATTGATGATGTGGATTAATTATTGAGCTGAGTCTCAACAATGAAATATTAATTCATGGATGTGATAATAATGAATATCCTTGGCCGTAGTACATGGATAATTCATTGATGTGATATCAACGAATATCCTTGGCCGTAGCGCAGGGGTGATTCGATGGTGTGGATTATTTATTAAGCTAAGTCTCAGCGATAAAATATTGATAATAAACTTTTAAATTCGTAGAAGATAGTAAATATCATGCTCTACTTGACTCTTCTAAAATACAGTTGTATGTCTTTGGCCTATAGTGCAAAGATGAATTGTTAATGAATATCTTTGGTCGTAGTGCAAAGATGAATTTATTAGTATTATTATGAGCAGGGATTGTGATTTGGTATAACCATGATTTTTGATGTTTCAAATGAAGATAGGTGATGAAAATTATCTTCGTCACCGGTGCGAAAAGGAATTGTAATCACAATTATGATTATGAGTTATTCATATGATTGTGGGCGAGAATTGTTGATTGATGTTATAGGATAAAACATTATTTGTGGACTTTTAACATGAGAAGATAATAGACACGATGATCTATTTGACTCTTTTAATGGATTGCTTCGTTTAAATTTATGACTATGGTTGAAAAGTTTTATAATCTACTATATGTTTTAAATCTACGATTTATTATTGACAAAAGCTGTTGATAATTTCATTATCTTTAGTTATGATATTCTTTACTGGGATAGTTGTGCTCACCCTTTTGCTTCACAATTCCTTTCGGGTAATAGGGTGTAGGCTGGGTTGGCGGGGATAACATGGGAATAGAGCGGTGGTCTATAAATCATGTTGAGGTTCTCCTAAATAGTATGGAAATAATTTTATTGAGAACTTTAGATAAGTGTGTCGTATTGTATACGTCTATTTGATATTTAATTTTGGTGAACCGAATAGGGTGGCGAACCCAACTTTGGAAGGGTATTTTGTCACTATCATACAAGATGTCTAATGACATACAACCTCGTGTTATCATAAGACGGGGTTGTGCACATTCACTTCTTTGAGTATATCTATGAGCACTACCTATATGATCTTGGAGTTTATTTAAAATATAATTTTCACTTGGAGACAAAGGGAGATAGTTATATGCCGGAGAAGACTCACCATTGGAAGGAACATGATAGTAATCTTCTCGTTTTTTTTTGGGGTCTATTAGGTCAACCAAGGATAATTCTCTGGACATATGATATCTATCATAACTTAGATTCATGGCTTCCTATGTATGAAGAAGGTTTCCTTGAGCACTTCCCAAAGATTTTAATTTCTAAAATAGTTTTTGATTGTACTTTTATGTAACGTACCATTGTAAGGTTGTGGTCGAGGCACCATGAGAGTTACATACATTTGTATTAAAACTCACAGTATACTTGTCGTCGTATTTTGCACGACAGTTGTATAAATGAAGTTGTTAGTAGTGTATTTTCTGGCGACCCAAGATGGGTGATGTATACCTATTTTAGGGGTGTCATAACCCAGCTACTTGTTGCTGGAAATCCATGTGAGAACTCCTATGTATATAGGACATCCTCTCTACCTTTTGTTGTTTAGTCTTTAGCTCATGATTGAGCACAAAGACTTCGTGTTTCAGCTCGTGGACCTTGTCCTTGGCCAAAACTCGATCATCATGTTCCTCTTCCCACATACCCTCCACACTAGTTTTGTCCTATCGGATAGCTTGGAGTTCCTCTTTTAACTACTTTACCTCTTTACAATACTGGACATTTCTATCCAATACTGACATGAATAATGCTTTCATTGACTCCCCCAAAGTCAAATCTTCTGTAGGTGTTATTTGATCAAAAGACATCACATCCACCTCTTCCTCTAGCATGCCATCAAATATAGACATGTAGTCTAAGTTGTCTGAGTCTCCAAACTTGATTGCCACCACTTCTGGTTCTACTGCTAGGGGATTTGGTAGTATCTCTACTTGATTTATCGAATCCTCACTTACTACATGTATATCTCTATACATATCATTTTCTCCTGACATCTACAACAAAATAATATAGTTTGATTAGTACACGCCAGTAGAATAATAAAAACACATAACATAATATAATGCATTTTTATAGGGTTATTTTCCATCTTTTACTTCTTTATCCTTTCTTAAGGTTATGACTTAAGGTTCTAATTTCCCCCTTAGTTTTATAAGCTACGCTTTGATACCAACCTGTAGCGCCCCCAAATCCGAGTATCTTCCAACCCGACATATGGTGCAATACGATACTACCATTCATACTTTCATTCAATTAAAAAACCTCAAAAGAACGAACATGACTTCTATATATTCAAAGTAATATTTACATTTCCCAGGTTCTATACCCATTACAAAGGTTCTTTGTCATAATATCAAAATACATTACAACAATAAACCTATACTATTACATAGACCGATTAACGATCTACCTTAGCCTTTCCTTTATCCTTATTCGATCCTTCGGGACGTTCAGTCTTAGCTACATTCATATGGTTCAAGCAAGAGTGAGCATAACTAGCTTAGCAAGTATAACAATTCAATAACAACATGCTTGACACATAAGAATCGTATATCTTCAAAACTGAACAATAGTTATAAAGTACTATTGATGATTCAAAATAGCACTTCATCTTTCTTTCAAAATGTTTTATAATAATAAGAATATTCAGTAAAACATTAACTCCGGTACAAGACCTTGAGCATTTCGTTCTTCTTTGAAAAGGACAACCCAACACTAAGTCCGTAAGTCTGGTATTACTTACGAGCACTTCTAGGTGATCAACCTATTGTACTCTATGTTGATCAACACTACATCCATTAAATTTATCTACGTTTAATTTGTGGCAACCTCACGTGCCTATCGTTTGACGAAAAAACATTTGTTTAGCATACTCAGTCTTCTTTTGAAAACCATATCAAGTAGTTAACAAAAGATAATAACATTTGACAAGAGTTGGATAGATTATCAGTAATCCACCAAATACATTAAGTCTAGCCAGAAGAGTTGGCTTTAACTTCAACATATACCAATTCATGCATAAGGATACATGAATTTCAAAACTTGTTCAGATTAAACTGAAACAAGGGTTAAAATACTTGCCTTCAG
Organism: Panax quinquefolius; assembly: GCA_020205615.1. Classification (NCBI taxonomy): domain Eukaryota; kingdom Viridiplantae; phylum Streptophyta; class Magnoliopsida; order Apiales; family Araliaceae; genus Panax; species Panax quinquefolius. The sequence goes on along the minus strand of JAINUW010000158.1, from coordinate 2,581,692 downwards.
TGTCTGCTACGGTATAATTACTTTATGTTCGAATCTTTCAAGTCTCTACAACACATGATCACATAATGCCTCGTATTAGGTCATAGATAATCAAGTATGTATATGACTATATCTTACCCTTCATCTCAATCTAATTATGTATTAGATTTATTTACTATTAATTCCAGTGTGTTATTCTACTTGCATTCATAGTTGAAATAGATTATCATCAACCTTTATGCACTATCCTTAAGGTTTAACAAAGTTTTAACAATGTTCATTCAAGTTCCTTAAGTTGTGTTTACTTTGAATCAATTACATTCCTTGCTTTGTACTTGTAATTATTCTTTACAATTTTGTTCTAGAAATTTGGCCACAAGCTTCAAACTTGTACTCATTAAGCCACGCTAACAAGCCTGAAGTTAACGATAGGGATGCTCCGACTTGGCGTTATAAGACGAGTCCTTACTTTCGATTAATCCGTCTTTGTGGCGCCACTTTCCAGTAGGTCAGGACCTGTTCATGGCGCTGCCATGCATGAATTAATTTGCCTTGAAATTTGGCGGCGCCATGTGATGCATCTCTGTGCACTGAAATTTTTTATAGCATTGAAATTTTGCGAAACTCTCGGGCTCATAACTTCTTCGTTATAAGTCTGAATTGGCTCGTTCAAAAGCCTACGGTTCAAAAATTACATACTCTACGTGATCATGCAAGAATTTTATCTATTAGACTTAGTTTTCTAAAAATTCACCTATTGGTTCATTTTTAACGAAAAATGATAAAAGTTCGTGAACGTTCAACGCTCGTTTCTTCGTTCTAAGTCGGAATTCGATCATTTTTGAGTCTACAACTCTAGAATGCCAAATATGACTTGTCTCCATCGAAAACCAATGTTTCCGAGTTCAAACACAAAATTTGACTTCTATTCCGAGAATTTCACGAATCCGAAAATTATCGTCTAATCGTGCAATTTCCGGCAAATCTTCATTACTTATGATTTGTTCATTACTTCAAATAAATTCAATTCATCATATGAACATCTCAACATACTTACTACAACAATTTATTTTCATGTTGGATTTTGACTTATTCTTTCATGAGCTTATAACTTATTAAAGTATAAACTACTTATAGTTTCATTGTTCATAACTTATGAAAGTTAAGGTCTTTTTAATCACCATACTTATATGTTCTCAACATATAATATCGTTCATGTATACATGATACATATTTATACAAGTTCTTCACTTTCATACTACTTCTTAAGATAAACTTATATTAAGTTCATATAACTTCTTCATAAGTTCAAAACTTATACAAGTGTAAATGACTTATTTCCTACTTATACTGCTTAAGTTCATTGATTACTCATTCTTCTTGCTTCTTAACATCCATGTTCCTTAATCCATACTTTTCTTATCAACCTATAATGGTAGAGATAGAAGATAAATAGAGAAGAAGTCTTACCCTTTGAAGTTCTTTTAAACTAGTCTTCTTCTTCTTCTTACAAATGGAAGTAACTTATTGTTGCTTATTCTCTCTAACACTTAAGCACTTTGTAAGATGTTGGATTATTTGAACAAGTAATAAATGGCTAGCAAGCTTCTTCTATTTATAGAACATCCAAAGCTTGGGTAGTTTAGTCATTAAATCATCCCACCTCCTTAAGCCACCTCCTTACTATTCATTACTTGCTAATCACAACTCTTATCCTTTGCTTGGCCATTACTCCTAAGTCTTGGTCATTACTCCTAAGTCTTGGTCATTACTCCTAATACTTGGTCATCACACATTATACTTGATTACCAAGATCTACCATATTAACATGGTTTGCCCCATGGGTTACAACAATTCATTGAATCCTAGCTTGGGCTTAGATTAACTTAGCTTTTGGGCTTGCATTAATAAACACTAACTTGTTCATTAATTAACGTTTGGGCCTTACCATTAATTTCCTTGGGCTTGAACAAATTCCCCAATAAATCCTACAAGTCCAATACTTTTGCTTTATACATAAAACGTATTGTCTATGTATCATTTTTGTATTTTAATTCATATACAACTTCATTATATACGATATACCGTCATTCATACAAACTCATATAATACTTTGTATTATACTCGTTTTCATTACCTTGTACAATACCTAGGTATCATATAATTATTACTTACTCATTAATACTTCGCCCTCCTTAATGTTCTCAATTTAAGTTCGCAAGCGAAATATTGCGTTTTCCATACATAGATTATTATTACATAATCCATCTTACCTTGACATTCTATCATTACGTATTTCTCAGAAATTCAAAAATAAATCCCAAGCAAATATCAATGAATAGTGTTTTTCAGAAAATTTATCGGTAAACTTTTCTTTCCATCTTGGAAATTCAAACACTTTAATTCCTTCACGTAGCTAAAATACTACGACATTCCAACATTATTAGGTTACAGAATAATAACTATCTTGATATCACATAGAATATAATTTTATTTATTATTTAATTCAATAAAATTATTTTACAATAAGGTCCGAATTTCTCGGTCGTTACATCCTTTGTTATGTCTGGGTGTTAAGCGGCAGGCGTGAAGTTTTAGCATATACAAATGCATTTGATCGCCGCGGCTCCCCGCAACTCCACTCTTGTGTGTTCTGCTTCTACTTCATCCTTGTCATGCTGTTGTTGTTCATTTGTCCAACAATGCTTGGTTTCTTTTCTCCACTCGATCCTCGTGTCATAACTCCATTAGCTTCATTGCTACCAACCAACGCTGAGCCATGCCATTTCCTGCACTTTCACACCAAAGGAGTTCTCAGTACATGCAATGCAAAATATCATGAAATATAACTAAAAATATGCTAAAATGCACTTGAGATGGGCATAGTTCTCGCGAATTGATATCCAATAAGTAGGTATAAAACCCACTTATCAAATAACCCCAAACTTGAACTATTATTTGTTCTCAAGTAATTCATACTACATAAACACTGAAAATGCAACTACATGTTGTGCAACTATATCATGATGCAAACGAGTCTCCCATTCTTCCAGCTATAACATAATTTCAGTCCAACATGCCTCAGTGAATTATCCGGATTCAAGAATACAAATTCAAACCAAACTATAGGCATAATATCATACACTCGGATAATTCATATATGCTATAAATATGTTGTGTGTGTGTTGTGTTCACCAAAACTTGATTAAAACAAGAATACACATGCTAAACTGCTCAGAACAGAAATTTACAATCTAAATCAAGATTCATGTATACTTATGCAACAAAGACTGTTCCAACATATCAAAACAATTTGAGGTTCAACAATAGGTTTAAACTGCTTTATTCTTACTCATGAGGGCGATTCTCGCTCTTTCTCGCAGTGATTATTTTTCTTTTCTTTTTTTTTTCTTTATATATAGCGAGTGCGTTTTACGCTCCATCTCGCTCCTTCTAAAGAGTCAATCATTTAGCTCAAGAAGGTTTCAAGATAGCTTTTTCTTTTCTCTTCTTTTTATATAGCATACCCACCAAAGTTTGATTATCAATGTTTTGTACAGTTTAAGTCCAATTTTCACATATTTCTCTTTTTAAAACCACATTTCCTATTAAGAAATGCAACACATCATTCTTATGCCTACAAACAATTGTGAACACGGCAGTGCAAACCGAAAGCATCTAAACAGCATCATGAATTACATCGTGTAAAACATTATATCTAAGCTCATGTTATCCAAAATACTCAACAATCCTTCAAAATTCACTTTCATCATAGGCTAGACAAAATTTCCAAAAAGCTAGAATTTGTGAGACATGCACTAAACATAAACTGACACACATAATAATGACTAAACACCCTAAAAAAATTTTTAAAACACATAGACAAACCAACTACTCATGCAAACATTATATGCAACATAAACATGCAAAATTTAAACTAATCATGCAAATACTATATGAAACTACACTACTACCCCAATACCCCCAAACTTATAATATTCATTGCCTCAATGAATGAAGGTATAGGGTTAGAGAAACTCCCCTACTGCTCAGCTGTGCCACCCTCGTCGAGTGGTGAATCCGATGGTGGATATGGCACGGCCATCCCGAACTGTGGCCACCCAAGCATGGTTCCCTATTGTGCAAATGCCTCCGTAAATGATATCGTCAACCCCGTGGCAAATGCTGCAAAGTTATCATACATATCATCGACTTTACGCTCCAACCGTCAGAGTTGTCGATCTCTAGTAGTAGCATTTTCTTGAGCCGACGTTCCTGCTTTAGTTGCTTGTGTGGGCTGTGGTGGAGGCACTGAGGATGTGGGTTGGATGATAAAGCCTTTTCCTCTCGGGTGCAGTGCACCTCCTGCCCAATCCTCGAATTTTGCAATGGTTGCATGCGTGATATCTTGGCTGGGGTTCTGCATTTGTTTATTGTCTCAATGGCAGCCTTGATGGGCACACATCATAGCTATAACTGACGCGTGTGGAATACATCCCATAGTGCTTCCCCGCAGATAACACAACATATTTTGATGGATGAGGTGGCCCACATTAATGTACTTTCCAGTGACTATTCCCCATAGAATAACAGCCCTCTCAGTAGTGATTTTGTACTGATGAGATGACAGAACAAGCTTTGCACATAAAAATAGATTCCACGCTTTAGCATACCAATTCAAAGCTGAGGCTGGGAAAGTTCTCGGCTCATTTGTTCCTGCCCTACAAGTCCACTTCGTGCCTGGAATGCACAAATTAGTAATGACTGTGTCCAGATCAGTCTCAAAGCTGGCAGCCTCAACCCAATTGTCGTACCCAGTCAGTGGTTTGTCAACTATCCTAAAAATCTCTCTGATTGCTAGTGGTCTATAATTTATTTGAAATCCTTGAACCACAGATAGACCACTCATTGTGTCTTTAGCATTAGTATAGAATTCTCGAACGATACTCATTGGAATAGGCATAGGGGTTGCAGTCAATCCACCCCATCCTCTTTCGCGAATCATATCCCATAGCTGACCATCTTGTTTCTCAGGTTTGAAACTGCACTCCTTCACAAACGTCTTTGACACGATTCTATAATACTCCGTTTGTGCTTCCAGACTCAGAAATTTGGTATGATCCACAACATCTTCACCTTGGTGACTGGAGGAAGATGATGATGACGAAGTGGCAAAACGTGCTCTCTTAGGACCCATTAGAAATTGATAGAGAAAGCGAGGATTACTTGCCTTGCAGTGAATAATGAGTTCTAGCCAATGATGGAGTACCCCCAAACTGAATTCTGCACAACCCAATCTGAAACCATAGCTTTATAATGCATATATGGATCGTGGGTATAATCGTGGGTGTGAGCACCGAAGTGACAATCACGTAATGGAGAGGAGAGTTATGGCTTAGTTTGTAACTGACTAGAGATGAGGGGACGTGTGTGTTGAGGAGAGCAAGAGAATATGCCTTCTGGTATTTTAATTGATATAACACATGAGCCACAACACGTTTTAAAAACCAGAAATTTTTCAAGTTCCGGTCCCAGGCGTGGCCGCGCACATTTTCAAGGTATATGTGGTGCGGGCGTGCAATTGATGAACGCCTAGGCGCTTGACATTGTATGGGTTGGACCGCCTAGGCGGTTGGAGCATGATTTGGCTATTGACTTTAGGCGCTTAAGCGCTTGGTTGCTGCATAGCTGGGGCGCCTAGGCACTTGGGGTACGTCTGAGCTACTATTAGTGGGACGCGGCTGCGCGGCTTTTCAAAGGATATGTGGCGCGGGCGCGCGAGTGGAATTTTTAGTCTTGCAGGCATGCAGCGCAGGTGCGCGATATTGTACGGTGAACATGGCGCAGCCGTGGAACCCTGTTTCCTGCACTGCCAACTTTCATTTCCAGTACTTCAAATCAGTAATGAATTAAGTCCAAGATATCTACATAGACATCAATAAACACTGTCAAGGCATGAATTCCTGAGTACGCATGAGTGTCTAACTTAATACCATAATTTCGATGCTATGCACAAACATACTCATATCCACATTCAGCTGCTAAGATATTTATGCAAAGCTAATCTACTATCACAATTAAAAATGTGAATGAACTATAAATACAACCGAAACTGAATAAATAAAAAAATAGAGATATAAACAATGGGTTGCCTCCCATCAAGCGCTAAGTTATAGTCAATTAGCTTGGTTATCTCTGAATCTCATGTCGAAGAGAGAATTGAGGTGACTTTTTGTCTGTCCACCTCGCCACCAAAGTAATGCTTCAGCCGCTGTCTATTCACTTTAAACGGCTGATCCAGGAATTTATCAAACACTTCTATCGCACCATGTGGGAAAATAGTCTTCACTGTAAATGGCCCTGACCATCTTGATTTCAACTTCCTGGGAAAGAGTTTAAGTCTGAAATTGAAAAGTAACACTCTTTGTCCCGGTTTAAATGTTCTCTCTATGTTCTTTCGATCATGCCATTTCTTCACCTTCTCCTTGTACATCTTTGAATTTCCATATGCCTATTATCGAAATTCATCCAACTCGTTGAACTGGAGTAGGCATTTCTCCCCTACAGCTTTCAAATCAAAATTGAGCTTCCGAATTGCCCAATATGCTTTATGTTCTAGCTCCATAGGAAGGTGACAGACTTTTCCATAAATGAGCTGAAAAGGTGACATGCCCAATGGAGTTTTGTATGCGGTCCTATATGCCCAAACATCATCTTCCAGCTTTAAAGACCAATCCTTCCTCATGGGATTCACAACTTTTTCAAGGATTCTTTTAACCTCATAATTGGACACTTCAGCTTGGCCATTCATTTGTGGATGATAAGCTTTAGCAATATGATGGTTCACCCCATATTTAGCCAACAAAGCTGTAAACTGCATGTTGCAGAAATGACTGCCTTCATCACTAATGATGGCCCTAGGAGTCCCAAACTGTGTGAAGATACTTCTGTGTAAAAAGCTGAGGACTACCTTGGCATCATCTGTCCGAAGAGCTGCCACTTCTACCCATTTTGACACGTAATCCACTACGAGCAAGATGTAGAGATTTCTGTAAGAAGAAACAAAAGGGCCCATGAAATCAATCCCCCACACATCAAAAATTTCTACTTCGAGGATCGTATTTAATGGCATTTCATTTTGTTTTGAGATGTTCCCAACTATCTGACATCTATCACACCTCTGGACGAAACTGTACGCATCCTTGAAAATTGTCGGCCAGTAAAATCCTGCTTGTAGCACTCTAGACGTTGTTCGCTCTCCTCCATAGTGACCCCCATACACAGAAGTATGACAATCCTATAAAATCCCCTCAGTCTGGCTATATGGGATACACCGTCTTATCATTTGATCAGAACACTATTTAAACAAATATGGCTCATCCCATATAAACCATTTGACATCATGCAAAAAAAAAATTCTTTTGATAACCCACCAAGTCAGAAGGTATCATCTTACTCACCAAATAATTTGCATAGCCTACGAACCATGTCACTTCCCCTTTCACCACAAGAAACTGCTCATCTGTAAAGGATTTATTAATTACAACTTTGTCGTCTGCCTCCCTTTTTGGATTCTCTAGTCGAGATAAATGGTCCGCCACTTGGTTTTTAGTGCCCTTTCGGTCCTTGATCTCCAAATCAAATTTCTGCAGTAATAAAATCCATCTGATCAACCGAGGTTTGGCATCCTTCTTTGCCACTAAATGTTGAATTTCCGCGTGATCCGTGTACACTATCACCTTTGTACCAATCAAATACGCTCGAAATTTATCAAAGGCATACACCACTACCAATAACTCTTTCTCTGTAGTGGTGTAGTTCAACTGTGCATTTGTAAGGGTCTTGCTGGCATAATAAATCACATGAAACATCTTTTCCTTTCTCTAACCCAATGCAGCCCCTACAGCGTAATCACTAACATCACACATCAGCTCAAATGGAAAATCCCAATCTGGTGCAGTAATAACTGGTGCCGAAGTTAATTTACCCTTCAAGTGCTCAAATGCCGACACGCAGGCTTCATCAAAGTTAAACTATGCATCCTTCTCCAATAAACTGCATAGTGGTTTAGTTATATTAGAGAAGTCCTTGATGAATCTGCGGTATAAACCTGCATGTCCCAGAAAACTGCGAACACATTTTACTGAAGTAGGTGGAGGCAAATTCTCAATAGTTTCCATCTTAGCCCTTTCCACCTCGAGTCCCTTCTTCGAAACCTTGTGTCTCAGAATAATTCCTTCTTGTACCATGAAATGGCACTTTTCCCAGTTCAGTACTAAATTTGTCTCAACACACCTCTTTAAAACCATCACTAAATTCTCAAGGCATAAATCAAAAGAATCCCTAAATACTGAGAAATCGTCCATAAATACCTCCACATTCTGTTCCACCATATCCAAAAATATAGCCATCATGAATCTCTGAAAGGTAGCTGGAGCATTGCACAACCCAAAATACATCCTTCTGAAGGCAAAAGTGTCGTATGGACATGTGAAGGTAGTGTTTTCCTGGTCTTCTAGAGCTATCATAATTTGGTTGTAGCCTGAATACCCATCTAGAAGGCAATAATACTCATGACCTGCTAGTCTATCCAATATTTGATCAATGAATGGCAGTGGGAAGTGATCTTTCCTCGTAGCTTTGTTCAGCCTACGGTAATCCATGCAGACTCTCCACCCCGTCACTATTCGTGTTGGAATCAACTCATTATTCTCATTTAGAACCACGGTCATACCACCCTTCTTCGGTAGACATTGCACTGGGCTCACCCACACACTATCGGAAATTGGATATATTATACCTGCATCCACCCATTTCAAAACTTCTTACTTGACCATTTCTTTCATGATCAAATTAAGTCTTCTTTGTTGCTCTACCGATGACTTACTATCATCTTCCAATAGGATCTTATGCATGCAAAAAGAAGGGTTGATCCCTTTGATATCTGCTATAGTCCATCCAATAGCTGATTTAAACTCTCTAAGCACTCGTAACAGTTTTTCTTCCTGAAAAGATGTTAGTGCAGAAGAAATAATCACAGGTAGCTTTGAATTTTTATTTAAAAATGTGTACCCCAAATGAGCTGGAAGTGGTTTTAATTCAAGTTCTGGAGGTGTCTCAAGAGATGGCTTCAATTTTTCTATTGTCTCTCCAGCTTTCTTCAATGGCTCCACCGGTGTTTTGAATTTTTTGAATTGTGGATTAGTATCCAGATATTTTACAAGTTGTTCAAATTCCTCGTCCTCCAATTTTGAATTTTCAGCAATGAAATTTATCAACGGTTCATACTCCACTAAACTCTGTACTTCATCTATTAGAATCTAATCCACCAAATCAACCCGGTAGTATTCTTTTTCATCTTTCAGAAACTTCATCGCCTTGAATACGTTAAAGGTAACCTCCTGATCATGAACACGCATGGTGAGTTCCCTTTTCTGCACGTCTATCAAGGTCCTTCCTGTGGCTAAGAATGGTCTCCCTAGTATGATTGGTATACTCTTATCTTCATCATAATCTAAAACGATGAAGTCAACCGGAAAGATGAATTTGTCTACTTTTACCAATACATCTTCAATAATTCCCCGTGGATACGTGATGGATCTGTCAGCTAGCTACAATGAAATATTTGTTGGCCTTGGAGCCGGCAATCCCAACTAGTTGAATACTGACAAGGGCATCAAATTGATACTTGCCCCAAGATCACATAGACACTTACTTAAGCTCATCTTTTCGATCGTACATGGAATTGTGAAACTGCCCTAATCTTTCAGCTTTGGAGGTAGTTTGCGCTGAAGCACTGCACTACATTCCTCTGTCAAGGTCACTGTCTCAAACTCTTCTAATCTCCTCTTCTTTGACAATATACCCTTCATGAACTTTGCATAACTTGGCATCTGTTCCAATGCCTTTGCGAAAGGTATGTTAATCTACAGCTTTTTAAAGACCTCCAAAAACTTGTTGAACTGCTTATCTTCCCTCTGCTTATTCAATCTTTGCAGATATAGAACCGGAGGGTGAACCGCGCCATGCTCAGTTTCTGTAACCTTTTTCCCAGACCTTAATGTGATCGCTTGACACTTTTCCTTCCCTTCTCTTCGTGGATTTGCCTCTGTATTACTTGGCAATGAACCCTGGGGCCTGTTGTTAAGCATGCTCGCCATTTGCCCCATTTGAGTTTCCAGATTTTTAATAGCCACTGCTTGGCTTTTGATCATTACCTCTGTGTTTGCCACGTACTTCATCATCATCTCCTCCATTTCTGATTTCTTTTCTTGCTGAGGTGCAGCTGGAGTATGATGTTGTTGTTGTTGAGAAAATCCCGGCGGAAAAAGTGGTCTTAGAGTAAACTGTTGTTGCGCTGGCTGTGACTGAAATTGATTATTCGGCTAAAACTGATTATACTGATTTCCCTGATTGTTTGACCAACTGAAGTTTGGATGGTTGAGGTTGTTGGAGTTGTATGTGTTCTGAAATTGGCCTTGGTCCTTCCTGTAGTTGCTCACATACTGTACCGACTCTGAGCTAATAGCATATTGATCCATGGAGTGTGACCCTGCATAAATTTCGTATATAAAGGCAACTGTCTTTGCCTTACTCTCTATCAATGAGTCTATTTTCTTTGCCATGGATGCCATCTATGCTGACAACTAAGTGATAGCATCCACTTCCAACAAGCCTGTAACTTTGGGTTGTGGCATCCAAGATGTAGGGTTTTGAAAGTCATTCGCTGCCATTGTCTCAATAAGGTTATAAGCTTCCTCATAACTCTTTGCCCATAATTCTCCTCCTGCAGCTGCATCTACAATTGGCCTAGACCGCAATCCCAGTCCTTTATAGAATGTGTTGATTACCATCCAATCTGGCATGTCATGGTGCGGACACTTCCGTAACATCTCTTTGTATCTCTCCCAGGCTTCATAGAAGGATTCACCCTGTTGTTGCTCAAATCAGGAGATTGTTGTCCTCATCTTTGCGGTCTTAGCCATTGGGAAAAACTTGGCTAAGCACTTCCGTGCTAGGTCCTCCCATGTAGTAATTGATCCTGAAGGCAAAGAATGAAGCCAACTTCTTGCTTTATCCCTCAATGAGAACAGAAATAGCCTAAGTCTAATAGCATCCTCCGACACCTCGTTGTATCTGAAAGTATCACATATCTCAATAAAGCTCAATAGGTGCTCATTAGGATCATCCAGAGCAAAGACCCCCAAATCAGATCAAATTACGCACTATCTGAATAGTGCCTGATTTTATCTCGAATGTATTAGCTGCTATCGTTGGTATGACTATGCTAGACTGAAGTCCATTAATATTGGGCATGGAATAGTCTCTCAGAGCCCGGTGCTCTTCTCTTTGCTCTTCTGCCATATTAGATGTAGTGCCCTCTAACTTTGCTTGTAAATTTCTCCGCATTCTCGCTTTCCAACCTCTCCCGTTAATATTATCCTATGCTGGTATCAATTCGGAATTAGATGATCGCGTGTACATAAAATATCTACAAGTACCTGAAACAAAAACAAAAATAAAAAAATAGAAATAAGATACGATTAGATTTGTCCAAGTCATACAATATAGCTTAAAACTGATGATAATTATTTAAATTTAAATGCCTTTCCCCGGCAACGGCGCCAAAAACTTGGTGCCTCCTTTTTACTTCTAATAAAAGGACTCTAACTCATGCAAGCATACATGTGTCAACAAGTAATACAGAGTAAGTAGAGTATCGATCCACGGAGAAAGGTTTCTAAATTAAACTATTATGCATCAACTAAATCACTATTTTTATATGCTTAAACTAACGCTTATGATTGTGAATTATTCTAAACTTAAATAATAACTAAAAGAAGAACATTAATGTAATAAATCAAATCTGGAAATAATGGGATCCTAACTTCATTTAATAGTTCATCTAATTACCACCTTCATCTAAGATTATTCACGTATTATAGAAATTTAGAGAAGAGCTCAAACATAGACGTAACCATTTTTTAATGTATTATGACATACTTACATAACATCCACATGCAATAGACATCATGTAATCGTCAATAAAACCAACTTCACTATATGTCTATGTGAAATTACAGCCATATTGAATTTAAGCACAAACCCTTATAATATTTCGTACAGTGAAACAGTATATGTCTATCTGGTCCACGAAATATAAAGCTAAGCAAATCAGCCCTATATACGTATGATATCATGATTATGACCATACTTGCATGTTATTTTTCAATTCCATACAAGCAGATAAAATGAATGGTGATCAATCATTCATACATTCAAATCAATCATAATAGAAAGTCCTAATGATACGCAAACAGTCCAGCAATTAAGCAATCAATTAGACTAACTATTAAAATCGGTTAGAATCCCATAATGGAGTTTAGTTCATTGCTGAACTGAAAGCCATTATGGGATCAAAGCAATACATGGAAAATGAATAAATAATTCAAAGAGAGAAGATAGAATTGATCAAACCCAATTGCTAATTATAATCCAAACGTAACGTTCAACTCCTCAATAATCTCCAATACATAAACGTAAACAATGATTGAATCCCAAAGATGAAGTAGAAAATATGAAGTCTATACTTGGCTCCACGTTGAAAATCGCTCAATGCGTAAAACCCTAGTTCTCTGATATAAAAAACACGTAAAAACAATAGATGATGCGTCTGGTACCAACCAGAATAGTTTTAACCAACTCAAACACTTCCCATTTAAAAATTAAAATAAAATTAATTAACAATTTTATGGATGTAGACTACCGCTTTCGAGGTTCCTTTGTCATTATAAGTATTTGGCGGCGTGAGTTTAACCTATCTGTAGTGCAATTTGCTTCGGCTCTATAAACTTTGCACTCTTGTGCTCTACTACTGCTTCATCCTTGTCATGCTGCTCTTGTTCATTTGTTCACCAATGCTTGGTTTCTTTTCTCCACTCGATCCTCGTGTCATACCTCCATTTGCTTCATTTCCACCAACCAACGCTGAGCCATGCCATTTCCTACATTTTCACACCAAAGGAGTTCTCAGTACATGTAATGCAAAATATCATGAAATATAACTAAAAACATGCTAAAATGTACTTGAGATGGGCATAGTACTCGCGAATTGATATCCAATAAGTAGGAATAAAACCCACTTATCAGTAAACTACTTCTCCAACTCTTCGCAGTATCTCAAAAGGTCCAATAAATCTTGGGTTGAGCTTTCCTTTCTTGCCAAAATGAATTTTCCCTTTCTAAGGAGAAACTTTGAGGAAAACAAAATTTCCTACTTCAAATTTGTGATTCTGCCTGTGTTGATCAGTATACTTCTTCTATCGATCCTGAGCAGCTACCAGTCTTGCTCTGATAAGTTTGATAACTTCATTCTCTATCAGTATCAGATTACGGGCCTACCAACCGATTTGGCGTTCACCAACTTCATCCCAGCATAGTGGAGTTCTGCATTTCCTGCCATATAATGCCTCATATGGCGGCATGCTAATACTTGCATGGTAACTGTTGTTGTATGCAAATTCCACCAACAGTAGATGATCATCCCAGTTTCCTTTAAAATCCATTATGCACGCTCTAAGCATATCCTCTAACGTTTTGATTGTTTGTTCGCTTTGACCATCGGTTTGAAGATGATATGATGTACTCATCTTCAGTTGCGTTCCCATGCATTCCTGTAGTCTCTTCCAGAAATTTGAGGTGAACCTCGGATCTCTGTCTGATACAATTGATATTGGAACTCCATGTCTTGAGATGATCTCCTTGACGTACAGTTTTGCCAGCTGATCAAGATTAAATCTAATCTTTATTGGCAAAAAGTGTGTTGATTTTGTTAATATATCCACTACCACCCAAATCGCATCGTATCCTTTCTGAGTGGTTGGAAGACCTACCATAAAATCCATTGTGATATGCTTCCACTTCCATTCCAGTATTTCCAATGATTGAAGTAATCCGCTCGGTCTTTGATGGTCGGCCTTTACTTTCTGACATGTCAAACACTTTGCAATGCATTTTGCAATGTCTCTTTTCATATTTGGCCACCAAAAATGTCATCGCAAATCTTGATACATTTTCGTACTTCCTAGATGAATAGAATATCTTGAGTTATGAGCCTCTGTCAAGATTTCTTCTTTAATATCTGGTACTGCTGGAACTTAAATTCGTCTCTCGAATCTTAACATTCCTTCAGTATCAACCTTATACTTCACCTCTTTACCCTCGACAATACTTTCCTTTATTTTTCTGCATTCTTTATCTTGTAGTTGGGCATTTTTTACTTTGTCCACCAAAGTTGAACTAGCTTCCATCTGGTACAATTTTTCGTTGAACTCTTTTGGAAATTTAATTTCCAACTCTAGCCTTGTCATCGCTGAAATAAGCTCCTCCTTATCAGTTAACAACATCAATTTTTCTCTTCCTTTCCTACTCAAGGCATCTGTAACCACATTAGCTTTGCCCGGATGATTAAAGATCTCGCAATCATAATCTTTTATCAGTTCCATCCATCTTCTTTGACACATGTTCAGGTCCTTCTGCGTGAAAATATACTTTAGACTCTTATAGTCTGTGTATATCTCACATTTTCTCCATAGAGATAATGTCACCATATTTTCAGCGCAAACACTACCGCTGCCAACTCCAAGTCATGAGTCAGATACTCTTTTTCGTAGTCTTTCAATTACCTTGATGCATACGCAATAACCTTGTTGTTCTATATAAGGACACAACCCAATCCTTTGTGTGAAGCATCACTATACATCACAAAATTTCCTGTATTATCTGCTAATGATAACACAGGTGCCACACTAAGCCTCTTCTTCAATTCTTTAAAACTCTCTTCACACTTTTCCATCCAAACAAATTTTATAAATTTTCTAGTTAAATTCGTCAACGGAGTAGCAATCTTGGAAAAATCCTGGATAAATCGTCTGTAATAACCTGCCAATCCCAAGAAACTTCTTACTTCTGATGGAGTTCTTGGTTGTTCCCAATTTATCACAGCTTCAACTTTTGATGAATCCATTGAAATTCCATCCTTGTCAATTACACGGCCGAGAAATTGTACACGTTCCAGCCAAAATTCATATTTAGAGAACTTCGCGTACAACTTTTCTTTTCTTAGCGTTTCTAGCGTCAAATGTAAGTGTTCCACGTGTTCTTCTTGAGATTTAGAGTACACCAGAACATCATCGATTAAAACCACCACAAACTTATCTAAAAATGGTTTAATCACCATGTTCATCAAATCCATGAACGTTGCAGGGGCATTTGTCAAACTAAAAGACATTACCAAAAATTCATAATGTCCATACCGTGTTCAGAATGCCGTCTTCGGTACATCCTCCTTTCTTACTTTTAGTTGATGATACCCACTTCTTAAATCTATTTTCGAGAAGTATCTAGCACCCTTCAATCGATCAAACATGTCATCTATTCTTGGCAATGGATATTTGTTCTTAATAGTGAATTTGTTTAATTCTCTATAATCAATTCAATGACGCATTGACCCATCCTTCTTCTTCACAAATAACATCGGCGCTCCCCACGATGATACACTTGGTTGAATATACTTCTTATCTAGAAGTTCTTGCAGTTGTACCATCAGTTCCTTCATCTCTACCGGAGCCATTCTGTATGGGGCCTTCGATATTGGAGCAGTTCCTAGCGCTACGTCGATCACGAATTCAATCTCTCGATCAGGCGGAAGTCCTGGCAAATCTTCCAAAAACACATCTATGAATTCCCTAACCACTGGCATCTCCTCTAGTTTTTCACCCTTCTTCTTTTGAGTATCGACTATGTAGGCTAAGTACCGTACACAGCCCTAACTTAACAACTTCTTGTCCTGCATAATTGTCAAACACCTTATTTGTCTAGGCGATTTGCTACCATGGAAAACTACCTTTGATGGAGTCATAAGGTTTACACACATCTTTTGGCAATCAATTATCGCTCCATAATTGAATAGCCAATCCATTCCCAATATAACGTCAAACTCTCCAAGTTTTATCGAGATTAAATCTACTTTCATAGCATTTCCCTTTATATTCACCCTACAGTTCTTGTATACGAACCTAACAGGAATTACTTCCCTATTCGTAATTTCTATGTTTAAAGGAAATTCAACTCTTCACTAGGTATTTCTAACTTCTTAGAAAATTTATTAGATATAAACGAGTAAGTAGCACCCAATTCAAATAATACATATGCATTTATATCATTGATTGGGATAATACCTACACGACATCTTTTAATTGCACTGTATCCTGCACCGTCAGGTTGAAGGTTCTGGCTGTGGGCTTATTTATTGATGTTGGCCCATCAATAGTCAGTGTACCTTGTAGCAGCCCCAAATCCGAGTCCTAAATCACCACGGATCTGATACAATCATTCTATAACTATTACGGAAGATATAAATATAAATTGTTTATACAATAAACTTTGCACACTATTTCCCAAGGTCGAGTAACCATAACTTATACACAATTCAATGTCCTATCTGACATACAAAGATATTATCATACATTACTGTTACAAATTTAGCTGCACATAAAAATTAACGATGTATTTGTCTTTAACCTTTCCTTGTATCTGTCCTATTCGCCTTAATCTATTATGTTTATCATGATATAGCAAGGGTGAGCATGAAGGTTGCCCAACAAGTTTAAATTTTATTTAAAGATATATCATGATTGAAAGAGTCTGAATAATAATTTGGCTATAATTTAACAATATAGTTGTGAATTAGCATGAATAAACTTTTGACTAAAGAAGTATTAAACATGAACAAATATATCTGGACCGAACGGTAATGAAGCTTATCAGCCTTTCATACCTGACTTATACATGCAATATATATAGGGTACAATTCTATAATGGTAATCAGCAATGATTAACCATAAGCATATCTGAATGAAACAACTCTAAGTAGAGTTAAGAAAAACCTGTATGTTTCGTTGATTATCATTACGTATTTTAATAAGCTTTGTCTAAAGACCTAATATATAAATATTAACGATATACAAATTAGAATGATATCATCACAATATAATACTATTATATATATATATATAGCGTCACAATTCTAACAGTCTATATATATATATATAGCGTCACAATACTATTATATATATATATATATATATATATATATTCAACCCTATCAGTCTATTAAACGCGGTATCAAGTCAAACTATTTTAGTCTGACTTGAATTCGACACAATTCTAACATCCCGACGGTCTAGTCGGATAATTCACGAGTTTAAGTTCAATTAAACTCTGCCTTAACACCTAACAATTATCTTAGATAATCATATTATTAATCAAAATAAATTTTCAAGTCTCATAATAATTTTCAGATCATTATTACCACTTATCATGATTTTTCAATCATTAATATCGTGTTTATATGATTTAAATACCACAATATTCTAATATCATTAATATTTATTTAATATTAAATATTAATGAAAATCATAACATAATATTATAATATATTTAGAATATATCAAAGTATTTTAATACTTTAAAATCATATTTATATGATTTTAAAACTATTAAATCCATTATACGATAATTGATATTAATATTAAAATATTAATATTTTCATGAAAAAATATCAAAAGATATATTTTATAACTTCAAATATTTTTATAACACTTAAATCATTTGTATATGATTTTTAAATCATTAATTCTATTTTCCCATAATTTATTCAATATAATCATTAAATAAATTAATCAACATTAATATAAATTTATTAATAAAATTCATCACAAAATATCAAAAGTTATTAAAAATAACTTCAAAATATTTTCTAACACCATAAAATAATTTTTCATGATTTTTAAATATTAAAATCATTTTAACTAATTTATTTAATATTATAATTAAATAAATTAAACCATTTATATTCCAAAATATTAAATATTTATGAAATATATTCAAAATAATTTAAAACTAATTTTTAGGTATTAAAATAATTTTTAGGAATTTATTATGTATTTTTAATTATTAAAAATCATTTTTTTCTATTTATTTAATTAATTAATTCATTTTCAAAAATAACTATTGCTAAAGGGCCCTATAGCGACAGAACCGTCGCTATAGGTGTTCTTGGTGTTCTTAAGCTCAAACCTAGAAACCCATGTCAGTTGCCGAGTTACCAGGTTTGACCACAATTTGTTCTATGATACTAAGTTTTCTGGGTAGTTTAAAGCATCATGGTTGTAGTGGTGATGTAACCCTACAAGCATCAACAAGTTTCATGGCAATCAAACATCATAATCGAGAGATATAGGCTCTCAAATTTCATGTTAGAGTTGTTCTTCGTTTCTGGGTTTTCCAGAAATGAAGAACAGTTCGAGAGGCTACTTTCCAGGTCTTGGATCTATGCGTTGTAGGTGTGCTTAGTGTGTGGTAAAGGTTAATACTTATAGTAAACATGTAATAGAGCAATCCTATAACATAATATCAGTGTATTATCAACACAATCACAAGATTCAAGCTGGTCAAACATTGTCAGAGAAAACGGGTTTTGAAGAATCTCGGTTTTTCAGATTTTTTCTTTAGGCTTATCGGTCAACGTAGTTTGACCATCATTATCTACGATCTAGTGAATGATCTGGTGGGTCTAAGGGCTTTGATGTGTAGTTCTCATGTCATACTACCAAGATCAAACATTAACATGGTCAGTAACATTAACAGTAGCAACATCCGTGGCCTACAAAATCGTTGTCAGATTTCTAGGTTTCTGGGTTTACCCAGATTTCTAGTTTTCGTGAATGGTCAACGACCTTTGACTGCTTATAACTTTCGATCTACACATGATCTGGACTTGATTCAAGTTTCAGATCATAGACAACATAGCATAATACAAATCTATAACATAAAACACAACATATCATTAACACATAAAGATCTACGAGCCCTGACATATGGCTGTCAGGCCAAAAATTTCTAGTTTTCCAGATTTCTAAAAACTCAAATTTTTAGCACTTTGATGTTATGGATCTGGGATTTGACAACCTAGATCACTAAAAGACACCTTAATACATAACTTTAAACAATCAATTACAACTTATAACATAAGATCACATGATTTCGAAATTTTAAGGCTCATACCTCTTTCACCCTTTGATTCTTGATTCTAACCTTTGATCCTGATCTAGGAATCAAAAGTTATGAACTAAGAATGGCTTTACACATGACCCTCTTTTACTCCATCTCTCAAAATTTTAAAGAGAGACAAGTCTTGGACAAGTTATAACAAATAAAGTAAGTGATTTTTCTCTCTCTAAATCTATATAAGTGATATAATTCAATGTATTTGGTGGCAATTAATGGCTGATAATTGACACATATCTAGGCTAGGGTTAGTCACCAACCCCAAATCATGGCAAGATTTGCAAGCTACCAATTAAAGAATGTGACATAACGGCATTCTAGTCATTTTGCACACCATTTTAATTCTAAAATTGTCATTTGATGCAACCCTTATGGTTTAACCCTAGGGTTTAACCCTTAGGGTTAAAACCTAACGTTTCCATAATTAATTTTTCTAGGATTTCCAAATTAGATTTTCAAATATAAAAAATTAGCATTTGTAAATTATAATTAGGATTCTATAATTATATTAAGATTTCGTAATCATGAAATTCAATCTTGCTAGTTAGGATTAATTTATCCCAATTAAAATTTCTAATTTAGCAATTAAGTCCATAACTGTACATTAGGATTTATAACCCAAGAATTAGGGTTTTAAATAGAAAAATAATCTTTCTAATTTAGAAATTAGATTTCCTAATTAGATTAGGGTTTTCTAATTACTTATAACTTGAAAATTAGGATTAATGTTTCCTAATTAACATTAAAATTATTACACTAACAATCAGGTTTTCCCTAATTATAAATTAGGGTTTCTAAACCAGAAATTAGGGTTTTCTAAATCAATTAGGGTTATCCCTAATTAGGTTATCATTAATAACGTTTAAACCTTATACCAGCATTTGCATTCCCAAACTATGGTTTTCAACTTCTAAATTAGGGTTTCGAATTCCCAGAATCGAAATTAGGGTTTCAGAACCGGTTTCTAAGGTTTCTTATCCATTGCTAAGGTTTTCTAACTGAACATTGACGTTCTTAATATATACTTAGGGTTTGACACTGATAAAATTTATCTTGTCAACCCTTGACCCTTAACCAAATACTGTACATATAAAATACCATAATCACTGAACATATACACATATACACTTAATCCTGAATAATTCACCAAAATCCTTCACATAATTTTGAAATCCTCAAAATTCCATCTCAAAAATATCAAGCGCATACACTAATTTTCTGTCTAGGTCTATTATTTGACCTTAACTCCGTCATTTATGATTTTAATAATTTGTCTAATTTCTCTGGTTGTCACATTCACCCCTTCTTCTAAGAATTTTGTCCCCGAAATTCACCTTACACCTACACCATACGGCTTGCACCATTCATACACATCATCGCATGCTACCCAATACACCACTCACAAGAATAAAAATTTTCAAATTGTGCTGAAGAGTTATATAGACTATTTGTCTATCATTTTCGCAAAGGTTTTATGAAAATTCATCCTCAAATCGTCATAACTTACGGACACAAAGGGTGATTAGCCTGATATGCCCTGTACTGGCCAAGTACTGAGTTTATCTGTTTCTCGTCATTGCCATAGGCACAAAATTTTATCTCAGCCGTTTTAGATTACGCACCAAAATAATTTGGTTCGGGAAATTTCTTTCAATGAATACTTAGAGTTTTTGTAACATTAGTCTAGCTGAACCGAATAGCGTAGACTCATATTAATAGTTCAATTCAATCGAATTATTTAGGTGTAGCCAATCCCCGTTGGCAAATTAAATTCTTGAAAATATTTTTGGAGAATGACGTCACGATGTCGTACTGTATTAACAGTTCGTTTGAGGATGACGTCATTATATGACTTTGTCATAACACATCATACAATAGTGGAACAACGACTTTAGATCAAATTCACACAAAGATTTTTGTATTTACTACTCCATCAACTTTTTATCATCTATACATCAGGTTGCATGATACATAAGTGATAAATAAAATAAATTTTGATATTTCAAATCATTTGCGTCTAGCTAAAATAAGTAGCATAGACTATACTTTAAACCATTCCAAAAATGATTACAAGTTTATATATATATATATATATATATATATATATATATATATTTTTATTTATTTATTTAAAGCACATAGTGCGTATTTAGCATGATGTCAAAATTTTGAAGTCTAGCATAGCTAGGAGTTTTGGAAAACTTATGTCTTAACTAATGATCAGTTGTTTAGTAATCTATCTATTCCTATTATCCTCAATACTCCATTCACACATGACTATTCCCAATTTGTCAAACCACACTCAAGAGTTCAGGAACTTTCCACAATCATATGAGTTTAAGAACTTACTCTAGTCAGACCTTTGGCGTCCATTCGCTGAGGGGTTCATAAACATTTCATATAACTATGAGTCAAGAATGTCACATAAGTATGAGTTTTAAGAACTCGTACTTAACCTTATATCCTCTACCTATAACCTAACTATTTGTTATACACGCGAGAAAGGAATCACTCTCTTAACATGCATATAGGAAATAGCGCGACGCAAACATTTCAATGATTATCAGTGCCAGAAAGTAATTGGTTTTTACACCAAGTACAATTCCCCGCCCATACAAGGAATCATACAACTCAACTGTCGACATGAGTCCTCAATTGAAATCCTCACCTAGGCTTAACTTCATTCTCAATACGAATTTCATTCAACTCGTATTCATAATCCTTTCCTGAATCTGTACCAATTTGTGGTACCATTGATACACAACAATCTTTGCTATAAACTTTCCAATCAGTAGATTGATTCTTATCCCTGCTATCACCTTATCAGATCACGGAGTGATCTCATTGAATATATTATGATTTATTTCTATACTATGATTGTTTTGTTTTACGATCTCTTATCCCTGTACTTTTAGTCTTTTAGACTCGATCTATTCATCACTACTATTCACCTTTATTATTAGAGTTAGGGAACTCTGTGTCTTATAGTCAGTCGAGATTCGTCTTTGAATCTTACCGACCAACTAACTCTATGTGAGTTAGATCTTACCCTAATCACTACGGTTATTGGTCTTAGGTATTCCTACCTAAGGTTCATAACCTACAGCTTTGATACCAACTATAGCAGCCTAAAATCTAGGTCCTAAATCACCACGGATCTGGTATAATCATTCTATAACTATTGCGGAAGATATAAACATAAATTGTTTATGCAATAAACTTTACACACTATTCCCCAAGGTCGAGTAACCTTAACTTATACACAATTCATTATCCTATCTGACGTACAAAGATATTATCATACATTTTTGTTACAAATTTAGCTGCACACAAAAACTAACGTCGTAATTATCTTTAACCTTTCCTTGTATCCGTCGTATTCGTCTTAATCTGCAATGTTTATCATGAGATAGTAAGGGTGAGCATGAAGGTTGCCCAGCAAGTTTAAATTTTGTTTAAGGATATATCATAATTGAAAGAGTCTGAATAATAAGCTGGCTATAATTCAAAAATATAGTTGTGAATTAGAACGAACAAACTTTGGACTGAACAAGTATTAAACATGAATAAATATATCTGGACCGAACGGTAATGAATGTGGTCAGCCTTTCATACCTGACTTATACATGCAATATGTATAGTAGTATTCTAATTTCTAGAATGGTAATCGAAGAATGATTAACCATAAGCATATCTGAATGAAACAACTCTAAGTAGAGTTAAGAAAAACTTGCCTATTTCGTTGATTATCGTTATGCATTTTAATAAGCTTTGTCTGAAGACCTAATATATAAATAATATTGATATACAAATTAGAATAATATCATCACAATATAATACTATTATTTATATATACATAGAATAACCTAAACACATAACACATAACCATATCAGTCTATACAGCACATAAAACTCGGTATCAAGTTAAACTATTTCAGTCTGACTTGAATCGGACACAATTCTAACATCTCGACGGTTTAGTCAGACAATTCACGAGTTTAAGTTGAATTAAACTATGCCTTAACACCTAACAATTACCTTAGATAATCATATTATTAATCAAAATAATTTTTCAAGTCTCATAATAATTTTTAGATCGTTATTACCACTTATCGTGATTTTTCAATCATTAATATCGTGTTTATATGATTTAAATACCACAATATTCTAATATCATTAATATTTATTTATTATTAAATATTAATGAAAATCATAACATAATACTATAATATATTTATAATATAGCAAAGTATTTTTAATACTTTAAAATCATATTTATATGATTTTTAAACACTTAAATCCATTATCCGATAATTGCTATTAATATTAAGATATTAATATTTTTATGAAAAAATATCAAAAGTTATATTTTATAACTTCAAATATTTTTATAACACTTAAATCATTTTTATATGATTTTTAAATCATTAATTCTATTTTCCCATAATTTATTTAATATATTCATTAAATAAATTAATCACCATTAATATAAATTTATTAATGTAATTCATTACAAAATATGAAAAGTTATTAAAAATAACTTAAAATATTTTCTAACACCATAAAATAGTTTTTCATGATTTTTCAAATATTAAAATCATTTTTAACAAATTTATTTAATATTATAATTAAATAAATTAAATACAATTTATATTCTAAAAATATTAAATATTTATGAAATATACTCAAAATAATTTAAAACTAATTTTAAGGCTTTAAAATAATTTTTAGGAATTTATTATGTATTTTTAATTATTAAAAATGATTTTTTTCTATTTATTTAATTAATTAATTCATTTCGGAAAATAACTGTCGCTAAAGGGCCCTATAGCGACAGAACCGTCGCTATAGGTGTTCTTGGTGTTCTTAAGCTCAAACCTAGAAACCTATGTCAGTTGTCGAGTTACCAGGTTTGACCACAATTTGTTCCATGATACTAAGTTTTCTGGGTAGTTTAAAGCATCATGGTTGTAGTGGTGATGTAACCCTACAAGCATCAACAAGTTTCATGGCAATCCAACATCATAATCGAGAGATATAGGCTCTCAAATTTCATGTCAGAGTTGTTCTTCGTTTCTGGGTTTTCCAGAAATGAAGAACAGTTCGAGAGGCTACTTTCCAGGTCTTGGATCTATGCGTTGTAGGTGTGCTTAGTGTGTGGTAAAGATTAATACTTATAGTAAACATGTAATAGAGCAATCCTATAACATAATATCAGTGTATTATCAACACAATCACAAGATTCAAGCTGGTCAAACATTGTCAGAGAAAACGGGTTTTGAAGAATCTGGGTTTTTCAGATTTTTTCTTCAGGCTTATCGGTCAACGTAGTTTGACCATCATTATCTACGATCTAGTGAATGATCTGATGGGTCTAAGGGCTTTGATGTGTAGTTCTCATGTCATACTACCAAGATCAAACATTAACATGGTCAGTAACATTAACAGTAGCAACATCCGTGGCCTACAAAATCGTTGTCAGATTTCTAGGTTTCTGGGTTTACCCAGATTTCCAGTTTTCGTGAATGGTCAACGACCTTTGACTGCTTATAGCTTTCGATCTACACATGATCTGGACTTGATTCAAGTTTCAGATCATAGACAACATAGCATAATACAAATCTATAACATAAAACACAACATATCATTAACACATAAAGATCTACGGGCCCTGACATATGGCTGTCAGGCCAAAAATTTCTAGTTTTCCAGATTTCTAAAAACTCAAATTTTGAGCACTTTGATGTTATGGATCTGGGATTTAACAACCTAGATCACTAAAAGACACCTTAATACATAACTTTAAACAATCAATTACAACTTATAACATAAGATCACATGATTTCGAAATTTTAGGGCTTTATACCTCTTTCACAATTTTGATTCTTGATTCTAACCTTTGATCCTGATCTAGGAATCAAAAGTTATGAACTAAGAATGGCTTTACACATGACCCTCTTTTACTCCATCTCTCGAAATTTTAAAGAGAGACAAGTCTTGGACAAGTTATAACAAATAAAGTAAGTGATTTTTCTCTCTCTAAATCTATATAAGTGATATAATTCAATGTATTTGGTGGCAATTAATGGCAGATAATTGACACATATCTAGGCTAGGGTTAGTCACCAACCCCAAATCATGGCAAGATTTGCAAGCTACCAATTAAAGAATGTGACATAACGGCATTCTAGTCATTTTGCACACCATTTTAATTCTAAAATTGTCATTTGATGCAACCCTTATGGTTTAACCCTAGGCTTTAACCCTTAGGGTTAAAACCTAACGTTTCCATAATTAACTTTTCTAGGATTTCCAAATTAGATTTTCAAAAATAAAAAATTAGCATTTGTAAATTATAATTAGGATTCTATAATTATATTAAGATTTCGTAATCATGAAATTCAATCTTGCTAATTAGGATTAATTTATCCCACAATTAAAATTTCTAATTTAGCAATTAAGTCCATAATTGTACATTAGGGTTTATAACCCAAGAATTAGGGTTTAAATAGAAAAATAATCTTTCTAATTTAGAAATTAGATTTCCTAATTAGATTAGGGTTTTCTAATTACTTATAACTTGAAAATTAGGATTAATGTTTCCTAATTAACATTAAAATTATTACATTAACAATCAGGTTTTCCCTAATTATAAATTAGGGTTTCTAAACCAGAAATTAGGGTTTTCTAAATCAATTAGGGTTATCCTTAATTAGGTTATCATTAATAACATTTAAACCTTATACCAGCATTTGTATTCTCAAACTAAGGTTTTCAATTTCCAAATTAGGGTTTCGAATTCCCAGAACCAAAATTAGGGTTTCAGAACCGGTTTCTAGGATTTCTTATCCATTGCTAGGGTTTTCTAACTGAGCGTTGACGTTCTTAATATATACTTAGGGTTTGACACTGATAAAATTTATCTTGTCAAACCTTGACCCTTAACCAAATACTGTACATATAAAATACCATAATCACTGAACATATACACATATACACTTAATCCTGAATAATTCACCAAAATCCTTCACATAATTTTGAAATCCTCAAAATTCCATCTCAAAAATATCAAGCGCATAAACTAATTTTCGATCTAGGTCTATTATTTGACCTTAACTCCATCATTTAAGATTTTAATAATTTGTCTAATTTCTCGGGTTGTCACATTAACCCCTTCTTCTAAGAATTTCTTCCCCGAAATTCACCTTACACCTACATCATACGGCTTGCACCATTCATACACATCATCACATGCTACCCAATACACCACTCACAAGAATAAAAATTTTCAAATTGTGCTGAGGAGTCATATAGACTATTTGTCTATCATTTTTGCAAAGGTTTTATGGAAATTCATCTGCAAACCGTCATAACTTACGGACACAAAGGGTGATTAGCCTGATATGCCCTGTACTGGCAAAGTACTGAGTTTATCTGTTTCTCGTCACTGCCATAGGCGCAATATTTTACCTCAGTCGTATTAGATTACGCAACAAAACAATTTGGTTCGGGAAATTTCTTTCAATGAATACTTAGAATTTTCGTAACATTAGTCTAACTGCACCGAATAGCGTAGACTCATATCAATAGTTCAATTCAATCGAATTATTTAGGTGTAGCCAATCCCCGTTGGCAAATTAAATTCTTGAAAATATTTTTGGAGAATGACGTCACGATGCCGTATTGTATTAACAGTCCGTTTAAGAATGTTATCATTATATGACTTTGTCATAACACATCATTCAATAGTGGAACAACGACTTTAGATCAAATTCACACTAAATATTTTTGTATTTAAAACTCCATCAACTTTTTATCATCTCTGCGTCAGGTTAAATGATACATAAGTGATAAATAAAATAAATTTTGATATTTCAAATCATTTGCGTCTAGCCAAAATAAGTAGCATAGACTATACTTTAAACCGTTCCAAAAATGATTACGAGTCTATATTTTTTTTTTAAAGCACATAGTGCGTAATTAGCTTGATGTTAAAATTTCGAAGTCTTGCATTGCTAGGAGTTTTGGAGAACTTAAGTCTTCACTAATGATCAGTTGCTTAGTAATCTATCTATTCATATTATCTTCATTACTCCATTCACACATGACTATTCCCAATTTGTCAAACCACACTCATGAGTTCAGGAACTTTCCACAATCATATGAGTTTAAGAACTTACCCTAGTCAGACCTTTTGCGTCAATTCGCTGAGGGGTTCATAAATATTTCATATAACTATGAGTCAAGAATGTCACATAAGTATGAGTTTTAAGAACTCGTATTTAACCTTATATCCTCTACCTAGAACATATCTATTTGTTATACACACGAGAAAGGAATCATTCTCTTAACATGCCTATAGCAAATAGCGTGACACAAACATTTCAATGATTATTAGTGCCAGAAACTAAGTGGTTTTTACACCAAGTACAATTCCCCGCCTATACAAGGAATCATACAACTCAACTGTCGACATGAGTCCTTAATTGAAATCCTCACCTAGTCTTAACTCCTTTCTCAATATGAATTTCATTCAACTCATATTCATAATCCTTTCCTGAATCTGTACCAATTTGTGGTACCATTGATACACAACAATCTTTGCTGTAAACTTTCCAATCAGTAGATTGATTCTTATCCCTGCGATCACCTTATTAGATCACGGAGTGATCTCATCGAATATATTACGATTTATTTATATACTATGATCGTTTTATTTTACGATCCCTTATCCCTGTACTTTTAGTCTTTTAGACTAGATCTATTCATCACTATTGTTCACCTTTATTATCAGAGTTAGGGAACTCTGTGTCTTATAACTCGCCGAGATTCGTCTTTGAACCTTACCGACCAACTAACTCTATGTGAGTTAGATCTTACCCTAATCACTACGGTTATTGGTCTCAGGTATTCCTACCTAAGGTTCATAACCTACAGCTTTGATACCAACTATAGCTGCCCCAAATCTGGGTCCTAAATCACCACGGATCTGGTACAATCGTTCTATAACTATTGCATAAGATATAAACATAAATTGTTTATACAATAAACTTTACACACTATTCCCCAAGGTCGAGTAACCTTAACTTATACATAATTCATTATCCTATCTGACATACAAAGATATTATCATACATTACTGTTACAAATTTAGCTGCACACAAAAACTAACATTGTAATTATCTTTACACTTTTCTTGTATCCGCCGTATTCGCCTTAATTTGTAATGTTTATCATGATATAGTAAGGGTGAGCATGAAGGTTGCCCAGCAAGTTTAAATTTTGTTTAAGGATATATCATGATTGAAAGAGTCTGAATAATAAGCTGACTATAATTCAACAATATAGTTGTGAATTAGCATGAACAAACTTTTGACTGAACAAGTATTAAACATGAATAAATATATCTGGACCGAACGGTAATGAAGGTGATCAGCCTTTCATACCTGACTTATACATGCAATATGTACATAGTACAATTCTACAACGGTAATCAACAATGATTAACCATAAGCATATCTGAATGAAACAACTCTAAGTAGAGTTAAGAAAAACTTCTTTGGTTTACGTTGATTATCGTTCTTTATTTTAATAAGCTTTATTCGAAGACCTAATATATAAAAATATCGATATACAAATTAGAATAATATCATCACAATATAATATTATTATTTGTATATACATCAATTACCTGACACATAACATATAACCATATCATTAATATTTATTTAATATTAAATATTAATGAAAATCATAACATAATACTATAATATATTTATAATATATCAAAGTATTATTTAATACTTTAAAATCATATTTATATGATTTTTAAACGATTAAATCCATTATCCGATAACCGATATTAATATTAAAATATTAATATTTTTATGACAAAATATCAAAAGTTATATTTTTAACTTATTTTTATAACACTTAAATCATTTTTATATGATTTTTAAATCATTAATTCTATTTTCCTATAATTTATTTAATATATTCATTAAATAAATTAATCACCATTAATATAAATTTATTAATGTAATTCATCATAAAATATCAAATGTTATTAAAAATAACATCAAATATTTTCTAACACCATAAAAGAGTTTTCATGATTTTTCAAGTATTAAAATCATTTTTAACAAATTTATTTAATATTATAATTAAATAAATTAAATACCATTTATATTCCAAAAATATTATATATTTATGAAATATACTCAAAATAATTAAAAACTAATTTTAAGGCTTTAAAATAATTTTTAGGAATTTATTATGTATTTTAAATAATTAAAAATCATTTTTTTCTATTTATTTAATTAATTCATTCATTTTCTGTAAATAACTGTCGCTAAAGGGCCCTATAGCAACAGAACCGCCGCTATAGGTGTTCTTGGTGTTCTTGAGCTCAAACCTAGAAACTCATGTCAGTTGCCGAGTTACCAGGTTTGACAACAATTTGTTCCTTGATACTAAGTTTTCTGGGTAGTTTAAAGCAGCAAGGTTGTAGTGGTGATGTAACCCTACAAGCATCAACAAGTTTCATGGCAATCCAACATCATAATCGAGAGATATAGGCTCTCAAATTTCATGTCAGAGTTGTTCTTCATTTCTAGGTTTTTCAAAAATGAAGAACAGTTCGAGGGGCTACTTTCCAGGTCTTGGATCTATGTGTTGTAGGTTTGCTTAGTGTGTGGTAAAGGTTAATACTTATAGTAAACATGTAATAGAGCAATCCTATAACATAATATCAGTGTATTATCAATACAATCACAAGATTCAAGCTGGTCAAACATTGTCAGAGAAAATGGGTTTCGAAGAATCTGAGTGTTCCAGATTTGTTCTTCAGGCATATCGATCAACGTAGTTTGACCATCATTATCTACGATCCAGTGAATGATCTGGTGGGTCTAAGGGCTTTGATGTGTAGTTCTCATGTCATACTACCAAGATCAAACAATAACATGGTCAGTAACATTAACAGTAGTAAGATTCGTGGCCTACAAAATCGTTGTCAGATTTTTAGGTTTTTTGGTTTACCCAGATTTTCAGTTTTTCTGAACGGTCAACGACCTTTGACATAAGATCACATGATCACAAAATTTTTGGGTGCATACCTCTTTCACCCTTTGATTATTGATTCTGACCTTTGATGATCAAGGAAAGTTATGAACTGAGAATGGCTTGACACATGACCCTCTTTTACTCCATCTCTCGAAATTTTAGAGAGAGACAAGTCTTGGACAAGTTAGTAAATAAAGTAAGTGGTTTTTCTCTCTCTAAATCTATATAAGTGATATAATTCAATGTATTTGGTGGCAATTAATGGCTGATAATTGACACATGTCTAGGCTAGGGTTAGTTACCAACCCAAATCATGGCAAGATTTGCAAGCTACCAATTAAAGAATGTGACATAAGGGCATTCTAGTCATTTTACATACCATTTTAATTCTAAAATTGTCATTTGATGCAACCCTTAGAGTTTGACCCTTAGGGTTTGACCCTTAGGATTTGACCCTTAGGGTTTAAACCTAAGATTTCCATAATTAACTCTTCTCGGATTTCTAAATTAGATTTTCAAAAATAGAAAATTAGCATTTCTAAATTATAATTAGGATTCTATAATTATATTAAGACTTCCTAATCATGAAATTCAATCTTGCTAGTTAGGATTAATTTATCCCAATTAAAATTGTTAATTTAGCAATAAAGTCCATAACTGTACATTAGGGTTTATAACACAAGAATTAGGGTTTTAAATAGAAAAATAATCTTTCTAATTTAGAAGTTAGATTTCCTAATTAGATTAGGGTTTTCTAATTACTTATAACTTGAAAATTAGGATTAATGTTTCCTAATTAACATTAAAATTATTACACTAACAATCAGGTTTTCCCTAATTATAAATTAGGGTCTCTAAATCAGAAATTTGGGCTTTCTAAATCAATTAGGGTTATCCCTAATTAGGTTATCATTAATAACATTTAAACCTTATACCAGCATTTACATTCCCAAACTAGGGTTTTTAATTTCCAAATTAGGGTTTTGAATTCCCAGAACCAAAAATAGGATTTCAGAACCGGTTTCTAGGGTTTATTATCCATTGCTAGGGTTATCTAACTAAACATTGACGTTCTTAATCTATACTTAGGGTTTGACACTAATAAAATTTATTTGGTCAACCCTTGACCCTTAACCACATACTGTACATATAAAATACCATAATCACTGAACATATACACATATACACTTAATCTTGAATAATTCACCAAAATCCTACACAGAATTTTGAAATCATCAAAATTCCAAATCAGAGTACTTGAAACCCGAATTCAGTGCTTCACGATACCATTTCTTTGAGCGGAATAATTATAATTTTGTCACAAATATCAAACTTAATTTACATATCAGAGTTGTCTAAATCCCAGGTACGCGACCTTTAAACATTTCATTACATAATAGATAATAGATATCATCATCTTATTTAAGTCTAGTTATTACATAAGGTAACACAAACTTATTCTGACAGCTTTCCATTCCCTTTGTTCCTGGCAAAGCCCTTTGGTTGGTCATACTTAACTGAAAATATTTAATTTAAGCAAGAATGAGCATTTGAGTGCCCAATAAGTAATAACAATTATAAATATTAGCTGAAAGGATTAAATGTTTTCTTTGTATTATCCTTCTACAACAAATCAAAAGTTGTGAAGTAATCTGAACCGATAATAATAACATAACATCTCTCTATCAAATTTTTTGAAACTACGTACTGACTTTAAATAGGGTTAAGGTGACATACTATGAACATTATTTTTAATTTTCAAATAGGTTTAGCAGAACTTCATCCGCAAACCGTCATAACTTACGGGCACGGGGGTGATCAACCCGTTATGCCCTGTATTGATCAATATTAAATGCAAGAACGATATTATCGTTCACTCTGTCCGCCTTGGGCGCATAAAATTTTACCCATGTTCGAGATGTTCATACTTAGTCGGGAATCTGAACCAAAACAATTTGATTGGATACAAAAAGTTTTATCATAATCAACAATACTTCTAAATCTGTGTCTAATGGGTCAAATAAATAGTGAGCGACTTTTACTTATTAGATATATATCTTGGTGATCAATAGGTATATATATATATATATATATATATATATATATATATATATATATATATCATCGTGTGATTAAATACGATAATTATCGACATGTGATTATATATATAAATTTCTAAATATTAGAAATTAACGAACCATATTTAGAAATTAACGATATAATCACGCGTGTTGATAATTATTGTATTTAATCACATGTTGATATATATATATATATATATATATATATATATATATATTACCATATAATACCATGTTGATAATCAATGATCTGGATATAACATATATAACAATAGGGTTAATAATCTAAATACAATAATAATATAATTAAAACTTTCTTACTCATGTCCATTGCATAAAGAAAATGCAAAGGTAGGATACTTGTCTGGTCTGCTGCTTACACAACTTAGTTCTATCCTTAATTCAACGACCTATCATTTATAAGATTGTTCTATTGATTAAAATAACATATGATCATAACACATCATACTATTATTTACAGTTAATACATAACCTAATCATATTGTCACATAGAAATATCAGTCCTTAAGACACAAACAAACACTTATACAGTCAAACTATATATGTTCAGATCAATTTCGGTAACATTTCGGTGTACCGATGGCTTAATCGGGAAATTATCGAGTTTATTTGTTAATAAAACTCTAATCTATATCTTAAAGATTATCCTAGATAATTTAAACATCAATCATACTATTTGTAAATGACTTATAATAATTTTAAAACATTTATTATAATTCATCATGAATTTTCAAACTCCGAAATCAGTATTAAATGATTTAAATATTAAACAATTCTATTATCATTAACATTTAATTGATATTAAACTATTAATGAAACCATTGCCAAAATATTAAAGTTATTTATAATAACTTAGAATATTTTTAAAGTATTATACTACCCTAAAATAATTTTTAAAATATTAAAAATCATTTTTAAACAATTACCATTAATATTTAAATATTAACGTATTATTTATCAAAATATTAAAAGTCATTAATTATAACTTAAAATATTTTTAATTCATTTATATCCTTTTAAATGATTTTTAAATCAATAAATCCATTTTTAAACTATTTATTTATTATTATTATTAAATAAATCTAAGATCATTAATATTAAATAATTAATGAAATTTATATTAAAATATTAATAGTTATATTTTATAACTTAGAATGTCTTTAAACTCTTTATTTTCATTTAAAATGATTTTTATAATATAAAATCATTTTTAAACTAATTTATTTAATATAATTATTAAATAAATTTGATATCATTAATATTACATAATTAATGAAATTTATATTAAAATATTAAAAGTTACATTTTATAACTTAAAATATTATTAAATACCTTATTATCATATAAAATGATTTTCAATATAATAAAATCATTTTTAATTAAATTATTTAATGCATTTATTAAATAAATTAAATATCAATAATATTTAAATAATTACTAATATTTATGGAAAATATGTCAAATTATTAAATGTTAATTTTTATAACTTCAAATAATTTTTAAAATCGATTTTATAATTTTTATAATTTATTTTCTAGTTTTAAATAATTTTTAGAAATTTAATTAATTAAAATTAATAAATCTGTCGCTATAGCTTTTAGCGACAGAAACCGTCGCCTAAAGTGTTCTTGAGCACCAAGAACAAGCTTAAACAGTTATCGAGTGACCTACTTTGACCAGATATTATTCACTATGTAATGTGTTTCTGGGTTAACTATCGATCACTTCTTGTAGAACTAATGTAACACTACATCATTCAACAATAAACATGGCCAAATATCATAACACAAAAGATATATAATCATGCAAAGTGGTTGTCAGAGCTGTTCTTCATTTTTTGGGTTACCCAGAAATGAAGAACAGTTCGTGAGGCCCACTTTGAGCTTCCACTACTTACTGTTATTGTATCTGTTTCGTGATCTAAAGGTTCTAGGTTGTAGACAACATGTAAGACAACAATTCCATTACATAAAAATATTATAATAACATTACATCAAGTAAATCTACGCCGGTCAAAGCATGTCACAAACTGTGCTCATAGGTTTTCTGGGTTACCTAGAAAACCGTTATCATGCTCAACCATGCTACTTTGACCGGTCACTACATTCTGTCTGTTATTCATTTATGTAATCTAAAGGCATGATATTGTAGAACACATAACCGACTATAGGTTAGATGCAACAAGATTAATCAAAGAAACAACAACAAGCAAGATCTGAGGGCACAAAGTCATTGTTAGACGCTTCTGGACTAATTTCGGTTACCCAGAAAACTGAAAGTCATGGACGGTCAATGGGGTTTGACCACCAATAACTTTCATTTTGTGCACGATCTGAGCTAGATTCAAGTTCCAAAATACAGACCACATGTCATACAAGTTATAGAGAAATTATAGAGAGAAAGAAGAAGAGAAATCTGCTACCTCACTATTCCAGTATCCAGTCTTTTTTTGAGGTAAAGGGTATTATTTCTTTCGTATTCATGAAGAGAGTTATTGTTATTCCATTCCTTATTATTCTGTTGGAATAACCTGTATACGCGGACTGCCGTATATATGGTGAAATTCTTCTGTTATTCCATTCTTTATTATTATATTGAAATAACCTGTCTATACGAAGTACCGTATACATGGTGAAATTCTTATATTATTCAATTCTTTATTATTCTGTCGGAATATCTTGTCTATGCGTTTACGCATGAACTGGTTCCATTATTTATTATTCTGTCGGAATATCATGTCTGTGTGTTTACGCATAACCTGGTTCCATTATTTATTATTCTGTTAGAATATCATGTCTGTGAGTTTACGCATGACCTGGTTCCATTATTTATTATTCTGTTGGAATAACCTGCCTGTGCGGTCTATCGCATGCCTGGTGAATTCTTCTGTTATTCCATTCCTTATTGTTCTGTTGGAATAACCTGTCTATGTGGATTACCACATGCATGGTGAATGATCCTTCGTATTCATTCTTTATTAAATTATGGAAATGATCTGTATATGTGGATTACCGCATGGCAGGCGAAAATTCATTTGCAGTTTCATATATTCTATTATACTCATTTGGTTAAAGTTTTGACTTCTATACTCCATGAAATTAGTAGAATATCCTGGATATTTGTGCTTCATCCAGTATCTTTTCATGGAAATATTCTTCTGAGCATTCTTGAAGTTTACTCTACAAAGAAGTATCATGTTGACAATTTGGACGTAATTGATTTCAGGATAAATTAACTTATAAATCTTTAAAATTTATTCTTGAACTTGTTTTATTGAATTATTATGTCATTGTCATCATCCTCATGCTTACATTGTGATGAAAGTCATCTTTGGCTTACGTGCATAGATGGACTTGGTATGGTTATGACCAGGGATCATTCGGTATAATCATGACCTGTAATGTTATAAATGATGTGGTAAAGGTCCTCAGTGGCCTTTAATGCATTGATGGATAATTTTTGGTATGATTATGACCAGGAATTATTCGGTATAGTCATGACCATTGTTGATTTAATGAATATCCTTGGCCCATAGTGCAGGGATGATTAGATGATGTAGTTTATTTATGAAGCTGAGTCTCAGCGATAAAAATTGATGAAAACATTTTTAATCATAGAAGATAGTAGATATCATGCTCTACTTGACTCTTCTAATGGATTAATTATTCCGCTGCAGTTAAACTTGATGTCTATTGTATTTTATCAATTTAACATTGTTAAAGACTAATGATAATTTATTATGCATTATCTTAGTCATAATATTTCTTACTAGGCTAGTTGAGCTCACCCTTTTGCTTTCATTGTTCTCTTCAGGAAATGAGAACGTAGCCGGGACTAGTCGGGGAACGGAGTGATGGTCCGAGATGGTGTATTAGTAGTCCTCACTATTCTATAAAATAGTGTGACAATAAATGTAATGAGGACTCTATTTGAGAGTGGATATTTTCTAGAAGACAATATTCCTGTTTAAACTCTAAGCTATATATTGTCATATACTACACGATGGTTGTATAATTAAGTTATATTTGTATTTTATACTATGTATTTGGCAACTCAAGATGGGTGATGTATACATATTTTGGGGGCGTCACACCTACTTCCACTACCTACTTCTACATTCCCGGCTCCCTCACCCTTATTCTTTCTTTCCTTATTGTATAGGCTCATGGCCTTACTTGCCCCTTCAGCTATGATAGCCTATTCTAAGAGTGCGGCAAATGTATTGATCTGCAACACCGCCACCTTATTGTAGAGCCATGGTTTTAGGCCAAGCTCAAACCTCCTTGCCTTTCTAGCCTCTGTATGCACTTGGTGTGGTGCGAACCTAGTTAACTCATTGAACTTTACAGCATACTCCGCAACTGTCAAGTTCTCCTACTTCAATTCCAAAAACTTCACCTCCATCATAGCCTGCACACTAGCCGAGAAATAATTCTCAAAGAATAGAGTCTTAAACCTAGTCCATGTTATCACTCCTTCTCCTGCCCTAGCTTGATTTGCCTCCCACCAGAAATTTGCCTCCCCTTTAATCATATATTAAATGATTCAAAGAAACAACAACAAGCAAGATCTGAGGGCACAAAGTCATTGTCAGACGCTTCTGGACTAATCTGGGTTACCCAGAAAACAAAAAGTCATGGTCGGTCAATGGGGTTTGACCACCTATAACTTTCATTTTGTGCACGATCTGAGCTAGATTCAAGTTCCAAAATACAGACCACATGTCATACTACAAGTTTAAACATTTAAACAAAAAAATGATAACCAGATAAAGATCTATGTGGTCTGACATTCGGTTGTCAGACCACTTTTGAAAATTTCCCAGATTTTGTAAAAACTTAAATTCGAGCATATAAATGATATGGATTCACTATTTAGCAACCTAGATCATTAAAAGACACTCTCTAACATATATCTAACTAATCATTAACAACATCTAACTTCAGATCATAAGATTTTAAAGATTAGGGTTTATATCTCCTTTTTAGCTTTGATTCTTGAATCTGACTTCTGATCTGCTATAAGTGATAGTGGGGCTTGATTGGGGACTGGTCTAGCAAGGTAATTTCGGATGTTTGAAGTTGAGAGGGTTTTTGTTGAGTGTTGGTGTATAAATGAGCAAGTTAGTAACCTTTTTCTCTCTTTGGTCTAGTGTACTTGTGATGCAAGATGGCTGAGATTTTTGGTTTATAGGCACATGGCTAGGTTGAGTTGGTTTACCAACTAAAATTATGGCAACCTACACAAGTTATCTATGAAATAATACAAGGAGGGCAACTTGGTCATTTGGTTTTTACTTTTAGTGGCAAAGTTGTCAATTCATTCCAACCCTTAGGGTTTAACCCTAAGGTTTTCCAAGCTCTAAATCTAGGATTGTGTATTAAGGGAAAAAATGAAAATCCTAGCTTCTAAAAAGGTGAATTAGGGTTCCTTAATTAAATTAAGTTTCCTAATCACTTAGGACTTATAAATTAGGCTTTATAAAATACTAATTACCATTAAGCTTGCAAAATTAATAATTAGGGTTTATAACTTAGCAATTAGGGTTTTGATTTAGTAATTAGGGTTTTCTAAATATTAATTAGGATTTACCTAATTAACATTAAACATAATAATGGTCATCAATTACATAACACATAACTTAACAAATCTTACAGTCATAGTTGACTTTGTACTATAGTTTATCAGTAATGCTAGGATTTTGTACTGTTTTACTATAACTGTTCAACACATTAACATTACACACATATCAGACATGTTTATATTACTGAAAAATAAATAATATTATATTATTATTTTCATTCCTTATTCTAAATCTAGACTTAGGCTTTTGAATTCATATCCCACATAACCTTCATAGATACCATTATTAATTAAGTTAAAATAATTAACTTAATTAATATAATAAATATATATCATAATATCCATATCATATATAAAATAATCACATTTTCATGGAAAATAAATAATAAATATTTTTATTACAACATAAATTTATTATAAAATATAATCTAAAAAGATCAATAGTTCAAAAAAGAAATTAGTTACATCTAATATATAATTTTATTTATCGAGATATATACATATACTTTACTTTGCACATATTCCCACCCTTATATATATATATATATATATATATATATAATTATTCACAAAATTTCTTATTCAAAATATTGGGTTATTACATTTCATAACCGGTTTCTTATCCATTGCTAGGGTTTTCTAACTGAACGTTGACGTTCTTAATATATACTTAAGGTTTGACACTGATAAAATTTATCTGGTCAACCCTTGACCCTTAACCACATACTGTACATATAAATACCATAATCACTGAACATATACACATTACACTTAATCCTGAATAATTCACCAAAATCCTTCACAGAATTTTGAAATCCTCAAAATTCCATCTCAAAAATATCAAACGCATACACTAATTTTCTGTCTAGGTCTATTATTTGACCATAAATCCGTCATTTAAGATTTTAATAATTTGTCTAATTTCTCGGGTTGTCACATACCTCCACTACCACTTCACTTACTTCCATTTACCTCACCAGATTTCTTCTTTGGACACTCGCGAGCAAAATAATCCTTCGACCCGCAGGTGTAGCAAGCATTCTTCGTGGGTTGATTGCAATTTAGGGCAATGTGACCCTTCAGACCACAGTTAAAGCAACCACGTTTCCCCCTTAAGCACATACTCGTGTGAAACTTCCCGCATGTAGCACATGCGTTAATCTTCTTCTTCTGTTGGTTACCTTGCTGATTTCCGGCTCCCACATTTGCATTCCACTTCCTTTTCAACTTATTAGCTTCACCTTCATTCTTCTTCTTCTACTCTTAGTTGTGCTTTGTTACAGCTTCGCCTCCACTCTCAGCGAGAATTTCCTTCTCAAGCACTGCTGCAAACGTCTTTAACTGAAATAGGGAAACTCTACTATACAACCAGGGCTTCAGTCCCTACTCAAATCTCCTTGCCTTGCGCTCATCCGTATTCACTTGATATGGCGCAAACCTCACTAACTCATTAAACCTTGCTGCATACTCTGACACTGTCATTGTGTCCTGTTTTAGCTCTAAAAACTGGACTTCCATCTAATTCTTTGAGCTTTCTGGGAAATAGATCTCGAAGAATATTTCCTTAAATCTATCCCAAGTCATTACCCCTTGACCTCCTCGAGTTTTATTGGCTTGCCACCAATAACTAGCCCATGCTTTCAACATGAATGTTGCAAAAGTAGTCTTCTGGTTATCCCCTACCTTAGCAACGTCAAAAACTTTCTCTATTTCCATGATCCAAGTCTGTGCCTCAACCGGATTCATGGACCCACGGAACTCTGGTGGCCAAACCGCCTTGAAGTCCTTAAATGTCGCAGCTTGATTCTGTGGCTGATTTTGTAATGCTCCCGTCAGTAGCGTTACAAATTGTTGAACTGGATTAGCTTCATCATTGTTGTTATTGGTAGATCCTTGTCGTGGTTGACGTCTTGGAGGCATTTTCTGTTAAAATACACCCATTAGATTCTACTTAACCTTTTAAGTATTACTACTTAATTTGCACACCATAAAAGATTATCACGTAACACATAACACTTTGAATAAAACAATAACTTTTATTCATTCATAATCTTTTAGGAATCATCAAAACAATAGCATCATTGCTATTTACATTACTCTTCTAAACTACTCACGTTTCAGGAAAACTTCATCATCATCATATCCCATTGGTTATATAACACCTAAGATTTACATTTTATTTATCATATCATTAATCGCATATCAGGTACATTCCCTACAATGTCCTACAAAGATAATGTGTAGCCTTATGACGCTCTTCCTGTTAGGTTTGTAATATTCATATGCGCAATCATATTGCATAAAAATTGCGGAAGCGTGTAAAATCAGAGTTTAAAAATTTTACAAACCATATACCCGGATCATCCTTTATGCATAATTATTAATTAAACGAAAAGATAAAGAATAAATCATACCCTTGAAGATCGAGCTTCCTCAGGTACAAGTTCACCTCCAAATCCTTTCGCGTTCAATCT
Organism: Panax quinquefolius; assembly: GCA_020205615.1. Lineage (NCBI taxonomy): Eukaryota > Viridiplantae > Streptophyta > Magnoliopsida > Apiales > Araliaceae > Panax > Panax quinquefolius. Next base: position 2,541,362 of record JAINUW010000158.1, on the reverse strand, counting down.
TGAATCCACCGGGTTTGGTTCCTTCCTTTGATCAACGTTAGCCACCCAAATGTTTGGCCTCTAGAGGTGATCCACCAAGGAAGAATAAAATTCAAGAAGATGGGTGTTATGGCTCAAACCCTAGTTTTTTCTATCTCTATAGAAAAAGTGTACTCCCAACAACTTGGAATTTATTACGTATATTGAAAAAATCAACAACCCATCACACCCATAATAAGACTCCTCTTATTTATAGATGTGGGCAACCCACCTTAACAATTAAGGAATTGGGTTTTAATTAATTAATTAAATTCTTTTAATTAATTAAGCTCCCTAATCTTATTAGGGATAATTAATTAAACTCCTTTAATTAATTTTCCTTCCTAATCCAATTAGGAATAAATGAGAGTACTTATATTAAATTAATTCCTAAACTCTTTTAGAAATTAAAATAATAATAATTGTAATAATATTAATAAGACTCCTCTTATTAATTTATATTTAATATTTCTAAAATATTAAATAATAAATATTAAGCTATTTAATTTATTCTATCACCATAGATTAAATTAAATATACTTAACATATTATTACGATTATGCCATTAACTTCTTAAATAATTATTCTTCCTTTTTATGGTGTGACCCTTTAGGTTCTCCATATTAAACCTAAGTTGTGAATAAATCAATTAGAACAATTCTAATCTTATTTAAATAAATAAATTAAACAATTAATTTATTTAAATAATATTTATTCTACAATAGGGATAAGCCTCCTAATGATCAACGACTTTCCGGATAATATAGATTTCAACATTAATCATTAAAGAACCTTTGAGTAAATAGTTACCGTACAATTCAATCCTTCCACCATACAATGTCCCAATTAAATATAAGACATGGAATTACCATGTCAAGTCTTATTTTATTTAATTATATGTATTTCGATCCTTAAATGCACAACTCAAATAATGCAAATTAGAAACTCCTTTCTAATTTCATTCGCCTTAACCCAAGGACTACTGGGTTGTCATTTATCGAATCACATAGGACATTTCTCTTCTTTATTAGAAGTGGTAGATTCTTTATTGATCATACATTATCTCCATGTATAACTTATTATACCCAAGCATACCCTTTGATATACCCTAAGGGTCTTAAGGAATAAGTCAAAGTATAACTCATCATACACAAGATACTATGATGATCTCAAGTCCAAGGATTACTTGTACTTACTATCACTACAGAATTCCTATTGACAGCAAATAAAACTCCATTAGGTATTCCTTAGCGAGCCAATGCTTCAATGAACTTATTCTCTAATAAGCACCTACATACTTGCTTTAGTGTCTCCACACAAATGATCATGAGATCAATCATCCTCATCCAATGAGCAAAGCAACGTATGTACCAATCTATCCCATTCACTAATCCCCAATTTAGTAATCCAATGATTGGGAACTATTTTAGTTTTAAGCTTTCTAAGAATTTAGATCTCATTAGAATGATCATCATCATTATTCTAAAAGCATTGCTTAAAACTATGGGTTTATCACATATTATAAAACAAAGATCATGTAGATAATTAAAAGCCTTTAATAAATTAATACTTTTTATTAATAAATGAATAAGATTGTTACAAAGTATATGCTTTATCATCAAACATGATTGGCTTGTGTGCATACTACTTTCAATCTCCCACTTGCACTAAAGCCAATCGTCATGGTATCTTATACTCTTCTTCTCTAAGTGAAGATTATCCTGCTGTTGGATAAGCTTTAGTTAATGGATATGTAATGTTGTTTATGAGAGTCCACTATCTCTATAGTGATTTCCCATCTTTCAATGATTCTAATAATCAAATGAAAGTGCCACAACACATGTTTAGATCCAAGATGAGACTTAGAACTATTCCTAGTTCTCAGAATGAACTTTTAATCCAAACAATCAACTTGCGACTTCATTTATAGCTATTTACTTTGTCTTTATCACTAAACCAAAGAACTTTTTGCTTTTTGGAACCTTTCCATTCCATGCACCTTTGCTTCAAGGTAACGCTTTACCTTAAAGTGTATTTTCTGTCATCTTGGTCTGTCTGAAAAACTTGAGTCTGTTAAGCCCTCTAGTTTTAATTAAGACCCAGCATAAATTTTAATCACATCTTTAGTGCCGGTTAAGAACTTTAAGATGTTTTTCACTGTCTTACAATGATCTTCTCCAGAATATGACCGATCAACATCAGGTCTCGTATATTTCATTGCATACATGATTGTCACTCATGCGACCTCTCTTTTCAGGAGTCTGTGGGGACTATTAAGAGAGATACACTCCATAGCTCAACGACATGAGACATCTCTTGGAGTTTGCCATGCTAAACGACTTTAGCATCAAATGAATATACATTCTTGGGTTAAGTTGAGCATCCTTTTAAATCTATCTATATAGATTTTATATCCCCAATTAAGATACTCTTCCAAATCATTCATGGAGGAATGTTTAGACAACTTTATCTTTACTGATTGTAGCATTGGTATGTCATTCCTTATCCGTAGTATATCAACATATAGTACTAGGAATGTCATGATGCTCCCACTGACCCTTTTGTACACACTAGAAGTCTTACCTCATCGAATGTAACTCTGGATCATCATCTTCTATGATGTGTACCTCATCATCATCATCCATGATGAATCCATACCTCCTAGGTATCTTTGGTACTATTCCAGATTTACGATTCGGTTGTGGTACAATAGGTCTATCTACAGGTTCCTCTTATTTGACTTATAGTATTTTGTGGTTCTTGAGCTCTTCAAGATCTATTATCCTCCCACTAGCCCCTTCAATGATAAACACATTTGTCTTAGAAGGCAGTCGTGTTTCGTAACAAACACCTTTTGCTAAGTAGAATTATAGAACATATACCCTAAACTTACTTTAGGATGTCCCACAAATCTGTATTTGTCAAATCTTGTCCCAAGCTTATCCTTTGAAACCTTTTTCACATAAGTTGGACAACCCCTTATCTTAACATACTTAAGATTAGGAATCCTCCCTGTCCATAACTTTTATGGAGTCTTGGGGCGGATTTTTGAGGTTACCTTTTAAATGATACACGACCATTTCTAGGACATGACCCTAGAAGAATACTGGAATGTCGGTAAAATCATTATGGACCGTACCATGTCCAACAAGGTACAATTTTTCCATTCAGATACATCAATCAATTATTGCATATCAGGAGGCATCCATTATGAGAAAACCATTTGAGATGATCTAGAAACTTATTGCACAAGTATTTATTCCTTGATCCGATCAAAGAATCCTAATACTTTGCCAATTTGTTTCACTTTTGAATTCTTTGAACCTTTCAAATAATTCACACTTGTATTTTAGCAAATACACACATTCAACTCTTTGAATGATCATCTCCTTTTCTTATACTAATTTGTTCAATATGCAAAATTATTTTCATGTAAGTCAAGTATACAAAATTTATTAAGTAATATTCCAGTTCTATACAAAACATTATTATTATAAATAGAACAACTATTGTTCTTAATTATAATACCAAAGTTTTCATTGTCCAACAATAAAATGGAAATAATATTTTTAACAAGAACCGGAATACAATAACAACTTATTGACTTAATAGATTTGCCCAGTAAGCGATGTTAAACTATAAGTTTCTATGGCTAATGTTGCAACCTTTGCTTCATTTCCCACACATAGGATTACTTATATTTGTTTAGCTTTCTACTTCTGCTTGGTCCCTTCATAAATCTATATTTATGATAACCAAATCTGGTATCCAATACCCAAGTAGAACCTTGACTTAAAGAAAAATTTATTTCAATAATGAACAAAAACTGTATTGTAACCGAAACTTCACTAAGCTTCTTTGGTTAACCTTTGCAAGATGCTTCTCGCAGTTTCTTCCCAGTGTCCAGGCTTATTGCAGTGGTAGCAAACTCCTTTGCCATCCATATCAGTTTTGTTCTTATTATCCTTTGTTTATGTCTTTCTATTTACCTTCTTTGAATCGCTCTTCTTTTCGTAAGATCCTTTGGCCCCTACCAAGTAGACTTGATCTTTCTTGGTTGGAAAGTGACTCTCAACATTTTTCAACATGTTAAGCAAATCAGCGAGGCTGATATCTAGCTTGTTCATATGAAAAATTCACAACAATTGTGAAAGGAGTCCGGGAGTGAGTGCAAGATCAAATCATGGCTCAACTCTTCATCCATGACAAAACACGTTGTCCTAATTGATCAATCAAATTGATTATGTTAAGAACCTTTTTGTCTGTACTATAGTGCCATTGGCCATTCTAGATCGGAAGAGCTCCTTAGATATCGATATCTATCAGTCCTACTTTCCTCACCATCAACTACTTGATGTGCCGGGAATATAGTAGGAGCATCCATAGTTTCATCTTGTGGCTTCAAGCTCGTTACTCATGGATGCGAGCATGATGCATTGAGCTAATCAGGCATCATCTTGCCACTTTCTAAAAGTAGCAATCTCTTCCTCGGAGGCATTATCTGCAACAATTGCGAGGATAGGCGTATTAAGGACATAAGATAGCTTTTCAAATATGAGAACTATTCTCAAATTCCTTAACCAATCCATTTAATTGATTCAGTTAATTTAACATCTAATATGCTTCATGATGATAGTAATTTAGACATTGTAAAATTACAGAAATGAATTTGTAATTAACAACATTTTAACATACATTCTTTTATTAATTACCAAAATAATTTAGGTCTTGTTTTAAATTGGTATCTCCCACTATTTTCTTCAAACTATATTACCCTCACTTATATAGTTCGGCAAAATCTAATTAAAGATTTGCTAGTGAGAATAAGGATCCCATTTCAAATGTATATTGCCTTGTGGTGACACAACAAACTATATATAAATAAATAGGTAGACAACTCTTGTCAATTACATCAACTATGCAACTCCTTGTATTTTGCCTCTCAGATTATTTTGATCAAGTGGTGGCACATCCGAATCAAAATTGTCCAAGTTAAGTCCGACCTAGCACTCCATATATTCAAAAAAGAAAAATATCATCCTTGTGGTGACACAACAAAACAATATTGTTCAATTTTCTTTATAAGCATCAAATGTGATAAATTAACATCTTAAATACTTAATACTTGCCTTGTGGTGACACAACAAACTCATATTAAATATTTAATACTCTATTAATTTTATCATACTAGAAGGCGACGTTCGATATTCCAAATATCTTTGAACGCTTAGGACTTAATATAAAAATTGAGGGGTTTGTTATTAATTTGTCTCATCTTGTTTATCGCGCATGCACATATATATATAAAATACGCGTCATATTAATTAAAATGCGAAGCATGTTTGCATAATATATAATATATATAAAGTATAAGCATGCACATATAGAATACTATATTCTACCCGGATTGATTATGGACTTTTATTCTAGTTTGGTTCACTAGAGCCACCAAATGAACCAAAAGGTCAAACCCTAGGGGTGCAAGAAATAATATTTAAATATAACTATTACATTTAAACCCGGGCTTCATTACAAACGGGTCTTCAAGCGCTTCTTGTCCCTTGATCTATAATTCTTCAAAATTAATTCTAAATATTCCTATTACAAAACTATTTTAAAATAAATAGAAACCTTGATCAGCAGTCAAGGGGAAGTACATAGGAGAGAGATAGAATTTACATTAAGAAAATTAGAGAAGACGAGGTACGCAGACCTCATTTAATAAAACCCATACATTCATGCATCCAACTAAAATAAAATCCAATTGCATTGGTCAATAGTCCATAATCAATCCCATTTATTATCATACACATCACTATATGCATCAATAAATAACATTCATCTCATGAATAATAAACATTTAATATATATATTGATATCATTTAATGGGAAAAATTAGTTAGTATAAAATCTAATTTTGAATAAAACATAAACTCTTTTATTTAAATCCAAATTTAAATCAAAATAAAACTATTTTATTTTAATTTATCCTATTTTGAATAAAATAAACTATTTTATTTTAATCAAAATCTTTAATCAAAATAAACTCCTTTATTTTAATTAATTATGGAATCCAATTCCACGTGTATATAAAAAAAAAATCTTTAATTAAAATAAACTCTTTTATTTTAATTAATTATGAATCCAATTCCATGTAAAAAAAAAATCTTTAATTAAAATAAACTATTTTATTTTAATTAATTATGGAATCCAATTCCATGTAAAAAAAAAATCTTTTATTAAAGGAAACACGGATATTCTTTCCTATTCACAAATAAACTCCTTTATTTTGAATAATATGAAATCTTATTTCATATTTAAATAAACTCCTTTATTTAAGGAAACATGGATTCTCTTTCCTATTCACAAATAAACTCTTTTATTTTGAATAATATGAAATCCTATTTCATATCTAAATAAACTCTTTTATTTAAGGAAAGATGGAATACAATTTCAACTCCAATTAGTTATCATGGAATCCAATTCCAACTCTAATTAGTTAGCATGAAATTCTAATTTTAAAATTAAAATAAACTCTTTTATTTTAATATTAAAATAAACCTTTTATTTTCAGATTAAAATAAACTTTTATTTTAATTATAAAATTATTGAGAATAATATATATATATATATATATAACCCGTATATATAATAATATATATATATATATATATTAATTACTAGATATATATATATATATATATATAATACACGTTCCTTTTAATATAAATTAAATCTTGTAGGATTTAGTGTATGATTTTCCATGAAATCCTGTTCATTCCAATGCAAGACCCTGCTGCTTTTTTTTTTTTTTTATTAGTCACGAAATCCTGTTAACATCTTAGTTTAAAAAACTTGAATGCCCAAAGATTACTTTCTCGATTTCGCTTTTAAAAAAATAAGCACTGCTTTTAATCATGATATATAAAACCAAAATTACATATATATATATAAGTTTAAGACGGAAATCGAAACAATTCTAAGAAAGACAAATCTTTTCGGCGATGGGTGCACAAATGACTTAATCTTTGCCAAGTGACTCATGGTTTTTCCCTTTTTTTTTTTTTTATTTTAAATTTTATACAATAAAATTATGCCCAATTAAATTGTTCTAAACACATATCAATATACATATCAAATTTGAACAATTAATAATTCGCATAAAGGTTTGGCTCTGATGCCACTTATTAGGTTTGTAATATTCATATCTTGCAATCATATTGCATAAAAATCATGCGCGCGTAAAAAATCGAGTTTAAAAATTTTACAAACCATATACCCGATCATCCTTTATGCATAATTATTAATTAAACGAAAAGATAAAGAATAAATCATACCCTTGAAGATCGAGCTTCCTCAGGTACAAGTTCACCTCCAAATCCTTTCGCGTTCAATCTTGAATCCACCGGGTTTGGTTCCTTCCTTTGATCAACGTTAGCCACCCAAATGTTTGGCCTCTAGAGGTGATCCACCAAGGAAGAATAAAATTCAAGAAGATGGGTGTTATGGCTCAAACCCTAGTTTTTTCTATCTCTATAGAAAAAGTGTACTCCCAACAACTTGGAATTTATTACGTATATTGAAAAAATCAACAACCCATCACACCCATAATAAGACTCCTCTTATTTATAGATGTGGGCAACCCACCTTAACAATTAAGGAATTGGGTTTTAATTAATTAATTAAATTCTTTTAATTAATTAAGCTCCCTAATCTTATTAGGGATAATTAATTAAACTCCTTTAATTAATTTTCCTTCCTAATCCAATTAGGAATAAATGAGAGTACTTATATTAAATTAATTCCTAAACTCTTTTAGAAATTAAAATAATAATAATTGTAATAATATTAATAAGACTCCTCTTATTAATTTATATTTAATATTTCTAAAATATTAAATAATAAATATTAAGCTATTTAATTTATTCTATCACCATAGATTAAATTAAATATACTTAACATATTATTACGATTATGCCATTAACTTCTTAAATAATTATTCTTCCTTTTATGGTGTGACCCTTTAGGTTCTCCATATTAAACCTTTGTGAATAAATCAATTAGAACAATTCTAATCTTATTTAAATAAATAAATTAAATAATTAATTTATTTAAATAATATTTATTCTACAATAGGGATAAGCCTCCCTAAGCGATCAACGACTTTCCGGATAATATAGATTTCAACATTAATCATTAAAGAACCTTTGAGTAAATAGTTACCGCACAATTCAATCCTTCCACCATACAATGTCCCAATTAAATATAAGACATGGAAATTCTTTGTCAAGTCTTATTTTATTTAATTATATGTATTTTCGATCCTTAAATGCACAACTCCAAATAATGCAAATTAGAAACTCCTTTCTAATTTCATTCTCGCCTTAACCAAGGACTCTTGGGTTGTCATTTATCGAATCACATAGGACATTTCTCTTCTTTTATTAGAAGTGGTAGATTCTTTATTGATCATACATTATCTCCATGTACAACTTATTATACCCAAGCATACCCTTTGATATACCCTAAGGGTCTTAAGGAATAAGTCAAAGTATAACTCATCATACACAAGATACTATGATGATCTCAAGTCCAAGGATTACTTGTACTACTATCACTACAGAATTCCTATTGACAGCAAATAAAACTCCATTAGGTATTCCTTAGCGAGCCACGCTCAAAGAACTTATTCTCTAATAAGCACCTACATACTTGCTTTAGTGTCTCCACACAAATGATCATGAGATCAATCATCCTCATCCAATGAGCAAGCAACGTATGTACCAATCTATCCGGATTCACTAATCCCCAATTTAGTAATCCAATGATTGGGAACTATTTTAGTTTTAAGCTTTCTAAGAATTTAGATCTCATTAGAATGATCATCATCATTATTCTAAAAGCATTGCTTAAAACTATGGGTTTATCACATATTATAAAACAGCATCATGTAGATAATTAAAAGCCTTTAATAAATTAATACTTTTTATTAATAAATGAATAAGATTGTTACAAAGTATATGCTTTATCATCAAACATGATTGGCTTGTGTGCATACTACTTTCACTTCCTTCATAATTCAGAACATTGTTCGTCGATCTAATATGTACGATGGCAACGTCTCGAACTGAATCGGATAACCCATGACCCGATCTTGAGCTCGATTAATCACAATGTTGAATAAGTTATTCATTTCTTCCATCTTGATCCTCTTTGCTTGTGCTTCTCTCTCTGCTACCCCAGCTCGTTGATAAGCTTCTTCATACGCATCTTCGGCTCTTGCCCTCTTAGTAGATTCTTCCTTCAGCTTGTTCTTCAGTCCTGTAATCTTCTCTGTCAGTTGCTTGTTCTCTCCTTCAGTGTGGATCAGCTTCACTTCGACATTATTAAGATGTTCATCTCGATCCTGAATCTCGTTGTCCTTCAGCGCCATTGTGATCTGCTGTTAGGCTACTATCTCTTGCAACTCCTTGACGGTATCCTGAAGTTCTACATTGCGGTCGTATACTTTGTCGTACATACGGGCAACTATCGAGTTTAGTGGAATGTCTTCCTCCTCGTCCTCCTTATCCTCATTCGACTGTGGCATCTCAATGGGGTCTTCCTCGTCCGTCTCTATCTCATCATCCTCATCAGGTAATTCTTCCTGCTCAACCACTTTGATCAACGGACATGTTTCCTGTGGCAGTAGTTGTTCCCAAATCACCTGAATATCTCGAGGCTCCTCCTCTCTAGGCATCTGGAATCCTTCCTCTCTAGCCTGACTGGATTCTCCAACATTATCCATCTTGTCAACCAAATTTTAAGTTTTAATTACTAATTATTACTACTCGTCACTAACAAGTACATTGGTTATAATCATATAAGCACATAAGTGTTTTATTATTTCTTTCCTAAAACTCGATAAGAGTTTATCGTCACTATCTTTTCAACGATTACTTCCTAAAGCTTTTCCCCACCAAAGGTTCATAACCTAAAGCTTTGATACCAACCTATGACACCCCTAAATCCAGGTACTTCATTCCCTCAAGATTCGGTGTTCACTTTCAATACAACTATACTATCTACCCAAATATAGAAAAATTAAAACCATAAATCCTCCCTTTAAAAAGGGTTACATCATTAATCAAAAAGTCTTCCCAGGTTGTCTAACCTTAAACATCATACAAGTGCGGAAATAAAATTATTACATCACATCATTAATTAAAAGTCTATCATCATAACAATAAATGAAGTTACAAGTCTTCATCACTTGTACATTTTTCCCTTTCCCTTGCTAGTTGTAGGTTCGTTGACCATCTCAACTGTAGCTGCAATAATTATATTTATACAAGAGTGAGCAAAACAAATGCTCACTAGATATAGCAATGAATCAACAAGAATATAATAACTGCCAATTAATAGGCTCATCAAAACTGAATAATACTCTACCAAAGATAACCAAGAACTGGAATCGAAATAAGAAATATATCCGAGGGTCATAAGAGCACGAACTATGTCCACGGTTACAAGTAATCTTTCAACTCTAACCTTAACAGTTATACTATAGGGACTTCACGTACTTAGGGGGATCAGCCCTTCGTACCATGTATTGTCCACAAACATCTTAACGCATTGCGTATCCCCTATAATAGGGTTGTTCTTCTTAGTTTTAGAGTACAAGTCTGCACCAAAGAAAGTTTGGTTTGGATAAGCTTTCAAGGGTAATTTAAAGTTTAACGATCATCAACTAGAGGACTAGTTGAATCAATAATGTCTGATAACACAATAGTTGTTTAATAACAACATAATATAGAACAATTGAGAATCATAGGTGAATTGACTATATACTAAACTCATGCTTGAAAATAACTAGAGAGCATAAGCATTAAATAAAATGAATAAAATGATAAACCTTTGCTTGAACAACAATAAGTTAGGTCTATGATCTCATCAAATTAGAAAGTTAATTACTGAATATACACTAATTGATAGCAAGCTAAAAACAACGCTCGCTCAACATGATAATAGCTTATGCAACGTGATTGAAGTATGACAATTCAATACTAGGAATTAATGTTCAAAAAGTATTTACTACAAAAGAATGAACTAAGGGAACTTGTTTAACTATAAACAAGTTAGAGTAAATCAACAATGATTAGAATTCTAATAAATTAGGGTTAAATCATGCTCAATGTAGAGAGATAAGGTTTTGGAAACTTGCGTATTTGTAATTGAGATAGGTTAAATAAACTTTCTCAATAATAACAAGGTAGAGTTAGGAAACTTGCCTCAAGCATAAGCTATAATATTAAAACTCATGTTCATCTACACATTTTAGTGGAATCACAATATCTATTAGACATGTTAACATCCACTTACAAAAAAACAACCATTTTAGTTAAACTTGTTATTTTAGAACAAGTCTTATCTTACCATACATATTTCAGAATCACAAGTTTACATTTCACAACACTTATTCATTGCTCACTAAGTTTCTTAAATTATACATATCATTTTCTTAACTTACTAAGTATACATTTTAGAGTTACTAACCACGTGATACTATTCTGTTTTAACCCTTACATTGCATGGTTCTCGCATTAACATAACATTAAGCTACGTTACAATGAATGTCCAAAGTCTGCAGAAGTAGCAGACTTCACTGTCTGTGATAGACTCTTTGATGCGATAAGCGCCGATATTACTATTCAATTCTTACTACCGCTTCGCACTTTGATTCGAGCTTTTGCGTAACATGATTACGGCACTATTCTTAAGCTAACTAACACGAATTTCACCCACGAAACAATGAAATTAACATAGACAATTGCTATAAAACTATCACAAACATGTTTCCTCACATATTCATCAACATAGAATAATTTAACAACAACTTTAGCTAATTTAAATCCTTAAATTTCATATTTTCATACAAAAACTCCATTTTTTGACATCCTTTACAAAAATCGTTACTGTGATTACAATTCTACGCCGAATCACTTCGTTCAAACTATGTTCTCTTCGTTTCTTAATGGACTAGCATAATTAAAACTCAATTCACAGTTTAACATACAAATTGACCACTAAAATTAGTACTTACACAAGCCACATGAGAAAATATATACCGTTATTACTTTTCTTCCTTTTTAACTGTAATTAGCATACGAATTCTTGTTTAAATGCAAACTCTAACATCACCAACATGTATAATCCCAATTACCAGTTACACATATCAGCAATTCAACAAATTGAATTCACAGACTTAGAAGGTTTATGCCGTAAAATTCATGTATATATATATATATATATATATATATAATATCAAGGTGTTAAAGAAAATACCTTCAAATTGCTTAATAATCTTTGCTTAAACCACTGAAATTGCTTTGGAAATTCATAGGTTTTCTCTCAAATTCTCTCACAATTCTCTGAATGTTCTTAGGCTTAGCAAATAACAAGTTACGTAAACTAATACACCCTTAAGTGTAAAGATAAAACTGATAACCCATAATACGTCTAGTTATTAGAATATCAGTTACAACTATAACGCTTAGGTTATAAATATATTATATTTATTATTTTATTTATTTTATTTACTTTATTTATTTTATTTAAAATTCAAAATCAAAAATCCAAAAGCCATAAGGCTTTGTTTGGAAAAAAGTCTTTAAAATAAAGACTTAATATTTTAAGCCTTGTTTGGTCAAAACTAAATTAAACTACTTTAATTTTATAAAAATCGGATTGTCCAGAATTTAAGATTTAAAGAATTAGTTATTAATAAAAAGAATTTTTATTAAATACTATTATGTGTTATGTGTTTATTAATCGTTCTAGAACCTGTGATGATTATTAATCGGGAGGATTCTTGCTATGAGCTAGACTGAACGGGTAAGAATTTTCAAGATGAAAATAAAATATTTCCAGGAAAAATATTTCCGGGGAAAATGAAGAAATATGCACCATTCACCCGACGAAACCCTAAGGGTTAGGGTTTGAATAACCTAAGCCTTTTCGAGAGTTCGGTATGTCAAAATGACATTCCGTCAAAAGATTTGACGATAATATATCGTGAAAAGTTAAGTAAGTCGATAAAAGTTTTTTCTCAAAAAATGTGTAAAAATCGGATGAAATAAAAACGAAAAAAGTACTCTTATGTACTTTTCACTCGTTTAGCTACGTTAGGGGAAAATGTAAAGGAAAACGCTTATCATGGAAAAGTGTTTTTCAGTTTTTTGGAGATCCGAAGAATGCGTAAAAGTTAATCGGTAAAGGAAAGACGAAATATCCAAAAATATTTAGATTTCGAGAATCGCAGTTTTCGAAATGTCGGACGAATATCGCAAGACGGAAGCCACGAAGCTTCCAAGGGAAGCTTCGTGAGTAAGGAGGTCGAGGAGGTGTGAATAGTAAGGAGGTTGAGGTGAAATGACTAAAATATCCCTAGCCTTGGTTTTCTATAAATAGGAAGCTTAACTCATTTGTTTAGAATTTTAAAAATCCTACAACTTTTGAGAGAGAGAGAGTAAGGAGGTTGATAAATGAAAATGAAAAGGAAGAGTTTTCTAAAAATAAAAAGCTTTTGTTTAGGATTTTGAAAAATCCTACAACTTTTGAGAGAGAGAGAGAGAGAGAGAGAGAGGATGAGAGAGAGAGAGGAAAGAGAGAGAAAAAAAGCTTGCTCGAAGTGCACTTTGTCCAATTGAGAAGAAGATTAAAGAAGAAGAAGGTAATCCAAAACCTAGCTTCTAGATAAATTTTCTTTAAGTTTTATGTTAAAACATAACTTAATGAGAATAAGAAGTAAAAGATATTAGAAATGATTTCATATGGTTGAAATCATGTGAAAAGAAGAAATAAGAAATAAGAAATTTAGTTTATAAATTTCTTAAGGAAGTGTAAGATTCGTAATGAATTAGAACTATCCGAGTGGATTATATGAATTAGTAGGTGAATTAAGTAAGGAATGGTGTTCTATAATATCAAATTCCAAGAAAAAGTAAAATTGTAATCAAAATATCGATTAAAAATGAAGAACGAACAAAGAACGCGAAGAACGCTAAGAACACGCGAAGAACATGAAGAATGTTGTTGATGCACAAATTTAAAAACATCGTAGGATAATTGTTGTTGATGGACAAGTTTAAAACCATCACGTATAATTTAGTTGCATATTGCTTGGTTAGGAACGTTAGAAACGTTCATGAAGAAAGGATTAAAATTGAGCTATAAAGAAGTTATGGCAAAAATTTCGTAAAAGAAGAACGAGAATTAGAAAGTTAGTAAATGAACCCGAACATGTAGGGTTTCATAAGAATGTAAGAGAATGTAGAAAACGTGAGTCGTGGACTCAAGAATTAATGAATTCCGAGTTTGGATGACCGAATTACGGACGAACGAACGAAGAAACGTTAAAAACGTAAAAAAACGAAAAGAAGAAGAAAGATTAAGCCAATCGAATGGCATGTTAATGGATTTAACACGAATTTTTGTCCATGGGTAATCGAAATACGTAAGATAAGGAAGAAAATTTCTTTGGAATGACCTCGTTCTGAGTTATAACGAATAAGTTATGGAATCGAGAAATAAGCGTCTTAAGTAATATATAAGACTTAGAAAAATTTTCTAGGTTTTGTGCTTGGCGTAATAGCCTTGGTCGAAACCTTGAGGCGGCGATCTTGCAGTGAGAGAGGCTGTGCCATCAACTACTTGTTGAGTGGCACCATCTGACGGAGAAATAGAGAAGAGAGTGGCGCATGCTGAGCTTGACCTCAGCGAGTTTGACACTATAGAGTGGCGTTGTAGCACGAGGTAAAGGAAGGGCATGGCGTCATGGCAGGTGCAAAAAAAAATGCCCGATGAATGAGCTTTTAAGTGCTTTCGATTTCTTGGGGATGTGCAAAAAAAAATATGAACATGTAGTTCAACTAATGTAACACTTAATTAAGTGTATTAAACCTTTGATGAAGGTTTAATAAAAAGATTAAATGAGATTAAAAGACAAAGAATGTGAGACGCGGAGTTACTGAACCGATATCAAGGGGATAGTAGTCGCGATAAATGAACGTGAGGATTTGCTATGATGGTGATTCCTTAGGCGTTGATTGACGAGGGTAATGAATAACATTTCGATGTTATGACATGTAATAATGAGAGATGAATGTAAAGCGTTTAGAACGTTGTGAACATAACGTTATTGCGATGAACGATTCGGTCTTAGCATCTGATGAACCGTATGGCTTTTGACATTAAGAAAGAATATTGAACATGGGGTTCAGATGATAGTAATGAATGAAAGCGATTAAAACCTTAGATAAAGGTTGAATGAGAGATTAAGGGATGAACAACGTAAACGTTGAATACGTAAACGATCCTCGTGAATCGTATTCACGTCGAGCGAACGTTCTAAGTATACATTGGTTGTATGACTTAGACGTTGACGAAGGTAGTAAGTAAGATATGAATTATCAAGAAAGTAAATAGCGAATGGTAATAAGATTAATAAAAGCCGAATGTGAGTCGGATGAGAATGTTAGAATGAAATGTAAGCGTTGAACACTTTAACCGACGTGAAGGTTAAGTGTATGTGAATGAATATTAAGCGGGTAGAACCTACACCCCGTGTATGGTTTGACCATAATGTAATGAAGACCAATGATTAAACACATGAATGGTGAAGAAAAAGTTGAATTAAAGACAAAATCGTATAACGTAAAAAAAAAGCGAGTTAATGTTTATAACTTGGATGACGTTAAGTCGAATGAATCGGACGTTGTAAGATAAGAATAAGGTAATGTAAAATGCTTAACGCTATAAATGCGTAGAATGAATATGGAATGATCATTACGAGTATAAAAAGATTGTATGACTTAGGCGATAATGAATGAATCACGAGGTATGGCATTTAGTTGCGAAAAGCCATAAGGAATAAGAAATTGACTTAACGAACATTATAGTTTAATAGTTCGGATAAGTTAAGATAAATTTAGGTTGTAGTACAATTGTAACCTTTGATGGTTGACATATGGGAGTTGGGCTAAACAATTCCTTGAGGAGAGCGAAGGTATATACAAAATTGGCAATGATCTAACTTCATGTTATGGGCGGTGTAGATGAGGCAGAACTTGTTTGTTGGTTGTTTGTGGGAAACCACTCAGTACCATATGGACTACTAGCGAGACACGATGTGTGTTGAGTCCTAGAAGAGTTATAAGAAGAAGATAAGAATGTAAATCATCAAAGATGATGAACGTATTGAGTAAGACATCTCAAGTATGTCATGAAATGAATTAACCGGTAAAAAGGAAGTTGGTCGCGTAAACTTAGTTTATAAGAACGTGAACCCTAAGAAGTAAAGTTAAAGTAAACCAATGCGTAAAAGTCAAGTATATGACTAATTGGTGTATGTGTTATTTCCTTATATGCTACATAGGAATTGGAATGAAGCGATTCGGTAAACTACTATAAGTTGTAGTATTGTGCGTAAAAGCAAGTTTCTAACTTCATTCATATTTTAAATGAATGCTAGTTTCTAAAACTTCTCGGATGTTGAACTTGAGAAGTTACATATATGTGCAAATGTGTGATATTTGTACAAGGTGTTAGAATATATGAGGCCTTGTGCCACAATTTGAACACTTGGTGTGTTTACTATGATATGAATTGTTACTATGATTGAACTATTTTATATGAGAATGTTCTGTTTATACATGAACCGTTATTGTTAAGCATGTGCTATTGATTCTAGCTAGACAAAGTGTGTATGAAAGAGAGTAGAGAATGAAAGTATTTCAAAGTGAATGTGACTAATGTTTTAAAATGTTAGGAATCGAGATTATTCCTATTATTCAAGCTGCTTCAAAACCTTTGTTTAGTTATTGAGGTCTTAAAAGAATGTTTTAATTCTTAAAGTTGTTTGTTCAACTGTTATGACTTGTTAGGCAATTGAATGCTCAAACTTGCTTTAAATAAAAACATTTTCAGTGAACGATGTTAGAAGAACTTAAGGATCTCGTAAAGATCACGCTGATCGGTATCCAGAAGAGATGACATTCATTATATGAATGAGCGTGAAGATCAAGCGAAGACTTGTAATATAGAATGATAGAATTAAACTATAGAATTGTTTAATGAATGATTATGTATCCTTAGTGGCGGATAAAAGTCACTCGTACAAGATGTAAAAAATAATGTAATTATCATTATTTGTAATGAAAGAGGTTTTAAGATTTTAGAACTAGGATTTGAGGATGTATGTTGTTATATTTAGCTATATAATGATGTATGTTTGGAAGAAGATGGGATCGTGGCGTCACGAAATCCGGATGTGAAAATAGATAGACCAGATTTTGAGGCGTTACATATTAGTATCGAGGCGATAGGTTATAAATCTTAGGTATGAGTACCTAAGACTATAATCGTAGAGAGAAGGATAAGAAGATCACCACGTGATCATAGTAAATCGTAATAATGAGATGAAATTGTTAAACGATGAATGATTTATAGCTAATGCTATATGAATGAATGGTACTACAGTAGTACGGGAAGAAGAACTCAGATTGAGTTGTAAAGGATAGCATACGAATTAAAGAAAATTCATATTAAGTAAAGAGAAAGTTAGAAGTTGTAAGATTTCAATTGAGGACTCATGTGATAGCTGAGTTGTATGAACCTTTGTATGGGCAGAGGTTTGTGCTTGGTGTAACAACCACTCAGTTTATTACAGTGATAATCATTGAAATTGGTCGCGCTATCAAGATGTATATGACGAGAAGGTGAATCTTTTCTCATGTATATACTTGATAGGTAGAGAACGATAAGGTAGGTGCGAGTTCTTGAAACTCATACTTATGGTAAGTTCGTGACTCATAATTATATGGTATGTTTTTTGAACTTCTCGGTGAATGGGCGCTTATAGTGCATGCAGGATAGTTCTTAAACTCATATTATTGTGGAAAGTTCTGAACTCATAATGTGTGGTAAGTTGATGGACTATACTAAGGTATAGGAATGTGTGGCTGAAAATGAGTTATTTTCGATAGACTTAGCATTGAAGGTGCTAGAGAAGATTAAGTATTATCATGAGTAAGACAATGAAGGAAGATGGAGAATAGGATATTCCAAGTCATCTAGCTATGCTAGATTTGAAGTTTCTTGAAATCGTGCTTGATGCGCGTTTTGAAATGAAAAGAATTGGTTCAACTTTTGGAACCAATGGATTTTAAAAGAACTATTCTTGGTATGTCTATGCTAATTGATTTTGCTAGATGAAATTGATTTGAAATATCAAAATGAATTTTATATCATCGATGCATTTGATGCAAGGATGGTAAAAAAGGATGGAGTTATTAATGCAATTGAACTGGTGTTGGATTTGATCTTAGGATCAACAACCCGCTATGGTATGATGTATAATGATGAAGTCATAAAGCGATGAAGTCCTCAACGTCTTGTGAAAAGTGCGGTATCATGGCGTCGTAAAAAATGTTTTGATGTATTGCGAAAAATTTAAAGAAGTAGTCGATGTCGATTGATTTGACTAGGCGAATGTTTCAAGTTGATGTCCAATTTATTGGTATGGTCTAAGCTACTTGATTTGGCTAAGACGAATGGTATGTCATGATTAAAAAGAAAATCGAGCTTTCTTTGAAGAGTTATCTTAACCAAATTGTTTTGGTGCGGAATCTAATGATTAAGTCTGAGGTGAACATACCACGAAATGGGGTTATCGATGGGTTGATCACTACACGTATGGAAGAGGTAGTTTACCTTCTTTGTGATTGTAAACTTACTAGTGTGTAAGAAGGGTTTACGGTGAAATGTTGTTAAACCTAGTAAAGAGTTCATGGTCATTTGACCCCTCGGCAAAAAAGTATGAAATGTTTTAAAGGAATCCTTATATTCCTATTTATTCATTTCACTTCATGATTCTTGATAAGTTATGAACGGTAGGGAATCTATGAAAGATAAGAACTACTTTGAAGAGAAGTTGAGAAGAAGGGTAAACTAAAATTTTGAGGATGAAATTCTGTGAAGAAGGGGTGAATGTGAGGATCCGAAAGATTGAAAGTATAGTTAAGCGTGAGGTTTAACTAATGACGATTATGTCAACAAATGATCCTTGTGAGAAGGATGAATTGAGATTAAACTTTTGTTAAAGGTTGTAGGCACCCAGGTATGGGTGTGGTTTTAGAAATTCTGAGGACGGAATTTTTATAAGGAGGGAAGAATGTGACAAACTGAAAAATCGGATTGTCCAGAATTTAAGATTTAAAGAATTAGTTATTAATAAAAAGAATTTTTATTAAATACTATTATGTGTTATGTGTTTATTAATCGTTCTAGAACCTAGGATGATTATTAATCTGGAGGATTCTGGCTATGATCTAAACTGAACGAGTAAGAATTTTCAAGACGAAAATAAAAATTTTTAGAGAACAAAATATTTTTTAGGAAAAAAGGCGAAATAGGCACTATTCACTGACAAAACCCTAAGGGTTAGGGTTTGAATAACCTAAGCCTTTTCGAGAGTTCGGTATGTCGAAATGACATTCCGTCGAAAAGATTTGACGATAATATATATATGAAAAAAGTTAAATAAAAGCCGATAAAAGTTTTCTCGAAAAATGTGCGAAAAATCGGATGAAAATAAAAATGACGAAAAAAATATTGTTATGTACTTTTCATTCATTTAACTACGTTAGGGGAAAATGTGAAGGAAAACATTGACACCAAAAAAAGTGTTTTTTAGTTTTTTGAAATCCAAAGAATACGTAAAAGTTAATCGGTAAAGGAAAGGCGAAATATCCAAAAATATTTGGATTAGAGAATCATGATTTTTAAAATGTCGGACGAAATTACATGAAAGATGGAACCCACGAAGCTTCAAGGGAAGCTTCGAAGTGAATAAATAAGGAGGTCTATTAAGGAGGTTAAACTGAATAAGTAAATAAATCAGGTTGGGGTGAAATAAATGAATAGAAAATAAAGCCCCTTGGTTTTAAAAGCTATAAATAGGAAGCTTAATTCTCATTTTTTAGGATTTTAAAAATCCTAACAACTTTTGAGAGAGAATCCTCAGAGAGAGAGAGATGAGAGAGAGAAGAGAGAGAAGAAGAAAAGGAAAAGAAAAGCTTGCTCGAGTGAGCAAACTTTGTCCAAATGGAAGGAAGATTAAAGAAGAAAGGTAATCCAAAAAACCTAACTTCTAGATAAATTTTCTTTAAGTTTTATGTTAAAACATATAGCTTAATGAGAATAAGGAGTAAAAGATGTTAGAAATGATTTCATATGGTTGAAATCATGAAAAAAAAAAAAATAAGAAATTAGAAATTTAGTTTATAAATTTCTTAAGGAAGTGTAAGATTAAGTAATGAATTAGAGCGATCCGAGTGGATTATATGAATGAGTAGGTGAATTAAGTAAGGAATGGTGTTCTATAACATCAAATTCCAAGAAAAAAGTAAAATCGTAATCAAAATATCGATTAAAAATGAAGAACGAAATGAAGAAAAGAAACGAAGAAGAGAAGAACTTGAAAAACGTTGTTGATGGACAAATTTAAAACCATCGTAGGGATAATTGTTGTTGATGGACAAGTTTAAAACCATCGCGTATAAGTTAGTTGCTTATTGCTTGGTTAGGAACGTTAGAAACGTTCATGAAGAAACGGATTAAAAATTGAAATTATAACGAAGTTATGGCAAAAATTTAAAAAAGAGAACGAGAATTAGAAAGTTAGTAAATGAACCCGAATGTGTAGGGTTTCATAAGAATGTAAGAGAATGTATAAAAATGTGAGTCGTGGACTCAAGAACGAATGAATTCGAGTTTCGGATGGCCAAAATTACGGACGAGCGAACGAAGAAGCGTTAAAAATGTAAAACAAACAAAGGGCGAATATTAAGTCAATCGAATGGCATGTTAATGGATTCAGAATGAAGTTTTGTCTATGGGTAATCGAAGTACGTAAGATAAGGAAGAAAATAGCTTTGGAATGACCTCGTTCCGAGTTATAACTAATAAGTTATGGAATCGGAAAGTAAGCATCTCAAGCAATTTCTAAGACTTAGAAAACTTTTCTAGGTTTTGTGCTTGGCGTATGCTTTGATCGAAAGCCTAGGGGGCGCTGCTGCTGAAGCGCAGAGGCGCCATCCATCGACTTTGCTAAGTGGCACCACGGTACAAGAAATAGAGACAAGAGTGGCCTCGCAGCGTACCGACCTCGGCGATTTGACACCTGCAGAGGTGGCGGCTGCGACGAGGAGGAAAAGGAAGGGGCACGGCGCATTGCGCGGTTTGCCTAGTGATGAGCTTTTAACTTTGCTCAATTCTTTGGGGATGTGCAAAAAAGAAATATGAACATGTAGTTCAACTAATGTAACACTTAATTAAGTGTATTAAACCTTTGATGAAGGTTGAACGAATAGATTAAACGAGATTAAAAGACAAAGAATGTAGACGCGGGTTACGGAATCGATATTCGGGGACCATAGTCGTAATAAATGAATGTGAGGGATTGCTATGATGGTGATTCCTTAGACATTAATTAACAAGGGTAACACATAAAATTTCGATGTTATGACATGGTAATGAGAGATGAATATAAAGCATTTAGACGTTGTGAACGCAATGTTATTGCGATGAACTATCGATCTTAGCATACAACGAATCGTATGGCTTTGACATTAAGAAAGAATATTGCACATGGGGTTCAGATGATAGTAATGAATGAAAGCGATTAAAACCTTAAGTAAAGATTGAATGAGAGATTAAGGGATGAACAACATAAATGTTGAATACGTAAACTATCCTCATGAATCGTATTTATGTTAGGCGAACGTTTTAAGTATACATTGGTTGTATGACTTAGACGTTGACGAGGAAGTAAGTAAGATATAAATTATCAAGAAAGCCGTAGTGAACGGTAA
Organism: Panax quinquefolius; assembly: GCA_020205615.1. Lineage (NCBI taxonomy): Eukaryota > Viridiplantae > Streptophyta > Magnoliopsida > Apiales > Araliaceae > Panax > Panax quinquefolius. The sequence continues at coordinate 2,519,433 of JAINUW010000158.1, read as the reverse complement.
TAAGATTAATGAAAGCGAATGTGAGTCGGATGAGAATGTTAGAATGAAATGTAAGCGTTGAACACTTGAACCAAGCGTGAAGGTTAAGTGTATGCGCGAATATTAAATGGTAGAACCTACACCCGTGTATGGTTTGACCATAAGTAGGTAATGAAGACCAATGATTAAACCTATGAATGGTGAAGAAAATTAAAGATTAAAGACAAGTATGCGTATATAACGTAAAAAGAAGCCGAGTTAATGTTTATAACTTGGATGATGTTAAAAGTCGAATGAATCGGACGTTGTAAGATAAGAATAAGGTAATGTAAAATGCTTAACTATATAAATGCGTAGAATGAATATTGAATGATCGTTCTCGAGTATATACAAAAGATTGTATGACTTAGGCGATAATGAATGAATCACGAGGTATGGCATTTGTTTGCCGAAAAAGCCATAAGGAATAAGAAATTGACTTAACGAACATTATAGTTTAATAGTTCGGATAAGTTAAGATAAATTTAGGTTGTAGTGACAATCGTAACCTTTGATGGTTGACATATGGGAGTTGGGCTAAACAATTCCTTGAGAGAGCGAAGGTATATACAAAAATTGGCAACCGATCTAACTCACTTTTATTATGGGCGGTGTAGATGAGATGAGAACTTGTTTGTTGGTTGTTTGTGGGAAACCACTCAGAGTACCATATGGACTACTAGCGAGAGACACGATGTGTGTTTGAGTCCTAGAAAAGTTATAAGAAGAAGATAAGAATGTAAATCATCAAAGATGATGAGCGTATTGAGTAAAGACATCTCAAGTATGTCATGAAGCCGTTAACCCGGTAAAAAGGAAGTTGGTCGCGTAAACTTAGTTTGTAAGAACGTGAACCCTAAGAAGTAAAGTTAAGTAAACCAATGCGTAAAAGTCAAGTATATATGACTAATTGGTGTATGTGTTATTTCCTTATGTGCTACATAGGAATTGGAATGAGCGATTCGGCGTAAACTATAAGTTGTAGGCGTGCGTAAAACAAGTTTCTAACTTCATTCATATTTTAAATGAATGCTAGTTTCTAAAACTTCTCGGATGTTGAACTTGAGAAGTTACGTACATGTGCAAATGTGTGATATTTGTACAAGGTGTTAGAATGTATGAGGCCTTGTGCCACAATTTGAACACTTCGGTGTTTCTATGAGATGAATTGTTCTATGATTGAACTGTTTAATATGAGAATGTTCTGTTTATACATGAACCGTTATTGTTAAGTCTGTGCTATTGATTCTAGCCAGACAGAATGTGTATGAAAGAGAGTAGAGAATGAAAGTATTTCAAAGTGAATGTGACTAATGTTTTAAAATGATAGGAATCGAGATTATTCCTATTATTCAAGCTGCTTCATAACCTTTGTTCGGTTATTGAAGTCTTAAAAGAATGTTTGAATTCTTAAAGTTGTTTGTTTCAACTTTTATGACTTCTTTGGGCAATTGAATGCTCACACTTGCTTTAAATAAAAACATTTTTATTGACGATGTTAGAAGAACTTAAGGATCCGTAAAGATCAAGTTGATCGGTATCCAGGAAAGAGTGTATGATTTCATTATATGAATGAGCGTGAAGAAGATCAGCGAAGACTTGTAATATAGAATGATAGAATTAAACTATAGAATAGTTTAATGAATGATTATATATCCTTGGTGGCGGATAAATAAAGTCACTTGTACAAGATGTAAAGAATAATGTAATTATCATTATTTGTAATGAAAGAGGTTATAAGGTTTTAGAACACAGGATTTGAGGATGTATGTTGTTATATTTAGCTATATAATGATGTATGTTTGGAAGAAGATGGGATCGTGACGTCGAAATTTGGATGTGAAAAACATCCGTGTGAATTTTTGGGGATTTTGGATGCATACGTCCAAGACAGTTCATCGAGTTATCACTAATGACCCAATCCCCGACGTAAGTCGAGCCGGAACCGATCTCCCATCCTATTGGAGAACAAATTCAACAAATCACATACATTAGCATCATGCTGCTGTACATTACATCATGATTATCCTGTCACATTTCAAGTGTCTAGTATTCTTTATCCTATCCATGCCAATGCATTGTATGAATATGATAAAGAGGGGAATCTGTAGATACTCGAAGTTTTTCATTCCTGTTACTAACATTGTAGGAGTGTAGAATCGTCTTTCAGAGATAACCCTGGAGGTCAAAACAATTTTAATTCCAGAAATCCCACCGGAGAAGCCTTTTCCATTTCGGAGATAACCCCGAGATATTCAATCCCGGAAACAACACCAGGAGTTTCAGTCTCAATCTTGGAGATAACCCCGAGGAGTGCAGTTGCAGTTCCGGCGATAACCCCGGAGATGCTCTTTCAACCCTTGCAGTCAGCTTCAACCTCGGAGATAACCTCGAGCCACTAAGTCCTAAACCCAGAGATAACCCCATGAGGTCAGGCACACCTCAGAGATAACCCTAAGGACATCAAGTACTTGCAGCAGCCCAATCTCAGAGATGACCCTGAGCAACGACTACTTTATCAGCCCAAATCGGAGATAACCCCGGTTAGGGGCAAAATTGTCATTTTACAACCTCGATCCCACATGCACGCCATCTCAACACATTTCAACATACACTCCTCACAGTAGTGTCTCACAAGAACTAAATAGCTGCAATCCCGAGTGACTACTACACAAGACAGCACACCGGATGGAATTTAAAGCTTGAAGACCAAGGGCATGGTCCCATCTTCCTGACTTCTTACTACCTCTAATACCTTGTCATTGTGTAGCTCTCGACAACATCATGCCAAAAAAGGTCTTATACACCTCGATTTAATGCCCATATTGAAATTCCAAAAGTTCAAGCGGACATCTCGTTGCACGCATGCACGTACTTTGAGACGGTGGAACCCATAGAGTCAGGGGTACCCCGGGTAGCCTTAGGTGCATCTGCGGCTGCCGCAGGTACACCTGCGGCTCCCCCCTCTATAAATAGAGGGCTTGGGGTAGCCATTTGTAAGAGAAAACGACGAGGAAGCCATGTCCAATTTGCTCTGTACACACCGTAAATTGAGAGCTTTCTCATTTTAAACACTCATGAGCTCATATATTGCTATATTTTTACCAGCGGGAGCCAAGTGTTCATTCATTTAAAGTTATAGAAGTCTTCTTTGGTAGTCCAATGTAAGCCTTCTTACACCTTTCAAAGCCTTTTCTCCCCATTTTGCACACATTATTCTTCACGTTGAGAGTCGTGTTGTGTGTGTATGCCCGGACTTCGGTCCATGGCTTTTATTTCCTTTTATATTTATTTATATATATATATATACATATATTTATATATATGGACTAACATTATCGAGTTATAACTCGATTAAGCTTGGACTCACATCCGGAGCATTTATTACTTATATATATATATATATATATATTACATTTTTGTCAGGCCTGGAGTTTACTTCTTGGCCTTTTACTGCTTTATTTAAATTTTGTCCCTCCTGGAGTTTACTTCGTGGTGGTTGATCATTTTAACGATTTTATTTACATTTCCTCCCGCCTAGAGTTTACTTCGTGGTGGTTGATCATATTTACTGCTTTATTTATATTTTTGATCCCCCATGGAGGTGCTTCATGGTGGTTGATCATGTCTATATATATATATGTACCTCTTTTATATATTTACATTTCCAGTCCCCCATGAAGTTCGCTTCGTGTTGGTTGACAGTTTGTATATATATATTTACAGCTTTTATATATATAATTGCTTACAACTTCCATATAAACTGCTACATCATGTGAGCCTAGGAATCATGTGATCACATATTCAGTCTCCTGAATCTAGATTCGGTTCTGGTGATGGACATTTTTTGTTGTAAATAGCTTGTACATTATTCACGGTGTCTAAATTTCTTTAGATGGCTCCCATGACCACATAGAGTTCGGCATTGCTATATATCTTATTTTCTCGAAGATGCTTCACATCTTGAAAATTAAATCAATCAAGCCGAACACTTAATAAAATGGAAGTATCAAAGGCCTCAATTACTATTGAGCATAAGGGTTTGAAAAACCTCTTTTACAAAACATCACTGCTATATCTTGTTAAAACTGAATTTTTACACAAATTCAAACCCTTTGTATATAGGTGTGAGTGAGGCATATCACTACTTCCAAATAATTGCACATTGACCCACACACACACATTTATATAATAGTTTAAATTGAAAAGTGGTGGTCATCATTGTAACAGGATGTTGGGGGGTTCCTAACACCTTCCCTCCGCATAAGCAAGTCCCCGGACCCTAATGAATCTTGGTTTCACAGACCAGTTTAATAGTGTTACATCACGCGGTCAATGTGCAAACCTTTTCTCGGTTGAGTTGGTGCAACCATTTAAAAATATCAACTGGCGACTCTTACAGTCCAATCGTCAACATATAACTGTCGGACCTTTTCATAAATTATTTTTTCAAACAAATCTCACCTAACATGAGAACACCAAAAGACAAGAACAGAAAAGGGACAGTAAAAATCTTGATGTCGGCATGGAGAATGGACGTGATCGGGCCAATCGATCCCAAAGCCAACAATGGTCATCGGTTTATCTTCACCGTGATCGACTACTTCACCAAGTGGGTAGAAGCAGCCTCTTTTCCCAGAGTTACCAAAGAGGTGATCATTGGTTTCATCAGAAATAATGTCATTTGTCGATATGGACAATCAGAGGTAATAATATCAGACAATGCCAAAAACCTCAAAAATCAGATGATGTAGGAATTATGCAGCAAATTACACATCAAGCATCTCAATTCCATCATCTATCATAAAAAGATGAATGGTGATGTTGAACCAGCTAAGAAGAAGAAGATCATGCAAAAAATGTTCGACAATCATAAAGGATGGCCTGAGTTGTTGCCTCTGACTCTGTTAACTGATGAGTGGGTTTCTTACCTATGAATCGGATGCCTATCCTGACTTAAATGGATGCTAATCCGTCTATTTTAGTATTATTTTATGCATTTGTGTTGTGTTTCTGTGCAGGGTCAGTACGTATTAGCTAAGGCAAGAGTTAACTGGTATGGTGGCAAGAAAGGCAGGCAAAGCAGCAAAGATGAGTGAAATGCAGAGCATAGCCTGTCGGGGTGGGCCATTCATAGAAAAAATACCCCACCTGGGTGGGGGTACACATTATCAGAGAACTTAACACCTCGTCGGGACGGGGGTGCACGATAGAGAAGAAGAAGTTCTGATGTAATTCTACTACTATTGTGGCATGGCTTTGTGGACTTTGGACGCGATTAGAACTTGATAGATAACGTATTCAGTTACAAAAATAGAGAATTCATCAACTCTAATCATTCATTCAACAATCAATCAATCACAAACAACTTTCAAGCCCTAGTTTTAGAGATTTTGGAGGAATTGAAGCAAAGGAACGAGGAATACGAAGACTGCAGATTGTATTGAAGAAAAGAGTGGTTCTATTTAGTGTTCTTATTCTTTAATTTCAGTTTTGTAATTGGGATGTTTGATTCTTTGATCTATTCAGTTTTTATTTCATTAGTTATGAACTAAATTATCTTATTAAGCCTATGATGGATCTTTATGTGTAGTGATGACTATCATGCTTCAATTTTAATTCAATGATGCTATTTCAGTTCATCTATTATGATTTATGCGTAATCTATGAGTTTCTTGATCACAAACTCTATGTGAACTTTTATGAATTTGAGAGATGAAATATGGGTTTAGAATTAGTGATAATAGCATGTGTTTGTGATTTTTGCGTTTTGATGGAATTCATAATTTATGTTTAGGATAGAGATATGTACCTATGAAACTAGTATGCACACAAGCCAATCATGTTGATGATAAAGCATATACTTTGTAACAATCTTATTCGTTTATTAATAAAAGTATTCATTTACTAAAGGCTTTAATTTATCTACATGGTGTTATTTTAATAATATGTGGTAAACTCATAATTTTGAGCAATGCTTTTAGAATCATGATGAATTCATGCTAATGAGATCTAAATTCTTAGATGGCTTAATAACTAAAATGTTCCCAATCGTTGGATTATTAAAAAGGGGATTAGTGAATCTTGATAGATTGGTACATACATTGCTTGCTCATTGGATGAGGATGATTAATCTCATGATCATTTGTGTGGAACACTAAAACAAGTATGTAGGTGCTTATTAGAGAATAAGTTCACTGAACGTGACTCACTAGGGAGGCTTATCCCTATTGTAGAATAAATATTATTTATTTAAATTAATTAATAGTTTGATTTATTTATTTAAATAAAATTAGAATTGTTCTAATTGATTTATTCACAACCGGTTTAATATGGAGAACCTAAAGGGTCACACCATAAAATGAAAAATAATTATTTAAGAAGTTAATAGCATAATCATAATAATAAGTTAAGTATATTTAATTTAATTTATAGTGATAGAATAAATTAAATAGCTTAATATTTATTATTTAATATTTCAAAATATTAAATATAAATTAATAAGAGGAGTCTTATTATTATTATTATTATTATTATTATTATTATTTAGTTCCTAAAGGAGTTTAGAAATCAATTAATAAAAGTACTCTCATATATTCATAATAAGATTAGGAGGCTAAATTAATTAAAAGAGTTTAATTAATTACCCTAATAAGATTAGGGAGCTCAATTAATTAAATGAATTTAATTAATTAATTAATACCCTTATTTCTAATTAGATTAGTAGGGTTAATTGATATCTTTATAAGAGGAGTCTTATATCAAATATCAATATACGCAATTCTTATTGTTGGAGAGTACACCCTTTTTCTACAAAGATAGTAAAAACTAGAGTTTTGCCAAATACACATCTTCGTGAATCTTTCTTCTTCCTTGGTGGACCACCTCTAGATGCCAAAAACGTGGGTGGCTAACATTGATCAAAGGAAGGAATCAAACCTGGTGAATTCAAGTTGAACGTGAAAAGGATTGGAGGTGAACTTGTACATGAGGAAGCTAGTTCTATAAAGGTATACATATGTTCTCCATCTCTTTTCTATTGATTGATAATTACGCTCAAAGTATGATCTTGGTGATGGGTTTGTATGAAAATTTTAAATTCCTATTTTATCGCGCTTCTACACCTTTTGTGTAATATGATTGCATGTTTGTGCTATATACAAACCTAACAATGGTGTCAAAGCCAAACTTTGTGTTAATTATCGGTCTTGTTGATTCCATGTATATATGATATGCAATTGGATCGAATTTTTTGGGCAAAAAATTTCATGTTATGTTTACTTTCTGTGGCCTTGCTACTTGTCACTAGTATATTACGAGCACAATTTGCGCCATAAGCGGGAAAAAGTTTTTTGTGCTAGCAAGTAGTCGCTGCGCATTTTCGAAGACATTCTGGCGCAACTATGCCATAACGAAAAGGTTTTCTCGACTAGCGATTCATACTGCTCAGATCCCATTAGATTATGGGCACAATTTACGCCTGAAAACACGGTCCTAAAAAAAATTAATATTTATTTCAATTAAGATAAAATGTTTATTTTGAATTGGAATATGATTAAAATAAAAATTGTATATTAACTTGGAATTGGATTCAACGTTCGTTTGAATGAAAAAGTTTATTCAAAAGTTTTATATTAATTTAGATTTGGATGTCACGTTCGCTTGAATAAAAGAGTTTATTCACATATGGAATAGGATTTCATGTTTTCTAAAATTAAAGATGTTTAATTTTGATAAGGAATAAGATTCCATGTTTCCTAAAATAAAGGAGTTTATTTACATATGGAATATGATTCCATGTTTTCTAAAATTTAAGATGTTTAATTTTGATATGGAATAGGATTCCATGTTTCCTAAAATTAAAGATGTTTAATTTTGATAAGGAATAAGATTCAACATATTTTATTTTTTCAACAATTTTAAGTTAAAATAAAGGGGTTTATTTTGTACTTGAATTTGGATTCCTTGTTAATTAAAATAAAGGAGTTTATTTTGATATGGAATTTGATTAAAATAAAAGAATTTATTTTTATTCAAAATTGGATAAAATGAAATCAAGAAATTTATTGTGATTTAAATTTTGATTAAAATAAAAGAGTTTATTTTATTTTAAAATTGGATTTTAATAAATTTGAAATCGCTTTATTAAATTGATATCGATGCATATATGGAATGAATTTATTATTCATGAGATGAATTTTATTTATTGATGCATATGGTGATGTGTATGAAAATAAATTGGAATGATTATGGACTATTAACCAATGTGATTAGATTTTATTTTAGTTGGATGCATGAATGTATGGGTTTTATTAAATATGGTCTATGTACCTCGTCTTCTCTAATTTTTCTTAATGTAAATTCTATCTCCCTCCTATGTACTTCCCCTTGACTGTTGATTAAGGTTTCTATTTATTTTAAATAGTTTTGTAATAGGAATAATTAAAATTAATTATGAAGAATTAGACATCAAGAAATAAGGAGCGCTTGAAGACTCGTTTGTAATGAAGCTCAGGTTTAAATGTAGTTATATTTAAATTTAATTCTTGCACCCTAGGTTTGACCTTTTTGTTTACTTGGTGGCTCTAGTGAACCAAACTAGAATAAAGTTCATAATCAGCCCGGGTAGAATATAGTATTCTATATGTGCATCCTTATATTATATATATATATATATATATATATATATATATATGTGTGTGTGTGTGTGTGTGTGTATGTATATATATATATATATATATATATATATATATATGCAAACATGTTTCGCATGTTAATTAATATGACGCGTATTTTATATATATATATATGTGCATGTGTGCTAAACAAGATGAGACAATATAATAACAAATCCCTCAAAGATTTTATATTAAGTCCTAAGCGTTCAAAGATATTTGGAATATCGAACGTCGCCTTCTAGCATAATAAAAAATAATAGAGTATCAATTAATTAATATAAGTTTGTTGTGTCACCACAAGGCTTATCTTAATTTTTTGAGATGTTAATTTTATCACATTTGATGCTTATAAAGAAAATTAAACAATGTTATTTTGTTGTGTCACCACAAGGATAATATTTTTCTTTTTTGAATATATGGAGTGCTAGGTTGGACTTAACTTGGATAATTTTGATTCGGATGTGCCACCACTTGATATATCAAAATAATCTAAAAGGCAAAATAAAACGAGTTACATAGTTGATGTAATTGACAAGAGTTGTCTACTTATTTATTTATATATAGTTTGTTGTGTCACCACAAGGATATATACATTTGAAATGGGATCCTTATTCTCACTAGCAAATCTTTAATTAGATTTTGTCGAACTATATAAGTGAGGGTAATATAGTTTGATGAAAATAGTAGGAGATACCATTTAAAACAAGACCTAAATTATTTTGGTAATTAATAAAAGAATGTATAATATAATGTTGTTAAATTATAAATTCATTTATAGAATTTTATAATGTCTAAATCAGTATCACTGTGAAGCATATTAAATGCTAAATTAACCGGACCGATATAAACATATTGGTTAAGGAATTTGAGAATAGTTGTGACAACCCGGAAATTCGTATTGTCTAGAATTTAAGATTTAAAGTATTAGTTATTAATAAAATGAATTTTTGTTAATAATATTTTGTGCTATGTGTTTATTAATCGTTCTAGAACCTAGGATGATTAGAAGTTGGGAGGATTCTGTCTACGAGCTAGTCTGAACGAGTAAGAATTTTTAATACAAAAATAAAATTTTTCTGGGAACAAAAATATTTCTGGAGAAAAAGATGAAATAGGCACTATTCACCCGACGAACCCTAAGGGTTAGGGTTTGAATAACCTAAGCCTTACCGAGAGTCCGGTATGTCGAAATGACATTCCGTTGAAAGATTTGACGATAATATGGTGTGAAAAGTTAAGTAAGCTGATAAAGTTTTTCTCGAAAAACGTGCAGAAATCGGACGAAATAAAAACGACAAAAGTATTATTATGTACTTTTCACTCATTTAACTATGTTAGGGGAAAACGTGAAGGAAAATGCTTGACACCAGAAAGTGCTTTTCAGTTTTTCAAAAATCCAAAGAATACGTAAAAGTTAATCAGTAAAGGAAAGACGAAATATCCAAAAATATTTGGTTTCTGAGAATCGCAGTTTTTAAAACTGTCGGAAGAAACCTAAAAGACGGAACCACAAAACTTACAGGCTAAGTTTCGTGAATAGTAAGGAGGTTAACTAAGGAGGTGGAAATAGTAAACTTAAGGACTAAGTAAACTTAAGGGCTAAGTAAACTTATGGAGTAAGTAAACTTAGTGCTTAAGTCATGAATAGTAAGGAGGTTTGGGGGGCAAAATGACTAAAATATCCATAACCTTGGTTTTCTATAAATAGGAAGCTTATTTCATTATTTTGGGATTTTGAAAATCCTACACTTTGAGATAAAGAGAGAGAGAGAGAGAGAGTTCGGATGGGAGAAAGAAGAGGAAAAGGAAGCGGAAAAGCTTGCTCGTGAGCAACCTTTGTCCGACAGAGGAAGATTAAAAAAGAGATGTAATCCGAAAACAAAATTTTAATGAATTTTTCTATGTTAAAACATAGTTTAATGAGAATATGAAGTAAAAGATGTAAGAATGATTTCATATGGTTGAAATCATGAGAAAATGAAGAAATAAGAATTTAATGTTTAGTTTATAAATATCTTAAGGAAGTATACGATTCATAATGAATTAGAACGATCTGAGTGGATTATATGAATGAGTAGGTGAAATAAGTAAGGAATGGTGTTCTACAACATCAAATTCCAAGAAAAAGTGAAATCATAATCAAAATATTAATTAAAAATGAAGAACGAACGAAGAATACGAAGAATACACGAAGAACACGAAGAACGTTGTTGATGGACAAATTTAAAATCATCATAGTATAATTGTTGTTGATGGACAAGTTTAAAACCATCGCATATAAATTAGATTCTTGTTGCTTGGTTAGGAACGATAGAAACGTTCATGAAGAACGGTTTCAAACGGAGCTATAACGAAGTTATGGCAAAAATTTCGTAAAAGACGAACGAGAATTAGAAAGTTAGTAAATGAACCCGATGTGTAGGGTTTCATAAGAAAGTAAGAGAATGTAGAAAATGTGAGTCGTGGACTCAAGAACGAACGAGTTCGAAGTTCGGATGACCGAATTACGGATGAGCGAACGAAGAGCGTTAAAAACATAAAATGAACGAAGGGTGAAGATCAAGCCAATCGAATGGCATGTTAACTGATTTAGAACGAAGTTCTGTCTGAAGGGTATTGATGTATGTAAGATAAGGAAGATAATGGATTTGGAATGACCTCGTTTTGAGTTATAACAAATAAGTTATAGAAGCGGGAAGTAAGCATCTCAGAACGATTAAAGACTTAAAAAAAATTTCTAGGGTTAGGGCTTGGCGTGTGGCGCTGACCGTACCTGCCTTATAAAAGGCCTACTGCGATGCATCCGGGAGGCCGGTAGAACGCAAACTTCACATGCATGATGGGAGAGATAGAAGGAGAGAGTGGCGTAGCATGGCCATGATGTGAGAAAAATCCGGAGAAAGAGCTTTTAACTTTCGAACTCTTGAGGATACGTAAAGAAAGATAAAGAACATAATGTTCAACTAATGTAACAATTAAACAAGTGTTTTAAACCTTTAATGAAGGTTGAACAAAAAGATTAAATGAGATTAAAAGAATATGAACGTGGGTTACAAAACTAATATCCAAGGACCATAGTCGCGATAAACGAGCGTGAGGGATTGCTATAATTGTGATTCCTTAGACGTTTAGTCACGAGAATAAAGTTTAACATTTTGATGTTATGATATGGTAGTGAGAGATAAGTGTAAAGTGTATAGACGATGTGAACGCAATGCATTTGCGTTGAATGATCGGTCTTAGCGTACCGCGAAGCATATGGCTTCGACGTTAAGGAAGCATAACGAATGGTATTATGAAAGCCGTAGCAAATGGTAAGAAGATTAACGAAAGCCAAATGGTAAGCGTTGAACACTTTAACCGATATGAAGGTTGAGTGTACACAAATATTAAATGGGTTGAACCTACACCCTATGTATGGTTTGACCGTATGATAATGAAGCCCAATGATTAAATCATGAATGGTAAAGAAGCTGAATTAAAGATAATAATGTTTAACGTAACGAAGCCGAGTTAATGATTAAATGGAATGATCGCTCTGAGTATACAAAAGATTGTATGACCTAGACGATAAAGAGTAAATCTTGAGGTGTGGCATTTAGTTTTCAGGAAGCCATAAGGAATGAGAAATTGACTTAACAAAGATTATAGTTTAATAGTTCGGATAAGTTAAGATAAGTTAGGTTGTGGTGCAATCGTAACCTTTGATGGTTGACATATGGGAGCTGGGCTAAACAATTCCTTTAGAGAGCGAAGGAATATACAAAATTGGCAACTGATCTAACTCACTGTCATGGCAGTATAGACGAGACGGGAACTTGTTTGTTGGTTGTTTGTGGGAAACCACTTAGAGTACCATATGGACTACTAGCAAAGAAGTGATGTGTGGTGAGTCCTAAAGAAGTTATAAGAAGAAGATAAGAATGTAAAACATCAAAGATGATGAACGTATAAGTAAGACATCTCCGTATGTCATGAAGTTGTAGAACGGTAATGAAAGTGGTCGCATAAACTTAGGTTGCAAGAACGCGAACCCTAAGAAGTAAAGTTAAGCAAACTAATGTGTAAATCAATATACATGACTAATTAGTGTATGTGTTGTTCTTCTTATATCCTACATAGGAATTGGAATGAGCATTCAACGTAGGCTGTAGCTGGGCGTAAGGCAAGTTTCCTAACTTCATTCATGTTCTAAATGAAGGCTAGTTTTTTAAACTTCTAAGATGTTGAACTTGACAAGTTCTGTCTATGTGCGAATGTGCGATATTTGTAAAAGGTGGTAGAACGTATGAGGCATTGTGCCATAATGTGAACACTTTGGTGTTTCTATGAGATGAATTATTCTGTGATTTAACTTTTCAATAAGAGAATGCTCTATTTATATATGATCCGTTATTGTTAAGTCTGTACTAATGATTCTAGCCAGACATAATGTGTATGAAAAAAGGTAGAAGAATGAAAGTATTTTTAAATGAAAGTGAATATTGTTTTAAAATGATAGGAATTGAGATTATTCCTATTATTCAAGCTACTTCATAACCTTTGTTCGGTTATTGAAGTTCTAAAGGAATGTTTAAACTCTTGAAGTTGTTTATTCAACTTCTATGACTTGCTGAGCAATTGAATGCTCACACTTGCTTTAAATGAAAAACATTTTTAGTAAACGATGTTAGAAGAACTTAAGGATCCCGTAAAGATCAAGCTGACTGGTATCCAGATGTAGTGCCATTCAGTATGTGAATGAGCGTGAAGATCAATTGAAGACTTGTAATATAAAATAAGTTAAATGAACTTTAGATTAGTTTAATGAACTTTTATGTATCCTTAGTGGCGGATGAAAGTCACTCGTGTAAGATGTAAAGAATAATGTAATTATCGTTATTTGTAATGAAAGGAATTATAAGATTTTAGAACCTGGGAATTTAGAATGTATGTTGTTATATTTTAGTATATAATGATGTATGTTTGGATGAATGATGTACTAGTGATGTCTGAAAATCGGGTGTGAAGATAGACCGGATTTTGAGGGCGTTACTGTTTAATATCGAGTGATGGGTTATAAATCTTAGGTAAGAGTACCTAAGACTATAATCGTAGAGAGAGGGTTAAGAAGATCACCATGTGATCACAGTGAATCGTAGTAATAGATGAGCTATTAAACGATGAATGATTTATAGTACTACGAAGTAGTACGGGAAGAAAACTCAGATTGAGTTGTAAAGGATTGCATACGAATTAAAGAAAATTTGTATCAAGTAAAGAGAAATTTAGAAGTTATAAAATTTCAATTGAGGACTCATGTGATAGCTGAGTTGTATGACATTTGTTATGGGTAGAGGTTTGTGCTTTGTGTAACAACTGCTTAGCTTATTATAGTGATAATCATTGGAATTGGTCGCTCTGTCAAGATGTATATGACGAGAAGATGAATCTGATCTCATGTATATACTTGATAGGTAGAGAACGATAAGGTAGGTGTGAATTCTTGAATCTCATACTTATGGTATGTTCGTGACTCATAATGATATGGTAGGTTTTTGAACTTCTCAGCTAATGGATGTTTATGGTCTGTCTGGGATAGTTCTTAAATTCATATTATTGTGGAAAGTTCCTGAACTCATAATGTGTGGTAAGATTGATGGATTGTACTAAGTTATAGGGATGTTTAGACTAAAAACAAGTTATTTTTAGTAGGCTTAGTATTGAAGGTGATAGAGAAGATTAAGTATTGTCGCAGGTAAGACAATGAAGGAAGATGGAGAATAGGATATTCTAAGTCATCTAGCTATGCTAGATTTCAAACTTTATTAAAATCGTGCTTATGTGTGCGCATTTTGAAAATGAAAGAATTGGTTCAACTTTTGGAACCAATGGATTCTTAAAGAACTATTCTTGGTATGTCTATGCTAATTGTTTCGGCTAGACAGAAATTGATTTGAAATATCAAAATGTTTGATGCAAGAATGGTAAAAGGATAGAGTTATTAATGCAATTCGACCTAGTGTTAGATGTGATCTTAGGATCAACAACCCACTATGGTATGATGTATAATGACGAAGTCACAAAATGAATGAAAGTCCTCAACGTCTTAGTAAAAATGCGGTATCATGGCGTCGTAAAACGCGTTTTGATGAATTGAAAAAGAATTTAAAGAAGTAGTCGATGTCAATTAAGTTGACTAGACGAATGTTTCAAGTTGATATCCAATTTATTGATATGGTATAAGCTACTTGATTTGGCTAAGACGAATAGTATGTCATGTTTAAAAGAAAATCGATCTTTCTTTGAAGAAGTTATGCCAATCCAAATTATTTTGGTATGAAATCTAATGGTTAAGTCTGAGGTGAACACACCCCGAAATGGGGTTATACAATGGGTTGATCGCCTACGTATAAAAGAGGTAGTTTACCTTCTTGGTGATTATAAACTGACCGTGGAAAGAAAGGTTGCGGCGTCATGCTGTTAAACCTAGTAAGATTTCATGGTCAATTTGACCCCTCAGCAAAAGTATGAAATATTTTAAAGGAATTCTTATATTCCTCGTTGTTCATTTTACTTCATAATTCTTGATAAGTTATGAAGGTTAGAGAATGTTTGAAAGATAAGAACTTCTTTGAAGAGAAGTTGAGAAGAGGGGTAGGCTAAAAATTTCGAGGACGAAATTATGTGAAGAAGGGGTGAATGTGATGACCCGGGTATGGGTGTGGTTTTAAGAAATTCCGTGGACGGAATTTTTATAAGGGATGAAGAATGTGACAACCCGGAAATTAAGATTGTCCAGAATTTAAGATTTAAAGTATTAGTTATTAATAAAATGAATTTTTATTAATAATATTATGTGCTATGTGTTTATTAATCGTTCTAGAACCTTGGATGATTATAAGTCGGGAGGATTCTGGCTACGAGCTAGACTGAATGAGTAAGAATTTTCAAGACGAAAATAAAAAAAAAAAATCGAGAACAAAAATATTTCCTGGAAAAAATACGAAATAGACACTATTCACCCGACGAAACCTAAGGGTAAGGATTTGAATAACCTAAGCCTTTCTGAGAGTTTGGTATGTCGAAATGACATTCCGTCGAAAGATTTGACGATAATATGTCGTGAATAGTTAAGTAAGCCGATAAAAGTTTTTCTCAAAAAATGTGCAGAAATCGGACAAAATAAAAACGACGAAAAGTACTGTTATGTACTTTTCACTCGTTTAACTACGTTAGGGAAAACGTGAAGAAAAACGCTTGACACCAAAAAGTGTTTTTCAATTTTTTGGAAATTCGAAGAATACGTAAAAGTTAATCGGTAAAGGAAAGACGAAATATCCAAACATATTTGGATTCCAAGTATTGCAGTTTTTAAAATTGTCGGACGAAACCCGAAATACGGAATCACGAAACTTACAGGCTAAGTTTCATGAATAGTAAGGAGGTGGAAATAGTAAACTTAAGGGCTAAGTAAACTCAAGGGATAAGTAAACTTAAGGGTTAAGTAAACTTAAGGAGTAAGTAAACTTATTGCTTAAGTCATGAACAGTAAGGAGGTTTGGGGGGCGAAATGACTAAAATACCCCTAGCCTTGGTTTTTTATAAATAGGAAACTTATTTCATTATTTTGGGATTTTGAAAATCCTACACTTTGAGAGAGAGTTTGGATGGGAGAAAGAAGAGGAAAAGGAAGCGGAAAAGCTTGCTCGTGAGCAACCTTTATCTGACGGAGGAAGATTAAAGAAGAGAGGTAATCCGAAAACCAAACTTTTAATGAATTTTTCTAGGTTAAAACATAGTTTAATGAGAATATGAAGTAAAAGATGTAAGAATGATTTAAGTTTAGTTTATAAATTTCTTAAGGAAGTATACGATTCATAATGAATTAGAACGATCCGAGTGGATTATATGAATGAGTAGGTGAAATAAGTAAGGAATGGTGTTCTATAACATCAAATGCCAAGAAAAACTGAAATCGTAATCAAAATATCGATTAAAAATGAAGAACGAATGAAAAACACGAAGAACACGCAAAGAACACGAAGAACGTTGTTGATGGACAAATTTAAAACCATCGTAGTATAATTGTTGTTGATGGACAAGTTTAAAACAATCGCGTATAAATTAGATGCTTGTTTCTTGGTTAGGAATGATAGAAATGTTCATGAAGAACGGAATAAAATGGAGGTATAACGAAGTTATGGAAAAAATTTTGTAAAAGACAAAAGAGAATTAGAAAGTTAGTAAATGAACCTGAATATGTAGGGTTTCATAAGAAAAAAAGAGAATGTAGAAAACATGAGTCGTGGACTCAAGAATGAACGAGTTCCGAGTTAGGATGACCAAATTACGGATGAGCGAACGAAGAGCGTTAAAAACGTAAAATGAACGAAGGGTGAAGATCAAGCTAATCGAATGGCATGCTAACGGATTCAAAATGAAGTTCTGTCTAAGGGGTATTGAAGTACGTAAGATAAGGAAGAGAATGTCTTTGGAATGACCTCGTCCCGAGTTATAACGAATACGTTATAGAAGCGGAAAGTAAGCATCTCAGAATGATCAAAAACATAGAAAAATTTTCTAGGGTTAGGGCTTGGCCATGGCTGCTTTCACCATGCCTAATATGGTAATGTGGCAATTTGCGAGATCTAGGGATCCAGTCTTGCAAACTTCACCGCAAATGATCGAGAGATAGAAGGGAGAGTGGCGCCACAGCACTAGTGTAGGGAAAAATCCAGAGGAGAGCTTTTTTAACGGCTCAGCTCTTGGGGGATACGTAAGGAAAGATAAAGAACATAATGTTCAACTAATGTAGCACTTAATCAAGTGTTTTAAACCTTTAATGAAGGTTGAATGAAAAGATTAAACGATATTAAATGAATATAAACGCGGGTTACGGAACTGATATCTGGGGACCGTAGTCATTTTAAACAAGCGTGAGGGATTGCTATAATTGTGATTCCTTAGACGTTGAGTGACGAGAGTAACGTATAACATTTCGATGTTATGATATGGTAGTGAGAGATAAGTGTAAAGCGTATAGACGCTATGAACGCAACATATTTGCGTTGAATGACCGGTCTTAGCATACCGCGAACAGTATAGCTTCGACGTTAAGGAAGAATAATGAATGGTATTAAGAAAGCCGTAGCGAATGGTAAGAAGATTAACGAAAGCCGAATGTGAGTCAGATGAAAATGTTAGAATGAAATGTGAGTGTTGAACACTTTAACCGACGAGAAGGTTGAGTGTACGCAAATATTAAATGGGCTGAACCTACACCCCATGTATGGTTTGACCGTATAATAATGAAGCTCAATGATTAAACCGTGAATAGTAAAGAAGTTGAATTAAATACAATAACGTTTAATGTAACAAAGCCGAGTTAATGATTAAATGGAATGATCGCTCTGAGTATACAAAAGACTGTATGACTTAGACGATAAAGAGTGAATCTTGAGGTGTGGCATTTAGTTGCCATAAATCCATAAGGAATGAGAAATTGACTTAACGAATATTATAGTTTAATAGTTCGGATAACTTAAGATAAGTTAGGTTGTGGTGCAATTGTAACCTTTGATGATTGACATATGGGAGCTGGGCTAAACAATTCCTTCAAAGAGCGAAGGTATATACAAAACTGGCAACCGATCTAACTCACTGTGATGGCAGTGTAGACGAGATGGGAACTTGTTTGTTGGTTGTTTATGGGAAACCACTTAGAGTACCATATGGACTACTAGCAGAGAAGCGATGTGTGCTGAGTCCTAAAGAAATTATAAGAAGAAGATAAGGATGTGAAACGTCAAAGATGATGAACGTATAAGTAAGACATCTCCGTATGTTATGAAACCGTAGAACGATAATGAAAGTGATCGCGTAAACTTAGGTTGGAAGAATGCGAACCCTAAGAAGTAAAGTTAACTAAACTAATGCGTAAATCAATATACATGACTAATTGGTGTATGTGTTGTTCTTCTTATGTGCTACATAGGAATTGGAATGAGCAGTTCAGCGTAGGCTGTAGCTGGGCGTAAGGCAAGTTTCCTAACTTCATTCATATTCTAATGCTACTTTCTTAAACTTCTCAGATGTTGAACTTGAGAAGTTCTGTCTATGTGTGAATGTGCGATATTTGTACAAGGTGGTAGTACGTATGAGGCCTTGTGCCACAATGTGAACACTTCGGTGTTTCTATGAGATGAATTGTTCTGTGATATAACTGTTTAATAAGAGAATGCTATGTTTATACATGATCCGTTATTGTTAAGTCTGTGCTAATGATTCTAGCCAGACAGAATGTGTATGAAAAAAGGTAGAAGAATGAAAGTATTTTAAAATAAAAGTGAATATTATTTTAAAATGATATGAATCGAGATTATTATTATTATTCAAGCTGCTTTATAACCTTTGTTCGATTATTGAAGTTCTAAATGAATGTTTAAACTCTTGAAGTTGTTTGTTCAGCTGCTATGACTTGTTGAGCAATTGAATGCTCACACTTGCTTTATATGAAAAACATTTTTAGTGAACGATGTTAGAAGAACTTAAGGATCCCGTAAAGATCAAGTTGACTGGTATCCAGATGCAGTGCCATTCAGTATGTGAATGAGCGTGAAGATCAATCGAAGACTTGTAATATAAAATAAGTTAAATGAACTTTAGATTAGTTTAATGAACTTTTATGTATCCTTAGTGGCGGATGAAAGTCACTCGTGTAAGATGTAAAGAATAATGTAATTATTGTTATTTATAATGAAAGGAGTTATAAGATTTTAGAACCTGGGAATTTAGAATGTATGTTGTTATATTTCAATATATAATGATGTATGTTTGGATGAATGATGTACTCTTGACATACGGAATCCGAGTGTGAATATAGACAGGATTGGGGCATTACAATAGTTCTCATGGCTGAAAAGCTACCTTATGTCCTTAATATGCCTATCCCAGCAATGGTTGTAGACAATGCCTCTGAGGAAGATATTGCAACTTTTAAAAAGTGACAAGATGATGCACAGTTGGTTAAATGTATCATTCTCCAATCCATGAGTGACGAGCTTCAGCGTCAGCATGAAACTATGGATACTCTTACTATATTCGTGCACATCAAGTAGTTAATGGTGAGAAAAGTAGGACTAATATATATCAGATATCTAAGGAGCTCTTCTTATCTAGAATGACCAATGGCACTACAGTACAGACAAAAATCCTTAACATGATCAATTTAATTGAATAATTAGGACAACAGGTTTTGTCATGGATGGAGAGTTGAGCCAAGATTTGATCTTGCAGTCACTCTAGAGTCCTTCTCACAATTTTTGTGAATTTTTCATATGAACAAGCTAGATATCAGCTTCGCTGATTTGCTTAACATGTTAAAAATGCTGAGAGTCATTTTCCAACCAAGAAAGACCAAGTCTTACTGGTAGGGCCAATGGATCTTCTAAATAGAAGAATGATTCTAATAAGGTAAATAGAAAGACAAAAATAAAGGATAATAAGAACAAAACTGATATGACAAAGGAGTTTGTTTCCACTGCAATAAGCCAGGACACTGGAAAGGAAACTGCGAGAAACATCTTGCAAAGGCTAACTAGAAGAAGCTTAGTGAAGATTCGGTTACAGATAAATGTTTGTTCATAATCGAAATAAATCTTTCTGTAAGTCAAGTTTTTACTTGGGTATTGGATATTGTCTTTGGTTCTCATAAATATAGATTTATGAAGGGACCAAGCAGAAGTAGAAAGCTAAAAAAAAATAAGTAATCCTATGTGTGGGAAATAAAGCAAAGGTTGATGCATTAGCCATAAGAACTTATAGTTTAGCATAGCCTACGGGAAAATCTATTAAGTCAATAAGTTGTTATTGTATTCTAGTTCTCGTTAGAAATATTATTTTCATTTTGTTGTTAGACAATGAAATTTTTGGTATTATATTTAAGAACAATTGTTATTCTATTTATAATAATAATGTTTTGTATAGAACTAGTAGACCTGGCAATTTAGGCCCAGGCCCGCGGGCCGGGCCGGCCTGCCCGTAAAAATATGGGCCATGGACAATAATATTTCAGCCCAAGAAAATGCGGTCCATTTTGGTCGGGCCCGTTTTTGGCCCGGCCCGTGGCCCGTTACTTATTTTTTAAAAAAACAAAATGTTGCTACTTGTGGGTTATGAGGCTTGAACACAAGACGTGTGAGTAAATAAATAAGTGTTCAAACCAACTGAGCCACAACAATTGTTTGTTTTTAATGCAATTTTTAATATATTGTTTCTTTACTTTTGTTCAAATTTTATTATTCTTAAAAAGTAAAACCTAAATCGTATCTAATTTATAATATTTATGAGCATAACCATTTTTTAATTGATTGAGATATATAGCAAGATTTTGCAGTAACAAAAAATTATGAATGAATGCTAACTAATATGTTAAATTGAAATAAAAATGCAGCTAAAAAAGATTCATCAAGAGAAAAAACTTGATATTCTAGTGGATAAGGACTTAAAAAAACAAGTATGATAGGATTGAGCTGGAGGAAATAATTCAAGTGGCTCTTTTGTGCACAGTGCACCCAATATTAGATTGGTAGCCTAACAGCCATGTAATTTTTGGAAACGTGGAATATATTATATATCCCCACCCCATTACGGGTTTACCACCACCACAAACAAACAGACATTACTCTCTTTTTCATATGCTATTATTATATAGTAATTCCTTCTTTGCATCATCATCTTCCTAATAAAAATAATACTAAAAAGGAAATGTTTAATAATATTAACATTAATAAACAAAGTGGGCTGTTGAACCGCATTATTGGAATTAGTTTGGCCTAAGAATTATAAATTAAGGTATTCATTTTTAACTTAGAAGTTGGAATTACTGAAGTGGTTTGGATGCTTAAAGGAGTTGTATTATAGTGATTGGAATATTCATAATTTTTTGTTACTACAAAATATAAAATTTTAATTATAATTTTCTAGTGTAGCAAGATTTTACAAAAAAAAAGGAAAAAGCCTTGGTAGGCCAGTCCAAGCCCAAAACCGGGCCACAGGCCTCACAATATCGACCCATCAAAACACAGGCCATTTGGCCCTACCCACTCTCAAATTTCCGGCCCTACCTGGTTTGCCGTGTCTAAGAACTGGAATATTACTTAATGGATTTTGTATACTTAACTTACGTGAAAATAATTTTGTATATAGAACAAATTAATATAAGAAAAGGAGATGATCATTCAAAGAGTTGAATTTGTGTATTTGCTGAAAAACAAGTCTGAATTATTTGAAAGGTTCAAAAAATTCAATAGTGAAACAAATTGGCAAAGCATTAGGATTCTTTGATCGGATCAAGGAAGGAATACTTGTGCAATAAGTTTCTAGATCGTCTTAAATGGTTTTCTCACAATGGATGCCTCCTGATACACAATAATTGATTGATGTATCTAAAAAGAAAAATTATACCTTGTTGGACATGGTGCGGTCCATAATGATTTTTACTGACATTCTAATATCCTTTTTGGGTCATGCCCTAGAAATGGTTGCATATCTACGAAAAGGTAACCTCAAAATTAAACCCCAAGACTCTATAAGAGTTATAGACGGGGAGGATTCCTAATCTTAAGTATGTGAAGATAAGGGGTTGTCTAGCTTATGTGAAAAAGGTTTCATAAGGATAAGCTTGGGACAAGATTTGACAAATACAAATTTGTGGGACATCTTAAACTAAGTTTAGGGTATATGTTCTATAATCCTACTTAGGAAAAGGTGTTTGTTGAGAAACACACTGACTTCTAAGATAAATGTGTTTATCATTGAAGGGCTAGTGATAGAATAATAGATCTTGAAGAGTTCAAGAACCACAATGCACTATAAGTCAAATAAGAGGAACTTGTAGATAGACGTATTATACCACAACTGAATTATGATCCAGCTACATATGATGAGGTAAGAGTTATAGACACTTAGAGAAATGGATTGAAGCAAGCTTCTCAAAAATGGAACATTTGTTTTGATGAGACAATAAAAAGAGTTTGATTTTATCAAAAATAAGACTCAACCTAGTGTGTACAAAAGGGTCAGTGAGAGCATCGTGATATTCCTAGTATTATAGGTTGATATACTATGGATAAGGAATGACATACCAATGCTACAATCAGTAAAGATAAAGTTATCTAAAAATTCCTGCATGAATGATTTGGGAAGAGTATCTTAATTGGGGATACAAATCTATATAGATAGATTTAAAAGGATGCTCGATTTAACCCAAGAAACGTATATTCATTTGATGCTAAAGCCATTTAGTGTGGCAAACTCTTAGAGATGTCTCATGTTGATGAACCCTGGAGTGTATCTCTCTAAATAATTGTCATAGACTCTTAAAAGAGAGATCGCATGAGTAACTATCATGTATACAATGTAATTTTCGAGACCTGTTATTGATCGGTCATATTCTGAAGAAGATCACTGTAACACGTAAAAAATATCTTAAAGTACTTAATTGACAATAAGGATGTGATAATATTCATGGTGGGTCTGAATTAAAACTAGAGGGCATAACAGACTCAAGTTTTTCAGACTGACCAAGACGACAACAAATCAACTTTAGGGTAAAGTGTTACCTTGAACGGTGGTGCAGTGAATTGGAAAGGTTCCAAACAGCAAAGAGTTGATGGTTTAGTGATAAAGACAAAGTATATAGCTGTAAATGAAGTTACAAGTTGATTGTTTGGATGAAAAGTTCATTACAGAACTAGGTATAGTTTTTAAGTCTCATCTTAGATCTAAACATGTGTTGCGGCACTTTCATTTGATTAGAGGAATCATTGAAAGATGGGAAATCACTATAGAAATAGTGGACTCTCAAAAAATAACATTACATATCCATTTACTGAAGCTTATCCAACATCAGGATGATCGTCACTTAGAGAATAAGGGTATGAGATACCATGACGATTGACTTTAGTGCAAGTGGGAGATTGAAAGTAGTATGCACACATGCCAATCATGTTGATGATAAAGCATGTACTTTGTAACAATCTTATTCATTTATTAATAAATGTATTTATTTACTTAAGGCTTTAATTTATCTACATGGTGTTGTTTTAATAATATGTGATAAACTTATAGTTTTAAGCAATGCTTTTAAAATTATGATGAGATGATGCTAATGAGATCTAAATTGTTAGATAGCTTAATAACTACAATGTTCCCAATCGTTGGATTACTAAAAAGGGGATTAGTGAATCCTAATAAAGTATGATCAATAAAGAATCAACCGCTTCTAGTAAAAGAAGAAAAATGTCCTATGTGATTCGATAAATGACAACTCAGTAGTCCTTGGCCAAGGACGAATGAAATTAGAAAGGAGTATCTAATTTGTATTATTTGGAGTTATGTATTTGAGAATCGAAATACATATAATTAAATAAAATAAGACTTGACAGTAATTCCATGTCTTATATTTAATTGGGACATTGTATGGTGGAATGATTGAATTGCACGGTAACTATTTACTCATAGGTTTTTTTATGCTTAATGTTGAAATCTATATAATCTGGAAAGTCGTTAATCGCTATGGAGACTTATCCCTATTGTAGAATAAATATTATTTATTTAAATAAATAAATAGTTTAATTTATTTATTTAAATAAGATTAGAATTGTCCTAATTGATTTATTCACAATTGGTTTAATATGGAGAACCTAAAGGGTCACACAAAAAAGGTAGAATAAGTATTTAAAAATTAATGGCATAATCGTAAAAAATATGTTAAGTATATTTAATTTAATCTATGGTGATAGAATAAATTAAATAGCTTAATATTATTATTTAATATTTTGGAAATATTAAATATTAATTAATAAGAGGAGTCTTATTAATATTATTATAATTATTATTATTTTAATTTATAAAGGAGTTTGGGAATTAATTTAATATAAGTACTCTCATTTATTCTTAATAAGATTAGGAGGATAATTAATTAAAAGAATTTAATTAATTATTCCTAAAAAGATTAGGGAACTTAATTAATTAAAAAATTTAATTAATTAAATAATACCCTATTTCTAATTAGATTAGTAAGGTTAATCGATATCTTTATAAGAGGAGTCTTATGTAATAACCAGAAATTTCAAGTCATTTTATATGTATGTGCATTATTAATAATTAAAACTTTGTCCTATGTAGTGATTTAATATGTGATAACATATGTGAAGTAGTGTATGACTAAATAAATATATATACTATATAGTTATGGGTATATACATTTATAGATTTCATTAAAATGAAAGGTTCATAACCTTATTACACATTAGGTGAGATAATTAAATAACCTAAGGGTTATGATAATAAGGAATTGTTAGTATTTAATATGTATACTAACTTAAGTGGGCAATGTTGTTAATTCAAGTGATTAATAATTTTAAACAAAATTATAGTAAACCTAATTACGTTATGAGCTAAAGTCACATGTATAAGTAATTAAATTCCATAAGATTAGGAATGGAAACCCTAAATAAACAATTAGGGTAATATATATTAAAATTGTTAAACTATGTTTATTACATAGCCCAAAACAATTAAAGAAGAAGCCCAAAAAAAATAAAATGCAAGCCCATACTTAGCCCAATTGATTAAGGGTATTTTAGACCTTTGATTAATCAAATTTGTGTAATAAAATAAAAGAAAAATAGATGAGTTATTGGGCATATATATAGTTGGCCACATTATCCTTTTAAGGCAAAAAGATTAAGTTAATCAAGTTCCAAAAGTAGAAAGTCTTACACACAAGGACAAGTGTGTCATGCTACCATTGGTGGAAAATCTAATTAGAAACCTTAATGGCATGATTAGGCTTGATTAGGAAGGGATAAGGTTAACCCTTTTGTCCAAGGGACAAAAGAAACGTGGGGGATATTAGTGTCCCATTTCATTTCACCACATCTTCACTTCATTTTCATTCTCCACCATTCTTCTTCTTCACCCACTTTCTCCCTGTGGGTCCAAGTGTAAAATTAGGGTTCACATGACCTAATTGAATTAAATACACAATTAGGGTCCACGACCTCATTTAATGTGCAAATTAGGGTTCGCATAACCTAATGGAATGAAGAAAAAAAAGTCAGAAATAAATGTGCTAGACCCAGGAGAAGCCTCCACGTGTCCCGAGGTAGAAGACTCGTAGAGGCGGCTCGATTTGGGAATTGATTGAGGGATTGGATTCGTGGCTAGAAGGACAGGGCAACATGGGCATTATTCTAATGACTAAAGGGTATTTCTGGAATTTTCCTGAAAGCATGTGCCTTGGACATGACTACTTTCTAGAAAACCCTATAAATACCCCTTCCATTCCATTGGGAAGGGGACTTCTCTTTAGACTCAAGACTTGGACTCTTGAAAGATCAAAGGGACCCTTTTGGTGACTTAAAGGCTTGGAGATTCCACCTAAAAGCACTAAAAGGGGTTTGGACATTCTCTCAACTTGAAGGACTCAAGAAGGCTCTTGGAATCCCTGCTACCCTAACACGGTTCCCGAATTCTAGGAGTTCTGCCACGCGTCGTTGGAGTAATCGCTCACCTGTCGTTCTCCCCTCTTCAATCAACCAATCAATTCCTTGCTCTTTGTGGATTTCTCTCCTCCTCAGCCAACACGAAACCCTAACACTAGCAAGGTACGATTTCCTTGCCCACATTTATTTGGCGACTCTGCTGGGGAGGTGTAGAATTCGTGAAGGGTATGCCCACAACTCAAAGTGGGAGAACTACAGGAAGAGCTGCTTCACCAACAAATAATATTACCTCACCGGTTCCAGTTCCAAGACAAGTAACTCAAGTTTTCCAAGGCATAAACCTGGATTTTGACCAACCAATTATTGAAGACGTTTCAGAAGGGAGTTCAACATCACCACATATGGCCAATCAACAACAAACAAGCGCAGGAAGGAAAGGCGAGGATGCAAGCAGAGAGCAGACTAATGTTGTACAACTGGAGATGCTCAAGGCATTAAAGGAAGCACGGGAAAGACAAGGGATGATGATGGCCATGATGCTAGAAATGCAGAGGAAACAAGAGGAAATGGGGAATTTTCGCCAGTCGTTGATGCAGATTCCCACCTTCAAGGCCATGTTCCCAGGAAGTTCGCAGGGGGAACAAACAAGGGTGGAAGACAACAACAATGGCAGCAACAACAAAGAGAACCTGATTGTACCTCCATTGACGGAGAATCAGTCGGTTCCAATTATCAACTTGGAGCCCCAGAACAGTGGTGACGTGCCACAACCTAGGTTGGAAGCAAACCAAGCTCAGACAAACATCATCCTAACTGCTATCCCATCATTATCACAGGTGCAAATGCCAACCACTCCAAGCAATATCCAGCGAGTGAGCCAGCAACTGCCACCAGTGCTAGCTGTGCATGATGCAGGTGTGTATTAACTAATCTCTCTACCATACGCACCGCCGATGCAGCAGTATATCACAACACCCCGGAGAGTTCATGCCACAAACTAGTACGTGACGAAGGATGATATGATTGACGTGATCAATCAACTTCGCAGACAGACATCTCGACCCTCGGAGTTGGACTTTACTCCTCCTTACCCTGCACACATTCAGAGGCAACCTTACCCAACAGGGTATATTGAGCATCCCCCACAGTTTCCAAAATACAACGGGGAGAAAGGAAATGACAGGGAACATATTGCCAGGTTTGTAGAGTCAATGTCTCTGTGGCTCAGATATGATGAAGTGAATAACCACAACTTGTTGATGCGGGAATTCAACAAGACTTTGACGGATAGTGCCTTTAGTTGGTACTACAATTTGGAAAAGGGGTCAGTCCATGATTGGGATGACCTAAAATTATAATTTTTTAAGAAATTTTTCTATGTGCAGACACAGGTAACCATTGTAGAACTCATGCGGTTCAAGTAGAAGCTGAATGAAGAGTTGTCAGATTATGTTGATAGGTTCAGGGCCCAGGCATAGAAGTGCGCAGAGCCGATTGAAGAAAAGAACTTAGTCAGCATTTGCAACAATGGTGCCTTAGATTCCTTCAAGCCCCACCTCATCACCAAGGCTTGTGATTCCTTCATGACCCTCTCATCTTTTGCACAAGACTTAGGAGGAATTGTGACATTGCCCACTAGCCATGCGACGATTACATGGAAGGGCAAGAGGACATCAATTGTGGCTTTGGCTGACTCTCAGTCAAAACCACAAGGGACAAGAGGGAGAAGCATGAGAAGAATTTTGACCGAAGTAGAGGAAGGCATGGAGACAAATATGAAAGAAAGCCAGTCCCAGAGGCCATCACATGTAGTGAGAAAGCATTCAAGGATCTGTATGAACAATGGGTTGAACATGGGGTGGTGAAACCCCCAAGGCCTAGATTTGTAGTGACGGAAGAGATGAAGAGAAGACCAGACTTCTGTGTATTCCACCAATATGCGGGACACTCAACTATGGATTGTTATAGCCTGCGTAAGATATTCCATAAGAAGCTGGAAAATGGGGAGATTGAACTTGGAAAGGAAAGTAGCGTTCATGACAAGCCACTGCCAAATCATAAGGGAAAAGAAACGTACAACACTGTTATTCACAGCATAATCCCAGAAGTGGAGATGATGATGAAAGAAAAGGAGTGTGACCCAGGCCTGCAGGTGACGGCGTTGATGAATGGGGC
Organism: Panax quinquefolius; assembly: GCA_020205615.1. Lineage (NCBI taxonomy): Eukaryota > Viridiplantae > Streptophyta > Magnoliopsida > Apiales > Araliaceae > Panax > Panax quinquefolius. Next base: position 2,491,070 of record JAINUW010000158.1, on the reverse strand, counting down.
CAAGTTCAGAAATTTTTTCGATCAGATAGGATTAGCCAAGGAAGCAATGATTATGGCAACTAGAGCAATTATCAAAGCTGCCAAGACGCAGGAGACTTGCATGACCATAAGCAAAGGATTTGTGAAGACGATGGAGGAAGAAGAAAATAAGATATCTTTCTCTAAAGTTGATAGAGAGATAAGATACATGCACAATAGGTCGCTGTATGTGACAGCAGTAATCAATGGCATCGAGGTGCAGAGGGCATTCATTGACATGGAGCGTCTGTAAATATTATGCCCTACACCATATTCAAACAGTTAGGCCTGCCAGAGAAGAAGATTGTAAAGGAACAAACAAACATTACAAGATTTGCCAACCAGAGTACAAGAACTTTGGGGCACATCAAGGTGGACATACAAGTTGGGAAGATTCGAGGGCCTGTAATGTTCCATGTTGGCAAGGTGGATGCAGCATATCATGTCTTGCTAGGAAGGGCTTGGCAAAATGTCTACGGGGTAGTACCCTCGGTCTTTCATCAGTGCCTGAAGGCTATTTGGAAAGGGAGAGAAGTGAAGGTACCAGTAACTCGAAATCCCTTTGGACCAGAGGAGGCACACATCATCGAGGCAACTTTCTTCGATGATGTCGCTGAAGAGGGAGAGAACCAGATTGCAAGGCCTGATTCCCTAAGACTAGTAAGCTGGAAGGAAGTGCAGGAATATAGGTTTGTGCCTGCAGAAAAAGAGAAGAAGAAAACCTCGGAACACGGAGAATGTTCCAAAAATAATAAGCCAGTGGTTGTAGACCTAGAGAAAGAAGGAAGAGAAGAAAAGAAGAGGCCAGCAGACCCTGAAGATGCCAAAAATATAATAAATACTAAGCTGATGACACAATCTGATGATGGTCAGAAGACAAAATGGGAGAGGGTTGTTAAACACTACGGAAAGGTGATGTTTTGATTGTGACGGTGCAAGGGGGAAGAGCCCAAGGAAGCGTGTGAGCCCAAGGGCTCAGGAGGTGTCCCCCACTCCAACAATAATGAAGAAAGAGGAGTTGTACAACAAAAGGTAGAACCAGCTCCAGAATGCTTCGAGGATAGGCCAAAACCTCAACAAAATGAATTAGAGGAAGTTGATTTGGCAACGGAGGGAAGAATGCCAAGACCGACTTATGTCAACAAGGAGCTTGATGGTACCCAGAAGGAGGAACTTGTATAATTATTGCGAGAGTATAGGGATGTCTTTGTTTGGAATTACAACGAGATGCCCGAAATTGACAAGGATCTTGTGGAACACAATCTAAACATAAGCCCGAAAATGAAGCCAGTGAAGCAAGCACCTCGCAACTATGCACCCAAAGTCAAAACTCAAATAAAGGAAGAGATCAAGAAGTTGCTGGAAGTAGGGTTCGTCAAGCCAATTCAACATCCAACATGGCTATCCAGCATTGTACCGATAAAGAAATCAAATGGACAGCTACGAATATATGAGGATTTCAAAGACTTGAACAAGGCATGCCCGGAGGACATTTACCCACTACCCAACATAGACACTTTGGTAGATGCAACGACTAACCATGAAATGATGTCATTCATGGATGGGTTTGTGGGTTACAATCAGATAAAGATGTTCGTAGAAGATTCAGAGTTGACAGCCTTTCGTACCCCGTTTGGGAATTTCTACTATGTAGTAATGCCATTTGGGTTGAAGAATGCGAGGGCAACTTATCAAAGGGAAATGCACGCCATATTTCATGACATGATTGCTACTTTGATTTTCACAAAAACCTAACAGAAATCAGAGCAGCAATCAAAATTGCAAAAATAGCGGAAGCGAGATAAAATCAGATTTTAAAATTTTTCACAAACCAATTACCCGGATCATCCTTTATGCATATTATTAATTAAACGAAGAATAAGAAATTATGAAATCATACCCTTGTAAAAACGAGCTTCCTCGAGTGCGAGTTCACCTCCTACTTCTCCGCGATCTCCTTGAATCTTGGTGGATTCCTTCCTTTGATCAATGTAAGCCACCCAAGTGTGTGGCCTCTACAGTGATCCACCAAGGAAGAGGAATTTTTCAAGAAGAAGGGATTTGGCTCAAACCCTAGTTTTCCCTATCCGAATAAGAAAAGGGTGTACTCTCCAAAACTTGGAATTACGTATTTCTCATATCTCATATAAAGACTCCTCTTATAAAGATATTATATAACCTATTTTAATTAAAATAAGGTATTATTTATTTAATTAAACTCTTTTAATTAAATGGGCTCCCTAATCCTATTAGGGATAATTAGTTAAACTCCTTTAACTAATTTTCTTTCCTAATCCAACTAGGAATAAATGAGAGTACTAATATTAAATTAATTCCTAAACCTTTTAGAAATTAAAATAATAATAATTATAATAATATTAATAAGACTCCTCTTATTAATTTATATTTAATATTTCTAAAATATTAAATAATAAATATTAAGCTATTTAATTTATTCTATCACCATAGATTAAATTAAATATACTTAGCATATTATTACAATTATGCCATTAACTTCTTAAATAATTATTCTTCCTTTTATGGTGTGACCCTTTAGGTTCTCCATATTAAACCCAGGTTGTGAATAAATCAATTAGAACAATTCTAATCCCATTTAAATAAATAAATTAAACAAATAATTTATTTAAATAAATAATATTTATTCTACAATAGGGATAAGCCTCCTAGCGATCAACGACTTTCCGGATAATATAGATTTCAACATTAATCATAAAAGAACCTTTGAGTAAATAGTTACTGTGACAATTCAATCCTTCCACCATACTATGTCCCAATTAAATATAAGACATGGAATTACTTGTCAAGTCTTATTTTATTTAATTATATGTATTTTGATTCCTAAATGAACAACTCCCGATGAATGCAAATTAGAAACTACTTTCTAATTTCATTCCACCTCGCCAAGGATTCTGGGTTGTCATTTATCGAATCACATAGGACATCTCTCCTTTTTACTAGAAGTGGTAGATTCTTTATTGATCATTCATTATCTTCATATATAACTTATTACACCCAAGCATACCCTTTGATATACTCTAAGAGTCTTAAGGAATAAGTCAAAGTGTAATTCATTATATATAAGATACTATGATGATCTCAAGTCTAAGGATCATTTGTACTACTATCACTACTGAGAATTCTATTGACGGATAAGTAAAACTCCATTAGGTATTCCTTAGCGAGTCACGTTCGAAGTGAACTTATTCTCTAATAAGCACCTACATACTTGCTTTAGTGTCTCCACACAAATGATCATGAGACCAATCATCCTCATCCAATGAAAGCGAAGCAACGTATGTACCAATCTATCCTGATTCACTAATCCCTATTTAGTAATCCAATAATTGGGAACTATTTTAGTTTTAAGCTTTCTAAGAATTTAGATCTCATTAGAATGATCATCATCATTATTCTAAAAGCGTTGCTTAAAACTATGGGTTTATCACATATTATTAAAACAGCACCATGTAGATAATAAATGCCTTTAATAAATAATTCTTTTATTAATAAATAAATAAGATTGATTACACGTATATGCTTTATCATCATACATGATTGGCTTGTATGCATAATACTTTCAATCTCCCACTTGCACTAAAGCCAATCGTCGTGGTATCTCATACCCATCTTCTCTAAGTGACGATCAAACTGCTATTGTGTTAACGCTTTAGTAAATGGATCTGCAATATTGTCTTGAGAGTCCACACGCTCGTGGTGGCGTCTCCTCTTCAATGATCTCTCACGATCAAATGAAATCGCCGCATGACACGTGTTTGGATTTACGATGAGACACGGGTTCCTTAGCTTGCGCAATGACTCCAGTGTTGTCACGAATAAAAGCACCGGTCCTTTAATGCTAGGAACCACACCAAGTTCGATAATGAACTTCTTCATCCAAACGACTTCCTTTGCGACTTCACTTGCGGCTATGTACTCGCTGCCTCACATCCTTTGAATCGACCATTTGTTTCTTGCTGGAACTTTTCAACTCATCTGCGCCACCGCTTTAAGGTAAACACATACCCCAAAACGGATTCTTTGTCATCTTGGTCTGCATTTGAAAACTTGAGTCCGTGAAGCCCTCTAGTTTTAATTCGGACCACCGTAGACAAGAAATACATCCTTAGTTCTTCTTAAGTACTTTAGGATATTTTTCACGCCTCCTTCCAGTTGTTCTTCTCTGGATTCGATCGATATCTCGCCGTTACACTAAGTGCATGAGCGACATCTGGTCTAGTACATATCATCTGCAGTACATGATAGATCCTATTCTTTGAAGCATAAGGAATCTTACTCATACGGTTTCTCTCTTCAGTGTCTTTGGGGCTTGTTTCTTGGAGAGATGTATTCCATGGCTCATCGGCATGAGACCTCTTTTGGAATCTTCCATGCTAAACCTTTTAGCATCATGTTAATGTATCGCCTTGGGATAAGCCAAGCATCCTATTAGATCTATCTCTATAGATCTTTATCCCCAAAATATAGGATGCTTCTCCCAAGTCCTTCATGGAGAAGTGTTTAGATAACTTGATTTTAATTGTTTGCGACATAGGAATATCATTCCCTATCGGTAATATATCATCAACATATAATACAAGGAATGAAATAGCGCTCCCACTAACCTTCTTGTACACACATGGTTCATCCTCATTTTGATAAAATCAAACTTTTGATTGTCTCATCAAAACGGATGTTCCACCCACGAAAGCTTGCTTTAATCCATAAATGGATCGTTGTAGCTAGCTTACAGACTTGATTTGTTCCAACCTTTGAAACAAATCCTTACGGTTGTGTCATATACACATCCTCCTCAAGTTTCCCATTGAGGAAGGCCGTTTTCACGTCCATCTGCTAGATTTACGTGAGTCATGGTAAGTCTGCAATCGCAAGCAAAATCCGAATGGACTTGAGCATTACTCTTTTGGTGAGAAGGTTTCGTCATAGTCAACTCCTTGTCTTTGTTTGAAACCTTTTGCAACCAAATCCGGGCCTTATAGGTCTCTACCTTGCCGTCTGCTCCATCTTTCTTTTAAAGACCCATTTACACCCAATAGGCTTAATGCCTTGGTGGTGAGACCAAAGTCCATACTTGGTTCTCATACATGGAGTCCATCTCGGTTTCATGGCTTCTTGCCATTTCTCCGAGTCTTTACTACTCATAGCCGCTCAGAATTCAATGGATCATCATCATCTATGATGCGTACCTCATTGTCATCTTCTATGACAAGTCCATACCGTGTCTGGTATCTTTGGTACTCTTCAGTTCTGAATAGGGTGTGGTACGAATGAATCTCTACTTGATTAGGTACCTCACTTTGATCTCATGTAGTATTTTGTGATTCTTGAACTTCTTCAAGATATATCTTACTCCTAATGACCCTCTTCAAGGATAAACTCCTTTTCCAAGAAGGCGGCATGTTTCATAACAAACACCTTTTGATCGGTTGGATGATAGAAATAATACCCGATGTTTCTTTAGGGTATCCCACAAATCTACATTTATCGATCTAGTCTGCGACTTATCGTTTTCAAACTTCTTGACATAAAATTTGGACAACCCCAAGTCTTAACATGCTTAAGATTTGGTTTCCTCCTATCCATAACTCATATGGGGTCTTGGGGACGGATTTTGTAGGTACCTTGTTAAGTAGGTATGCAAATCGATTCTAGGCATATCCCCGAAGGAAGCTGGAAGGTCGGTAAAAGCTCATCATAGATCGAACCATGTCCAACAATGTTCGATTTCTCCTTTCGAGATACACCATTCATTTGTGGCGTCCACAGGTGGAGTCCATTATGAGATTATACCATTTTCTTTGAGACAATTGAGAAACTCACCACTTAAGTATTCTCCTCCTCGATCGGATCGAAGAATCTTAATACTCTTACCGGTTTGCTTCTCAACTTCACTTCGAACTCTTTGAACTTTTCAAATGATTCAGATTTGTATTTCATTAAATACACATATCCAAATCTTGAGTGGTCGAAATCGATGAATGTAATAAAATAAGAATACCCTCCTCGTGCGGTAGTTGTCATAGGTCCACATACATACATGTGTACCAACGCTAACAACTCAGTAACTCTTTCTCCTTTTCCACTAAAAGGAGATTTAGTCATTTTACCCATGAGACAAGATTCACAGGTTGGATATGATTCATAATCGAGATAGCTCTAGGAGCCCATCTTTATGCAACTTGGATAATCTTGTTTCATTAATATGACCAAGTCTACGATTACCACATGAAGGTATAATTAACATCATCTCTTTTCCTTTTATTAGTTTGTTCAATTTGAAATATATTTTCATGCAAGTCAAGTATATAAAGTCCATTTCATAAATTACCAACACCATATAAAACATTATCATTATAAATAGAACAACTGTTGTTCTTTATTATAATATTAAAACCATCCATATCCAATACGAGAGATAGAAATAATGTTTCTAATGATATTTGGAACAAAATAACAATTATTTAAATTAATGAACTTGCCCAGTAAAGCGTCTTAAACAATAAGTCCCTACAATTAATGCAAAGAACCTTTGCTCCATTTCCCACTCGTGGGGCGACCTCATCCTTGCTCGACTTTCTACTTGACGACCGGTCCACGCATATTATTACATATGTGAGAACCACATCCGGTATCCAATACCCAAGTAGAAGATTGACTTTCGAAAAAATTAATTTCAATCATAAACAAACCTTGATTAGGATTGAAGCTTCTCCAAGCTTCTTACGCTTTTGTTCGCAAGATAATCCTTGCAGGTTCCTCTTCCATGACCCGGCTTATTGCAATGGAAGCAAATTCCTTTGCTAATTTGGATCGAGTTTCTTTTGATCCTTCACTTTCGCCTTTCCCTTAGCCTTCTTGGATTTCTTCCTTTCGGAAGATACCTTGGGCCTCTTCCTTTTCTTGGAAGAATCATCCACCAAGATGAGACATGGTTCTTCTTGGATGGGAAATGACCTTGACGAGCTTCAACATGTTAAGTAATTGAGCGGTGACATCCAACTTGTTCATGTGAAAATTCACAACAAATTGTGAGAAGGTGTCCGGGAGTGACCGCAAGACTAAATCTTGACTCAACTCCCCATCTATGATGAACCCAAGTCGTCCAAGACGTTCAATCAGATTGATCATCTTTAGGACATGAGTCTCAACCAGTAGTGCCCTCGGTCATCCGAGATCGGAAGAGCTCCTTAGATATTTCATATCTAGCGATCCTACTTTGCTCACCATACAACTCTCCAAGGTGCGAGAAGCATAGTAGGAGCATCCATGTTTTCATCTTGTGGCGAAGCTCGTTACTTTCGTGGATGCGAGCATGATGCATTGAGCCACGGATGCATCATCTTGCCACTTTGTTTAAAAGTAGCAATCTCTTCCTCGAGACTGCTCTCAACTTTTGCGTGTATGCAGGCGAATTTAGGACATAAGAAATCTTTTCAAAGAAGGAGAACAATTCTCGATTCCTTAACCCGGTCCAGTAGTTCGGTCCGGTCAGTTTGTTAGCATCAAGTATGCTTCGCAGTGAAATTAGTGAATGTGACATTGGCCTAAACCTGTATCGAAGGCTGCAACGTCATGGGTATTATTGGCCTAAAATGAAGAAGGAAGCAGATGCCCTATAACGCTAATGTGTTTCATGCCAAGAATACCCTGGGGAGGATGAATGCGCCTTCATTGAGGCTTTCAAGAAGGTGGTGATTGAATATGTGCCAAGAGGACAGAATAAACAACCTGATGCACTAGCAACAGTAGCGTCTCGAGTCTATGTCCAAGGAGAGGATTTGGATGTAAAGGTAATGAAGAGAACCCTCCTAACCACGGTGTTAAACTTGTTCCCCAAAGACATGATAGATGATTGGCGACATGACATCTCCCATCAATTACAAACAAAGAAGGGAACAATACCTATCGTGAAGTTACAGAAGTACAACATCATCAAAGGTGTCTTGTATCACAAAGAAGCATACGGTGTATTGACACGATGCTTGGGGAGGTAGGAAGCAAATAGAGTCTTACATCAGGTGCATGACGAGAACTGCGGATTGGCAGATATAGGCCTGTATCGAAGGCTGCAACGTCATGGGTATTATTGGCCTAAAATGAAGAAGGAAGCAGATGCCCTATAACGCTAATGTGTTTCATGCCAAGAATACCCTGGGGAGGATGAATGCGCCTTCATTGAAGACATAATGGATTGGCGAATCCCTTATGTAGAGTTCTTACAAAGTGGGACTCTTCCGACTGAAAAGAAGGACGCAATTATAATCAAGAAGAAGTCACAACGTTTCTTCTTGCAAAATGGAGAATTGTTTAGAAGAAGATTCAATGGAAAGCCCCTATAGTGTTTGGAACTAGGTGAAGCCAAAGATTTGGTTTACCAAATACACAAGGATGAACACCAAGGGGGAGCCAAGTTGTACAAACAACTTATCGATCATGGTTACTACTGGCCAAAGATGGAGGGAGATTGTCTAGAATTTGTTAAAAAAGTGCCACATTTGTCAAATACATAGAAACTTGATCCATGCTCCCGCCGTGGATTTGAGAACTTTGGCAACACCATGGCCCTTTCATACATGGGGAATGGATCTTATAGGTCCTATTCAACCTAATTCCAATGGTAACATATGGATTTTAACTGCCACCGAGATGTACACAAAGTGGGTGGAAGCAATACCCTTGAAGAAGGCCACAGGGCCAGCAGTGGCAAATTTTATCAAGGAGCGCATCATTTGCCGTTTCGGGATCCCGAAGATCATTTTGTCCGATAATGGAACTCCCTTCATCAATAGGGATGTCAAAAATCTGATGGAAAGATACCGGGTGAAACATTACAAATCATCACCCTACTACCCGAAAGGCAATGGACAAGCAGAGGCTACAAACAAAACCTTGATAAAAAATTTATCAAAAACCCTAGACGATCATCCGAAGACATGGGCAGAACAACTACCAATAGTGTTATGGGCATATCGAACTTCGAAAAGAAAGCCTACAGGCGAGACCCTATATGCTTTGGTTTATGGTGAAGAAGTTATCTTGCCTTCTGAAATAGAAATACCTTCGGCTCGAATGAGACTTCGAAGCTTAGTCGAGGAAGAGAACCGAACAGCCGCCCTGGAGGCCTTAGTTGACTTCAGAGACAAAGCTAAAGAAAAGCTTGAACGGTACCATGAAAGATTACGACGATAATATAATACCGCAGTAGTACCACGACAGATTCTGGTGGGAGACCTGGTGCTCAAAACGGCAGCTCAAGTCATGAGGGGGACACCAACCACCAAATTTTACCCCAAATGGGAAGGCACGTATAGGGTACGAGAAATCTCTGAAAGCGGGTATTGCAAGATATCTCACGTGGGATCAGATGTTGTCTCAGACCTATTAAACTTGAAATGGGTAAAGAAATATTATACATGAGAGGAGCATCATAAAAAGTTATACTTTTAACTTAAAAAGTAATTGAGGCACCTGATTATCAGCCCTCGTAATACAGAGTTATACTTTCAACTTCAAAAGTAATCGAGGCACCTGATCAGCAGCCCTCGGATCACAAAAGTTATACTTTCAAATTCAAAAGTAATCGAGGAACCTGACTAATAGCCCTCAGAAGTTACACTTGCAACTTCAAAAGTGATTGATGCACCTGATTAACAGCCCTCAGGAGTTACACTTTCAACTTCAAAAGTGACTGAGGCACCTGAGTGTAAGCCCTCAACCCCGAAAGTTACACTTTATCTTTAAAAGTGGCGAACGTTATGCTTTATTCGACAAAAGCAAGAAAGTTACACTTTACCTCTAAAAGTGGCAAACGTTATGCTTTCTTCGACAAAAGCAAGATTTACTAATGAAACATTATGCTTTTCGTTAAAAGCAATTTTATTATCAATAAATTTACAAACTTTCACTTATACTTGAATGTTCTTTTTAAATTTATTAAGAAAAAAAAGAGTATAAAGTCAAGTGTTGGTTTGTGAAAAATATATATACATGTTTTTGATAAAATTCATATTTACTTGTTTACAATACCTATGGTTGTCTTGTAATATTAATTTGAATAACTTGAGATTCAATGATAAATATTAAGTTTTAAGGAATCATTCAAATTAAAAGCAATCAACAAGGTTGAAGAAAATACATTTTGATAAATGAAACATGTGTAAATGAGTTTTTGAGACAGGAAACCGAAAAAACTACTATAACAAGTTATGATCTAAAGGCCAAGACATATCAAACTGAAGAGGAGGCATAGCTAAAGCTTCCAAGTCAGCAATGGTCGCATCTCAAACCTTAAGATTTGCACCTTTCAGCTCCCTAACTTGTTGGGTAGTTGCTTCTAAGTCCCGTCGCTGGCACTCTATATCCTGAAATTTGGCATTTAGATCCCAAAGCTGGTCCACTAAATTTTTAGATTGAATCTTCAATTTGTTTATGGCTTCGTCAAGCTCAAAAAGCTGCACTAAAAAGGATTCATCTTCACACTTACGAACAGCAACCTCCGAACGTAGTGCAATAAGATTAAAACTTGACTCGAGAAGATCCAGCCTAGTACGAAAAGAAGACATATCAATACCCACGGCTGTAAGGTCGTTTACATCATCACTAAACTCCTTCAGGTTCTCGACTTGCAATGAATATAAAGAAAGATGGTGCAACCGAAGAATAAAGGCAAGCTGATCTATGAAGAAGGTTTGGGAGGGAATCGACTTAATAATAAATCGGTCAAGTATCTGCGGGAACCAAGATAAGAGACACTCCAGACTTTCCAAACTAGAAGCTGCTATCTGGAAATCCCTCCATGAAATAAGATCCCCATTTGGATTGAAGGAAGCTCTAGTAGCAGCTACTTTAGAAGCCACCATTGAATTTATCGAGTCAAGGGATGGAGGAGCAAAAAGATGTTGTATGGCTGATGATTCCTTGAAACCTTGGTCACCTGGAGGATAACCAAGGTCACTATATGGCGAGTGGGCAACATCCGGATATAGAGCGTCAAATAAAGCGAGTGCCTCAACAGGAAAAGGTAAATCTTTCATCTTCTTGCTCTGAAAATAAAATATCAAATCACAATTTATTATAAAAAAAAGAAGAAAAGGAAATTCAAGACAAATCATACATTGACTAAAGAAGAGTACTCACAATATAGTCAATGGAGAAGGAGTCACGAGATGCCACGGAAAGGGGAATGTCATTCAACCCACGCAAAGTACTATCAACAATGCCCTCCCGAGCAATCCCAAACTCGGTAGAATCTTTCTGGGGAAGATGAACATCACCAATAGTTTCAAAATGATTCCCCCTTGGGGAAATAAGAGTCTCATCAACATCTTCAGACTCATTATGAGGAGCAGGCATAGGAAGGTTTGAAGAAATTGTTGTATCACCCACAACAAGACTTGAGCTCACATCAGATAAAGTGTCCTTAGCATTAAGACTAACACAATCATCGTGCGGAGTAGATGACTCAATATCAACAAGGATAGGTTAGGGAGGCTCAGGACTGGGGAGGCTCACGACTAGTGCAAGCCATCGCGACCGCTGCCTCATTTACAGTACTATACCTTAACCCAAGAGGAACGTCATCATCATCATCTTTATTGACCTCTGTAATCTGAAAATCAAGGAAATCATTACTCAAGGAAATATGGACTCAGTTATACAAGGGATGAAAGAAAAATAAGAATAACATGAAAAAAAAAATTACCAAATTTCTACGGCGCTTCTTGGTCGGATCCTCAGCTGTCGGCATACTAGAATCAACACTATCAAGAAGGAATTTTGCCAATGGCTTTATGATAAGCCTAATAGGAGGAGGACGATTGACTAGAACCACAATAGAAGCAATAGGAGGAGCTACTTCAGAATCAGTAGTAACACCTGCTCTCATTTTAGAACGAGTAGCTCTCATTGCTTCGGCATCAGAGGATCCCTGGGGAGGAGCTAGAGGAGACACCCTAAACGAAGCCCATGGTGGAAGACTCCTGGAAGTAGTGGGAGCCGGTGCAGGAAAAGTATTCGGATCACCTCGAGGAGGAATGTCTGCTAAATGAGGAAGAGAAGACTTAGGCATCAAGACCTCGCGCTCAATCAATCGGCTACTGGCTGGCCAAAGTGTTGGACGAATATTGGTCTTAGAAGAGCATAGCAGTCGGCCCCATTAGACAATTTGGATTAGAAACTAGCAATGAACAAATCAAGGTATCATCCTCCCATCTTTTAAGATTGACTCGCCAAAGAATTACGTTCGCTTGAAGAGTATATCGCCTAGCTCAAAATTATCTGGTATGACAAAAGGAAGGGGTCTATAAAGATCACTTGAAAGCCTAGGAAATGCCCATGTAAAAGAGGGGGAGGTACAGACGAAATTGAGAAGAGAAGCCTCATAATTCCCCCGACAGATGTGACCGAAAGGGCATTCATGGTCATATCCGAATTATCTCATGACCTTGTGAGGAGAATACAGTACAGTGCCAAAACTATTATTCTCAAGGAAATAGGGAAGCTCTGTAAACCGAAGCAAAATGAACCAAGACAATGCAGAACCACTCAAGCTAGTTCTGTTGAGGCTTGAGTAGGTACAAAATTTGTGCTTGTAAAAGTGAGGTAGATGGCCGCAACCCTCTGAAACAATGGTATAGGGATGGGCAGTGAAGCATTCATAATCATCAAGAAAAGGCTGCAAATCCGTACTATAGAGACTAAGTCGGTGATCAATCCAATGTGTCATACGAGGAATGACGTTGGGTGATGAAAAAAGAGGAGACTTCTTCCTCTGCTTAGAGGAATAGCCCGAAAAGTGTTCAAAAAGAAAAATCTAAAGGAAGGAGCATGGAATAAAGCAATTGACATCATACCTGAATGAATAAAAATCAAATAAGAAAAAGGTTAAAGGAAAAGAAGTGCGGTTGGAAAGATAAATAATATGAAAGTGATTACCTCCCAACGGATTCTTTCATGGCAAGGGTTGTTTCATCTAGGCGACGATATAAGGTCCCTAAGAAGAGAGAAGTAAGGGGAATCTCTGAGCCCCGGGATAATAACGCCGCTGTTTGAACATACTGGCGTAAGGACCGTCATGCGGGGAGATCCAGGGAAGAGGAAGCGGGACAGCCACATAGCCAGATAAGCTGCCAGAGGTAAAGGACAAGTCTCTCCACGGAGGGCAAGAACAGATTTGTCATGAATAGAGCTGTCCCACTGGTTGGTCTTACAGTCACGGAAGAAGTAACGTACCCAGGATAACCAAGAATTTTTCTGCCAACTAGAGGTCTCGAAGTCAGGAAGGAGTGTATCGCCCTTGAAGCGGGAGATGAAGTGGGAAGATTGCTTGAAGGCTTCCATCAAGTAGGCAACACAGTCGTCATCTCTAGTGGACATGCTTGAAGTGCCGCATGAGTTCGAAGCAACAATGGGAAGGCTACAAGATGTAATTCAAAATAAATAAATATATATATATATATATATTTCAGAAAAATGAGAATGAATGAAAGGAATAAAAGAAGAGAACTTACTGATAGAGGGCATATACATCCTCTAGAGTAGGGGTGAATTCCCCCCAAGAAGTGACGAATGTGCAAGTAAAGGAACACCATCATGAGATCAACATAGTAAGAGCGTCATGGTCATGGTGGATACGTAGGTCTCTATACAGTTGAACACAATGAAAGATGCTCGCATTCTTGAGTATTTCCACGTATTCAGCATTTCCAAGGATCTTGTCGGTCTAATCCTGCCATCCTTGAAGGTGACTAGATGAATCAGACAGGAAACGAAGGGGACTGAAAGGGTATTCTTGCTTCTCTATGCATAAGCGGGGAATGCAATTGGCATGGGGGAAGTCATCCCAACCTCCAAAAGCTGGGGCATACAAAAATAGGCCTTCTTTCTCTGGTGAAGGAAACGTTGTACGGTCATAGTCCTTAACTTTATCCCAGAAGGTGTCAGAAGGACCGAAGAAGGGAGCCCTTCCCCAATCAGTGATGAAGGGGGACTCCCGGGTGATTTTTGGTTCTGCAGAGCATTCAGGTGAAAGGGCCTACAAGCAAGGAAAGTTCATCATAAGAATTCTAAAAAAAAAAGCAATGTAAGGATGTTAAGGATGTCAACGGGGAAAGAATCGCTCACCATGGCAAAGAGGAAGGTCTGATATTTAACCTCAAAGACACCTGAAAAGAAGAAAAAAACAATGTCAAAAGGAGTTTGGAATCATAAATATGCATTTGGACAGCCCAAATGCAGCCTTCGAAGCCTTTTTCGGACTTATAATAGTAACTATCATGGTCGAAGGTGATGACTTTTGTAGGGCTTGTCGCTAGTTTCGTTTTGATATATTATGGGCCCCGAAACTCCAAACGAGGCAAAAGTTATGATCACATATTAATTACTCCTCCAAAACGTCATTTTTTGTCATCTAGACATTGATTTCCCCCAGGGTTCGACCCCCTAGGGTTTAGCCCCCCTAGGATTCGCCCCCCTAGTGTTCGGTCCTCTAGGGTTCGGCCAATTGGAGTACGTAATTTTGCCGCATGTAGAGAATTTTTTTTCTTTCTTTGGGTTTTCATCGAAAAAAAAATTGTCAATCTTTCTTTATTATCCAAGGGAAAAAACCGAGATGTAATCAAGGTAATGGGGCTCGGAAAATAAAAGGAAGAAAAAGTATTTTTTTTTTCCTTCGTGGTTTGTCGAAAAACACCAATCTTTCTTCATGGTCTGAGGGAAAAAATCAAGATATAAGCAAGGTAATGGGGGTCGGAAGACAAAAGAAAGACTAGAGTTACCTGAATAAAAAAAGAAGCAAGAAAAAGTGAACAAACAAAAGAGGCCATATTTTCATCATATATGAAATGTATTGGTTTAAGCGAGGAGCTATGTACCCGTGTTATGTATATAGATGTAGGAGGAAGACCTTATTTCAGATGAGCCACTTCAAATAACTCGATTCTGGGTATGGGAGTTTTGGCAGCCCTCTGTTTCTTGTCTTGCTCCAAAGATTATTACTACAACTGACCTTTAGTGGCGAAGTGAACAAGGGTTTTTTTTCATGGATGCAAGTCACCTTCACCAATCGAAACAAATTATGAATTAGAGTATGATTATAATCAAATTCCTTTGGTCCTATTGCAGAACTCTAAACGATTATATGATGAAAGGATTATAATTGAGCATGTACCTTCGAAAAAAAAATCAAGTCTTCGGTTGAACATAGTTGAAATTGGGAGTCACGGTCTTACAAGGTTCGGCGTGAAGAATAAGGGTTCGACGTGAAGAATAAATAACTTATATAATCAATGCATGCTACACCCAAATAAAGTAACGACACATAGCCAGACTAAGTAGCATTAGTCTTTGACTCAAGCGAGGGCACTAAAGATGCTGGACATTGGCTCACCCAAAAAAAAACTATGTGGTCATAGGCCTATTTTGGAGGCAAGCACTAAAAAATTTTTGTTGGCTAACTTCAAGGAGTCCTTTATTATGGCAAAAAAAAAAAGGAAGCTGCACCTAATTGAGTAATATGGCATCAGATTTCTTACGGCAATTTGGATGCAAGACGTGCTCATCGACTCCTTACTTCTCAAAAAATAAGATAAGTAAAGGTTTTATTTATTTTCAAAAAAAAGATTTTATTTTATTTTTCGGAAAAATAAAATAAAATAAGATTTTACTTCATTTTCAAAAAAAAATCTCTTTTCAAATTAAGAAAGATTTGATTTGATTTCCCACAAGAAAGAAAGATTTAATTTTCAAAATAAAATTAAGATTTGATTTTATAAAATTAAGATTTTATTTTATTTTGGAAATAAAATTAATATTTGATTTGATAAAAAGAAAGACTTGGTGTATAAAATAAAGATTTTTTATTAGGAAGATTATTTCATATATATATATATATATATATATATATATATATATATATATATATATATATATATATTATTAGGTTTGTAATATTCATGAACGCAATCAAATTGCAAAAATAAGCGGAAACGTGTAAAAATCAGAGTTTAAAATTTTTACAAACCATATACCCGGATCACCCTTTATGCACAATTATTAATTAAAAGAAAAAGATGAATAAGAAACATACCCTTGATGATCCGAGCTTCCTCAGGTACAAGTTCACCTCCAATCCTTTTCGCGTTCAACTTGAATCCACCGGGTTTGGTTCCTTCCTTTGATCAACGTTAGCCACCCAAGTGTTTGGCCTCTAGAGGTGATCCACCAAGGAAGAAGAAGGATTCAAGAAGATGGGTGGTTGGCTAAACCCTAGTTTTTCTATCTCTATAGAAAAGGAGCGTACCCATCTTATAAAGATATCAGGTAACCTTATTTAATAAAATAAGGTATTATTTAATTAAACTCTTTTAATTAAATGGGCTCCCTAATCTTATTAGGGATAATTAATTAAACTCCTTTAACTAATTTTTCCTCCTAATCCTATTAGGAATAAATGAGAGTACTTATATTAAATTAATTTCTAAACTCTTTTAGAAATTAAAATAATAATAATAATTGTAATAATATTAATAAGACTCCTCTTATTAATTTATATTTAATATTTCTAAAATATTAAATAATAAATATTAAGCTATTTAATTTATTCTATCACCATAGATTAAATTAAATATACATATAACATATTATTACGATTATGCCATTAACTTCTTAAATAATTATTCTTCCTTTTATGGTGTGACCCTTTAGGTTCTCCATATTAAACCGGTTGTGAATAAATCAATTAGAACAATTCTAATCTTATTTAAATAAATAAATTAAACAATTAATTTATATAAATAAATAATATTTATTCTACAATAGGGATAAGCCTCCCTAGCGATCAACGACTTTCCAAATAATATAGATTTCAACATTAATCATAAAAGAACCTTTGAGTAAATAGTTACCGTACAATTCAATCCTTCCACCATGCAATGTCCCAATTAAATATAAGACATGGAATTTTTGTCAAGTCTTATTTTACTTAATTATATGTATTTCGATCCTTAAATGCACAACTCCAAATAATGCAAATTAGAAACTCCTTTCTAATTTCATTACATTATAACCAAGGACTCTTGGGTTGTCATTTATCGAATCACATAGGACATTTCTCTTTTTTTAATAGAAGTGGTAGATTCTTTATTGATCATACATTATCTCCATGTACAACTTATTATACCCAAGCATACCCTTTGATATACCTTAAGGGTCTTAAGGAATAAGTCAAAGTATAACTCATCATACACAAGATACTATGATGATCTCAAGTCCAAGGATCACTTGTACTACTATCACTACAGGAATTCCTATTGACATGCAAGTAAAACTCCATTAGGTATTCCTTAGCGAGCCACGTTCAGTGAACTTATTCTCTAATAAGCACCTACATACTTGCTTTAGTGTCTCCACACAAATGATCATGAAATCAATCATCCTCATCCAATGAGCAAGCAACGTATATACCAATCTATCCGGATTTACTAATCCCCAATTTAGTAATCAAACGATTGGGAACTATTTTAGTTTTAAGCTTTCTAAGAATTTAGATCTCATTAGAATGATCATCATCATTATTCTAAAAGCATTGCTGAAAACTATGGATTTATCACATATTGAAAAATAGCATCATGTTGATAATTAAAAGCCTTTAATAAATTAATACTTTTTTATTAATAAATGAATAAGATTGTTATAAAGTATATGCTTTATCATCAAACATGATTGGCTTGTGTGCATACTACTTTTAATCTCCCACTTGCACTAAAGCCAATCGTCATGGTATCTCATACTCTTCTTCTCTAAGTGACGATTATCCTGCTGTTGGATAAGCTTTAGTTAATGGATATGTAATGTTGTTTTTGAGAGTTCACTATCTCTATAGTGATTTTCCATCTTTCAATGATTCCTATAATCAAATGAAAGTGTTACAACACATGTTTAGATCCAAGATGAGACTTAGGAACTATTCTAGTTACAGATTAAACTTATAATCCAAACAATCAACTTGCGACTTCATTTATAGCTATATACTTTGTCTTTATCACTAAACCAAAGAACTCTTTCTTTGTTTGGAACCTTTCAATTCAACGCACCACTTTATTCAAGATAACGCTTTTACCTTAAAGTGGATTTTTTCGTCATCTTGATCTCGTCTGAAAAACTTGAGTCTGTTAAGCCCTCTAGTTTTAATTTAGACCCACCATGAATATGATCACATCCTTAGTGCCGGTTAAGCACTTTAAGATGTTTTTCACTGACTCATAGTGAACTTCTCCACAATATGACTAATCAACATCAGGTCTCGTATATTTTATTGCATACATGATTGTCACTCATGCGATCTCTCTTCTTTTAATAGTTTGTGGGGACTATTAAGAGAGATACACTCCATGGCTCATCAACATGAAACATCTCTTGGAGCTTGCCATGCTAAACAACTTTAGTATCAAATGAATATACATTCCTTGGGTTAAGTCGAGCATCCTCTTGAATCTATCTATATAGATTTTATCCCCAATTAAGATACTCTTCCCAAATCATTCGTGGAGGAATGTTTAGACAACTTTATCTTTACTGATTGTAGCATTGGTATGTTATTCCTCATCCGTAGAATATCAACATATAATACTAGAAATTTCACAACGCTCCCACTGACCCTTTTGTACACACTAGAACTCTTACCTCATCGTATGTAACTCTGGATCATCATCTTCTATGATGCGTACCTCATCATCATCATCCATGATGAATCCATACCTCCTAGGTATCTTCGGTACTATTCTAGATTTATGATTCGGTTGTGGTACAATAGGTCTATCTACAGGTTCCTCTTATTTAACTTATAGTGTTTTGTGGATCATGAACTCTTCAAGATCTATAATCCTCCCACTTGCCCCTTCAATGATAAACATCTTTATCTTAGAAGGCAACGTATTTTCCAACAAACACCTTTTGCTAACTAGGATTATAGAACATATACCCTAAACTTACTTTAGGATGTCCCACAAATCGACACTTATAAAATCTTGTCCCAAGCTTATCCTTTGAAACCTTTTCACATAAGTTGGACAACCCCTTATCTTAACATACTTAAGATTAGGAATCCTCCCATCCATAACTTTTATGGAGTCTTGGGGCTGGATTTTGAGGTTACCATTTTCGTGAGATGTCAAATGACCATTTCTAGGACATTATCCTGAAGGATCTTTGGAATGTCGGTAAAATCATTATGGACCGCACCATGTCCAACAAGGTACGATTTTTCATTCGGATACATCAATCAATTATTGCGTATCGGGATGTGTCCATTATGAGAAAACCATTTGAGATGATCTAGAAACTTATTGCACAAGTATTTATTCCTTGATCTAATCAAAGAATCTTAATACTTTGCCAATTTGTTTCACTTACAAATTCTTTGAACCTTTCTAATAATTCATACTTGTATTTCAACAAATACACACATTCAACTCTTTGAATGATCATCTCCTTTTCTTATACTAATTTGTTCAATATGCAAAATTATTTTCATGTAAGTCAAGTATACAAATTTATTAAGTAATATTCGGGTTCTATACAAAACATTATTATTATAAATAGAGCAACAATTGTTCTTAATTATAATACCAAAAATTTTATTGTCCAACAATAAAATGGAAATAATGTTTCTAACAAGAATTGGAATACAATAACAACTTATTGACTTAATAGATTTGCCCGTAAGCGATGCTAAACTATAAGTTTCTATAGCTAATGCGTGAACCTTTGCTTCATTTTCCACACATAGGATTACTTATCTTTGTTTAACTTTCTACTTACTTGGTCCCTTCATAAATCTATATTTATGATAACCAAAGTCGGTATCCAATACCCAAGTAGAACCTTGACTTAAAGAAAAAATTATTTTAAATCATGAACAAATTTGTATTTGTAACCAAAACTTCACTAAGCTTCTTTGGTTAGCCTCTGCAAGATGCTTCTTGCAGTTTCTTTCCAGTGTCCAAGCTTATTGTAGTGGAAGCAAACTCATTTGCTATCCGTATCAGTTTTATTCTTATTATCCTTTGTTTATGCCTTTCTATTTACCTTCTTTGAATCGTTCTTCTTTGAATCGTTCTTCTTTTTAGAAGATCCTTTGGCCCTTACCAGTAAGACTTGGTCTTTCTTGGTTGGAAAGTGACTCTCAACATTTTTCAACATGTTAAGCAAATCAGCGAGACTGATATCTAGCTTGTTCATATGAAAAATTCACAACATTTGTGAAAGGAGTCCGGGAGTGAGTGTAAGATCAAATCTTGGCTCAACTTTCCATCCATGATAAAACTCGTTGTCCTAATTGATCAATCAAATTGATAATGTTAAGGACTTTTATCTGTACTGTAGTGTCATCGGTCATTCTAGATCGGAAGAGCTCCTTAGATATCTGATATCTATCGGTCCTACTTTCCTCACCATCAACTACTTGATGTGCGGGAATATAGTAGAAGCATCCATAGTTTCACGCCGACGTGTGGCTGAAGCTTCGTTACTTTCATATATCGAGCATGATGCATTGAGCCAATTTGTGCATCATCTTGCCACTTTCTAAAAGTAGCAATCTCTTCCTCGGAGGCATTATGCGCAACCATTGCGGGGATAGGCGATTAAGGACATAAGATAGCTTTTCACTATGAGAACTATTCTCAAATTCCTTAACCAATCCGCTTTAATTTGGTGCAGTTAATTTAGCATCTAATATGCTTCATGTGATGATAGTAATTTTAGACATTGTAAAATTACGTAAATGAATTTGTAATTAACAACATTTTAACATACATTCTTTTATTAATTACCAAAATAAATTAGGTCTTGTTTTAAATTGGTATCTCCCACTATTTTCTTCAAACTATATTACCTCACTTATATAGTTCGGCAAAATCTAATTAAAGATTTGCTAGTGAGAATAAGGATCCCATTTCAAATGTATATAGCCTTGTGGTGACATAACAAACTATATATAAATAAATAGGTAGACAACTTTTGTCAATTACATCAACTATCTGACTCCTTTTCTTTTGCCTCTTAGATTATTTTGATCAAGTGGTGGCACATCCGAATCAAAATTATCCAAGTTAAGTCCGACCTAGCACTCCATATATTTAAAAAAAGAGAAATATCATCCTTGTGGTGACACAACAAAACAATATTGTTCAATTTTCTTTATAAGCATCAAATGTGATAAATTAACATCTTAAATACTTAATACTTGCCTTGTGGTGACACAACAAACTCATATTAAATATTTAATACTCTATTAATTTTATCATGCTAGAAGGCGACGTTCGATATTCCAAATATCTTTGAACGCTTAGGACTTAATATAAAAAATTGAGGGGTTTGTTATTAATTTGTCTCATCTTGTTTAGCGCGCATGCACATATATATATAAAATACGCGTCATATTAATGAACATGCTAAAGCATGTTTGCATAATATATAATATATATAGTATATAGCATGCACATATAGAATACTATATTCTACCCGGATTGATTATGGACTTTTATTCTAGTTTGGTTCACTAGAGCCACCAAGTGAACCAAAATTGAAAACCTAGGGGGCAAGAAATAATATTTAAATATAACTATTACATTTAAACCCGGCTCCATTACAAACGGATCTTCATGCGCTTCTTGTCCCTTGATCTCCAATTCTTCAAAATAATTCTAACTATTCCTATTACAAAACTATTTAAAATAAATAGAAACCTTGATCGTGATCGAGGGAAGTACATAGGAGAGAGATAGAATTTACATTAAGAAAAATTAGAAGGACGAGGCATGCAGACCCCATTTAATAAAACTCATACATTCATGCATCCAACTAAAATAAAATCCAATCACATTGTCAATAGTCCATAATCAATCCCATTTATTATCATACACATCACCATATGCATCAATAAATAACATTCATCTTATGAATAATAAACATTCAATATATATATTGATATCATTTAATGGGCAAAATTAGTTAGTATAAAATCTAATTTTGAATCAAAATAAACTCCTTTATTTTAATCCAAATTTAAATTAAAATAAAACTATTTTATTTTAATTTATCCAATTTTGAATAAAATAAACTATTTTATTTTAATCAAAATCTTTAATCAAAATAAACTCCTTTATTTTAATTAATTATGGAATCCAATTCCATGTAAAAAATAATAACTCCTTTATTAAAGGAAACACGGATTCTCTTTTCCTATTCACAAATAAACTCCTTTATTTTGAATAATATGAAATCTTATTTCATATCTAAATAAACTCCTTTATTTAAGGAAATTAGGATTCTCTTTCCTATCTAAATAAACTCCTTTATTTAAGGAAACATATAATCCAATTTCAACTCCAATTAGTTATTATGGAATCTAATTCCAACTCTAATTAGTTAGCATGAAATCTAATTTTAAAATTAAAATAAACTCTTTTATTTTAATATTAAAATTATTAAGAATATATATTATATATATATATAACGGTAATATAAAATATATATAAATTTATAAGTAATCATATATAAGAATACTTTTGAAAAGTAATCTGTAAGTACTATTACCGTTATATATAAATATTATATATATACGTAATATATTATATATATAATACCGTAAGTAACTTTTGGAAGACTCCTGAAATACATCTCCCACTTGTTAACTTATCATACATATATATTAACCATTCCATGAAGCCTTTGAATCCTGTATGCATCTAATGCATTATGATATGAATCCGCAGGAAACAAAAAAAATGAGAATCCTGTTAACATGCTTGATTCCGTGCACATGAATTTCAAAAAAATCCATACATACACTTCATGACAAGCTTCAGTATATGTTTCTCTTGGTACATAGCCATGCGAAAAAAAAAAAAGTTGTTCACGTTTTTTTTTTTTTTTACAACAAAATTATGCCCAGTTAAATTATTTTAAACACATATCAATATACATATCAAAATAAAATAATTAATAATTTGCATAAAGGTTTGGCTCTGATGCCACTGTAGCTTTGTAATATTCATGAACGCAATCAAATTGCAAAAATAAGCGGAAACGTGTAAAAATCAGAGTTTAAAATTTTTACAAACCATATACCCGGATCACCCTTTATGCACAATTATTAATTAAACGAAAAAGATGAATAAGAAACATACCCTTGAAGACCCGAGCTTCCTCAGGTACAAGTTCACCTCCAATCCTTTTCGCGTTCAACTTGAATCCACCGGGTTTGGTTCCTTCCTTTGATCAACGTTAGCCACCCAAGTGTTTAGCCTCTAGAGGTGATCCACCAAGGAAGAAGAAGGATTCAAGAAGATGGGTGGTTGGCTAAACCCTAGTTTTTCTATCTCTATAGAAAAGGAGCGTACTCTCCAACCTTTGGAATTGCGTATATTTTGATATCTGATATAAGACTCCTCTTATAAAGATATCAAGTAACCTTATTTAATAAAATAAGGTATTATTTAATTAAACTCTTTTAATTAAATTGGCTCCCTAATCTTATTAGGGATAGTTAATTAAACTCCTTTAACTAATTTTCCCTCCTAATCCTATTAGGAATAAATGAGAGTACTTATATTAAATTAATTTCTAAACTCTTTTAGAAATTAAAATAATAATAATAATAATTGTAATAATATTAATAAGACTCCTCTTATTAATTTATATTTAATATTTCTAAAATATTAAATAATAAATATTAAGCTATTTAATTTATTCTATCACCATAGATTAAATTAAATATACATAACATATATTATTACGATTATGCCATTAACTTCTTAAATAATTATTCTTCCTTTTATGGTG
The DNA here is from genome assembly GCA_020205615.1 of Panax quinquefolius. NCBI lineage: Eukaryota > Viridiplantae > Streptophyta > Magnoliopsida > Apiales > Araliaceae > Panax > Panax quinquefolius. Next base: position 2,467,172 of record JAINUW010000158.1, on the reverse strand, counting down.
TGACCCTTTAGGTTCTCCATATTAAACCTATTGTGAATAAATCAATTAGAACAATTCTAATCTTATTTAAATAAATAAATTAAACAATTAATTTATTTAAATAAATAATATTTATTCTACAATAGGGATAAGCCTCCCCTAGCGATCAATGACTTTCCGGATAATATAGATTTCAACATTAATCATAAAAGAACCTTTGAGTAAATAGTTACTGCAATTAATTCAATCCTTCCACCATACAATGTCCCAATTAAATATAAGACATAGAAATTCTTGTCAAGTCTTATTTTATTTAATTATATGTATTTCGATCCTTAAATGCACAACTCCAAATAATGCAAATTAGAAACTCCTTTCTAATTTCATTCATATAATCAAGGACTCTTTTTGGTTGTCATTTATCGAATCACATAGGACATTTCTCTTCTTTTAATAAAGTGGTAGATTATTTATTGATCATACATTATCTCCATGTACAACTTATTATACCCAAGCATACCCTTTGATATACCCTAAGGGTCTTAAGGAATAAGTCAAAGTATAACTCATCATACACAAGATACTATGATGATCTCAAGTCCAAGGATCACTTGTACTACTATCACTATAGGAATTCCTATTGACAGCAAGTAAAACTCCATTAGGTATTCCTTAGCGAGCCACCGTTCAGTGAACTTATTCTCTAATAAGCACCTACATACTTGCTTTAGTGTCTCCACACAAATGATCATGAGATCAATCATTCTCATCCAATGAGCAAGCAACGTATATACCAATCTATCCGAATTTACTAATCCCCAATTTAGTAATCCAACGATTGGGAACTATTTTAGTTTTAAGCTTTCTAAGAATTTAGATCTCATTAGAATGATCATCATCATTATTCTAAAAGCATTGCTTAAAACTATGGATTTATCACATATTGAAAAACAGCATCATGTTGATAATTAAAAGCCTTTAATAAATTAATACTTTTTTATTAATAAATGAATAAGATTGTTATAAAGTATATGTTTTATCATTAAACATGATTGGCTTGTGTGCATACTACTTTCTTATATATATATATATATATATATATATATATATATATATGGATTGGATTCTATATATAATTGTGTTTTGAATCAGTTGTGTTGAAATATTGCATTTTAAACTGAAAATAGTAAGATATCTATTTTTTTATTATTCTTTTATTTACTACTAGTATAGTTCCACCATCAGCAAATGTGAAAAAGGTGTGTGCTTGGTGTTTTGTACTTGTTCGTACATACATTAGGAAAGTTACCGAAGCACGTTATAAACTTACTCCTTTTGACAATTATGCATACATATAGAGTTGAGATGTTTAAAAAAAATTATTATTATTATTGAAACAAATATCCTATTTTCTTAAATAGGAATGTTTTGATTTTATTTCCAAAATCTTTGAAAGGATTTGATTTTCAAAAATAAAATAAGATTTTATTTGTTAATATATAATTTAATTTATCTTGATTCTGTTTCAAGGAAACGAAGATTGGGCAAGATACAAAAAGATTTCAGAAGAGTTTTCAATATGTCCAAGGAAGAGCCTTGCTAGGTCTTGCCTTCTTAGAGTTTAACTCTAAGGGTTTGGCTCCCTAGGGGTTCCTTCTTCTAGGACCATTGTCTTCAAGACCTATAAAGTGAAGTCCCGTAAAATCGTTCAAAGGCTTGCAGTTTTCTTGCACGATCGTCTATTTGGAAATGCGACTCTCGCGCGGGGAGCAAATGTGGGTCCAAGTGTAAAATTAGGGTTCACATGACCTAATTAAATTAAATGCGCAATTAGGGTCCATGGCCTCATTAAATGTGCAAATTAGGGTTCGCATAACCTAATGGAATGAAGAAAAAAAAGTCAGAAATAAATGTGCTAGACCCAGGAGAAGCCTCCACGTGTCCCGAGGCAGAAGACTCGTGGAGGCGGCTCGATTTGGGAATTGATTAAGGAATTGGATTGGTGGCTAGAAGGACAGGGCAACATGAGCATTATTCTAATGACTAAAGGGTATTTCTGGAATTTTCCTGAAAGCATGTGCCTTGCACATGACTACTTTCTAGAAAACCTTATAAATACCCCTTCCATTCCATTGGGAAGGGGACTTCTCTTCAGACTCAAGACTTGGACTCTTGGAAGATCAAAGGGACCCTTTTGGTAACTTAAATGCTTGGAGATTCCACCTAAAAGCACTAAAAGGGGTTTGGACATTCTCTCAACTTGAAGGACTCAAGAAGGCTCTTGGAATCCCTGCTACCCTAACACGGTTCCCGGATTCTAGGAGTTCTACCACACGTCGTTGGAGTAATCGCCCACCTGTCATTCTCCCCTCTTCAATCAACCAATCAATTCCGTGCTCTTTGTGGATTTCTCTCCTCCTCAGCTAACACGAAACCCTAACACTAGCAAGGTACGATTTCCTTGCCCACACTCCTAAAGTTAGCAAAAATATAAAGAGAGAAAGAGAGGGAGAGATTCAGATCTAGGGGGAAGGAAGAGAAGGGAGTTGTTCATGCATCCCAAGTACCTAACTTACTTTGGAAAGAAAACGAGGGCATCCCACAAGACAAGGAAAGAAATCAAACTCTAGTTTTTATGTTTTGTGTGTTCTATGTGATCTGGTGAGAGATTCATGAAAGTGCAAGTTCTAATAGGCTAGAGTCTTATATGAGTGATAAATCTTGGGTATAATATGTTTAAATAGCTCATCTATGTAAGTTGGTGTTGGAAATTTGGAAAAAATGAAGTTAAGGAAGTTTTTGGAAAAAAACTAATTTAAAGGGGTAATCTATGCTTTTCATTTTGAAATCTACAAATGGTTTTTATTATTTTGTTTCTTGGTATGCTAGAACTATGAGTTAGGAGAAAAACCCCTTTGGAAGCATGTAAAAATGTTAAAAAACGAGCAAGATATGAATTTATTACGAAAACACTCCAACTATGAACTCATGTACGAGAATAGTCACTTCTAGGCTAATTTCTGGGACCAAAACAGATCCAAATTTGATGTTTGATGAATGAAATTGTAGTTCGGAAAGATACGAATCCAACGAGTCCAATTGAACCCAAATCAGAGTTGTAGATTTCATTTTATTCAAGTTTTAGTGAAGGACACCAAATCTAGAAAAAAATCAAAAATCTAGAAAACCTACTGCCGGTTCAGCAATAACCGAACCGACCAAACTTTTTCGGAGACCGATTTGGCCACTTTCCAGCCGGTTCCAGCGGTGGTTCTTGGACCAAAATTTTTCTAAAAATCTGAAGAATATTAAAATATTTCATCCAAAATTTTCTGAGCAGTTAGCTAATTATTAAGTAATTAGTGGTTTAAACTCATTTAAAATCATTTAAAGCTTACTAATTTATAATTTTTAATGCCATTAATTGATTATTAAACTAATTACATGTAATTTCAATATAATTAACCATTTAATTATTATCTAAGAGGTATTGGGTAATGATTAAGTAGAGATAATATTAATAAAGTAACTATTGATTATTTAATTAAGATTAAATAATAAAAAGAGGTAAACCATTATTTAATATTAAAGAATGCTTAAGTAAGAATAATGTAATTACTTAATTATATTGACATAAAATTTATAAAATAATTATTTATTATTTAGTTAATATTAAATAATAAATAAGAACAAATGATAATTAATTATTCCTAGATTAATAAGATAGAATAATTAAAGACTTAAGAAGTGAATTAATTATTTATTAATCAAGGACAAATAAATAAATAATTAAATAATAAATAAGAACAAATGATAATTAATTATTCTTATATTAATAAGAAAGAATAATTAAAGACTTATGAAGTGAATTAATTATTTATTATTCAAGGACAAATAAATAAATAATAAATAAGGACAAATGTTAATTAATTGTTCATTTATGAATAATTAAAGTCTAATGAAGAAAATAAATCATTATTTATTATTCAAGGATAAATGATTAATTAATTAATTATTACTTAATTAATATTAAATAATAATTAAAGACAAATAATGTTAATAATGTAATTATTCATTGTTTAATTAACATTAAATAATAAGTATATGTAATTAGCTATTATTTATTAAATAATAACTAAAGGTAATTTATTAATTACTATTTAACTAATATTAAATGATAATTAAATTAAGATAGAGTTAATAAATAGAGATAATTTAAATGACTCATTAATTAAACAATTATAATAAATTGTTTAAGGATCTAATAAGTATTTATTACTTAAGAAAAGACCTTATAAATTATTAAATCATTAATCTAAGATTTATTAAACATCTTATAGGAGTAATGATGGTGCATTATACTATGTGTATATTGTGATTGAATTATTTGTTAGATAATAGCATAAGTAAGCATATAGACGTACAATTATACGCAATACTAATTAGTAGACCAACATTGTCAATGTTAGGTCATTCAAAGAGTTTTAATTAAAGCTAGTTAGTTGTAGCTCGACGATCAGGCAAGTTCTCTAACTCAAACTCGAGTTACCATTTTTCAAGCATGTTAGTGAATAATTATTGTTGATTATTCCACATCTAAGATTGTTATTGAATATTCGCATTTATTGCAAGTTTCCTAACTCAAATTGAGTTATTAATTTCAAAGCCTGATTAGTGAATAATTATTGATAGCTATTCGCATCTATAATGATTATTGTTATTCACACATAGTGCAATTGATTCTTATTTTATTATTGGAACTATTTACGAGTCATGTCTCAGCTATTTATGTTGGTTAGACTAATATTTGTTAAAGCATGAAACGTTCTATTTATTATGAACTGATTTATTGTTGGAAGATCTATGCCAGTGATTTCGGCTAGATCAATATTGATATTATATGTTGAAATTATAGTATTTCTTTGAAAGCAATCTAAGCATATTGTTGTGGTACAGACTCATGATGTAAGTCTGAAAAGAACAACCCTTATAATAGGGGGAACTTTATTGTCGTAAAATGACCCTTGCACGCTATGTTTGAGTATTATGCATAATATAAGGTACAATGGAGTTGATCACTTCATGTACTTGCAGAAGAGTATAATTAGTTTTTATAACTAACTTATATTCTTGAGGTAATTCAGCTTTAATTACTGATGATTCCTCGAGTAGTTCTTGATCCATTTGTGATCACTCAGCATGAAATCTAGGAATATCCAACTTTGTTGAATATTGTTGTAATATTGATAATTCTTCTTAATCAATTGAATATTATTAAACCTTCGGAAGAATTTTACTCTTTCATCCTTGGAATGTTATTCAGTATGAAACTAAAGAAAATTCTTGTTATTGCAAATGATTTATTATTCAGCTACTTAGAAATCTTTCGAATATCGTTGAAATTCTAGAAAGTTAAATTCTTCGTTATCCTTTATTGTACGCTTTAACTTACGGAGCAAACTCGTTGTTCACCCTTTCTTAAATAAAATATTTCAGCTAAAGTCGAGGTAGTAGAAGGTTCTAATAAGGACAAAGGCGACCAAGTAGTATCAAGTTGTTCAATAATTATGATATTATAATTTTGTTTAAGTCTATTGTATTAATAGACATGAAAGGTTAAGGTTAGTTAGTCTGGGATAACGATGGTATAATTATGTTGTAATGTATGTTTTAAATAAGGTAACATAATGGATGATGAAATTCATAATTGAATGGGTAGTTAGATGTGTTATGTATGATGGATCATGAGCACCAAACCCGAGGTTAGGAAACCCAGATTTGGGGGCATCACATCTTATATCAGATATCAATATACGTGATTCCAATTGTTGAAGAATACACCCTTTTTCTAAAAAGATAGGAAAAACTAGGAATTTGTCAAATACCCATCTTCTTGAATATTTGTTCTTCCTTGGTGGATCACCTCTAGAGGCTAAACACTTGGGTGTCTAACGTTGATCAAAGGAAGGAATCAAACCTGGTGAATTCATGTTGAACGTGAAAAGGATTGGAGGTGAACTTGTACCTGAGGAAGCTAGTTCTACAAGGGTATGAATATGTTCTCCATCTCTTTTCTGTTGATTGATAATTATGCACAAAGTATGATCTTGGTGATGGGTTTGTATGAAAATTTTAAATTCCAATTTTATTGCTTCCTCACCTTTTATGTAATATGATTGCATGTTTGCGCTATATACAAAACCAACAACCTATGTATCGCATATAATTGTATGAGAACTTGGGAATAAACCTTCTTTAATTGTAATTCACATAGAGATATAATGAATTAGTTAATTAGGTTGTTTGACTTTATTCTATCATCTGTGGATTTAAGTTGATACGTGTTTAGTGCATTGAGAGATGGCTATTTCTGTAACGACCGAGAAATTCGGATCCTTTGTAAAATAATTTTATTTAGTAAAATAATAAATAAAATTATATTACTTGTTATTATTACGTGTTAGTAAGATGAATGTCGTTCTATAACCTAGAAACATCAGAATGTCGTAGTATTTCGACTACATGAGAGAATTAAAGTGTTTGAATTTCTAAGATAAAAATAAAAGTTTTTCGAGAAGTTTTTCGAAAAATAATATTCATTGATTTCTGCTCAGGAATTATTTTTGAACTTCCGAGAAATGCGTAATGATAGAATATCGAGGTGAGTAGGATTATGTAATAATAATTCAAGTATGGAAAATGTGATTTTTTGCATGCGGACGTAATTCAAGAATGTTAGGGAAATAAAGCGTTAAGTAAGCGAATGTATTGATCGAATGATGCGTATGTATTGTACGATGTAATGAATACAAGTATAATATGAAGTATTATACTAGTATCTACGAAGGATGGAATATCGTAGATTGTGAAAGAGAATACGAGCATAATGCGTAGAGAATATGTAATGAGGCTTTTAGCTAAATGAATTGGACTTGTAGGATTGTTAGTAAATTATAAAGTGCAATAGAATTAATGTGCAAGCCCAAGTGGTGGTTAATGAGAAGTCCAAGTAAGTTGGTAATATAATCCCAAAGTTAAGTTAAGTTAATTAAATCCAAGCCCAAGCTAGGATCCAATGGGTTAGAGTGACCCATGGGGCAACCCATGTTAATGTGGTTAATCTTGGTGACCAAGAAAATTATGTGGTGACCAAGAAAAAAGTGTAATGGCCAAGCAAAATAAGTGGCTAGCAAGTATACTTAATTAGGAAGTAATGAATAGTAAGGAGGTGCTTAAGTAAGTGGAATGAATTAATGACCAAATTGCCCTAACTTTAGCAATCCTATAAATAGAAGACTTTGGATTTCATTTATCACCGGTATGACCCTGGTTGTGATCCCTCGGTTGAGTATACTCATTATCTCACTTTAATATTTGAGCCCTATTGACAACATCTGAATATAGAGAAAATTTATGAGAGATAAGGTATTAATGAATCTCAAGTTTTAGACCTCTTAGAAACATCCGCGCCATACGTTCCTCATTCTCTACCAAATGAGGTACAAACCTGAATAACTCCGCCAACTTCGCCTCGTACTGAGACACCGTCATGTTGTTCTGTTCCAGTCTAATAAACTCTACCTCCTTCATATACGAATACTTTCGGAAAGTACTTGTCATTGAAACGATTCTGAAATCTTTCCCAAGACATGTTGAGTCATGGTGGTTGGTACGCTTCACGATTCCCACCAAGAATCGCCTCTCCACGGAACATAAAGGTGGCGAAGGAACCTTCATTCCTCCGTGCATCCCAAGACATCGAATATCTTGGTTATTTTCTTGACCCATGTTTACGCTTTAATCGGATCGGGCTTTCCCGAAAATCGGTGGTCCTAACTCCTTGAATCGCTTGGCGTGACAAACCGCGTGTTGCCATCACTTCCACCGTATTTTGTACACGAGTCTCCTCGTGCGATTTTGCATGAACTGCAAAAGCTCCTAAACATTCCATCATTCATCGTTTGCTCGGTGGCGTTGTTTACGGAGGAATATTGCCTTCCTATTGCACGTTCTCTGGTTTGTGACTAAAGGTTGTTCCACGATCTCATACACTCCATTGTTAACGTTCTCGTGACCCATTCATAAATCGCCATAAAATAAGGGTTAATTAAACAAATTAACATATCACATAATATCCTTATATTATGATGACCAACAAATAAGCTTAGATAGGGCACACTAGCGAAGGATTTACTCATCTCTCCTCCTAGTTCTATTCCTCGATCTCCTTGAGACCATATCCCTAAGCTTTGATACCAACCGTGGCGCCCCCAAAATAGGTATACAACACCCATCCCGAGTCGCCAAATACATGGTACATAAAAGCAAACTACAACTTCAATAATACAATTGTCGTGCAAAAAATACGACAACACATACTATGAGTTTAAATACAAATATTGTCTTCTAGACAATATCAACACTCAAATAAGTCCTCATTACAATTATTCAAACACTATTTTACGGGAATAGTGAGGATCTAAAAATCATCTTTCTAGAACGATCACTCCATACCCACTAGATCCTCTGCTATGTTCTCACCTCCACGAAAAGAAAAATGGAACAAAAAGGAAAAGGGTGAGCTCAACTAGCCCAGTAAAGAATATTATGACTAAGATAATATACAACAAATTATCATTAGTCTTCAACAGGGAAAAATCTGATAAAACATAATAAACAACAAGTTTTAGATCAAAACTGCAGCGGAAACAGCAATCCATTAGAAGAGTCAAGTAGAGAATGAGTTCTACTATCTTCTAAGATTTAAAAGTTCATCATCAATATTTTATCCCTGTAACAACAATTAATACACATCTTTAATCGAATATTCATCTTTGCACTACAGGCTAAAGATATTCATTTGTATCACCAGTTGGTCATGTTCATCTCAACACATGTTCATCTTTGCACTACGAGCCAAAGATATTCATCAGTTAATCATTCATCTTTGTATTACAGGCCAAAGATATTCAATAATATCATCATTTAAGACTGAGAATGATGAAAAATATTTTAAAGAAAACGAATCCAGTGAGACAGAAGGATAAATATAAGGGATTTGTATAAAAGTTTATCCAAGATCAATTATACTTCATAATAACCAATTGTGAAGCAGAATTCAAAAATAAAGATCAAAACATGGATACAATCAAAGATAGTAACCATAATAGACATCTTGGACAAAAAGGAAAATTTTCATTTTCGGTGAATAGTGTCGTATTCGTGAATAGTGTCGTATACGTGAATAGTAACCCCGACACAAAAAGTTCCAAATTTGATTAAAAAGTTCAAACCAATATTTTGCCATAATGATATTAAAGAAAATAATATCATTTAAGAAGAAAATAACATCCCTTACCTCAAAGAAACAGTACTTCAGAATGAAAGGTCGGAAGTGGTGCTGAATGAAACTTTTACTGAACAACAACTCTCAAAGTATCTAAATACTCACAAAATACACTCGATAATATAAAGAGAGAAACAGAGAAAGCTTATGTTTCTGATATGATTTTCAATTCTAACTTAGCCTTCTATTTATAGGAAAATGTTAAGACGCTTGAAGGCATACGACCGCACTACTACGATGGCTTTACTGCTCTACTATTCCCACCCACCATATTTGAAATAAAATTTAGCACATTTCTTCACCAACCACAAGTGGGGCCCACTCAATTCTAGAATTTTCCACCAAAATCATTTATAAACCTAATTTTACGAATCATCACCTCTTAAAATTCATAACAAATCATTCGCTCATTTTAACGGTTCAATATTTGTGGACATATACTCAACTTATATATGTATAAAATATCCAAAAATCACAACGATCCAACGGTCGGATTAAAAATTATAACTCACGCAATATATATATAAAAATACTTGATTTGATTTTTAATACCTCCATTCAAACAAAAAATACCGATAAAACACCTCAACATTAATTCCTTCAATTATAACCACATAAAATAAATAAATCCATCATTTATATTAGCATCAAATAAATATTTCCTTATCATATAAATCAATAATTAATTATTCATAAATAATATTACGAATCACAATTATGACAACCGAATGGATTCTTAGGAAAGAGGGCTTTCAGATAAGGATTTTTCCTTCTTGGTAGCAATTAGTGACCAAACCTCTCCTTGATGTAACTTTCTAGACATTGCCAATAATGTTATCTAATAATATTATTCAAATAATATGAATTATTGATCTGATAAGGGAAATACTATGCAAGTGACAATTATTGAAACAATAATAATATAAAATATCAACGCAGTAATTATTGAATCAATAAAATAAAATATTGAACAGTAACTACTGTAACAATTATTGAGTAGTGCATTCTTACATACGAATCAATAATTCAACAATACTGTGCAATACCGTATGCTACTGTGCAACCACGCGTATTACTTTATTTTAACCACCAGGTATTCCAATAGTGTTAACGGTAACAATTACGTCGTTATTTATAAAACTCAAACTTTGTCATTTTCTTCATCCGACAATTATTCCGTTATGGGGCCCACAATTGATGCGTAAATAAATACGGATATTTCCAAAAAAGAATATTCCACGACCAAACGAATATTCCCCGACAAAAGGAATATTTTATAACCACTTGCTTATTTTGTAAAATTTGCACATTTCGCCCATAACCAAAGTATTATATCAAATTAACACCTTATTAATTTAGAATAATGAATAGAGAAAATTCAATTTTATTTATAATAAGTTGGGGTCTTACAGAGTTGCTTAAGAAGGTGGGATGAATTAATGACCAAACTACCCTAACTTTAGCAATCCTATAAATAGAAGACTTTGGATTTCATTTGTTACTTGTTCTTTTTCATCCAACACTTTTTAACTTATTGGTTAAAGAGAATAAGCTAATTTCATTTGTTAGAAAAGAGAAGAAGAAAGCTAGTTCAACAAAGGTAATGATCTCATATCATTGGTCTTCCATCTCTACCATTGTAGGTTGATAAGAGAAGTGTGAATTAGTGATCATGTATGCAAAGAAATGATAGGAAGAAATAATATAAGGACTTAAGTCCTAATAATCTGAGAATAAGCACTTTATTCATAGATAAGCTATGAATTAAGTAAGAACTTGTAAGACTTGTGTCATGTTGGCATGAAGGTTGTTAACATGATGAAAGTATGTAAGAATGTTGGTTAAAGGACTTAAACTATCATAAGTCATGATAGTTGAATAATATGTGGTTTATACTTTGATAAGCTATAAGTTCATAAAGAATAAGTTAAAACTTATCATGAAAATAAGTTGATGTAATATGCAGGTTAAGATGTCAATATGATGGATAAAATCCATTTGAAATGATAATCAAATCATAAGTAACGAAGCTATGCCAGAATTCTCACGATTGGACGATAATCGTCGAATTCATAAATTTCTCGGATTAGAGGTTGAATTTTGATTTTGAGCTCAGAAAAATTGGTTTTCAATGGGAACATGTCTTATTTGGAATTATAGAGTTGCGAACTCAAAAATGGCCGAATTCTGATTTAGAACGAAGAAATGAGCGTTGAACGTTCACGGACGTTTATCGTTTTTGTTAAAAAGGAACTAATAGGTGAATTTTAAGTAAATGAAGTCGAAAATATAAAATTCTTACATGAACACGTAGAGTATGTGATTTGTGAGCTAATGGCTTTTGAAAGAGTCAATTCGGACTTAAAATGATCAAATTTGGAGTCCGGGAAGTTCGTTGTATAATTTAAAACTGTCAACTATCTGGGGCATAGAGTAAATTTGGCGGATGCCCAAGCATAATGTTGGTATTGCAAATCTCGTGTCGGTCTCCATGACCTTTTGTATTTTCACACCGCGGCGCGACTTGAAGAGTAGAGAGTGGCGCCGCAGCGCCAGGTTCGACCATTAGCTACTAGAAACTCAAACTACATGATGCAGAGTTGTATAAGATGATGATTGCGCTATTATTTCGATATAAAGGAATGCATAGGAAAAAGGTTTAAAAGTATAGAATGAATGGTAACCCAATAGCAAATGATGTAAAGCTTATTAATAGCATTGAAAGGCATTGTTAAACCTTAATTACGATACATAAAGATTAAAGATAAGTAATCGAACAAGAACGTAATGACAATGTGAATTACAAACCGCAAGTCAGAACCAATAGTAACAAATCTAATACAACATTAGATTGAGAAGAAGGGTAAGATTCATTAGGAACCATGTATGTTTATTCATGACCTAATGTGTTCTGTGATGTGATCATCTACTATAGAGACCTTAAGGACTTAATGTGAACGTGTTATAACAGTAGCAGACGTTGGAGGCAAGTATTCTAACCCTTGTCTAAGTTCAATCTAGACAAGCTTTGTGGTTCATGTATTCTTACACATGAATTGATGTATGATGAAGTCAAAGCCAATTCTTTCGGCTAGACTTATGATATGTTAGATTTCTTATAATCTATCAAAGTATGTCAATGTTTTACCAAGTTATATTGGTGTGGTTTTCAAATAAAGACTGAGTATGCTAAAAATGTTTTGTCGTCAAACGACAGGCACGTGAGGATGCCACAACTTAAACGTACATACGTTTAATGAATGTAGTGTTGATCAACATAGAGTACTATAGATTGATCACCTAGATGTGCTCGTAAGAAATGCCAGACTTACAGACTTTGTGCCAGGATGTCCTTTTCAAATAAGTATGAAATGCTCAAGGTCTTGGACTAGAATTGATGTTTTACTGAATATTGTCATTGTAAAATGTTTTAAAGAAAAGAGAAGTGCTATTTTGAATTATCGATAATACTTCATAACTATTGTTCAGTTATTGAAGATATATGATTTGTATGATTTAAGCATATTGTTATATAGAATTGTTGTACTTGCTGAGCTAGTCATGCTCACTCTTGCTTGAACCATATGAATGCAGCGAAGACCGAACAGACCGAAGGATTAATATGGATTTTCAATATATACATAAGACATATTCGTTCCTTTGAGGCATTTCAATTGAATGTTTGTGTGAACTGTAGCACCATGGAGCACCATCTGTCGGGTTGGAAGATACCCCGATTTGGGGACGCCACAGGTTGGTATCAAAGCTATAAGCGCAATACGTGAAGAATCTCGAGCCTTTTGCTGGTGACGTCCCTATAAGGGAATGCATCGAAGCCAGACTTTCCGTAGGGGACACCGAGCAAGTCGGTGGCAAATTGATAGGTACCCTTGTGAGGTGCTATGGTTGAAAGTACCATTAGTGTCACAGGTTGGTATCAAAGCATTAAGCATTAGGTTATAAAACTTAAGGGGGTAAATTAAAACCTTAAGTCATAACCTTAGGAGAAGTCAAAGAAGTAAAAGAAGAAAATAACCTTATAAAAATACATTATGGATATGTTATGTGTTTTTATTATTCTACTGACGTATACTAATCAAACTTAATTATTTTGTGTAGATGTCAGGTGGAAATGGAATGTATAGAGATGTGCAGGCAATTAGTGAAGAATCGGTTAACCAGATAGAGGTTATACCAAATCCAATAGCAAATGAGCCAGAGGTAATAGTGATTGAGTCTGGAGACTTAGAGGACCCTGATCTCATGTCAATATTTGATGGAACGATAGAAGAGGAAGTGGAGGTTGTGTCCTTCAACCCAATAGCACTTGCAGAAGAGACACCCCAAGGGGAGTCTATGATGTCATTGTTCATGGCAGTATTAGACAGGAACCTCCACTATTTTCAAGAGGTAAAAAAGTTATGAACATAGCTATAGGCTGTCTTACAGGATAAGACAGATGTGGAGTCGATGTGGGAACAGGAACATGATGAGCGGGTTTTAGCCAAGGACAAAGTCCATGAGCTAAATCATGAGGTCTTTGAGCTCAAAGAGGAGCTAAAGACCAAGAGGCAAAAGATAGGGAGAATGTCCTATATCCATAGGAGTTCTCATCAGGATTTCCAGCAACAGGTAGCTTGATATCCAGTAGAGGCGGGGCAGACTCGGCACACTATCAGCCGGGATGTTATTGCTTGTCTGGCCACAATAGATTTTGATAATGCCTTAAGGCAGATGTAATCTAGTAGTAGCTAGAGTAGTTTTAGATATATAAATATTGTGTATCTAGTAGTGACATAAAACCCTCTTTTGTATATCAAAGGGTAGTCTTTTGTAAATCACAATTTTTGGAAAGCAATTGCGGGATGGTAATGTTATCAACTTAGGCTGTGTAATGAAACAATGTAGTATTATACTACAATGAATGAATCAATATAAGCTTTTTTACGGAAAATGTTGAGTAATGGATGTTGAAGTTATTGTTTAATCTTGAATAATAACTAACTAATAAGAAAGGAATAATAACGAAATGTGTTATTTATTGTAACAACAAAATGCTGCCAAGAAGAGGGTAACGAAATCAAGGCGCTAACGTAAATCAACCGGAAGGAGGTCCGGTTAACCCAATGCAGGAATTTGTTAATTTATTAACAGCCGCATTTAATAGAAATGGGGCTAATATCCCCGTAAATCCTGGAGTAGCACGAGCTACTACTTTCAAGGATTTTAAAAGTGTCAGTCCGCCAGAGTTCGAATGAACTACGGACCCCAAAGAGGCCCAGACATGGGTAAAGGAAATTGAGAAGGAATTTGTTATTGCAAATGTCGAAGTGCGTCAGAAGGTTGCCTTTGCAACTTATATGATGAAAGGTGAAGCCAATTTTTAGTGAGAGGCTAACCAGGCTAGGGCGGGTATAGAGAACTTAAAGTGGGTGAGGTTCAAGGAGATATTCTTCGAGAACTACTTTCCCACGAGTATGTAGGAAAGGATGGAGATGCGGTTTCTGGACTTGAAACAAGGGGACATGACAGTTCCCCAATATGCTGCCAAGTTTAATGAACTGGCAAGGTTTGCTCCACACAAAGTGGACACTGAGGTTAAGAAAGCTCGACAGTTCGAGAAGGGCTTGAAACCCTGGCTCTATAACCATATATCTGTGTTTCAAAGTACTACATTTGGTACTATTTTAGAGAAGGCGATAATCGCCGAAGGTGATAGCGAGGCTCTAAGCCAGTACCACAAGGATAAGAAGAATAAGGGGAAGGTTGATGGGGGAGTAAAGATAGAAGGAGCCAACGAAAGTGGCAAAGGACAAAAATGAAATGTGTTCAACTCTAGAAATACCGGGGTGAAGCAAGGAGATCCAAAGAGGAGAGTGGAGGACTACAAAACCTATGGGAAGACTCATCTGGGAGTCTGTCTCAAGGGGAAGGCCGTATGTTACAATTGTGGAAAGGAGGGGCACATTTCGCCTAGTTTTCCAAGTCCGAAGAAGAACCACGGATCCTTTATGTGTGGGTCAACTTACCACATGTCAAAGAACTGCCCAAAGAAGGGGATGAACGGGAATCGAGGCACTAATAGAGGTAAGTTAGTTATTAGTGGTCTAGCGCAGCCGGGTAGGCCGATGGGCCGTACCTTTAACATGACAGTCCAAGATGCAGTTGCATCAGGGGACATAGTCGCAGGTATTATTCTGATTAACGACATAAATGCTTACGTGCTGTTTGATTCGGGTGCTACTTGTTCGTTTATAGCCTGTGACTTTGCTAGATGATTAGGATTACTTCCCGAAAAGTTGCCTATACCTTTAAATATTAAGGTAGAAAATGAGGAGATAATTCTTGTTGAAGATATTCATAGAAGTTGTTGTGTAGACATACAGGGTTGTAAATTATCGGTAGATTTAAGACCGATAAAGTTAGGAGAATTTGATGTAATTCTTGGAATGGATTGGTTGGTTAACCATGGGGTAATTATACATTGTCAGAAGAAATGTGTAAATATTAGAACGTTAAGACAACCTCAGGTAGTATTTTACGGTAATAAATCGCCGGGACGTTCGTGTTGTCTTACCATGACACAAACGAGAAAATTATTGAGGAGAGGATGTGTAGGTTATCTGTGTCATGTTGTTGATACCCAGAGAGTGGTAGCAACCATGGAATAAATACCTATAGTTAAAGAATTTGCGGATGTATTTTCGAGTGAATTATCGGGTCTTCCACCGGATAGGGAGACCGAGTTTGTAATAGACATTGTGCCAGGAGCGGCACCAGTTTCCAGGGCACCGTATCGGATGGCGCCAGTAGAGATGAAGGAGTTGATTGTACAATTACAAGAACTGTTGGATAGAAAGTACATTCAACCGAGTGTTTCACCATGGGGAGGACCGATATTTTTTGTCAAGAAGAAGGACGGATCGTTAAGACTTTGTATCGACTATAGAGAGTTGAAAAAGTTAACGATAAAGAATAAATACCCATTGCCCAGGATCGATGATCTCTTTGATCAATTGAAAGGGGCTAAGTATTTTTCTAAAATAGATTTAAGAATGGGTATCACCAGTTGAAGGTTAAGAAGGAGGATGTACAAAAGACGGCATTCAAGACTCATTATGGTCATTACGAGTTTTTGGTGATGTCATTTGGGTTAACTAATGCACCAGCTACATTTATTGATATGATGAATAGAGTGTTCAAACAATATTTAGACAAGTTTATCGTGGTGTTTATCGATGATATTCTAGTCTATTCTAAGACGCTAGAAGATCATGTTGAACACCTCAGAATAGTATTGGAGACACTAAGGAAGGAGAAGTTGTATGCAAAGTTCACTAAGTGTGAATTTTGGTTGGAAAAGGTACAGTTTTTAGGTCATGTCATTGACCATGAGGGAATTTCAGTAGATCCAGCGAAGGTGGAAGCCGTGATGAATTGGGAACAACCGAAAACTCCGACTGAGGTGCGGAGCTTCCTAGGGTTAGCGGGATACTATTGGAGATTCATCCAGGATTTTTCGAAGATAGCTACTCTGTTGACTAACTTGACAAGGAAGACGGTGAAATACATGTGGACTGATAAATGCGAGGACAGTTTTCAAGAACTGAAGAAGAGGCTAAGTGAAGCACATGTTTTGTCATTACCCGATGACACAGGAAACTTCATAGTTTATAGTGATGCTTTGCATAAAGGACTTGGTTGCAAGCTCATGCAGCATGGCAATGTCATTGCGTATGCATTAAGGCAGTTGAAGGATTATGAGAAAGTTTACCCTACCCATGATTTGGAACTGGCCGCAACAGTTTTTACCTTAAAGATATGGAAACATTATCTTTATGGAGAAAAATGTGAGACATACACGGACCATAAGAGTCTAAAATATATCTTCACAAAGAAGGAGTTGAATATGAGACAGGGGAGATGGCTGGAGTTGATAAAGGATTACAACTGTGAAATCCTGTATCACCCTAGAAAAGCTAATATAGTTGTCGATGCCTTAAGTATGAAGGGTCAGGAGAAGTTATCTATGTTAACGGCTCAAACTGAGTTAATAACAGAGATGGCTAGGATGGAAATAGAAGTGAAGTTGTTGAGTGAATAAGGGCAGATACTGTTTGCGACAGAGATTTAATCTACCATCTTAGAAAGAGTCAAGGAGGTGCAGCTTAAATATGATGAGTGTGACTGGGTAAAGGAGCGGCTAACCAATGAAAAAGTTATTAAGTACAGTCTTGATAACGAGGGGTTATTAAAATTTGAAGGAAGAATTTGGGTTCCGAATGAGATGGAATTAAAGGAGCAAGTATTACAAGAGGCTCATAGTTAGAGGTTTTCGATTCATCTTGGGAGTACTAAGATGCATCAAGACCTTCGACAGAGTTTTTGGTGGCCAAACATGAAGAGAGAAATAGTAGAATATGTGAGTAGGTGCTTGACTTGTCAGAAAGTTAAGGCCGAACATCAACGACCAAGTGGCTTGTTACAGTCATTGGAGATTCTAGAGTGGAAGTGGGAACATATCACGATGGACTTTGTGGTGGGACATCCGACCACAATGAAAGAGTATGATGCGATTTGGGTAATAGTGGACCGGTTGACGAAGTCGGCTCACTTTTTGCCAATTAGGGTCAAGTATAACTTGGACTAGTTAGCTAAACTTTATGTTAAGGAAATAATTTCCAGACATGGAGTACCAGTATCGATTGTGTTAGATCATGATCCACGATTCACGTCGAACTTCTGGAGGAGTCTATAGGAGAAGTTGGGAACGCAGTTGAAGTTGAGTATGGCGTATTATCCACAAACTGATGGATAGAGCGAGAGAACAATTCAGACATTAGAAGATATGTTAAGATCTTGCGTCATGGATTTCAAGGGTAGTTGGGATGATCATCTATTATTATTAGAGTTTGGGTATAACAATAGTTATCATGCAAGCATAGGTATTCCAGCTTATGAAGCTTTGTATGGAATAAAGTGCAGAACACCATTATGTTGGGATGAAGTGGGAGAAAGCCGACTGCTAGGGCCAGGATTGGCGCAGTAAACAGTGGATGTGGTGAAGTTGATACGAATACGTCTTGTAGCAGCTCAAGATAGACAGAAGAAGTATGCGGACTCGCATCGAGAAAATAGGGAGTTTGAAGTAGGCTCTTACGTGTTTTTAAAGGTATCTCCCTGGAAAGGAAAGATACGCTTTCGAAAGAAGGGAAAGTTAAGTCCAAGGTTTATAATACCTTTGAAGTATTAAAATGGGTAGGTGAGGTAGCTTACATGATAGCATTACCTCCAGACTTAGAACAAATACATAATGTGTTTCACGTATCCGTGTTACATCCTTATAAGCCGAATTATAAGCACATAATAGAGTATGAGCCTATTCATATCGAGAATGACTTAACGTACGAAGAGATGCCAATTCAAATTATTGATAGAAAAGAGCAAATTCTGCGAAACAAAGTCATACCTTCCGTGAAGGTGTTATGGAAAAACCACGATGCAGAAGAAGCAACGTGGGAATTGTAAGAAAAGATAAGGAAGGATTACCCTCAATTGTTTGCATAGTGAGAGACGAGATTCTGGAGACAAAATCTTTATAAGGGAGGAAGAATGTAACGACCGAGAAATTCAGATCCTTTATAAACTAATTTTATTTAGTAAAATAATAAATAAAATTATATTACTTATTATTATTATGTGTTAGTAAGATGAATGTCATTCTATAACCTAGAAACGTCGGAATGTCGTAGTATTTTGACTACGTGAGAGAATTAAAGTGTTTGAATTTCTAAGATGAAAATAAAAGTTTTTCTAGAAGTTTTCCAACAAACACTATTCATCGATTTCTGCTCAGGAAATATCGAGATGAGTAGGATTATGTAATAATAATTCAAGTATGGAAAATGTAATTTTTCGCATGTAGACGTAATTCGAGAATGTTAGGGAAATAAAGTGTTAAGTAAGCGAATGTATTGATCGTATGATGCGTATGTATTGTACGATGTAATGAATATAAGTATAATACAAAGTATTATACGAGTATGTACGAAGGATGGAATATCGTAGATTGTGAAAGAGAATACGAGGATAATACGTAGAGAATATGTAATGAGGCTTTTAGCCAAATGAATTGGACTTGTAGGATTGTTAGCAAATTGTAAAGTCCAATAGAATTAATGTGCAAGCCCAAGTGGTGGTTAATGAGAAGTCCAAGTAAGTTGGTAATACAAGCCCAAAGTTAAGTTAAGTTAATTAAATCCAAGCCCAAGCTAGGATCCAATGGGTTAGAGTGACCCATGGGGCAACCCATGTTAATGTGGTTAATCTTGGTGACCAAGAAAATTATGTGGTGACCAAGAAAAAAGTGTAATGGCCAAGCAAAATAAGTGGCTAGCAAGTATACTTAATTAAGAAGTAATGAATAATAAGGAGGTGCTTAAGCAGGTGGGATGAATTAATGACCAAATTGCCCTAACTTTAGCAATCCTATAAATAGAAGACTTTGGAATTCATTTGTTACTTGTTATTTTTCATCCAACACCTTTCAACTTATTGGTTAGAGAGAATAAGAAAGAATAAGCTACTTTCATTTGTTAGAAAAGAGAAGGAGAAAGCTAGTTCAACAAAGGTAATGATCTCATATCATTAGTCTTCCATCTCTGCTATTATACGTTGATAAGAGAAGTGTGGATTAGTGATCATGTATGCAAAGAAATGATAGGAAGAAATAATATAAGGACTTAAGTCCTAATAAGCCGAGAATAAGCACTTTATTAATAGATAAGCTATGAATTAAGTAAGAACTTGTAAGACTTGTGTCATGTTGGCATGAATGTTGTTAACATGATGAAAGTATGTAAGAATGTTGATTAAAGGACTTAAACTATCATTAGTCATGATAATTGAATAATATGTAGTTTATACTTTGATAAGCTATAAGTTTATAAAGAATAAGTCAAAACTTATCATGAAAATAAGTTGATATAATATGTAGGTTAATATGTCAATATGATCGATAGAATCCATTTGAAATGATAATCAAATCATAAGTAACGAAGCTATGCCGGAATTCTCACGATTGGACGATAATCGTCAAATTCGTGAATTTCTCGGATTAGAGGTCGAATTTTGATTTTGAGCTCGAAAACGTTAGTTTTCGATGGGAACAAATCTTATTTGGCATTATAGAGTTGCGGACTCAAAAATGGCTGAACTCCAACTTAGAACGAAGAAACGAGCGTTGAACGTTCACGAACGTTTATCGTTTTCATTAAAAATGAACCAATAGATGAATTTTGAGTAAATGAAGTAGAAAATATAAAATTCTTGCATGAACACGTAGAGTATGTGATTCTTGAGCTAATAGCTTTTGAACGAGCCAATTCAGACTTAAAATGATCAAATTTGGAGTCCGGGAAGTTCGTTGTACAATTCAAAACTATCATCTATCTGGTGCACAGAGCTGGCGTCGCGGTGCCATCCCAAGGCATAATGGTGGTCTTTGCAGTATACAGTGTGCGAGTCTCATGACCTTACAGAGTTTCATGCATGGCGTAGCGACTTGAAGAAAAAAAAATGGCGCCCATGACTCGAGTTCGACCCTCGACTCTCGAAAACTGAAACTTGCATGTACGAGTTGTATAGAGATATTTGGCGTCGCAAATACCACCTTAAGAATGCATAGGAAGGAAGCTTTATAAGTATAGAATGAATGGTAACCCAATAAAAAATGATGTAAAGATTATTAATAGCATTGAAAGGCATTGTTAAACCATAATTACGATACATAAAGATTAAAGATAAGTCATCGAACAAGAACGTAATGACAATGTGAATTATAAACGGCAAGTCGGAACCAGTAGTAACAAATCTAATAAAGTATTAGATTGAGAAGAAGGATAAGATTCATTAGGAACCATGTATGTTTATTCATGATCTAATGTGTTTTGTGATGTGATCAACTACTGTAGAGACCTTAAGGACTTAACGTGAACGTGTTATAACAGTAGCAGACGCTGGAGGCAAGTATTCTAACCCTTGACTAAGTTCAATCTAGACAAGCTTTGTTGTTCATGTATTCTTACGCATGAATTGATGTATGATAAAGTCAAAGCCAATTCTTTTGGCTAGACTTATGATATATTAGATTTCTTACAATCTATCAAAGTATGGTCAATGTTTTACCAAGTTATATTGGTGTGGTTTTCAAATGAAGAATGAGTATGCTAAAAATATTTTGTCGTCAAATGACAGGCACGTGAGGTTGCCACAACTTAAACGTACATACGTTTAATGAATGTAGTGTTGATCAACATAGAGTACTATAGGCTGATCACCTAGACGTGCTCGTAAGAAATACCAGACTTACGGACTTTGTTCCGGGTTGTCCTTTTCAAATAAGTATGAAATGCTCATGGTCTTGGACCGAAATTGATGTTTTACTGAATATTGTCATTGTAAAACGTTTTAAAGAAAAGAGAAGTGCTATTTTGAATTATCGATAGTACTTCATAACTATTGTTTAGTTATTGAAGATATATGATTTGTATGATTCAAGCATATTGTTAAATAGAATTATTGTACTTGCTGAGCTAGTCATGCTCACTCTTGCTTGAACCATATGAATGCAGCTAAGACCGAATGGACCGAAGGATCCTGTAAGGATAAAGGAAAGGCAAAGACGAACCCGTAGAATACCTATGTAATATTATAGGTTTGTAAATGATAATATTTGATATTATGACAAGAATAAATGTAACAATTATAAAGAACTTGGGGAATATTAATATGGATTTTCAATATATACATAAGACATATTCGTTCCTTTGAGGCATTTCAATTGAATGTTTGTGTGAACTGTAGCAGCGTGGAGCACCATCTGTCAGGTTGGAAGATACCCGGATTTGGGGGCGTCATAATTTCTACTTCCGTGTTCTTGATTAATAAACCGGAATAGTTAATTTGAATAAAAAAGAAGTGTGATAATTTGAGTATAGCATAAAGTGAAGCTATAGGCTTAATTTTCCATTATCTAATTAAAATTTGTGGTAGTTAGTTGATTTTATTTTGCTTAGTAGTTTTTCATTAATTTCATCATTAAATCATTTAGTTTAATAAAATTGAGATAATATAAAGCTGGTAATTGTTATATAAAAATTGGTTTTTGTCTTTGTGAGAACGATACTTAACTTATCATTATATTGCTTGTTGATAACGTATACTTGTGTGTTGTGCTTAATTAGATTACACCCAACATTAGCCTACAGAACGTCAATGCGCACTTCCACTGGGGCAACCCCCGACTCATTAACCTATGGTATGGAAGCAGTGCTCCCCATAGAGGTAGAAATGGAATCCCTAAGAGTCTTGATCGATGCTCAAATAGAGGAAGACCAATGGTTGCAAGATCAGTACCATCAATTATCTTTGATAAATGAGAGGAGGACCACAACCATTTTCCATGGACAATTATATCAACAGAGGATTGCTCGATCCTACAATAAGAAAGTCTGGGTATGACATTTCAAAGAAAATGACTTGGTCTTGAAGATAGTCCTTGATAATCAAGATAAATCTAAAGGAAAGTTCACCCCAAACTGGGAAGGCCATTTAATCATCAAGGAGGTATTGACAGGAGGAGCCCTCAGATTGCAAGAAATGGATGACGAAGAATTTCCCCAGCTTATCAACTCAGACACCGTGAAGAAATATTATGTCCGAAGTTACCTGCAAACCAGCATCCTGGTTCTGGATCATCAATCCATCAATCAAGTCAATTAAGGTTTTCAAAACCTTTCTAACCGCATCAGTCTAACAACTATTCAGAAATACAAAAGACCTAATCTCCCCCAAACACGGGAGTACGTAGGTAGCCATTTATGGTGTTTTCTAACCCTGGAAAAAATTAAAAAAAAAACCTTCTTCATATATAACTTTCAAACCATCCAGCTCTAGCTGGAACTACGCAGACGTGATCTCCCCTATACATGGGAGTACGTAGGCAGCCATCTATGGTGCGGTCTAACCACAAACAAAAAATTCGAACCCCTTCAACTTCTTCAACATTTTGAACCTTTTGACGCTAGGTTCAAACTACGCAGACCTTATCTCCCCTCATCAATGGGAGTATGTAGGCAGCCATTTACGGTGCGGTCTCACCCTTGTAAAATTACAAAACCCTTTCAATGGTTCTGTGATCATCCATTCAGCTTTTTAACCGTTCAAGCTAAACCATAAAGATGGAACTACCTGGTCTCGCCTCATCAACGGTAAACAATCGGCGACCATCTATGGTGCGGTCAAACCACATCCCATCTACTCAGACCACAGAGATGGAACTACCTGGTCTCCCCTCATCAATGGGAGAAAACAGGTGAACATCTATGTTGCAGTCAAATCCTCAAAGAGGAACACCAAGCTATAAAGATTGAACTACCTGGTCTCCCCTTATCAATTGGAGAAAATAAGCGACCATCTGTGGTACAGTCAACCCTCAGAGAGGAAAGCTAAAATCCACTCCTTAAACCCCAAACACATTTGGAAACCAGTCCCAAAACACCAATGAACTGGGAAACCCAAAGATCAATGATCCACTCTGAAAGATCTTGAGACATCTCAATGTCCATCTACTAAGGAGGAGTTCAGAATACATCGAGATCACATGGGATGCCCCCAAAATAGGTCCACATTGTAAGACCCCAGCTTTTATAAATAAAGATGAATTTTCTATAAATATTATTTTTGAATATTATGGAATAATTTGATATAATGTTATAGTTGTGGGTAATATTTATAAATTTTGCAAAGTATGCAAGTGGTTATATTATATTCGATTGGTGGGGAATATTCGGTTTAGCGAGGAATATTCGTACAACTACTCAATCATTGGTGGACCCTACAATGTAATTATTGTCGATTGAGAAAGCGACAAAAATATTTTATTGAAATAACGGCGAAAGTTTTACTGCTGTTGATCTTTGTTGAACTACTCGGTAGTAAAAGTAATGCGAATACGTGTGGTTGCATAGTAGCATTACGGTATATTGATTATTGATGCTTATGTGAGAAGTCACTCGGTTTGATTCCATTATTGTCGATTAATAATATGAATTATTATAGCGATAATGACTTTTTTGTTTTATTCAGTATTATTAACGTAATAAAAGCGAAACATCTTTTTATATAAAAATGAATACTTTATTAAAGTTATTCTATAAATAAAATATATTATATTTTATTATGCATAGTATTTTGCATAGTGTTTTGTATAGTGTTGCATAGTGTTAGCATAGTAAAATGTTTTTATATAAATAGAATATATTATATTTTATTTAAAAGATTTTGCTTTAAATATGGACCGTCGATTAAAGTAAATCAATCTGGACCGCTTCATGGATTAATTACTATGCATTCTATTTTCCTATAAATAGAAGCTCATTCCTTCATTATTTTCTTACGAATTCAATTGAAACTCTAGAGAGAGAAACTATAGAGAGAAGAAAAGTATTACGCTACTTCACTTTGCCAATATTCAGTTCTTCTAAGGTAGGAATATTATTTGTTGTACCGTAAGGGGTGTTATTCTTTTGTATTCATGAAGAGAACTTCTTTTGTTATTCCATTCTTATTTATTACATTGGAATAACTTTTGTTTCTGTGGAATCCCCTATACTTGGTGATCTTCTTCTTTTATTCCATTCTTCTATTATTCTCGTTGGAACATCCTCATGCATGTGTTTTACACGGACTGGGTTCTATCTTTATTATTATTACATTGGAACATCACATGCATGTGTTTTTACACCTGACTGGTTCCGCTTTTATTATTCTCATTGGAACATCCTGCATGCGTGTGTTTTACACCTGACTGGTTCCGTCTTTATCATTCTCGGAATATCCCATCTCGCATGTGTTTTACACCTGATCTGGTTCCATCTTTATTATTACATTGGAACATCCATTGCATGTGAATTTCACCGACACAGTTCCGTTATTATTATTACATTGGAATAACTTTGTCATCTGCAATACCGCATGCATGGTGATTTCTTTTGTTATTCCATTCTTTATTATACCCAAATAGTTAAAACTTTGACTTCTATACTCCATGAAATTAGTAGAATATCCTTGATATTTGCATTTCATCCAATATCTTTTTCATGGAAATATTCTTACGATCATTCTTGAATTTTACTCTACAAAGCGATGATCATGTTGACAGTTTGGATGTTATTAGTTCTGAATAACTTAATTCTTGAACTTGTTTTATTGAATTCTTATATCATTGTCATCATCCTCATGTTTATATTTTTTTAAAGTCATCTGTGGCTTTTAAAAGCATGGATGGACTTGGTATGATTATGACCGAGGATTATTCGGTGTAATCATGGCCCGTAATGTTACAAATGATGTGGTAAAAGTCCTCGATTAGTAGTAGTGCATTGATGGACAGTTGTTGGCATGATCATGACCATTAATGAATACACAACTATTCTTGGCCCGTAGTGCAGGAATAATTGTGGTCGTGATACTAAAAAATATCCTTGGCCGTAGTGCAGGGGTGATTCGATGATGTGGATTATTTATTAAAGCTGAGTCTCAGCTATAACAGTGATGAAAAACCTTTTAAATCATAAAAGATAATAGATTTTATTTTCTACTTGACTCTTTTAATGGATTGCTTATTCCGCTGCAGTTAAACTTGATGTTTATTATATTTTATCAGTTTAACAATGTTGAAGGCTATTGATAATTTATTCTGCATTATCTTAGTCATAATATTTCTTCTTTGGGCTAGTTGAGCTCACCCTTTCTTTCACTTTATTCTCTTGAGAAATGAGAACATAGGCCGAGACGAGTCGGGGAGCGGAGTAATGGTTCGAGAGGATAGCATTAGTAGTCCTCACTATTACGTGAAATAGTGTGATAATAATTGTAATGAGGACTCCTTTTGAGTTTGTATAATATCTAGTAGACAATATTTGTATTTAAACTCATAGTTTATATCGCATTATTGTACGGCAGCTTATATTAGTAAGTTGTATTTAAATTCTGTACCATGTATCTGACTACCCAAGATGGGTGATGTATACCTAATTTTGGGGGCGTCACACACATGACCCATTCTGAATCGCCAGATATCATACTATAAAAATCAAATACAAACTTTATTTATACAACTGTTGAACTGTCGTTCAGAATACGACCACAGTTAAACTGTGAGTTTTAATACAAATGTATGTAACTCTCATGGTTCCTCGACCACAACCTTACACTGGTACTTTACATAAAAGTACAGTCAAAAACTATTTTAGAAATTAAAATCTTTGTAATCAGCACAGACAGGATATTTCAACAGAATAATAAAGAATGGAATAACAACAAAATTCACCAGGCATGCGATAGACCGCATAGACAGGTTATTCCAACAAAATAATAAAGAATGGAATAACAGAAGAATTTCACCATGTATGCGGTACTTCGCATGGACAGGTTATTCCAACATAATAATAAAGAATGGAATAACAACCCTTACGAGTATTGAAATAAAATAACTCTCTTCATGAATACGAAAGAATAATACCCCTTACTACAATAATGATATCCCTTACCTCAGAAGAAAACTGGATACTTGAATAGTGAGGTAGCAGACTTCTATTCTTCTTTCTCTTTATAATTTCTCTCTATAATAATTGCTCTATAGCTTTAGTGAATTGGTAAAAAATAATGACGGAATGAGCTTCTGTTTATAGGAAAATATAATTTCAATAATTGCACGTTTTGGGACTCGAAATACTACAGTACAATACCTTCAACTTTTCTTTCATTTTTAATTTAGTCCTGCAAGTATTATCAAACTTCCACCATCTCCCCTAATAGTAAATCGTGTGAATTAATAGTAAATCATGTGACTCAATAGTTCTAAACATGTAAAAAAAATTAATTACAGTATAGTACCTTCAACTATACCTCCATCTTTAATTTAGTCATGCAAGTATTATCAATATATCTTGCACTAACTCCCCTAATAGTACATGAATGTGAATCAATAGTACACACATGTGAACAAATAGTTATATGCATGTGAATTAATAGCAATTAATTGCTCATTTATCCGGTTAATTACCTGATTGGTCAATATAACCTCCAAACATCAATTATTATCGAAATAAATGTCGATTTCCACTAACACTAATAATTCCCACACAATGGAACTATCAATTTCATCTTTAATCAACACGAACTTATTCATCATTAATATTATAACACACAATATTTAACAAACGTGTTCTCCCAAGAAAGAGGGGCTTTCCGATAAGGATTTCTCCTTATTGGCGCGCAATTAGGTGACCAAACCTCTCCTTGATAGAACTTCTAGACGTTGTCAATATTGCAAATAATAATATGAATAACTTTGTCGTCTCAAATATTGATTTAATAATGTAACATATTATGCAGATGATACTGTGACATTAATTGAATCAATAATATGAGAGATATGATGCAGCAATTATTGTAGCAATAATTGAGTATAACTGAGTGACTTCTTACGTAAGCATCAATAATCAATACCGTGTGCTACTATGCAACCACGCGTATTACTGTATTTTTACTACCGGGTAGTTCAACAATTTAACTGTAAAACTTTTACCATAATTTTTATAAAAATATATATTTGTCGTTTTCTAACTACGACAATACTTTCGTTGGGGGGTTCACCAATGATTGTGCCGTCGTACGAATATTCCTCGACCAATCGAATATTTTATATCAACTTGCTTACTTTGAAAAATTTTCACATATTACCCTTAACTTTAACCTTTTATCAATTTAACCATTTACTAAATAGAATAATTATAAGAAAATTGAATACTTTCATTTCATAAAATTCGGTGTCTCACATCACAAGTCCTGGAGAAAAAGGTAACTATCAATTAAGTAACAAGGCATATCTAAAAGGGAAGTGAATCAAAATATATTTCCTTGCCATATAATACTGTTTGATATATACAATGTGTCATGTACATGACAAAAATGGCTAACCTAGTCTATGCAGGAAAATAAAAGCTAATCTACGAACTCGTGGATAAGCGAGCCTTCAAGTCCAACATAGCATCCCTCTTAGTAGATGGAGGTGAATCTATGAGCTCCTACCCTAGGGGCCTTATGATCCAGGAGATTTACTCTCTTGGGTGTAGCTGCACTATTTCCAAGGCTTATTTGGGTGCAGCTATGCTTATAGAGTGTCAGGTGTGACTATTTTGACCTCCTATGGTAAGACCACTATAACGTTTTTATATGAATACTGATTGAGGCAATTTAGGATGATTCGAAAAGATAACGAGTAGGTGTACAACTTTCATTCTTTAAGTTGTTCGATTTGATGTCACGAAAAGGAGTCAAAATAGCCATCTTTGGAACATATATGAATTCAAAGGCAATCAGAAGGTGTCGAGCATGCACATGTGCCAGTGAAGTGCTTCTGACGATAAAAAATGTTGTTCTAAGTTATAAAACATGAATATTATGAAGTATAATGATGCTTAACATTAATAAATGATGTATTAGATAAGTTCTATAAGCATACTAAGCATACACAAGAGAGACAAATCGGGCGTGTGACGAATTAACGTCGAAATGTCGTGACAAGTGCTAATGAACATAAAAAGTGTTTCAATTCCATTGAAATGAAAATTATAAGGTATGGAATGGGGTTAATATAAAACTAATAAGGAGTCCTCATAAGACTTAAACACTTGAATAGATTTTGAGTATGACTAAGAAGAAATATAGTAATAATTAATAAGTTATATTAGATTAAAACTCAACTATGTAAGAGTTGAGAATGTGATTTGGATGCTAAAAGTCTTATGTTATATTTTAGTTATAACGCCCCAAAATCTGGTCTATATCCACACCTGGATTCCGTACGTCACGGTCCCACTTCTTTCCAAACATACATCATTATATAGTGAAATATAACAGCATACATTCTCAATTCCCAGGTTCCAATACCTTATAAATTCGTTCATTACAAATAATGATAATTACATTATTCTTTACATCTTACATGAGTGGCATTCATCCGCCAACAAGGATACATAACAATTCATTAAACTAGTCTATAGTTTAATTAAACAATTCTACAAGCCTTTGCTTGATCTTCATGCTCATTCATCTAATGAATGGCACTTCTTCTGGATACTGATCTGCTTGATCTTTATGGGATCCTTAAGTTCTTCTACTCATAAGCTGAAAATATTTTTTATTTAAAGCAAGTGTGAGCATTCTATTGCTCAATAAATCATAGCAGTTGAATAAATAACTTCAAGAATTTAAACATTCCTTTAGAACTTCGATAACCGAACAAAGGTTATGAAACAGCTTGAATAATAGGAACAATTCTAATTCCTATCATTTTAAAACATTAGTCACATTCACTTTGAATTACTTTCATTCTTCTACCTTTTTCATACACATCATGTCTGGCTAGAATCATTAGCACAAACTTAATAATAACGGTTCATGTATTAATAGAACATTCTCATATTGAATAGTTCAATCACAGAATAGTTTATCTCATAGAAATACCAAAGTGTTCAAATTGTGGCACAAGGCCCCATACATTCTACCACCTTGTACAAATATCACACATTAGCACATAGGTAAAACTTTTCATGTTCAACATCAGAGAATTTTAAGAAACTAGCATTCATTTCAAATATGAATGAAGTTAGGAAACTTTCCTTACACACAGCTACAGCTTAGAGTTTACGTTGAACTGCTCATTCCAGTTCCTATATATCACATAAGGAAAATAGCATGAACCAATTAGCCATATATTTGACTTACGCATTGGTTTACTTAACTTTACTTCTTAGGGTTCGCGTTCTTGCGATCTAAGTTTATGCGACAACTATCTTCACCGATTTACGGCTTCATGACATACGGAGATGTCTTACTCATACTATCATCATCTTTGATGATTTTCATTCTTATCTTCTTCTTATAACTCTTCTAGAACTCAGCACACATCGTGTCTCTTCTAGCAGTCCATATGGTACTCTGAGTGGTTTCCCACAAACAACCAATAAATAAGTTCCTGTCTCATCTACACTATCCTTCACAATGAGTTTGATCGGTTGCCAGTTTTGTATATACCTCCACTCTCTGAAGGAATTGTTTAGCCCAGCTCCCATATGTCAACCATAAAAGATTACGATTGTACCACAACCTAAACTCATCTTAACTTATCCATGCCATTAAAACTATAATGTTCGTTAAGTCAATTTCTCAATCCTTGTGGCTTCCTGGAAACTAAATGACATACCTCATGATTTATTCTTTATCGTCTAAGTCATACAGTCTTTTGTAAACTCAGAACGATCATTCAATATTAATTCTACGCATTCATAGTGTTAAGCATTTTATGTTACCTTATTCATATCTTACAACGTCTGGTTCATTCAACTAGGAACGTCATCCAAGTTATAAACATTAACTCAACTTCTTTACGTTATGCGTACTTGTCCTTAATTCAGTTCTTCACCGTTCATGGGTTTAATCATTAGTCTTCATTACCCTACGGTCAAACCATACAAGGGGTGTAGATTTTGCCCGTTTAGTATTTGTGTACACTCAACCTTCACGTCGGTTAAAGTGTTTAACGCTTACATTTCATTCTAACATTCTCTATCTGACTCACACTTGGCTTTCATTAATCTTATTACCGTTCGTTACGACTTTCCTGATAATTCATATCTTGCTTACTAATTTCGTTATCCATTACATGAACCTCACGTTCATTACTCTTTCTTAATGTCGAAGCCATATGATTCGTTGTATGCTAAGACCAATTGTTTATCGCAACTGTGTTGCATTTATATCCTTTGTCTTTTAATCATGTTCAATCTTTCCGCTTAACCTTACTAAAGTTTTAAGTCACTTGATGAAGTGTTACTTTAGGTGAACAATATGTTCTTTATCTTCCCTTACACTTTCCCCAAGAGTTGAGTAGTTAAAATCACTTCTCTGGGCCTTGCCCTGCACCAGCGCTGCAGCGCCACCCTCCTTTGTTAATGCTCGCACTGCGACGCGAGTCTCTAGTAGCTTATTCCCCGGTCTGGCACTGCGGCGCCACCTTCCTTCTCAATTCCTCGCGCTGTAGCGCCATTCACCAGTACCTTCGTTCCCGGGCTGGCACTGTGGCACAACCATCTAAGGCATGACTAGCGCCAAGCCTAAAACCTTGAAAAATTTTTCTAAGTGTTGCACTGGTCTGAGACGCTTACTTCACAATCTCATAACTCCTTTGTTATAACTCGGAATGAGGTCATTCTAAATCCATTCTCTTACTTATCTTACGTACTTCAATTCCCCTCAGACAGAAATTCATTCTAAATCCGTTAACTTGCCATTCAATTGGCTTAATCTTCAACCTTCATTCGTTTTACATTACTAACGCTCTTCGTTCATTCATCCATAATTCGATCATCCGAAATCAGAACTCATTCGTTCTTGAGTTCACGACTCACGTTTTCTACGTTCTCTTACATTCTTATGAAACCCTACATGTTCGGGTTCATTTACATACTTTTTACTTCTTATTCGTCTTTTAGAAAATTTTCGCCATAACTTCGTTATAGCTAAGTTTAATCCCTTCTTCATGAAAATTTCTATCGTTCCTAACCAAGCAATAAGCAACTAACTTATACGCGATAGTTTCAAACTTGTCCATTAACAACAAATTATAATACGATTGTTTTAAATTTGTCCATCAACAACGTTCTTCGTGTTCTTCGCGTGTTCTTCGTTCGTTCTTCATTTTTAATCGATATTTTGATTACGATTTCACTTTTTATTGGAATTCGGTGTTATAAAACACTATTTCTTACTTATTTTACCGAATCGTTCATATGATTCATTCAAATCATTTAAATTCATTATAAAACTTATACTTCCTTAAGAAAATTATAAACTAAACTTCTAATTCTTATTTCTTCACTTTCTCATGATTTCAACCATATGAAACAATACTTAACATCTTTTACTTCTATTCTCATTAATTTATGTTTTACTTAGAAGTTAGGTTTTTAATACCTTTCTTCTTTAATCTCCTTTCGTTGGACAAAGTTTGCACTTGGGCTAGCTTTTTCTCTCCCTTCTCCTCCCCATCCAAACTCTCTCTCTCTCTCTCTCTCTCTCTCTCTCAAGTGTTTGTGATTTTCAAAATCACCAACAAATGAGTTAAGGCTTTCTTATATAGAAAACCAAAGCTAAGGGTAAAATAGTCATTTTGCCCTAAAGTTACTATTCACACCTCCTTACTATTCACGAAGCTTCTCCTGAAAGCTTCGTGCTTCTGTCTTGTGGAATTTGTCCGATAGTTCAAAAACTATGATTCTCATAATCTAAATACTTTTTGATATTTCGTTTTTTCTTTTACCGATTAACATTTACGCATTCTTCGGAACTTCGAAAAACTGAAAAAAACTTTTTGATGATAATCGTTTTCCTTCACGTTTTCCTCTAACGTAGTTAAATGAATGAAAAGTACATAACAATACTTTTCATCACTTTTATTTCGTCCGATTACTGCATATTTTTCGAGAAAAACTTTTATCGGCTTACTTAACTTTTCACGATATATTATCGTCAAATCTTTTGACGGAATGTAATTTCGACATATCGAACTCTCAAAAGGCTTAGGTTATTCAAATCCTAACCCTTAGGTTTTCGTCGGGTGAATAATGCATATTTTGTCTTTTTCCTCAAATATATTTTTGCCCCCGGAAAAATTTTATTTTCATCTTAAAAATTCTTACTCGTTCAGTCTAGCTCGTAGCCAGAATCCTCCCGTTTTATAATCATCCTAGGTTCTAGAACGATTAATAAACACATAGCACATAATATTATTAATAAAAATTCATTTTATTAATAACTAATTTTTTAAAGCTTAAATTCTGGACAATCCAATTTTTCGGGTTGTCACATTAGTGAGTTTTTAGATTCATGTTATGTGGTTGATTAATATGGTTAAACTTTAAGCTAAAGGTTATAACTTAACTAAGATGAGAATTGAATCTATGAGGATAATGTGTATGTAGCTAATTGATGTGATAATCCAAATGGTATGTGTAGGATATTGGAGTATGTGAGTTGTAATTGTATAGCAAACGCAAGAGGTAAGTTCCCTAACCTTTGCTACTTTATTATTCATCAAGGTTTACTTTTCACGGTCATGTTATACTTATGCAAGTTCTCTGTGACGCCCCCGAATTCGGGTCCTCTGACCCCAGTTTGGACATCACGATAAAATACAAACATCCACCTCTAAACAACATACGATAACTAAAAATGCGAAAAATAATAAATGTACGTCATTCATTCAAAAGGTGTTACTAGTCCCAAGATACGATAACCTTAATATCATCTTACAAACATACCCTAAAATAAACATTAGGGTTCATATTACATAATAGTAATTTAAACTAGGCATAAGGTAAGGTCTGCTCCTTGTCACTGTTCTACATCTTTCCTTTACCCTTGTCCTTCGCTGAGGTCTTGGGCTTAGCTGCAACATATTTCATGATATAGCAAGGATGAGCAAAAAAATTTCCCAACAAGTTTAAATACAACAATAAAGATATATCATGATGAATGGAAAAATATCTGGCAATGGATTCAACAATATGAATATCTGAAGGATTCATCAATATGAATATCATAAGCAAAGATAATGATTGATTTTAGAATAACTGCTAGTCGAATAGACTTTGAACTATAACACTCCAATGGAATCAATAGCTAATTGACCCTTTGGTTACTGGCTACAGAATAAGTACTTGAGGGGATCAGTCTCACGTACACTATGTATATGCATAACATTTAAATCTGCTCTATGTATCTTATATTAGATACCTGGGGTACTCCCCTATCAAAAAGGGATGTTCTTTCAGTCTAAGAATCCTTACCATCAATTGGTTTAGATAGGTTTTAAAACTTCATACGCTTGTCTGACCGAACAAAGGTTCAGACTCTATCTAACACAGTTCAAGAATTATTGAACTTTAAATAATGTACAAGTCCAAGACTGTACGAACTCAAGTGCACTAAGTGCGAATATCAATAATATCGATGAGGGATAATTGTAAAGTAATTAAACCACATAATAGCATGCTTGGAAATAAGATTCAAGCTTAAATGAATAACTTTTAATTCAACAATAACCTACTCAATACAATATGAGTAGGATAGGAAACTTTCACAAGCTCAAAGTTGTGTAAGTTAGGAAACTTGCAACACAATCTAATAGTGTTCGGATACTTGCTCAATAAAAGTAGGATTCGAGGAACTTGCACAATCAAAGAGTGAAGTTCACAGAAACTTGCTTAATATAAATTTGAGTAAGGTTAGGAAACTTTCCTATATGCTCAGCTACAATAATTTCTAGCTTTAATTACTTGCGTTGAAACGACCTAATATTAACAAGTCGGTCTTTTCAATTAGTATGTGTAAACTAGTACGAGTCTACACTTAAAAGAATCAAGTCATCACATAGCATGCTTCTCAACACATTATATGGCATATTGGTCATATATTACAAGGTAAAGAAATCATGTAAGCATGCTTTGAAACTTTAAGCCAAAAATAGATTCTATTTGTGACTGTAGGATAACGCAGTTGCGCCTGGTCTAGACTTAGGGACGATGCAACTGTGCTGTCCATTGGCCAAACCAGGTTTGAGCCTTGCACTTCCTAACTTCAGTCCAACCCTAGCATACACCTATACATACATATTATCATACATATATGCTATATTTTCACATATAACATATGATCATACTTGAATTCATTACTTCAATTTTAACTTACAATTTATATGTCATTAAAACGTAAAAATCATGTAACCATCATGCTCAATACACATGTATCATGTCTAGGGATATAATAACCATAACATGACACCTCAACCCTTTGGTATCTAAGTACTCATACAATATGCAACTTAAGTTTGAAAACTTATTCAAGGTTGTCCTTAAAATTATTTTAGCACTAATGATGAAAGATAACACATATAAGACAACTTCAAAGATCTTATCATAAGGAGTTAAGTCATGTTAACCTCCTTTCAAGATCAGAATCTAAATCTCTTAGCGTTTATGTTCATTAGCCATAACTAAGCTTTATTTTCAAACCAAGTTCTAGCACAAAGCTTGTCAAGTTGGTCATGGATACAACATCTATGGATCACATATCATGATCATTTAGGTTCCAAATCAGTCATGTATATGGTCTCATAAGTTCAGAACTCGTGAACACAAGTTTACCACAAAGTTAGTTTTGAAAACTTTAAGTTTTGCTACAACTTCCTTACTAATCCAAGTTGATTACTTCATACTGAAAGTAGTATGCACACAAGACAATCATGTTTGATGATAAAGCATATACTTTGTAACGACCTTATTCATTTATTAATAAAAAGTATTAATTTATTAAAGGCTTTTAATTATCTACATGATGTTGTTTTATAATATGTGGTAAACCCATAGTTTTAAGCAATGCTTTTAGAATAATGATGATGATCATTCTAATGAGATCTAAATTCTTAGAAAGCTTAAAACTAAAATAGTTCCCAATAATTGGATTACTAAATTGGAGATTAGTAAATTCGAATAGATTGGTACATACGTTGCTTGCTCATTGGATGAGGATGA
This sequence comes from Panax quinquefolius, assembly GCA_020205615.1. Lineage (NCBI taxonomy): Eukaryota > Viridiplantae > Streptophyta > Magnoliopsida > Apiales > Araliaceae > Panax > Panax quinquefolius. The sequence goes on along the minus strand of JAINUW010000158.1, from coordinate 2,431,130 downwards.
TTGATCTCATGATCATTTGTGTGGAGACACTAAAGCAAGTATGTAGGTGCTTATTAGAGAATAAGTACACTGAACGTAGCTTGCTAAGGAATACCTAATGGAGTTTTACTTTCCTGTCAATAAGAATTCCTGTAGTGATAGTAGTACAAATGATCCTTGGACTTGAGATCATCATAGTATCTTGTATATAATAAATTATTTTTTGACATATTCCTTAAGACCCTTAGGATATATCAAATGGTATGTTTGGGTATAATAAGTTGTACATAGAGATAATGTATGATCAATAAAGAATCTACCGCTTCTAGTAAAAGAAGAGAAATGTCCTATGTGATTCGATAAATGACAACTCAGTAGTCTTTGGCCAAGGCAGAATGAAATTAGAAAAGAGTTTCTAATTTGTATTATTTAGAGTTATGCATTTAAGGATCAAAATACATATAATTAAATAAAATAAGACTTGACAGTAATTCCATATTTTATATTTAATTGGGACATTGTATGGTGGAATGATTGAATTGTACGGTAACTATTTACTCAAAGGTTCTTTTATGATTAATGTTGAAATCTATATTATCTGGAAAGTCGTTAATCGCTAGGGAGGCTTATCCCTATTGTAGAATAAATATTATTTATTTAAATAAATTAATAATTTAATTTATTTATTTAAATAAGATTAAATTGTTCTAATTGAATTATTTACAACCCGGTTTAATATGAAGAACCTAAAGGGTCACACCATAAAAGGAAGAATAAATATTTAAGAATTTAATGGCATAATCATTATAATAAGTTAAGTATATTTAATTTAATCTATGGTAATAGAAAAATTAAATAGCTTAATATTTATTATTTAATATTTTGCAAATATTAAATATAAATTAATAACAGAGTCTTATTATTATTATTTAATTCCTAAAGGAGTTTGGGAATTAATTATTAATAAAAGTACTCTCATTTATTCCTAATAAGATTAGGAGGCTAATTAATTAAAAGTTTAATTAATTATTCCTAATAAGATTAGGAGCCTAATTAATTAAATGACTTTAATTAATTAAATAAAGCCCAATTCCTTAATTGTTAAGGAGGGTTGCCTACATCTATAAATAAGAGGAGTCTTATTATGGGTGTAGAGTTGTTGCTGACTTTTTCACAACAGACGTGATTCCAATTGTTGAATAGTACGCTCCTTTTTTATGAGAGATAGAAAAACTAGGGTTTTGCCAAACACACATCTGCTTGAATCTTTATTCTTTCTTGGTGGATCACCTCTAGAGGCCAAACATTTGGGTGGCTAATGTTGATCAAAGGAATGAACCAAACCCGGGGGATTCAAGTTGAACGCGAAAAGGATTGGAGGTGAACTTGTACCTGAAGAAGCTCGAATCTTCAAGGGTATGATTCTTGTTCTTCATATATTTTCGTTTAATTAATAATTGTGCGTAAAGGATGATCCGGGTATATGGTTTGTAAAATTTTAAACTATGATTTTTACACGTTCCGCTTAATTTGTGCAATTTGATTGCGTCCAAGAATATTACAAACCTAACAGTGGCATCAGAGCCAAATCTTTATGCGAATTATTAATTATTTTAATTTAATATTTATATTGATATGTGTTTAGAATAATTTATTTGGGCATAATTTTGTTGTATAAAATTTATTTTAAAAAAAAGGAAAAAAAAAAGAAAATACTGTAAACTTATTCGCGAAACTAGAATCACAGTACAAAATCATTTTGTGAGGATGGTGGCCACGCACCTTAAAATCTTTCGTTTTTAACTATATATATATATTCACGTGAATGGTAAGGTACAAGGTGATGGTTTCTGGAGAACATGATTCATTAGTTACTAAATATTTCTATATATATATATATATATATATATATATATATATATATATATATATGCAGATAGGATTTAAGTGATTCACGAATGTATTTTTTTTATATGCCACACGCATGCGGTACTATGATCTATATATTATATATATGATATATGATATATGATATATGATATATGATATATATATATATATATATATATATATATATATTCTCAATTATTTAATAATTAAAATAAAAGTTTATTTTAATTTTAAAATAAAAGGTTTATTTTAATATTAAAATAAAAGATTTTATTTTAATTTTAAAATTAAATTTTATCTTAACTAATTAGAGTTGGAATTGGATTTCATGATAACTAATTGGAGTTGAAATTGGATTCTATCTTCCCTAAAATAAAAGAGTTTATTTGTGAATAGGAAAGTGAATTCATGCTTTCTTAAATAAAGGAGTTTATTTAGATATGGAATAAGATTTCATATTATTCAAAATAAAAGCGTTTATTTTTATTAAAGATTTTGATTAAAATAAAATAGTTTATTTTATTCAAAATTAGATAAATTAAAATAAAAGAGGTTTATTTTATTTAAATTTGGATTAAAATAAAAGAGTTTATTTTGATTCAAAATTAGATTTTATACAAACTAAATTTGTCCATTAAATGATATCAATATATATATTGAATGTTTATTATTCATGAGATGAATGTTATTTATTGATGCATATGATGATGTGTATGATAATAAATGGGATTGATTATGGACTATTGACCAATGTGATTGGATTTTATTTTAGTTGGATGCATGAATGTATGAGTTTTTATTAAATGGGATCTGCGTCATAAATCGCCTTCTCTAATTTTTTCTTAATGTAAATTCTAACCCCTCCTATGTACTTCCCTCGATCACGATCAAGGTTTCTATTTATTTTAAATAGTTTTGTAATAGGAATAGTTAGAATTAATTTTGAAGAATTGGAGATCAAGGAGCAAGGAGCGCTTGAAGACCCGTTTGTATTGGAGCCCGGGTTTAAATATAATAGTTATATTTAAATATTAATTCTTGCACCCCCCTAGGGTTTGACCTTTTGGTTCACTTGGTGGCTCTAGTGAACCAAACTAGAAAAAAAATTCATAATCAATCCAGGAAGAATATAGTATTTTATATGTGCATGCTTATACTATATATATATAGATAGATAGATATGCAAAAATGCCCCTGATGTTTATCCCGATATCCCACTTACACCATAAACTATTTTTGTTTCCAAAAGTACCCTTAACGTTACAAAATTCATTGATTATGCCCCTCCAGATTTCGGACTTGCCAAGAGGCAAACAGGAGGCGGAACACGTGGACAAAATTTCTTGTGGAGACAAAAAATAATTTTTTTCCTCTTTCTTCTCTCTCTTTCCTCTTCCTTTCTTCTCCCTTTTTTTTCTCTCTCTCTCTGTCCTTTCTTCTTCCTCTGTTCTAAAATAACAAAACTGAAATCACCAATTGAAATCACCAATCTCCAAAGACCAAAGATACTCACGATGCAACAAACAGTCATCGAACCACCATGAACGACGTTAAGGATAAACAAACCAACATAGATCCAAACAACATAAACAGTTATTACTCACACCCAGACCAAACATTATCAATTAGATCCAAAGGGTGGGCCAATTAACAGGATGAGAAAACTCGATTCCTAATCCACCCTTTATAAACCATCTCCTATTCCTTTTCTACCTCAACTTCACAACTGCCTCACATATCTGTGTTTAATATCCCTAGAAAGTTTGTTTTAAGGGCGATGAACTGTTGGCGAGGCTGGTGGGCCAGCATGGCGCGAGGAATTGGACTGTGATTGCTAGGGCGATTCATGGGAGATCGGGAAAGTCGTGTAGGTTACGATGGTGTAACCAGCTCTCGCCGGAGGTGGAGCACCGCGCATTCACGCCGGAGGAGGATGAGATGATTTTGAAAGCTCTAAATGCGCAATGATGCAACAAGTGGGCGACCATCGCGAGGATTCTCAACGATCGTGATGATAACGCGATTAAGAACCACTTTGGAACTCGACGTTGAAGCGGAAGTTTAAGCGATTAGCAAAGAGCATGGAGGTGGAATGGATGAGCGGCCAGTGCAAGTGTTGGAGATTGGTGAATTAGATTTTGTAGCCACCAGGAAAATCCTCTAAACCGGTGTTGGAGATTGGTTATCTCGAATCCTGTTTGGGTTTTGTTATTTTATAACAGAGGAAGAAGAAAGGACAGAGAGAGAGAGAGAGAAAAAGGAGAAAAAAGGAAGAGGAAAGAGAGAGAAAAAGAGAAAAAAAAAATTATTTTTGCTCCGTCAGCAAATTTTGTCCACGTGTCTGCTCCATTTGCCTCGGTGGCAAGTCTGTTAATGGGAGGGGCATAATTGGGCTGAATTTTGTAACGTTAAGGGTACTTTTGAAAATAAAAATAGTTTAGGGTGTAAGTGGGATATCAGGATAAATATCAGGGGCATTTTTGCACCTTTGCCCAATAATAATATGAATAATTTATCATCTCAATTATTGATTTAATAATATAAATTATTGTGCAGATGATACTGTGACAATAATAGAATCAATAATGTAAGATACTATGCACCAATTACTGTAGCAATAATTGAGTATAACTAAGTGACTTCTCACGTAAACATCAATAATCAATAACGTGTTACTATGCAACCACGCGTATTACTGTACTTTCCATCACCGGGTATTTCAACAGTTAATGATAAAATTTTCGTCGTTATTTTTATAGAAAGATATTTATGTCGTTTCTAATTTTGACAATAATTCCGCTGCGGGGTCCACCAATAATTGTATCGTCGTACGAATGTTTCCTATTAAAACGAATATTTTCCGACCAATCGAATATTTTATAACAACTTGCTTACTTTGTAAAATTTATAAATATTACCCACAACTATAACATTATATCAAATCCACACCATAATATTCAAAAATATATTTTGAGAAAAATTTAATTTTATTTATAAAAGTTCGGGTCTTAAAAATACTTTAAGATATTAATTTTTTAAAAGGAATTATAACCGAATGATTACAAGAGATACATGTCTCGGATATATGTGAAATTAAAAAAAAAAGCTACCAAAAGTAAATAGTTAAAAAATTAATAAATACTTTAAGCTGTGTATGACATTTGAAAATTTGTCAATGCAAAGTTAATTTCAGCATCAAAACAAATGCTGCCATATTAGCTAGAGTAGTATAATCCACATTTTAATATTTAAATATGTTAACATTACTATATTATATTTAAAATTAAAATTTAAAATTTAAATTTAATATTTAAAATTTAAATAATAGAATTAGTTTGACATATTTGAGTGTCCAATTCTCACTGTGTATCTGTATTTCCCATGTTATTTATTTTTTAAAAAAAACGAAAAAACTGAATCATGCTATTACTAATAATACCTATAGTTACAATCGTTCAATGTCATTTTATCTTTTGAATTTTAAAATATTAGATTGATATCAAATTTTAAAATAATTTGTATATATTGGAATAGAGAGAGTATTTAATAAAATTTTGGTGTTATAAAAGCGTATTTGAATTAAAAAAAATTGAATGTATAATTCGGATAATTTGAGTATCAATTTTTAAAAAGAATATTTAAAAAGTATGTAAAGCAATAATAATTGTGTGTTCATTTTGGATTTTAATTCTACAAAATTGGAAAGCAATTAAAACTTGGCTTTAGAAAAAACATTTAATATAGCTTATTATTATTATTGATTCTTTGAATTCTTCTTACTCTACGACTACACACATGGAGTAAATTCTAATAACAAAATCTTAAATTGCTTCACCTCCGACGAGAGCTGGTTACACCATCGTAACCTACACGACTTTCCCGATCTCCCACGAATTGCCCTAGCAATCATCGTCCAATTCCTCGCGCCATGCTGGCCCACCAGCCTCGCCAACAGTTCATCGCCCTAGCAATCACCGTCCGATCCACATCTGATACCGGCGTCGACGACAACTCCATTGTCGAAAAAACCCTAAAACAAACTTTCTAGGGATATTAAACACAGATATGTGAGGCAGTTGTGAAGTTGAGGTAGAAAAGGAATAGGAGAGGGTTTATAAAGGGTGGATTAGGAATCGAGTTTTCTCATTGTGACGCCCCCAAAATTAAGTATACGTCACCCATCTTGGGTCGCCACTTACATGGTACATAAATTCAAATACAACTTACTAATATAAGCGTATGTATATACAATCTGACATAAAGCGTGAGTTTGAATACAAATATTGTCTACTAGATATTATACAAACTCAAAAGGAGTCCTCATTACAACTATTATCACACTATTTCACGTAATAGTGAGGACTACTAATGCTATCCTCGGACCATTACTTACGTTCCCCAGACTCGTCCCGGCTATGTTCTCATTTCACGAAGAGAACGGTGAAAGAAAGGGTGAGCTCAACTAGCCCGATGAAATATTATGACTAAGATAATGCGAATAAATTATCATTAGCCTTCAACAATGTTAAACCGATAAAATACAATAGACAAAACCGTTTAAGCTGCGAATGAATAATCAATCCATTAAAAGAGTCAAGTAGAGAACAAAGTCTACTATCTTTTAGGTTTTAAAGGTTTTCATCAATTTTTATCGGCGAGACTCGACAATAAATAAACCACCACATCTAATCATCTCTCGTACCACGGTCGAGGATTTTCATCAAATTATCAATGGTCATGACTATACCGAATTACCCCCAGTCATAATCATACCAAAAACTTTCCATCAACGCATTCACAGGCCATCGAGGACTTTTGTCACATCATTTATATCAAGTCATGATTATACCGAATGATCCTCGTCATAATCATACTAAGTTCATCTATGCACGTAAGCGAAAGATAACATAATATAACATGAGGATGATGACAATGACATAGTAATTCAATAAAACAAGTTCAAGAATTATTTAATCCATGAATTATTAACGTCCCAAATTGTCGACATGATCTTTGTTTACGTAGAGTAAAATTCAAGAATGATCGGAAGAATATTTCCATGAAAAGATCTTTGGATGAAACGCAAATATCAAGGATATTCTACTAATTTCATGGAGTATAGAAGTCAAAGTTTTAACCAATGGGTATAATAAAGAATGGAATAACAAAAGAAATCACCATGCATGCGGTGCTTAGCATGACAAGCGAGTTATTCAACGAATAATAATAACGGAACCAATTCGTCGGTGAAATTCACAAGCGAGGATGTTCCAACAGAATAATAAAGATGGAACCGGATCCGGTGTAAAACACATGATAGGATATTCCAACGAATGATAAAGATTTTAACCGGTCCTGTGTAAAACACGTGACGTGGATGTTCCAATGAATAATAAAAAGCGGAACCGGTCCTGGTGTAAAACACACGAATGTGGGATGTTCCAAAGAATAATAGAAGAATGTCACCAAGTATAGGTAAAATCATATACAAAGTTATTCCAATGAGAATAATAAGCAATGGAATAACATAAGGATTTCACCAAGTATAGGGTATGCCACAGTATACGAGGTTATGTATAGGGTATGCCACTTTTACAAAAGTTATTCCAACGAATAATAATGAATGGAATAACGAAGTTCTCTTCAAGAAGAAAGAATAACACCCCTTACTAGTAAAAGAGAACTGAATATAGAAGTAGTGAAGTAGCGAATACTCTTCTTCTTTCTATAATTTTCTCTCTATAGCTTCTCTCTATAATTTCTCTCTCTGTTTTTCAATGAATTAAGTAAGAAAATAATGAAGGAATGAGCTTCTATTTATAGGAAAATGGAATGCATAGTAACTAATCCATGAACGGTCCAGATTGATTTACTTTAATCGACGGTCCATATTTAAAGAAAAATCTTTTAAATAAAATATAATATATTCTATTTATATAAAAACATTTTACTATGCAAACACTATGCAATACTATGCAAAACACTATGCAAAACACTATATATGACACTATGCATAATAAAATATAATATATTCTATTTATAGAATAACTTTAATAAAGTATTCTATTTTATATAAAAGATGTTTACGCTTTATTACGTTAATAATACTGAATAAAACAAAACGTCATTATCGCTTATAATAATTCATATTATTAATCGACAATAATGGAATCAAACTGAGTGACTTCTCACATAAGCATCGAATAATCAATACCGTGTAACTACTATGCAACCACACGTATTCTCGTACTTTTTACTACCGAAAGTAGTTCAACGGTAACCACGGTAAAACTTCCGTAGTTATTTCAATAAAATATTTTTGTCGTTTTCTCGATCCGAATGATAATTACATTATGGGTCCACCAATGATTGAGTAGTTATGCGAATATTCCCCGCTAAACCGAATATTCCCAGACCAATCGAATATAATATAACCACTTGCATACTTTGCAAAATTTATAAATACTACCCACAACTATAATATTATCTTAAATTCACACCATAATATTAAAAATTATTTCAACAAAATTTAAATCTTTATTGATAAAATCTGGGGTCTCACAATCTCCCTCCTTATGGAATTTCGCCCTCGAAATTAGAGTGCGTACGCCTGATATGATAAAGAGATGAGGATACCTTGAAAATATTAAATTCATCTTCTAAATCACTTGAAGCTATTCATTAACTATTCATCTTTGCACTACAGGGCTAATAATATACAACCAAAAACCAATAATCTTTGAGGCGTAGCTTAATAGTATCACAACCATGAATTATCCATGCACTCAACTTTGCTAAGGATATTCGTGTTTTCAATTACTGGTCATGATTATACCGAATAATCCGTGGTCATAATCATACCAAGTCTATCAATTCACTACTGACGAAAGATGACTTTTACCACATCCATGAATTAATATTTCATTCTTTGAGACTCATTTCAATAATTAATCCATATCATCGAATCATCCCCGCACTACGTGCCGAGGATATTCATTAGTATCACGACCACGAATTATCCATGCACTACGACCAAAGATAATCGTGTATTCATTAGTATCACGACCACAAATTATCCATGCACTACGGCCAAAGATAATCGTGTATTCATTAGTATCACGACCACAAATTATCCATGCACTACTGACCAAAGATAATCGTGTATTCATTAGTATCCGACGACCACAAATTATCCATGCACTACTGACGAAAGATAATTGTGTATTCATTAGTATCACGACCACAAATTATCCATGCACTACTACCAAAAGATAATTGTGTATTCATTAAGATCACGACCACGAATTATCCATGCACTACTACCAAAGATAATCGTGTATTCATTAAGATCACGACCACAAATTATCCATGCACTACTACCGAAGATAATCTTGTATTCATTAGTATCACGACCACAAATTATCCATGCACTACTACCAAAGATAATTGTGTATTCATTAATATCCGCGACCACAAATTATCCATGCACTACTGGCCGAAGATAATTGTGTATTCATTAGTATCACGACCACAAATTATCCATGCACTACTGCCAAAGATAATTGTGTTTTCAATTACGGTTATGATTATACCCAAACAATCCACAGTTATAATCATACCAAGTCCATCTATGCACTGAACATACGAGATGACTTTCAACATAATATAAGCATGAGGATAATGATATAAAGAATCAATCAAATGAGATAAAGAATAAATATTAAACATTTATAATATAATTTATCCGAGATTCAAGAATATCCCCATGTTTTCAATCACTTAATAATCTCATAATCTAATATCATTAATATTATAACAATATTTTAATCACTTCTTAAATTTATAAACAATTTATCTTAATTGTTTACGCTTTACCATATAATGCATTTAATCATTCAAAATGTCATACTCATAAGATATCATCACCAATTATCAAATCTCTCAAAAAATATGCATATACTCTATATAAGATTCTCTAGCCATAAAATCCTATTTTCAACTTTGTTACTTCACATAACATATTTAACTCATATGTTCAGTAACTAAACTATTTTCATGAAAATACCAAATCAGTCCCAAAAATATTTCTTTTCTGGGATTTAGCATAATATAGTCCCATGATGAAAATATATTTTTCTCGAATTTTTAAAATTCATTTTCTATTTTTCAAAATCAATTTCTAATTAATTTCTTAAGAAATTAGCTACCTCAAGTTTAACTCCAAAAATTCCCAAATCTTGGCAGGACCTTACACATGTTAACGTGAGCTTCTAGTTTAAATTTCATGGTCATCGGAGTTATAGAACTCCGGTTATAACGTTTTTCGTCGGAAAACCTAAATATTGAAATAGTCATAACTTGCTCATTTTAAGTCGAATGAGCTCATTTTTGGACAGGAGGTACTTTATACCATATACCTTCATGTCCCAAAAGGCCAGAATTTTTCTCATAATTTAAGTGGCCGAAACAGCCCTTAAAGTTTCTGGGCAGTAGCATTTTTGAAATTTACAGCTTTGGCCTCCTTTGCTAAAATCAGTCCACACAAAAATCTACAACACCTTTTCCAGTAATTCCACTTGGATTAGTTAGGTAACTCATAGATCTAACTCTAGGACTTGACCACATTCAAAATTCAAAATATAATAGGAGATATGGTCTATTGAATTTCATGTTACGTTTTCCAAAATCTGATTTTCAACTCTTTGTGATTTCTAAGAAACTTTCAAGTTTTCACATACTAACCAACATAACTCATCATAAAACTTACTAATACCACGAATACCCATGATTTTCATTAGTCCAATGCTTTTATTATGACTTTCATCATAAACCACGTAAAAGCTGTTCATTTAGTTGAAGAAATATTTGAGGGTTTAAGAAATGGGTTTTTATCTTTGGGGTCAATACAAAATTCGATTTCACGCTCTAAGTAGGCTAAGAAGTCTTCAAGAATACGCCAGAAAATTTATTAATAATAGAAATATCATTCAAAACTGTGACTCTCATCCAAGACTTGGATAGTACGTCACATTGATACCAATCGTGACTTCTATCCCTTAACCTAGATAGCACCTCACAATGATACCTATAAACTTGCCATCTTCATTCACGATGTACGCCTCTGAAAGTCCGATTTTTGCATTCCACACAAGGAAGTCAACAACGAAAGGTTCGGGGCTCTTTACTTATGGCTTGATATGACAATAATTGACTTTAGTAGTTTGGTTATGAATATAAAAGCTAACAACCTTACGAAAAGAATGATGAGTAGTTAACCAATTGATTCCTAAAATACCATCAAAGGCAAATATTTTCAAAGAGATAATATCGACAGGTAACGTGAAAGTGTTTATTTGAAACAACAAGATTAATAAACGATTGGAGGTAACGAAGGTTTCTCCCAACGAAGTTTCAAACCAATAAGTTAAAGTCTAACTTCTCCGAGTCAAATTTAAATGTTGAGCATAAGCAAGCGAGATAAAAGAATGGGTAGAACCGGTATCTTATAAGGTATAGACTTATGAGAATTTATAATTAACTAACCTGCGTGCTAACTTCGTTCGAGTCACTTTCTTTTTAAGAAGTCATGAAAACGCTCTTCATGAAACCACCGACTTTGTTTTATCCGTATCCGCTTTGGTGCCACCGTCCCAAATTGGACTTGACTTTGGTGCACGACAAAATCGAGCTAAATGACCTTCTCTTCTTGAAATTTCCACTTCTATTATCTTGGCCATGATTACCACCAAGTGGTTACCATTCTTGGCATGATAATTTCTCCCACGATGGTCATCATTGTTCCGATGGTCGCAATGCATCATGTATGATGATTATTATCGTGTTGTTGGTCGTTACCTTTTGGTTGAGCTGACTCATTATCGCTCTCCAATAACCGAGCCCTATTCACAACATCTAAATACAAACACATTCACAAAACAAGGGTTAATTAACATGCAACATATTATCACTATACTCTGACCGACCAATCAAATACCAAATAAACTTAGGTAGGTCATACTAGCGAAGAATTCCCGTCTCTCTCCCTCTCCTAGTACTATTCTCACATCTTAGCGAGGATCATATCCTAAGCTCGATACCAACCGTGGCGCCCCAAAATTAAGTATCGTCACCCATCTTGGGTCGCCACTTACATGGTACATAAATTCAAATACAACTTACTAATATAAGCGCTGTGTATAATATTGACATAAAGCGTGAGTTTGAATACAAATATTGTCTACTAGATATTATACAAACTCAAAAGGAGTCCTCATTACAACTATTATCACACTATTTCACGTAATAGTGAGGACTACTAATGTTATCCTCTCGGACCATTACTTAGTTCCCCGACTCTAAATCCCATTATGTTCTCATTTCACGAAGAGAACGGTGAAAGAAAGGGTGAGCTCAACTAGCCCAAAGAAGAAATATTATGACTAAGATAATGCGAATAAATTATCATTAGCCTTCAACAATGTTAAACCGATAAAATACAATAGACAACCGGTTTAATCTGCGGCGGAATAATCAATCCATTAAAAGAGTCAAGTAGAGAACAAAGTCTACTATCTTTTAGGTTTTAAAAGGTTTTCATCAATTTTTATCATTGAGACTCGACTTAATAAATAAACCACCACATCTAATCATCTACGTACCCACGGTCAAGGATTTTCATCAAATTATCAATGGTCATGACTATACCGAATTACCTGGTCATAATCATACCAAAAAACTTTCCATCAACGCATTACGAGCCACCGAGGACTTTTGTCACATCATTTATATCAAGTCATGATTATCTTTAATGATCCTCAGGTCATAATCATACTAAGTTCATCTATGCACGTAAGCCAAAGATAACATAATATAACATGAGGATGATGACAATGACATAGTAATTCAATAAAAACAAGTTCAAGAATTATTTAATCCATGAATTATTAACGTCCAAATTGTCAACATGATCTTTGTTTAGTGAGTAAAATTCAAGAATGATCGGAAGAATATTTCCATGAAAAGATCTTTGGATGAAACGCAAATATCAAGGATATTCTACTAATTTCATGGAGTATAGAAGTCAAAGTTTTAACCAACTGGGTATAATAAAGAATGGAATAACAAAAGAAATCATCATGCATGCGGTTGCTTGCGCATAGGCAGGTTATTCCAACGAAATAATAATAACGGAACCGGTCGGTGAAATTCACACCGGCGGGATGTTCCAACGAATAATAATAAAGATGGAACCCGGATCCGGTGTAAAACACACGATAGGATATTCAACGAGAATGATAAAGAGCGGAACCGGTCCGGTGTAAAACACATGCATGAGATGTTCCAACAGAATAATAAAAAACGGAACCGGTCCGTGTAAAACACACAGACATGGATGTTCCAATGAGAATAATAGAAGAATGTCACCAAGTATAGGGTAAACCACATTATCGAGTTATTCCAATGTAATAATAAGCAATGGAATAACATAAGGATTTCACCAAGTATAGGGTATGCGCGTATCACAGGTTATGTATAGGGTATGCCACTTTTACGAGTTATTCCAATGTAATAATAATGAATGGAATAACGAAGTTCTCTTCAAGAAGAAAGAATAACACCCCTTACAAGTAAAAAGAACCTGAATATAGAAGTAGTGAAGTAGCGTAATACTCTTCTTCTTTTTATAATTTTCTCTCTATAAACTTCTCTCTATAATTTCTCTCTCTAGAGTTTCAATGAATTAAGTAAGAAAATAATGAAGGAATGAGCTTCTATTTATAGGAAAATGGAATGCATAGTAACTAATCCATGAACGGTCCAGTTGATTTACTTTAATCGACGGTCCATATTTAAAGAAAAATCTTTTAAATAAAATATAATATATTCTATTTATATAAAAACATTTTACTATGCAAACACTATGCAATACTATGCAACACTATGCATAATAAAATATAATATATTCTATTTATAGAATAACTTTAATAAAGTATTCTATTTTATATAAAAAAGATGTTTACGCTTTTATTACGTTAATAATACTGAATAAAACAAAACGTCATTATCGCTTATAATAATTCATATTATTAATCGATGATAATGGAATCAAACCGAGTGACTTCTCACATAAGCATCAATAATCAATACCGAAGCTATTTACTATGCAACCACACGTATTCTTGTACTTTTTACTACTGAAAGTAGTTCAACAAGAACCACGGTAAAACTTCCGCCGTTATTTCAATAAAATATTTTTGTCGTTTTCTCAATCCGACAATAATTACGTTATTAGGGTCCACCAATGATTGAGTAGTTGTATGCGAATATTCCACCGCTAAACCGAATATTCCCAGACCAATCGAATATAATATAACCACTTGCATACTTTGCAAAATTTATAAATACTACCCACAACTATAATATTATCTTAAATTCACACCATAATATTAAAAAATTATTTCAACAAAATTTAAATCTTTATTGATAAAATCTGGGGTCTCACACTCATCCTGTTAATTGGCCCACCCTTTGGATCTAATTGATAGTGTTTGGTCTAGGTGTGAGTAATAACTGTTTATGTTGTTTGGATCTATGCTGGTTTGTTTATCCTTACCGGCATTCATGGTGGTTCGATGACTGTTTGTTGCTACTGTGAGTATGCTGGTGCTGGAGATTGGTGATTTCAGTTTTGTTATTTTAGAACAGAGGAAGAAGAAAGGACAGAGAGAGAGAGAGAGAAAAAGGGAGAAGAAAGGAAGAGGAAAGAGAGAAAAGAAAGAGAAAAAAATTTATTTTTGCTCCGTCAGCAAATTGTGTCCACGTGTCTGCTCTGTTTGCCTCGGTAGCAAGTCTGTTAACGGGAGGGGCATAATTGGGCTGAATTTTGTAACGTTAAGGGTACTTTTGGAAACAAAAATAGTTTAGGGTGTAAGTGGGATATCGGGGTACACATCAGGGGCATTTTTGCACCTTTGCTATATATATATATATATATATATATATATATATATATATATATATATGGCGCCCCCAAAACAGGTATACAACACTCATCTTGAGTCGCCAAATATATGGTATAAAATACAAATAAAAACTTAATTATACAACTGTCATGTAAAACACGACAAAACATATGCTGTGAGTTTTAATACAATTATTGTCTTCTAGACAATATCCACTCTCAACTCTCAGAATAAGTCCTCATTACATTTATTGTCACACTATTTAATAGAATAATGAGGACTACTAATACTATCATCTAGCATCAATCACTCCGCTCCCAGACTAGTCCCATTTCGTTCTCATTTCACGAAGAGAGCGGTGAAATAAAGGGTGAGCTCAACTAGCCCAAAGAAGAAATATTATGACTAAGATAATGCGAGAATAAATTATCATTAGTCTTCAACAATGTTAAACTGATAAAATACAATAGACATCAAGTTTAACTGCAGCGGAACAAGCAATCCATTAAAAGACTCAAGTAGAGAATAAAATCTACTATCTTTTATGATTTAAAAGGTTTTTTATCACTTTTATCGCTGGGACTTAGCTTAATAAATAATCCACATCATCCCTGTACTACGGCCAATGATATTCATTAGTATCACAACCACAAATTATCCATGCACTATGGGCCAAGGATATTCGTGTATTCATCAATGGTCATGATCATGTCAACAACTGTCCATCAATGCACTACGGGCCAATGAGGACTTTTACCACATCATTTGTAACATTACTATCAAGCGATTACAATAAATAATCCTCGTTATAATCATACCAAGTCCATCTATGCACTACAAAGCTCTGAGATGACTTTCAAAAATATAAACATGAGGATAATGACAATGATATAAGAATTCAATAAAACAAGTTCAAGAATTAACTTATTCGTGAAATTAATAACGTCCAAATTGTCAACATGATACTTCTTTGTAGAGTAAAATTCAAGAATGCTTAGAAGAATATTTCCATGAAAGATCTTTGGATGAAACGCAAATATCGAAGGATATTCCACTAATTTCATGGAGTATAGAAGTAAAAACTTTAACCAACCGAGTATAATAAAGAATGGAATAACAAAAGAAATCACCAGCATGCAAGTACTTTGCATAGACGAGGTTATTCCAACGAATAATAAATAACGAGAACCCGTGCTCAAGTAAAATTAAAGACCA
Source organism: Panax quinquefolius (assembly GCA_020205615.1). Classification (NCBI taxonomy): domain Eukaryota; kingdom Viridiplantae; phylum Streptophyta; class Magnoliopsida; order Apiales; family Araliaceae; genus Panax; species Panax quinquefolius. Next base: position 2,415,084 of record JAINUW010000158.1, on the reverse strand, counting down.
AGCGTGATGTTCCAACGTAATAATAAAAAGCGGAACCGAGTCCATGTAAAAGCGCATGCATATAGGATATTCAAATGAATAATAAAGACGGAACCGTGTCCGGCAGAAAAGCGCATGAATAGGATATTCCAACAGAATAATAAAGACGGAACCAAGTCCGGAGTAAAACGCACAGACATGATATTCCAACAGAATAATAAAGGATGGAATAACAGAAGAATTTCACCAAGTATAGGGTAGCCCGCGTATACAGGTTATTCCAATTGAATAATAAATAATGGAATAACAGAAGTTCTCTTCATGAATACAAAAGAAATAATCCGTAAAAGAAACTGGATATAGAAGTAGTGAAGTAGCAGAATACTTTTCTTCTTTCTATCTATAGTTTCTCTCTCTAGAGTTTCAGTGAATTCGTAAGAAATAATGAAGGAATGAGCTTCTGTTTATAGAAGAATGGCTTGAATAGTAACTAATTCCTGAACGGTCCAAATTGATTTACTTTTAAACGGACGGTCCAGATTGGTTTACTATAAAATAAAATCTTTTAAATATAATATATATATATATATATATTATATATATATACACATTATATATATAACATTAGTCACGAGTTATGAACCCCGTGAACTTTGCCTGCCAAACAATCAACTTATTACATATATATAAATATAATAATAATAATGATTGTACTCCTTCCCTGCCAATATCAACTTCTTCTCTTTTTTTTCTCCACCAAAGTCCACTATCACCAATTATATATATATAAAAGTACTTCCCTTAATTCCACACATGCAAAACTCAATTATATATATACACACTACAAAAAAAATGGGGCTTCAGCAACAACCGATTTTCGTTGCTAAAGGTGCCAAATTTCGTTGCAAAAGGTTTTTGGCAACGACTTTACTGTCGTTGCGCAATGAGCGTTGCTAATTGTTCCGCAACGAACGCATTTTTTTCGTTGCCAAAAGTAATATATTTTGCAACGAAATTTGGTTTTTGTACAGATACATCGATTCTTTAGCAACAAAATGTATTGTTGCAGAATAATTAAAATTTCGTTGCTAAAAACCCTATTTCGTTGCTAAAGCCTGCTAATTGGCAACGAAATGAACTCTTTTTTTTTTTTGCAACGACCATGCATTTTCTTTGGAATTGACACCATTTTGTAACGACATTTTTCGTTGTAGTAAATTATGAAAATTGTTGCCTAAGCTTGCTTTCTTTGCGGAATGTAAACTTTTTAGCATTTTTTTCTTTGATTATGTTATTTAGCAACGGCATTATCTTTGAATCAAGAATCGAAAATGTTTGTTCTTTGGTTATTTTTCAATAAGAACGACAACAATAATTAGCAACGACATTATATGTTGTCGTTTCTTTGTGTGCAACGAAAGTTGATATAATTTGCAACGATAAAAAATGTTGCCTTTTGTAAGACCCCAAATTATTAATAAATGAAATTTATTTTCCTCTATTTATTATTTTGAAATAGTAAGGTTGATATGATTAATGTGGATAGTTATGGGTAAAATACACAAATATTTCGAATAAGCAAGTGGTTATAAAATATCCATTATTGTTTGGGAATATTCGTTTGGTCGTGGAATATTCAATCGCTTGTGGGAATATTCGTATGCGACCGCTATAGCCTTTTTGGGCCCCATAACGGAAAGCGATTGGATGAAGAAAACGATAAATATAAGTTGTTTATAAATAACAGCCAGTAGTTAATACCAGAATATCTTGTTGGAATACCCTTGGTTAAAACACACTAATACGCTTTGTTGAACAAGAAGCACACTCGGTATTGCACCAATTATTGATTCTTACGTAAGAAGGCACTACTCAATAATTGTTATTCTTATAATTCAAAAGATTTTTATTTTATTGATTCAATAATTGCTTTGCATTGATATTTTATATTACTGTTGTTTCAATAAATTGTCATTACATAGTATTTTTCATTATCGGAGAAATTATTCATATTATCTGAATAATATTATTGGATAACATTATTGGCAATGTCTATAAAGTTCTGTCTAAGGAGAGGTTTGGTCACCTAATTGCGCGCCAGTAAGGAGAGATCATTATTGGAAAGCCCCCTCTTTCTTGGGAACTACCGGTTGCAAGATCTTGTGATTCTGTAATATTATTTGTGAATAATTAATTATTGATTTATATGATGAGAAAAATATTGATTTTATGTGGATATAGATGGAGAAAATATTTAAAGTGACAATTGTTGAAAATTGAAATTTTATCTTTTTCTGATAAAATAATTCATTTAAATATATTATTTTAATAATATATTAACGGTGATATTTTTATAATGAATGTGGGATATATGAGTATATGAGGATGAAGAGTATTTTTGTGGCATTAAATGTTTAACACATATTTTGTGTGTTGGTGGACACAATTATTGACCGAAATTTGATTATAGCTTGTAAAATCGCCCGTTTGTGGATTTCGGTCAATTTCTGTTTGGAATTTGGAAAAACTTTCTTCTACAAAGTTGTAGAGAATTGAATTTCCTATAATAAATTGCTAGATTCGAATTTTCTGGCAAAAGGGCTATTTATTATGAATTATTGAAGTTCCGAAGCTCTGAAATAATTGATTTCTGGAAGTTTAAAATATTTAAAATTAGAAAAACGTTTTTTTTTGTTGTTAGTCTTGTGTAGTGGGCTGGTTGGTGGCTGATGTTGGGCAAATTAAGTGTGCGTTGGAAAAATATATATATATATTATTAATTTATTAAATTTTTTGCTTTGGTGTTCTAAGCAATTTCCTATAAATAGGGTGTTTAGGTTAGAATTGAAAATCACACCAGAAACTGAAGTTTTCTCTCTCTATATTATCGAGCGTATTCTTGTGAGTATTTTGAGTATACTTTAAGTATTGCTATACGGTGTAAGTTCAAGTCATAGCCTATATCCTGTTTCAACTCAACTAAGTAATCTTGTCTTCGAGGTAAGGGATGTTATTTTATTCGAAAATGATATTATTTCTTCAATATCATTATCTTGAAAATATTGGTTGAAAATTTTTATCAAATTTGTAACTTTTTTCAGATTCGGGGTTACTATTCATGAGTTACTATTCATGAGTTACTATTCACGAGTTACTATTCATGAGTTACTATTCATGAGTACTATTCACGAAGCATGATGATGTTTTTTGTGAAATTTCTATCTTTTGGTGTCGGAGTTACTATTCACGTATACTACACTATTCACGTATACGGTACTATTCACGAATATGGCACTATTCATCGAAAAATGAAATTTCTTCTTTTCGTCCAAAATATCTACTATGGATACTAGCTTTGATTGTATCCATGTTTTGAACTTGGATTGTTTAAAATACGAATCCTTAATAATTGTTCTTTTGTTTCACTGAATTCGTTTCATTTAAAATATTTTTCATCATCCTCAGTCCTAAATGATGATATTACTGAATATCTTTGGCCTGTAGTGCAAAGATGAATGATTTCTTGATGAATATCTTTGGCCTGTAGTGCAAAGATGAACAGGTGTTGAGATGAACATGACCGACAGATTAATATCTTTGGCCCGTAGTGCAAAGATGAACAGTGTTTAGATGAACATGACCAACTGATGAATATCTTTGGCCTGTAGTGCAAAGATGAATATTTGATTCCAGATATATATTGATTGATGTTACAGGGATAAAATATCGACGATGGACTTTTAAATTCATATATAGAATATAGTAGTTTGCATTCTCTACTTAACTCTTCTAATGAATTATTATTTCCGCTGCGAAGATTGATTTAAAACTGGTTGTCTATTGTATTCTATTAGATTTTTCCCTATTGAAGACTAACGATAATTTGTTGTATATAATCTTAGTCATAATATTCTTTACTAGGCTAGTTGAGCTCACCCTTTTCCTTTTTGTTCCATTTTTCTTTTCAAGAGGCGAGAATGTAGCGAGTACTAGTCGGGGTATGGAATGAAGGTTCTAGAGAGAGTTGTTTAGTAGTCCTCACCATTTTTGTAAAATAATGTATCAATAATTGTGATGGGGATTTATTTGCGTGTGGATATTGTCTAGAAGACAATAATTGTATTTAAACTCACAAAGATATATGTTGTCGTTTTTGCACGACAAATGTATTAATAAAGTTGTAGTTATTTTTTGTACCATGTATTTGGCGACTCGAAATGGGTTGGATGGAATGGACCTATTTTGGGGCGTCACGGTTGGTATCGAGCTTAGGATATAATCTCCGGCGGAGATCGGGGAATAGAACTAGGAGGGGAGAGACGAGTAAATCCTTCGCTAGTGTGTCCTACCTAAGCTTATTTGTTAGTTGGTTAGTATATAGGGATATTATATGATATATTGATTTCCTTAATTAACCCTTGTTTTATGACAGTATTTGAGAATGTCGACTAAGAATATTAATAGTGGAGTAAATGAGACCGTGGAGATGCCTGTACTTACCAACGAGGAGAACGTGCAACAGGCTGGCAATGTACCTCCTGTGAACAACACCACTGAGCAGATGATGAACGAGGGGATGTTTAGAAGCTTTTTGTGGTTCATGCAAAATCGCATTTAGAGGAGACTCGTGTTCAAAATACAGGAGGAAATGATAGCAATTCACGGGTTATTCTGACCAAGTAGTTCAAAGAGTTGGGACCACCGAATTTAAGGGAAAGCCGGATCCGATCATAAATGGAAACATGGGTCAAAGCAAATTACCAAGATATTTGATGTCTTGGGATGCACAGAGAACAGAAGGTTCCATTCGCCACCTTTATGTTCCGTGGCGAGGCGACATGGTGGGAATCATGAAGCGTACCCATCCAACGCACTCGGCATGTCATGGGAGACATTTCAGAAACAGTTCAATGACAAGTACTTCCCTGAAAGTATTCGTCATATGAAGGAAGTGGAGTTTATTAGACTGAAGCAGAATAACATGACGGTGTCCCAGTATAAGGCAAAGTTCGCGGAGTTATCCAGGTTTGCACCTCATTTGGTGGAGAATGAGGAACATATGACGCGGATGTTTCTGAGAGGTTTGAAACCCGGCATACGTCAGTATCTCATTTTATCATAAATTTTCTCTCTATTCAGATGTTGTCAACAAGGCTCAGTTGTTAGGGCGAGATAACGAGTACGTTCAACCGAGGGACCATAACCAGGATTATACCGAAGATAGAAATCATCAGAATAACGATAACCAGCGGAGAAAGAAGAATACGGACAAAGGCAGTAACCACTCTGGTGGTAATCGTAGCCATAAAAATAGAAGAAGCGAGTCAGGAGGAGATTTTAAAAAGCGGAGATTTAACAACGACCATGTGAAGACGACATGTTACCGACAAAGAATCGGTTCTAAGGGAGGAGAACGACCACCGGTCATATGTTACAAATGCGGAAAGAGGGACATATCATTGACCGCCTGCCCTAACAGGTTTAAGGTATGCTATAATTGTGGAAAAGAAGGACATATCGCTCGAGATTGTATGATATCGAAACCCAGTCAAGCGGAAATGGTGACTCAAAAGGATGTCCCAGAAAGGTCAAAGTCAACGATTCTCGAAGAGCGTTTGTCGTGACTTCATTAAAATGCGAGGAACCCGAACGAAGTTAGCATCAAGTTAGTTAATTATAAATTCTTGCGAAGTTTATACCTTACTAGATACCTGCTTCTACCCATTCTTTTATCTCTCTTGCTTGCGCTCAACGCTTGAACTTGACTACGGAGAAATTAGACTTTGACCTATTTATGGAGACTCCGTTAGGAGAAACTTTCATTACATCCGTTGTTTAGAAATCTTGCTTGATTCAGATTGGCACTATCACATTACTTGTTAACCTTATTTCTATAGAGATATTTGCTTTTGATGTGATTTTAAGGTTAACTACTCATCACGCCGAAATTGATTACTTTAAATGGGTTGTTAGTTTTCATATTCCTAAGCAACCCGGTATTCAATTCAAGCAATCAAACCATTGTAATCAACATTTTCATATCAAGCCATGAAGTCATTCGTTTATTATGGATGTCAAGTTTTCTTAGTCCATGTTATGGATTTGAATAAAGACACGTCGATTTGAATAATATTCTGTTGTTATTGATTTTTCTGACGTATTTCTGAAGAATTCCTTGGCTTACTCCCAAAGCTCGATATTAAATTTTGTATCGACTTTGAACCCAGACAAAACTCATTTCTAAAATCTCATATCGAATGGCTCCTATTGAACTTCGTGAGTTAAAATTCAACTATAGAATTTGGTACCGAGCCTTTATCTGGTGACTTCCTTTGTGGAATGCACCGAAGCCGCATCTCGTAGGGGACACCATATTCGATGCGATAGTAAACCGATAGGTGTCATTGTAACGTCTTATCCAAGGTTGTGATATGAGTCACGATTGAGAACAACCTAAGTCGGTAATCGAAATACGTAGCTTTAGGCTTAGTTGGTTATTATCGGAGATTCGTTGAAGGATATTCTCGAATCGCTATTCCATTAACGCACTAACTCGTAGAGATACAAAATTCGAATGGAGCAAGGAATGTGGGAAGAGCTTGAAGAACTCAAGAGAGAGACTCATTTCAAAGACATGTTACGACAATGCCATCCCGGAAAAGCGAACGTGGTAGGTGACGTGTTGAGTAGAAGATCGTATACAAGTGATCGATGAGTGCGATATTGTCAAAGACTAATTTCGTAGATAATTTACAAATAATAGAGATGGAGATGAAAACTCTAGGTATCCACGTGATGATATACGAGTATAAGCTACTTTAATCGATAAAGTTAAAGTTTATTCGAAGCTACACTCGAGCCGATAAATTTGAAGAAGGAGGTGCAAGAAGTTGTTATTTTAAAAGCGAGAATCGGTGAGGTGAGGAAAGCTCAAACCTTCGATTTATTAATCCATTTGAAATTCTCGATCGAATAGGAACTGTGGCCTATAGACTCGTTTTACCGTCAAGTATGATGCGTGTTCATAACGTTTTTCATGTATCGATGTTACGTAAATATTTGGACGACCCGAACCACGTCATTGAGTTAGAACCGGACAAGATAGCCGAAGACTTAACATACGAGGAGGTACCTGTCAAGATCTTGGATAGGAAAGAACGTGTCCTATGTACCGAGGTTATACCACAAGTTAAAGTTTTGTGGAAAAACCATGCTATTGAGGAAATGACCTGGGAGTTGGAAATGGAAATGAAAGCAAGGTATTCTCATCTTTTCGAAACACCATGTACGTACGTCAATTTCGAGGACGAAATTTCATAAGGAGGGGAGGTTGTAAGACCCCAAATTATTAATAAATAAAATTTATTTTCCTCTATTTATTATTTTGAAATAGTAAGGGTTGATTTGATTAATGTGGATAGTTATGAGTAAAATACGCAAATATTTCGAATAAGCAAGTGGTTATAAAATATCCATTATTGTCGGGAAATATTCGTTTGGTCGTGGAATATTCGTACTTTGGAGAATATTCGATGCACGACAAGCAGCCTTGATCTTTAATGGGCCCCATAATGAAAAGCGATTGGATGAAGAAAACGACAAATATAAGTTGTTTATAAATAACTTGGCGTAGTTATTACTCTAATTATCTTGTTGGAATACCCGTGGTTAAAACACACTAATGTCGCGTTGTTGAACAAGAAGCACACGGTATTGCACCAATTATTGATTCTTATGTAAGAAGGCACTACTCAATAATTGTTACGATAATTATTGTTCAAGATTTTATTTTATTGATTCAATAATTCTTTGCATTGATATTTTATATTCTTGTTGTTTCAATAAATTGTCATTACATAGTATTTTCCATTATCGAGACAATAATTCATATTATCTGAATAATATTATTGGATAACATTATTGGCAATGTCTAGAAAGTTGTGTCTCAAGGAGAGGTTTGGTCACCTAATTGCGGCTTAAGAAGGAGAGATCCTTATTGGAAGCCTCTCTTTCTTTCTAGAATCTACTTAGTTGCAAGATCTTGTGATTACATAATATTATTTGTGAATAATTAATTATTGATTTATATGATGAGAAAAATATTGATTTTATGTGGATATAGATGGAGAAAATATTTAAAGTGACAATTGTTGAAAATTGAAATTTTATCTTTTTCTGATAAAATAATTCATTTAAATATATTATTTTAATAATATATTAACGGTGATATTTTTATAATGAATGTGGGATATATGAGTATATGAGGATGAAGAGTATTTTTGTGGTATTAAATGTTTAACACATATTTTGTGTGTTGGTGGACACAATTATTGACCGAAATTTGATTATAGCCTGTAAAATCGCCTGTTTGTGGATTTCGGTCAATTTCTGTTTAGAATTTGAAAAAACGTTCTTCTACAAAGTTGTAGAGAATTGAATTTCCTATAAAAACTCGCGAGATTCGAATTTTCTGGCAAAAGGGCTATTTATTATGAATTATTTAAGTTCTGAAGCTCCGAAATAATTGATTTACGGAAGTTTAAAATATTTAAAATTAGAAAACGTTTTTTTTTGTTGTTAGTCTTGTGTAGTGGGCTGGTTGGTGGTGATGTTGGGCAAATTAAGTGTGCGTTGGAAAATATATATATATATTATTAATTTATTAAATTTTCTGCTTTGGTGTTTCTAAGCGATTTCTATAAATAGGGTGCTTGGGTTAGAATTGAAAATCACACCAGAACTCAAATTTTCTCTATATTATCGAAATTATTCTTGTGAGTATTTTGAGTATACTTTGAGTATTGCTATATCTGATGCAAGTTCAAGTCATAGCCTATATCCTGTGTTTCAACTAAATCTTGTCTTTCGAGGTAAGGGATGTTATTTTATTCGAAAATGATATTATTTCTTGAATATCATTATCTTAGAAATATTGGTTGGAAATTTTATTAAATTTGGAACTTTTTCATGATGGGGTTCCTATTCATGAGTTACTATTCATGAGTTACTATTCACGAGTACTATTCACGAAGCATGATGTTTTTGTGAAATTTCTATCTTTTGGTGTTTGAGAGTTCTTATTCACGTATACAACACTATTCACGTATACTTGCATTATTCACTTAATATGGCACTATTCATCGAAAAATGAAATTTTTTCTTTTCGTCCAAAATATCTACTATGGATACTAGTTTTTATTGTATTCATGTTTTGATCATTCTTGAATTTTACTCCACTCTGATTACTTATGAAGTATTTTTGAACTTGGATTGTTTAAAATACGAATCCTTAATAATTGTTCTTTTGTTTCACTGAATTCGTTTCATTTAAAATATTTTTCATCATCCTCGATCCTAAATGATGATATTCTTTGAATATCTTTGGCTTTTGTGTGCAAAGATGAATGATTTCTTGATGAATATCTTTGGCGCGTAGTCTGCAGATGAGCAGTGTTGAGATGAACATGGCCAAAGATTAATATCTTTGGCCGTAGTGCAAAGATGAGCAGTGTTTAGATGAAACATGGCCATCGATGAATATCTTTGGCACATGGTGCAAAGATGAATATTTGATTCCAGATATATATTGATTGATGTTACGAGGATAAAATATCGACGATGGACTTTTAAATTCATATATAGAAGATAGTAGTTTGCATTCTCTACTTAACTCTTCTAATGAATTATTATTTCATTGCTGAAGATTTGATTTAAAAGCGGTTGTCTATTGTATTCTATTAGATTTTTCCCTCAGAAGACTAACGATAATTTGTTGTATATTATCTTAGTCATAATATTCTTTTTACCTTGACTAGTTGAAATTCACCCTTTTTCTTTTTGTTCCATTTTTTCTTCTCGGGGAGCGAGAATGTAACAATCTTAGTCGGGGTATGGAATAAAGGTTACAGAGAGAGTTGTTTAGTAGTCCTCACCATTTTGTAAAATAATGTATCAATAATTGTGATGAAGATTTTTTTGCGTGTGGATATTGTCTAGAAGACAATAATTGTATTTAAACTCACAGTATATATGTTGTATTTTGCACGACAAATGTATTAATAAAGTTGTAGTTATTTCTGTACCATGTATTTGGCGACTCAGAATGGGTTGGATGGAATGGACCTATTTTGAGGGCGTCACACCTTTTATGTTAGTATTAGCAACAATATCCTCTCCGTTGTTATTAGGTTAATTTTTCGTTGACAAATATTATATTTTTAATGTCATTAGCAACGAAAATTTGTTGCTAAATGTAAAAAAAAAAAATTGCTATATTAAAACTTGTTCAATGCTTTGGTAAAGAATTATATTGTTACCAAATCAAAATTTGACATTCTTTTTATGTACCTGACTGACTCAATGTCCCCATAACAAATAATGGCAAAAATACAAAAAACTAAAATATTATTAACTTAATAAAATCATCCACTACATAATCATTCATTATCTTTACAATTAACCATCTAAAACTACCACAGTTCTTCAATCAAAGTATATATATCTACATATATAGAGTACACTTCATAATTTCGTCCCTTGTCTTCCGTAAACGTAGCATGAAAATTTAATATCCAGTATTGTAAGACAGGTCGTATTAGCAGTCTTCCTGCATATATTTAAAAATAATAACAAGTCAAGAAAATAAAGCAAATAAATCACCAGATGCACTTAATGCCAAAATCAATACACAAAGACAATAGAGTTGTTGCGTGGTACTAATGTACACCATATTGCTCATAAGCAGAAGAGACAGAGACAATCACAATTTCACTTGTACAAATCCAAATAGAAAAAGAACCTTCAGTGCCACTATATGATTGCTCTATTACAAGAAAAAATTAGAATCTTAATCGGCCATAACCTTAACTGCTCATGTGTTGCATGTCCTGTAGCATCAGGGTCAACATGTCCAACTTTGGGGCACTTTTTAATAAGCACCATGCGACAATAGCAAAAGAAAATATTTTCTAGCATTCAAAGGAATCATGAAATGTACAATCTGGCAGTGACTTGTACAATTGATAGCATGTAAAATCTCGAAACCAAATTCCATCTTAATCTAGGACTTCTCAACTTCAAGATCTTTACTCTTAAACTTAAGCATGGTAATTCCTCCTCCCTAACTCTTTGGAGCTCGGCCCTACCTTTCTAATGGGATGGGTTTGGAAGTAAACCCAAAACTTCGATAGGGTTTAGGTCGTAAGGTATGTTACGTTACTCAAATATTCTATTTAAAAATGATAAAGTTAATTTCCTTAAAACTAGATAAATAGCAGTATGACTATATTTCTTAGCCGATTAGACGAGGAGAGTATAATATTAGCCTCACAAATACATATTAATCCAACTGTTTGGATACTTCTACGCTAGAATTGAAATGGACGAGAGGTGATTTTGACAAGTACCATAAATTAGGCGTGTTCATGTCAAATAAAAATGATGTGTTACAAATCTTATATTTGACAATCAAGTTTTCACTTCTAATTGAATACTTATTAATTCATGAAAGTTTGCAACCATGATGCTTGTAAAATTTAAGACTATCAAGCGAAACAAGAAAAGCATACCACGTAAGGAATATCAAGGTATGAAAGCAACAACATCGATGCACATAACAATATGCCTTTTTTTGCTTTACGATAATCAAAGAAGGTAGAGATTCGTCATACTGCTTTGCTTTTCGCATACTGAATGTCGAAGCAATCCACGTGAATGTACTTGAGTAGTTACGAGTGAAATTTAACCGAGTTAATCAAGAAGAAGAAGACCATCACTTTACGTGATTGATGCCACTTTAGAAAGGAATAGAGAAGAATAAATCTTTTGGCACGGGACACAACACAATACCCTTGCTCCAAGCCTTCATTAGTGACTGCGATTGCATCAAATGTTGTCATATAGAATTGAAATACGGTTTAATTGATATAAAAAGTTATTTTCACTTTGTTTCTTTAGTCTTTACCCTCTTCCTCTCATCATCTACGCCAACATGAGGATCTTTCAAGGATAAGCGTGCAAGATCTACAACCCGGCAAAGAACAAGAGTGATTCAAATCAACTAAGTCCTTCGGATAATAATAGAAACAAAAACTAATTTGATTTTCACACAATATCTTAAGTTAAAAACAAAAATTATGTTTTAGGACCCAAGTAGAAAACTTAATAACAAGTATCTGATTTGAGGATGTCAAACCTTCTTGGTCTGAGTAGCAAAAAAAAGAGCTGCTTGCCTCTCCTGCACATCAAGTAATGTGATTTGTTCATTATTCAATGCATGATACCAATAGGTACACATGATACGGTTCCAACTACTAGCAAAGCAACATTACTGAAGCCACAGAGTGAAACACAACAAGGTAAGAAATACTATATGAGTTTCCATTTTCATTGATCCTCCCATTACACCTTTTATCACTACTAGAAAATCGGCCTATAGCGACGATCGTCAACCGTCGCTATAGGCCAAAAGACTGTCGCTAAAGGTTTTAGCGACTGTCGCCGACCGTCGCCATAGAAGCCATCGGTAAAGCTTTTAGCGACGGTCTTTTGGCCTATAGCTTTCATAGTCATTTTCATAGTTAGTATAGCTTTATAAGTTATGATTATGTCACACTGACAAAGCATCTTTATAAATCTTTAAACTATTCTGTTCGATTTGATATCTTTATAAATCAATCTCATTTATGATTATTTTATTAGCATGTGCTTAAATTCACAGAATGCAAGATGACAAATATGTAAAGTATTTGCAAATAGAAAACTTGCGACATTAAGGTATATAACTTTTTTGCTGAAGTCTTGAAGGCAAAACAGTTATGCTGTCTCCAAAAAGCTACTAGCAAGTAGCTAAAGTTAACATCACTAAAGTTGATTGGTCTATAACTTTGACCTTAATCAAATAATAACAACTTCTGTTATCCATCTGTTCTCTTTTATAATCTTTTTTGATACGTTTGGACAAATTTTTTTTGATAATTTTCTTCTTAATGTTTTCTCTTTTTCATCTGTAGCCTTTTGTTTTTACCTTTTTTAACAGGTCATGACTACCGTTCAAATTCATAATGATACATTATTAAGGTGGTCTACATACCATCCACCTCTTGTCCTGGTGTCTTTTTCAAAGGAAAGCCCTCTGTCCTGACGATAGCCTTCCATATATGATTGTATTATCTTCAACCCTGTCTACAATGTTTTAGAAAGGAGAAATTAAGGATATCACATTATACAATCCTGTATAGATCTTAATTGTGGCACATCATTTAGGAAATAATATAACTTTATAAATAACATGATATAAAACTAATAATGATATTAACGTACCCCAGGAGTAAATGTGCTTGTAACCCCAGATACAAATTTAAGGCCACATATGATGAATATGTAGGATCTGCATACACTTCTGTAACATACAATAAAATTGTGTCACTGTGCTGCATTAAGTTCAAGCTAACAATACGACCTTGGTCATTTGTGAGTACCACTTTAAGATACAAATCAAGAACTACTAGCCAATTTGAAATCTAAACTCTGAAAATAAGTAAAGTGATACAATAAATATTGTCACTACAGATAAAACCAAAATTTCAGCTGTCAAACAATAAAATTACAACAGTTATTCTTGCAGTAAATAAAAGTATAAAATTTCACTATGGGTAAAGAAAAAAGCTATAAATTTACAGTATTACCTGCAAGCGAGGAACCACTGAGGCGACACAAACTTTGGGGCAAGAAAAGCAACCCTTGCATTATGACTTTCAGGAGGCAATGCACTAAGAAGTTGCTCATCATAAGAATAATAATCATAAAACTTTGGCAAGAATAATGCTGGCAACAATTGTTTTTTTACTTTATTTGTTTTGGAGCGGAAATAGATAGGGGAAAAAGAAGAACAACGAATATTGGTTGATTTCATTTAGGGGAACTTGCAAGTTATATAGCTAAGCTATAGTTTGCAAATTCCTCGACTTGACAATATTAGAATATCTGTAATGCACACCCCTACTGAAACATGGGTATGACCTGAATTACCAAAAAGGATCAACAAAAATGTAGCATGAAATCCCGGTTCCACATGCTTCCGAAGCAATCCCTCTTCCACTTTTCATTATTGATAAGTTTTCTCAAGATAAATAGTAACTTTCCATATCCCAAAATGGAAGTCCATTGTCGAATATTGAATGAAGTGTTTAAAAAACTTGTGATGTGAACCTATTTTGTAAAAGTTAGTTATGCGAATTGACAAATTAAGTATTCATGCTTTGTTCCTTTGTCTATTTCCTTGGTTTGCTTTTCTTGAAAGAAATATTTTACAGATCCTACAGAAGAGAAAGTACATTCTAATATGAGAGACTCAAGCCTCAAGGTACTAATAGCAAGTTCTGATTGAAATACGCGACCAATGGTAAAATATTGTAATCGAAACCATAAGAGTAAAGTTATATATATATAGTTTCATATGCAATACCTCCATAGATAATACATGTCTTAGAAGCAACTTCTACTGAAACGTTTTTACTGATCCACTCACGAACAGCTGCATGCACTTCCTGAGCTTGCTGTGGTGAGGCCACTTTACCGGTTCCAATTGCCCATACAGGCTCGTATGTATTGACAACATTATCCCAACTGGGCGCAACATCTGCACATTGTTGCCATGAATTACATGCAGAATGTTTAACAGAACAAGGTCCTACTGTGGAGGGTCCTAATATCAACCATTAAAGAACATGAGAAGAAATGGACATAAGCAAGGAAGCTTGCCTGCAAAGGCTTTCAATTGCTGAAAACAAACATCAAATATTTTTCCTTCTCTTTCTTGTAACAGTTCTCCAATGCAGGCAAATATACCGAGATCCTGACTTAAGGCATAATCAGCCTTCTTCCCTATAAACTGAATGTTGCAGTGTTTTAGTCACATTACAAATATATAACCTCAATTCATGAAATAGGTTCATAGCTGGAAATTACGATCACCATATTTGAGGCAAACCCACCAATTCAAACGCCCCCAAATCCCCTAAAGTTTGAATTTTTAATAAATTTCATCAATTGAAAGGAACCCAAATAAAAAATAAATAGATAAAACCTTCAAAAAGGATTGGAATTCACGAATATTTCCTCAAAAGTCCTTTCTGGCACAAAAAAAGTACATGAAATACAAAACAAACAAACAAACAAATAAAACCCACAATTCCAGCAATAGAATTAGAAATATTCAATTCAATTCAACAGCTGGGAAAAAGATTAGACAGGAGTATATAATAATCTCCAATAGGCAATAAGAAATAGGAATTAGATCTACCAGCCAAATTACACCTGATAACAAAGTCTAAAACCAAGAAAAATGTTGATGAATACTGAACATTTAGCATTTTGATGTCATATAAATGAGATTATTTAAGATAAAGAAAGACAGAATAGTAATTCAACATCAAATGTCCAAATGAAAATCAGATATCTCCTCCCCTTCAAAACTCTCCTATTTTCTATATTAAAATAAATCAATAAATTGCCAATTAACTACTCAATAAAACATTCCATAATGCTCGTTACATCACATAGCAAAGCATATAAGGTGAAACATATAAGAACGGATCCCACGATTATAACAAAGCATATAACGTGAAACAAAGAATATATAGGATTTTATTTTGTTGCGACTTACAATTCGACGAGGAGGGCAGAGATGAGAACGGATCCACGATGCCTAGGGTTTCACGATCCAAAAAAGTGTGCCCAATCCGAGTAGAAGATGATGAGTGGTTGATCGAGTAAGGAGCGGCAGATACTGAAATAATTTGGGTTAGAGAGGAGAACGAGCGGTAGAGGAAGATCAATGAGAGAGAAAGAGGACCAGAGAGGCGAACCTAAAACATTTTAATAATAAAATTAATTCTAACCTAACACATTTTAATAATAAAATTATATTATCCATTGTTATATTACACACAAAATTTATAACAAACTAATACCTATATATATATATAATTAATTTATATATATGTCACTTATTAATTATTGAATATAAGTTATTAATATATATATATATGTATGGGTTCCAATTTTTATTTTAATAATCTCTGAAAATTTGGGTTCTTATACCAAATATAGTTGTGATATTTTTGTTTCTTATGTTATATTTTGTTCATTTAAACTCGCAACCTCACATTTAAATCTTTGGTCATATGACCGCTGGAGCAACTAGATCAACTGTTAATATTTTGCAAGGATTAATCTTTATAACAAAACATTTTATTTCCCCAAAAAAATTAAAATACTACACAGATCCTCATCTTGCCTAACATTAAAAAAAAATTATATCATTTGTTTAATTCTGAATTGTTTTGTTCTTCTTTTACTTTATTTATTATATGAATTTGGGTTTATTTATTAAGGTTGTTGAGGTTTCACAATGAAATGAAAGATTTGAAGGCTTCAGTCAAGTAGTAAGATACCGTCTCATTTTTTTTTATTTAATTTGATGATAAATATAAAACGAAATAATATTCTTAATTTTTTTCATTATAATTTTATTATCATACTACTAAATGAACAATAAATTATTTTAAAGATAAATATAGATAAAAAGTATCCATATGTGCATGTTTTCAGACGGAACTCTTCACTTTATATGATACTTTGACTTTGGAGTCTGAATTTTGTCAGACCTTTATACAATAATAATATTAATAATTTTAAAATAATAATAATAGTAGTAATAATAATAATATTAAGAATAATTATTATTATTATTTCAAAATAATAATAATAACTTCAAAATAATAATAATAATTTCAAAATAATAATAATAATAATTTTTAAAATTTGCTTAAATAAGCACAGCCGTCACAGTTCAGTTTTCTCCCACTCACCAATATCGACAAAGTAGGCAAAGTTTTGCGGTCTAATTTTTTTTATATATAAAAACAAATATGAAAATGTCTAATTAATTTTTTGAAAAAGTTAATTTTGATAAAGAAATGTTAAATTAAGGACAAAAACATGCATGAGACCCATGTCTGAATGTCGGGAAAAAAATAATTAATTACTTAAATGAGATGCAGTATAAAAAAGAAGAATAATTAAGCAAACATTCATAAAATAAAAAAATTGATCCCTCATACGGTCGGTCAGCGAGGAGTTTGTAATTAAATATAGTCTCGCTCATAATCATAATCATAATCATAATCATAATAATAATAATAATAATAATTTCAAAATAATAATAGTAATAATAATAATTTTTAAATAATAATAACAAAAATATTAATAATAATCATAATAATTATTTAAAATTTATTGTTATTATTGTTATTATTATTTTAAAATTATTATTATTATTTTGAAGTTATTATTATTATTTTGAAATAATAATAATTAATTTTCTTAATATTATTATTATTATTTTGAATGATGGGCGGACCTACATTGGGGCTGTGGGGTCCACGCTCTTTGGGGCTTTGAATTTTTTTGTATATATATTAGATACATTTTTTGCATATTTAAAAAATATATATTCTTAATAAATAATATTTTTTTCCATTTCAATGAATGAGTTTCATTTTGACTTTTTGAAATAGATTTCAAAATGGCATTTGGCTACCAAAGTTGGCACATTTTATTGAATACCCGATTGAACTTTTAATTTTTTAAATTAACTCACTGAACTAATTTTCATTTTCAAATTGGGTCATTCCGTTAAAAAAAGTTGACAAACGTTAATGTTTTGTCTATGTGGCGCTGACCTGGCAAAAAAAATAAAAAATATTACTTATGTGGCAAAAAAAATCAAAAAAAGATTTTAAAAATAAAAAAATTAACATTTTAAAGTTTTAAAATAACAAAAATATAATAAAATAAAACAAAAAATATAGATTTTTAAAAATACTGATTTTTAAAAAAATGGATTTTTTAAAAATATTTTTTTTTTAAAACATAGATTTTTTAAAAAATAGTTTTTTTAAAAAAATAGATTTTTTAAAAAATAGTTTTTAAAAATTTACATTTTTTTAAAAATATGTTTTTTAAAAAACTATTTTTTAAAATCTTTTTTATTAAAAATTATTTTTTAAAAATCTATTTTTTAAAAAAATCTATTTTTTTAAAATCAGTATTTTTTGTTTTATTTTGTTATTTTAAAACTTTAAAATGTTAATTTTTTTATTTTAAAAATACATTTTGATTTTTTTGCCACATAAGCAATATTTTTATTTTTTTTTGCCATGTCGGCCTAATGTAGATAAAAAATTAATGTCTCATCGACTTTTTTTAACGTAATGACCAATTTAAAATAAAAATTAGTTGAAATGAGTTAATTTAAAAATTAAAGTTCAATCAGTATTCAATAAAAAGCGTCTTGACTTTGATAACCAAATCATTAGTTTTGCCATTTCAAAATTGTAAAATTTAAAACTATGGGAATTAATTTAAATTAGACATTATAATCATAAATATTACTCACTTTATTTCACAAAAAGAATCTTCTTTGCAAATTTTATGAATTTATACTGTTGGTCGCAACATTGGATGACACGGATTGAAATAGATTTCCCCGCCACAAGTCAGTAGCGGCGACGAGAAATTACTCATTTGCCCTCATTTGCTCATGTGCTTTACCATATACATCGCTAATAGTTATGGCGGTAGTTTAGTTAACTAATAAATTAGAATGGCTCAGTGGTAGCTTAAAGGCCCAATAACTCATAGGTATTAGGTTCAAAACCTAGTTATGATATTTTTGTTTCTTATGTTATGTTTTTTGTGTATTAGATAAATTCTATTACCATCTATATATATATATATATATATATATATATATATATATACCCATCTCAAATCTTCACATTAAATTAAATATATACTCCCTCCGTCCCATAGTTATAGGCTGATTTTTCATTTTCGGATGTCCCAATATATAGGCTACTTACTATTTATAAAATTTAGTTAGTTCATTATTTTACTTTTATGCCCTTATAATAAATATTCAACCATTACTTCTTTTTTTGAAGAAACAACATTCAATGTCATTATTGTTATTACCACATTTAATGTTGTTGTATTCTCAATAAAATAATTCAATTTTTTAGGCTCAATAAATGAATTTGGAATAACATAAACATTTTGTGATTGGTTGAAAGTTTATGTAGATTAAAAATTCAACTTTGGTTAAAGTTCTATTTTAATGGTCAGTACACGTTGATCAATTAAGTTGAGAGTTTCAGTGTGATAAGTAAGGAGTAATTAACTTATTCATTAATTCCATATTAAGGGGTATATGTGAAATTTTTTTGTTAAAATTGCCACTTAAATTAATTTTCTTAAACTATGTGCCAATAGAAATCAGCCTATAACTGTGACGCCCCCAAAATAGATATACATCACCCATTTTAGGTTGTCAATAATATGGTACAGAAACAACTACAACTTTATTAATACATCATAAAAACTGTGAGTTTAAATACAAATATTATCTTACAGACAATATCTATACCCAAATAAATCCTCATCACAATTATTGATACATTATTATACAAAATGGTGAGGACTACTAAACAACTTCTAGAATCATCATTCCATACCCCACTAGTACTCATTACATTTCTAGCCTCTTGAGAAGAAAAAATGGAACAACAAGGAAAAGAGTGAGCTCAACTAGCCCGATAAAGAATATTATGACTAAGATAATATAAAGCAAATTATCGTTAGTCTTGAACGAGGAAAAATTTGATAAAATACAATAGACAACAAGTTTCAGATCAATATTACATGGCGTGAAATAATAATCCATAGAAGAGTTACGTGAGAATGAAATCTACTACTATCTATGAATTTAAAAGTCCTTCATCAATATTTTATCCTGTAACATCAATCAATATACATCTTGAATCAAATATTCATCTTTGCACTGTGAGCCAAAAGATATTCATCGATCGGTCATGTTCATCTCAACACTGCTCATCTTTTTTACACTCTGGGCCAAAGATATTCATTATAAAATCATTTATCTTTTGCTACTGAGGCCAAAGATATTCAATAATATCATCATTTAGGATGAGGATGATGAAAAATATTTTAAAGGGAACGAATCCAATGAAACAAAAGAATAAATATTAAGGATTACATATTTGACTATTTCATGTCCAAAATACCTCATAAAATAATCATAGTGGAGTAAAATTCAAGAATGATCAAAACATGGATACAATCAAAGCTAGTATCCATAATAGATATTTTAGACGAAAAACAAAATTTTAATTTTTACGTGAATAGTGTCGTATTCGTGAATAGTCAAGTATCGTGAATAATAACCCCAGACACAAAAAGTTTTAAATTTGATTAAAATTTCGGATCAATACTTGACGATAATGATATTGAAAGAAATAATATCATTTGAAAAAAAATATCCTTTACCTTGAAAGAATAATACTTCTAGTTGAAACACTTTGGATATATCTTTATGACTTGAACTTGCCTTAGATAGCAACACTCAAAGTATTAAAATACTCACAAGAATACGCTCGATATATCGAGAGAGAAGAGAGAAATCTTTAGTTTACGGTGTGATTTTCATTTCTAACCTAAGCACCTATTTATAGGAAAATACTTAGAACACCAAAGCGAAAAATTTAATAAATTATTAATATTTTCAAATTATATTCCTCGCACCCACACACGGACCAAAATCATCACCAAGACATGTGCCAACATCCCAAAAACGTTTTTGTTACTTCAAATATTTTAAACTTCCAAAAATTAATTATTTCGGAACTCCAAAACTTTAATAATTCACAATAAATAGCCCTTTTATCAAAAAAATTCGAACCTTATGTCTTTTTATAAGAAATTCCATTATCTACAACTTTGCAGAAGAAAGTTTTTCCAAATTCCAAACAAAAATTGACCGAAATCCACAAACGGGCGATTTTACAAGCTATAATCAAATTGCAGTCAAGAAATGGGGTCTACCGACACACAAAACATGTGTTAATTATTTAATGCCACAAAAATACTCTTCCTCCTCATATACTCATATATCCCACATTCATTGTAAAAATATCACCATCAATATATTATTAAAATAATATATTTGATTGAATTATTTTATCAGAAAAAGATAAAATATTAATTTTCAACAATTGTCACATTAAAAATTTTCTCCATCTATATCCACATAAAATCAATATTTTCCTCATCATATAAATCAATAATTAATTATTCACGAATAATATTACGAGAATCACAATCTTGACAACCCGAGCGATTCAGGGATAGAGGGGCTTTCGATAAGGATTTCTCCTTCTTTGGTAGCGCATTAGATGACTCTAACCTCTCCTTAGGCGAACTTTCTAGACATTGCCAATAATGTTATCCAATAATATTTATTCGGATAATATGAATTATTGCTCTCGATAATAGAAAATACTGGTGTAGTGACAATTATTGAAACAACAATAATATAAAATATCAACGCAGATAATTATTGAATCAATAAAATAAAATCTTTGAGCAGTAATTCATTGTAACAATTATTGAGTAGTGCCTTCTTACGTAAGAATCAATAATTGGTGTAATCTGATAATATTCTTGTGTTTTAACCACCGGGTATTCCAACAATATAATTGATAATAACTACGCCAATTATTTATAACCAACTTATTCTTGTCGTTTTCTTCATCCAATCGCTTTCTGTTATGGGGCCCACACAAGGCTGCGACGTCGTACGAATATTCCCCGACAACAAGAATATTCTACGACCAAACGAATATTTTATAACCACTTGCTTATTTAAAATATTTGCGTATTTTACCCATAACTATCCACATTAATCAAATCAACCCTTACTATTTCAAAATAATAAATGGAGGAAATTCAATTTTATTTATAATAAGTTGGGGTCTTACAACCTCCCCTCCTTATGAAATTTCGTCCTCGAAATTGACATACGTACCTGGTGTTTCGAAAAGGTGAGGATACCTCGCTTTCATTTCCGTTTTTAACTCCCAGGTCATTTCCTCTATAGCATGGTTCCTCCATAAAACTTTGACTTGTGGTATGATCTTTGTCCGTAGGACATGTTCCTTCCTATCCAAGATCTTGACAGGTACCTCCTCATACGTTAAATCTTTGGCTATCTCGTCCGGTTCTAACTTCAATAGCGTGGTTCGGGTCTTTCATATATTCTGAAGCTACGGATATATGAAAAACATTATGAACACGAGACATACTTAGAGGTAACGCGAGTCTATAGGCTACATTTCCTACTCGATCAAGAATCTGAAATGGATTGAGCTTTCCTCTCTTCCCAAATCTTGTAACTCCCTTCCATGGAGCAACTCGCAACAATACATGATCCCCAATACTAAATTCCACGTCCTTTCGATGAAGATCCGCATAACTCTTTTGTCGATCCTGTGTCGTTTGTATCGTTGTCGAATCATTTGGATCTTTTACGCGATCATACGTACTGACTCGGGTCCCAACAATGTTGCTTCACCCACCTCATCCCAACATATTGGAGAGCGACACTTTCGTCCATATAATTCTTCAAATGGAGCCACACCTATACTTGCCTGATAACTGTTGTTGTAGGAGAATTTCACCAATGGTAAATACTTATCCAAACTGCCCTTGAAGTCTAGGACACAGAGTCTTAATAGATATTCAAGAGTTTGAATAGTCCTCTCTAATTGTCCGTCCGTTTGAGGATGGTATGCCGAACTGAATCGTAAATCCGTACCCATAGCTTTTTGCAAGCTAACCCAAAATCTTGAAGTGAACCTTGGGTCACGATCTGAAACTATGGATACTGGCATGCCATGCAACCTCACAATCTCATTTACATACATATGAGCAAGACATTCAAGGGAATAAGTCTCCCGTATCGGCAAGAAATGAACAGACTTGGTTAATCTATCAACAATAACCCAAACAACATTTATGCCTTGAGAAACCGTGGGAAGACTCGTAACGAAATCCATAGTAATGTGTTCCCACTTCCATTTAGGAATCTCAAGTGGTTGTAACGGACCCTTAGATACTTGATGCTCCGCCTTTACACGTTGATAAGTTAAACACATCGAGATAAACTTTGCAATCCCTCTCTTCATATTGTTCCACCAAAATGTATGTCGAAGATCACGATACATTTTAGTACCTCCAGGATGGATCGTAAATGGTGTATTGTGTGCCTCCATCATGATCTTGTACTTCAAATCAGAATCGTTAGGAACACAAAGTCTGGATTGAACTCGAAGTATTTCTTCTTCATTGATTCTTGCTTCTGGAATAACACCTTCTTGCACTTTCTTCTTCATTCGCATCAGCTCCGGATCTATGGATTGAGCAACTTTAACTTTTTCGATTAAAGTTGGTTCTATGCGTATACTTGACATTATTGCACGGGTCCCCGGAGTCTTGAATTCTATCTTCATCTTTTGTAAATCACACAAAATGGGCCTTTGTTTTAACAACATACACTCATTCCCGTATATGATCTTCTACTCAATGCGTCAGCTACCACGTTCGCTTTTCCAGGATGGTATTGAATGGTGTGGTCATAGTCTTTCAACAGCTCGAGCCAACGTCGTTGCCGTATGTTGAGTTCCTTTTGGGTGAAGAAATATTTGAGGCTTTTATGGTCTGGATATATCTCCACTTTCTCCCCAGTATAGATAGTGCCTCCGGATCTTTAAGCGAAAACAAGCTACTTGACTCTAGATCATGAGTAGGATAATTCCTCTCATATTCTTTAAGTTGTCGTGAGGCATAGGTTATGACTTTCCCACGTTGCATGAGAACACATCCTAACCCTTTGCCTGAAGCATCGCTGTAGATAACAAATCCATCCGTACCAGATGGTATTGTTAGAACAGGTGTCGAAATGAGTCTCCTCTTGAGCTCTTGGAAACTCTTTTCGCATTCCTCGTTCCACATGAATTTTGTATCCTTCCGAGTCAGATGAGTTAATGGAGCAGTGATTCGAGAAAACCCTTCCACGAATCTCCGATAATAACAAGCTAAGCCCAAAAAGCTACGTACTTCGGTCACCGTCTTCGGTTGCTCCTAACTTTGTATTGCTTCAATCTTCGCCGGGTCAACAGATACTCCATGTTTTGACACCACGTGCCCAAGGAATGCTACTTCCTCAAGCCAGAACTCGTATTTCTTCAAGTTGGCATAAAACTTGTTTTCACGAAGCCTTTGGAGTACCAGCTTCAAATGGTGCTCATGATCTTCACGGCTTTTGGAATATATGAGGATGTCATCAATAAAGACAACAACGAACTGATCCAAATAATCCTTGAATACTCGGTTCATCATATCCATGAAAGCTGCAGGAGCATTAGTCAATCCAAAAGACATGACAAAGAATTCATAATGCCCGCATCGGAGTTCTCAAGGCGGTCTTTAGAATATCCTCGGTTCTAATCTTCAAATGATGATATCCGAGCGAAGATCAATCTTTGAAAAGAATTGTGCTCCTTATGGCGGTCAAACAAGTCATCAATACGAGGTAGAGGATACCTATTCTTGATGGTGACATGGTTCAATTCCCAATAGTCAATACAAAGTCGCATACTCCGTCTTTCTTTTTTACAAATAAAACAGAGAGCACCCAAGGAGATGTACTAGAATGAATGAAACCGATGTCCAATAACTCTCCGTGAGTGGGGCCTTTAACTCTGAAGTTCAATAGGAGCCATTCGATATGGGGTTTTAGAAATGGGCTTTGTACGGTTCAAGATCAATAAAGAATTCAACTTCACGTTAGGGGTGAACCGAAAGTTCTTTAGAAATCGTCGGAAAAGTCAATAACAACAGAATATTATTCAAATTTGACGTGTCTTTATTCAAATCCATAACATGGGCTAAGAAAGCTTGACATCCGTTTTTCAATAAACGAATTAGCCTTATGACTTGATATGACAGTGATTGATTTTAATGGTTTAGTTGCTTGAATTCGAACAACAGGTTGATTAGGAATATGAAAACTAACAACCTTACGAAAACAATCAATTTTGGCATGATGAGTAGTTAACCAATCAATCCCTAAAATCACGTCAAATACAAGTATCTTTAAAGAGATAAGGTCAATAGGTAATGTGATGGTGCCAACTTGGATCAAACAAGATTTATAAACAGTGGATGTGATGAAAGTTTCTCCTAACGGAGTTTTCACAGATAAATCAAAGTCTAATTTCTCCAGAGTTAAGTTTAAACGTTGAGCACAAGCATGAGAAATAAATGAATGGGTAGCACCGGTATCTAGTAAGGTATAAACTTCATAAGAATTTATGATTAGCTTACCCGTGATCACCTCATTTGGGTTCCTCGCATTTTGACCAGTCACAACAAATGCTCTTTCAGGAACCGTTGACTTTGACTTTTCTGGGACAGCCTTTTGAGTCACCGTCCCCGCTGAACTAGATTTTGCTATCGTACAATCTCGAGCGATATGTCCTTCCTTTCCACAATTATAGCATACCTTGAACTGTTGTGGGCAGTTTGGGCTGATATGTCCCTCTTTCCCGCATTTTTAGCATACGACCGGTGGTCATTCTCCTCCCTTAGAATCAGTTGCTGCTGGTGCTGACGTCTTCGCATTGTCATTGTTGAATCTCCTCTTTTTAAAATCTCCCCCCGACTCGCTTCTTCTATTTTCATGGCCATGATTACCACCAGAGTGGTTGCCATTTTTGTCCGTCTTTTTTCTTTCTCCATTTGGTTATCGTTGTTCTATTGACTACTATCTCCTAGATGATCCTGGTTGTGGTCCCTCGGTTGAACGTGCTCGTTATCTCGCTCTAATAATTGAGCCTGTTATTGACAACATCCGAATAGAGAAAATTTATGAGAAATGAGATATTGACGTATCTTAGGGTTTCAAACCTCTCGAAACATCCGCGTCATCGTTCCTCATTTTCCACCAAATGAGGTGCAAAGCACTGATAACTCGCAAACTTTGCCTCGTCTTTGGGACACTTGCCATGTTATTTTGTTCCAATCTAATGAACTCCACTTCCTTCATATGACGAATACTTTCGGGAAAGTACTTGTCATTGAAAAGTTTCAAACGTCTCCCAAGACATGCTAAGTGCTTGGTTTGGATGGACGCTGCACGATTCCCACCAAGATGTCTGCCTCATTACGAACATAAAAAGTGGCGAATGGAACCTTCATTTCCTCCGTGCATCCCAAGACATCGAATATCTTGGTGATTTATTTGACCCACGCCTCCGCCTTTAATTGGATCCGGCTTTCCCCCATTCAGTGGTCCCAACTCTTTGAAATCGCTTGGCCGTGACAAATCGTAATGCGTTGTTATCATTTCCACCATATTTTGTGCACGAGTCTCCTCGTGCGATTTTGCATGAATCGCAAAAAAACTTCTAAACATCCCGTCATTCATCATCCGCTTTCGGCGGCGTTGTTCACGGAGGAACATTCTTGCGTCATTTTGCGTTTTCTTCATTGGTGAGTACAGGTGTTTCCACGATCTCATTTACTCCACTGTTAACATTCTCAGTCGACATTCTCAAATACTGCCATAAAATAAGGGTTAATTAAGGAAATCAACATATCACATAATATCCCTATATATTGACCAACTAACAAATAAGCTTAGGTAGGACACACTAGCGAAGGATTTACTCGTCTCTCCCCTCCTTGTTCTATTCCCCGATTTCCGCCAGAGATCATATCCCTAAGCTTTGATACCAACTGTGATGCCCCCAAAATAGGTATACATCACCCATTTTAGGTTGTCAATAACATGGTATAGAAACAACTACAACTTTATTAATACATCATAAAAACTGTGAGTTTAAATACAAATATTATCTTCTAGACAATATCTATACCCAAATAAATCCTCATCACAATTATTGATACATTATTATACAAAAATGGTGAGGACTACTAAACAACTTCTAGAATCATCATTCCATACCCCGACTAGTACTCGCTACATTCTCGCCTCCTGAGAAGAAAAATGGAACAACAAGGAAAAGGGTGAGCTCAACTAGCCCAGTAAAGAATATTATGACTAAGATAATATAGAAAAAATTATCGTTAGTCTTCAACAGGGAAAAATCGATAAAATACAATGAAATAACAAGTTTCGGATCAATATTCGCAGCGGAAATAATAATCCATAGAAGAGTTACGTAGAGAATGAAATCTACTACTATCTAAGAATTTAAAAGTCCTTCATCAATATTTTATCCTGTAACATCAATCAATATACATCTTGAATCAAATATTCATCTTTTGCACTATAGCCAAAAAGATTCATCGATCGGTCATGTTCATCTCAACACTGTTCATCTTTTACTTTTCGTAACGCCCCCAAAATAGGTCCATTCCATCCAACCCATTCGAGTCGTCAAATATATGGTACGAAAAACAACTACAACTTTATTACAACAATTGTCGTGCAAAATACAACAACACATATCTTTGTGAGTTTGGATACAAATATATACTGAATCAGAAAGTACGTCACAATGACACCTTACATAAAGGTATAGTCAAAAACTGTTTTAGAAATTAGAATCTTTGGGAAGTGCTCAAGAAACCTTCGTATACGGGAGGCCATGCTTTTAGGTTATGGTAGATATCATATGGCCACATAATTATCCTTGGTTGACCCAATAGACCCCAAAGAAAAACGAGAAGATTACTATCGTATTCTTCCCAATGGTGAGTCTTCTCTTGACATATCATTATCTCCACTGTCTCTAATTGGGTATTATACTCCAAACAAACACCAAGATTATATAGGTAGTGCTTGTAAATATACTCAGCAAGTGGATGAGCACAACCATGCCTTATGATAACACGAGTTTGTATGTCATTAGACATCTTGTATGATAGTGACAAAACACCCTTCCAAAGTTGGGTTCGCCTCACCCTATTTAATTCACCAAAAATAACTATTAAATGATGTATAAAATACAACACACTAAAGTCCTCAATAAAATTATTTCCACACTCTTTAGGGAGAACCTCAACAACTATAGACCACCGTTCTATTCCCTTGTTATCCCCATTCAACCCAAATACACTTTTATTACACCGAAAGGAATTGTGAAACAAAAGGGTGAGCACAACTAGCTCAATAAAGAATATTATAACTAAAGATACATAAATTATCAATAGTCTTCATCAATAATAAAAAATCGAGATTTAGAACATATGGTAGATGATAAAACTTTTCAACCATAGTTGCGGTGAACGAAGCAATCCATTAAAAGAGTCAAATAGACTATAAAGTCTATTGTCTTCTCCACGTTAAAAGTCCACCAACAATATTTTATCCTCAGTAACATCAATCAGCAGTTCCTTTCCACAATCATATGAATAACTCATAATCATAATTGTGATTCTAAATTCCTCTTCTCATCCGGGACAAAGATAATTTTCATAACCTTTGTCTTTACCGAAACATCAAATATCATGGTTATACCAAATCACAGCGCCTCGCTCATAATCATACTAATAAATTCATCTTCTTTTCACGGGCGCCAAAGATATTCATCAACAGTTCATCTTTACACTACGGTGCTAAAGATATTCAACAACATGTCATCTTTGCACTACGAGCCAAAGATATTCATCAATAATTCATCTTTGCACTACAGGCTAAAGATATTCAACAACATGTCATCTTTGCATTACGAGCAAAAGATATTCATCAATAATTCATCTTTGCACTACTGAAAGCTAAGATATTCATCAACAAGTCATCTTTGCACTACTGAGCCAAAGATATTCATATATCAAAGAAATACATAATCATTTCAAATTTATATAAACCATAATTATAACCATGTTGATCATTAATTCACCTTTACACTTAAGCTAAAGATATTCAATTATAAATTCAATGGTCATGATCATACTTGTCAACAATTCAACTTTTGCACTCTTCGGCCAAAGAGAACCTATAGTCACGATCATACCAATAATCTACCCATCTTTACACTCAAGTCAAAGAGAAATATCATCATTAGGGTTATAAGAATGTTATATAAAAATAATATAATCAAAACATGGTTTTAATTTCAAGAGTAAGATTCATAAATCAACGATAATTTGGTCGAGAAGAAACCAATTTATCGTGAATAGTACCGTGTTAAATACGTATATAGTATCGTGATACGTGCATAAGAACCTCGACATGAAAAGATAAAGTTTTCATAATAAAATCCATATCAATATTTATAACACCTTAATCCAAATGTTATAAAATCACTTAATAATAACAAAATCTTATTATTCTTAATATTACAACAATATTTAATAATTTCTAAAACTTATAAACAATTTAATTAAATTGTTTGCACTTTACTAATTAATGCATTTAATCATCATAAAATGCCAAACTCATAAGATTTCATCACCAATAATCAAAACCCTCATAAAAAAAATCTGCATATACCTCATATATGATTCTCAAGCCATAAAATCATATTTTCCAATTTTCTTACATCACATTACATATTTAATTTATTTACTCATAACTAAAACATTTTCATGAAAAATACCAAATTAGTTCCAAAAATATTTGTTTTCTGGGATTTAGAAGAATATAGTCCCATATTGAATATATATTTTTCTCAGAATTTTTAAAATTCATTTACTATTTTTCACATGGCCAAAACCATCGAATATTTAAACATTTATCATAAATTGTAATTTTGTCCAAAAATTCTGAAATTAATACGGTATACTGATATTATATAGATGTACTTCCAATAAAAATTTCATCAATTTTAGAGTTAATCACATGGAGTTATAAGTGGTTACTTTTAAAATAGTATTTTCTCATAAAATCCATAACTCCTAATCTATACATCCAAAAATCGCCATTTTTGGACACAATCTACAAAACTCATCAAAATATCATTTCAAATTTTTCCAGAATTTTTGAAGGTCCGAAAAAATACAAAACTGAAAAACATAATCACCCTTAAAAATCCTTTACTATCCCTTACCTCAAAAGAACAGTACTTCTAATTAGAATAACGCTGAACGAACTTGCACCGTATAACAACACTCAAAGTATACTCAAAATACTCACAAGAATACGCTCGATAATATAGAGAGAAAAACTTGATTTACATTGTGATTTTCAATTCTAACCTAAGCACCCTATTTATAGGAAAATGCTTAGAACACCAAAGTAGAAAATTTATTAAATATTATTATATTTTTTCCAAAACTTCATACGCATGTTTTACCATCTGAAAAAATGAAAAATACGTTTTTGTAAATAAAAATAATTAAAACTTT
The DNA here is from genome assembly GCA_020205615.1 of Panax quinquefolius. Lineage (NCBI taxonomy): Eukaryota > Viridiplantae > Streptophyta > Magnoliopsida > Apiales > Araliaceae > Panax > Panax quinquefolius. The sequence continues at coordinate 2,384,811 of JAINUW010000158.1, read as the reverse complement.
CAAAAATCAATTATTTCGGAACTTCAGAACTTTAATAATTCATAATAAATAGTCCTTTTATCAGAAAATTCGAATCTCGCGTGTTTTTATAGGAAATTCAATTCTCTACAACTTTGCAGAAGAAAGGTTTTCCAAATTCCAAACAGAAATTGACCGAAATCCACAAACGGGCGATTTTACAGCTATAATCAAATTTCATCGAATGAATGGGGTCCACCACACAAAAACATGTGTTAATCATTTAATGCCACAAAAATACTCTTCCTCCTCATATACTCACATATCTCACATTCATTATAAAAATATCACCGTTAATATATTATTAAAATAATATATTTAAATGAATTATTTTATCGGAAAAAGATAAAATATTAATTTTCAACAATTGTCACTTTAAAAATTTTCTCCATCTATATCCACATAAAATGAATATTTTCCTTATCATATTAATCAATAATTAATTATTCACAAATAATATTACGTAATCACAATAATGACAACCAGATAGTTCCTGTGGAAAGAGGGGCTTTCCAATAAAGATTTCTCCTTCTTCGGCGTGCGATTAGGTGACCAAACCTCTCCTTGATGTAACTTTCTAGACATTGCCAATAATGTTTTCTAATAATATTATTCAGATAAAATGAATTATTAGCTTGATAATGGAAAATCTTTGTGTAGTGACAATTATTAAAACAACGATAATGTAAAATATCAACGCAAAGAATTATTGAATCAATAAAATAAAATACTTGAATAGTAATTCTTCGTAACAATTATTGAGTAGTGCCTTCTTACGTAAGAATCAATAATTGGTGCAATACAGGTGTGCTCTTTTGTGTTTTAACCAATAGAGAGTATTTTAACAAAGATATTGTGATAACAACTACGCCGTCATTTATAAACAACTTATATTTGTCGTTTTCTTCATCCAATCGCTTTTCGTTATGGGGCCCACACATGGTTGCGCCGTCGTACGAATATTCCCCGACAGAAAGAATATTCCACGACCAAACGAATATTCCCCGACAATAATGAATATTTTATAACCACTTGCTTATTTTGAAAAAATTATATATATCACCCTTAACTTTAACTTTTATCAATTTAACCATTTACTGAATAGTAATTATAAGAAAAATTGAATACTTTTATTTCATAAAATCCGGGGCCTTACAATCTCCCCTCCTTATGAAATTTCGTCCCCAAAAATTTACGTGCACAGTATTTCAAAGAGTTGAGAATACCTTGCTTTCATTTCGATTCTATCTCCCCGTCATCATGATTTCTCCATTGCTTTCGTCTCCTCGTATTTTAGGATATCATTCTAGAATACGACTTCAAAACAAGGGTTAATTTAATAAATTAACATATCACATAATATCCGATATTATGACTGACCAACAAATAAGCTTAGGTAGGACACACTAGCGAAGGATTTACTCATCTCTCCCCTCCTAGTTCTAATCCCGATCTCCGCCAGAGATCATATCCCTAAGCTCTGATACCAAATGTAACTCTGGACACCAACTTTGTGTCAGCACCTCACATTGATTCCTATCAGTTTGCCACCGCAGAAGCCCGGTCCCCTAGGGAGAGTCTGGCTTGGTGCATCCCCCATCAACAGAAGTCACCAGCCAGAGGCTCTCGGGGCTCTTTACTTATAGCTCTGATACCAAATGTAACGCCCCAAAATAGGTCCATTCCATCCAACCCATTCTGAGTCGCCAAATATATGGTACGAAAAACAACTACAACTTTATTACAACAATTGTCGTGCAAAATACAACAACACATATTTCTGTGAGTTTGGATACAAATATATACCAACTCAGAAGACGTCACAATGACACCTTACAAAAAGGTATAGTCAAAAAGCTGTTTTAGAAATTAGAATCTTTGGGAAGTACTCGAGAAACCTTCGTATACGGGGAGGCCATGCTTTTAGGTTATGGTAGATATCATATACCACCGAATTATCCTCGGTTGACCCAATAGACCCCAAAGAAAAACAGTAAGACCCCAACTTATTATTAATGAAATTTAATTTTCTATTTATTATTTTAAAATAGTAAGGGTTGATTTGATTAATGTGGATAGTTAGGGGTAAAATACATAAATATTTCAAAATAAGCAAGTGGTTATAAAATATTCATTGTTGTCGGGGAATATTCATTTGGTCGTGGAATATTAAATCTTGTCGGGGAATATTAAATATTGACGGTAGCTGACCATGTGTAGGCCCCATAACGAAAAAAGCGATTGGATGAAGAAAACGACAAATATAAGTGGTTTAAAAATAACTAGGCGTGGTTATTCTGCGATTATCATCTTGTAAAATACCCGTTGGTTAAAACACGAGAAGCACCACGGTATTGCACCAATTATTGATTCTTACGTGAAGAAGGCACTACTCAATAATGGTTACGATAATTACTTATTCGAGATTTTATTGATTTAATAATTGCTTTGCGTTGATATTTTATATTCTTTGTTGTTTCATAATTGTCATTATACGATATTTTTCATTATCGAAGCAATAATTCATATTATCTGAATAATATTATTAGATAACATTATTGGCAATGTCTAGAAAGTTACATACAAGGAGAGGTTTGGTCACCTAATTACGCTGGCCAAGAAGAAGAAATTCTTATTGAAAGCCCCTCTTTCTAGGAACTGCACAGTTGTCAATATTGTGATTCTCATAATATTATTTGTGAATAATTAATTATTGATTCATATGATGAGGAAAATATTCATTTTATGTGGATATAGATGGAGAAATTTTTTAATGTGACAATTGTTGAAAATTGAAATTTTATCTTTTCGATAAAATAATTCATTTAAATATATTATTATATTTTAGTAATATAATAATGGTGATATTTTTACAACGAATGCAGGATATATGAGTATACAAGGAGGAAGAGTATTTTTATTGCAATAAATGTTTAAAACATGTTAAACATGTCGGTGGACCCCATTTATTGATGAAATTTGATTATAACTTTAAAAAATCGCTTGGTTTGTGGATTTCGATCAATTTTTGTTTGGAATTTGGAAAAATATTCTTCTGCAAAGTTGTAGAGAATTGAATTTCCTATAAAAACTCGCGAGATTCGAATTTTCTGATAAAAGGGATATTTATTATGAATTATTGAAGTTCTGAAGCTCCGAAATAATTGATTTTTGGAAGTTTAAAATATTTAAAATTAGAAAAACGTTTTTTTCATTATGGTGTGTTACACATGTGGGTTGAATGAGCTGAATTTAGTTCTTGGAAGGTTGGCATAGGAAATTTGATTATATATATTATTATTATATTAAATTTTCTACTTTGGTGTTCTAAGCATTTTCCTAAAAATAGGGTGCTTAGGTTAGAATTGAAAATCACACCAAAAATCAAGTTTTCTCTCTATATATTATCGGCGTATTCTTGTGAGTATTTTGAGTATAATTTGAGTATTGCTATACTGTGCAAGTTCAAGTCATAGCCTTTATATCCTGTTTCAAATAGAAGTCTTGATCTTTCGAGGTAAGGGATATTTTTTTTTGTAATGATATTATTTCTTCAATATCATTATGTTGAAATATTGATCCAAAGTTTTATCAAATTTGGAACTTTTGGTGTCGGAGTTACTTTTCACGTGATACTGACTATTCACGATATCTGATCTTATTCAAGAATACTGGCACTATTCATCGAAAAATGAAAAAATTTCTTTTATTCAAAATATCTCATTCTAGATACTAGCTTTGATTGTATCCATGTTTTGATCATTCTTGAATTTTACACTCACCGTAATTATTTTGAGGCATTTTTGGACGTGGATAAAACAAAGTACTTAATCCTTAATCCTTAATCCTTGTCATTTTGTTTCACCGGATTCGTTTCTTTAAAAATATTTTTCATTATCTTCAATCATAAATGATGATATTATGGAATATCTTTGGCACATGTAGTGCAAAGATGAATGATTTCTGAAGAATATCTTTGGCGTAGTGCAAAGATGAACAGTGTTTAGATGAACATGACCCAGTGATGAATATCTTTGGCTCAGAGTGCAAAGATGAATATTTGATTCGGATGTATGTTGATTGATGTTACTGTGGATAAAAGATGAGACGATTTAACTTTTAAATTCATACATAGAAGATAGTAGTTTGCATTCTCTACTTAACTCTTCTAATGAATTATTATTTCATTTCTGAATATTGGTTTAAAAACTTGTTGTCTATTGTATTCTATTAGTTTTTTTTTGTTGAAGACTAATGATAATTTGTTGTATATTATCTTAGTCATAATAATATTCTTTATGGGCTAGTTGAGCTCACCCTTTTCCTTGTTGTTCCATTTTTCTTCTCGGGAGGCGAGAATGTAGCGAGTACTAGTCGGGTATGGAATGAAGGTTCTAGAGAGTTGTTTAGTAGTCCTCACCATTTTGTAAAATAATGTATCAATAAATGTGACGAGGATTTATCTTGAGTATAGATATTGTCTAAAAGATAATATTTGTATACAAACTCATAGTTTTACTTTGTGTAATAATAAAGTTGTAGTTGTTTACATACCATATATTAACACCTCGAATGGGTGATGTATACCTATTTTGGGGCGTCCACGGTTGGTATCGAGCTTAGGATATGATCTTTAGGCGGAGATCGGGAATAGAACTAGGAGGAGAGAGACGAATAAATCCTTCGCTAGTGTGTCCTACCTAAGCTTATTTGTTAGTTGGTCAAGATATAGGGATATTATGTGATATATTGATTTCCTTAATTAACCCTTGTTTTATGACGATGATTTTGAGAATGTCGATGAGAATATTAACAATGGAAATGAGACCGTGGAGACGCTTTGTACTCACCAACGAGGAGAACGTCTGTAACAGTGGCAATGTTCCTCCACATGAACAACACCAATGAAAGAGATGATGAACGAGGGATGTTTAGAAGTTTTTGCGATTCATGCAAAAATCGACGAGGAGAGACTCGTGTTCAAAATATAGGAGGAAATGATAGCAATTCACGGGTTTGTCACAAATGCCCAGCGATTCAAAGAGTTGGGACCACCGAATTTAAGGAAAAGCGATCCGATCATGGCGGAAACATGGGTCAAGCAAATTACCAAGATATTCGATGTCTTGGGATGCACGGAGAACAGAAGGTTCCATTCGCCACCTTTATGTTCCGTGGCGGCGGAAGCTACTTGGGTGGGAGTCTGTGAAGCGTACCCATCCACCGCTTTTCAAAGATGTCTTGGGAGACGTTTGAGAATCGCATTTAATGACAAATACTTTCTGAAAGTGTTCGTCATATGAAGGAAGTGGAGTTTATTAGATCGAGCGTAACAACACGACGGTGTCTCGATGACGAGGCAAAGTTTGCGAGTTATCCAGTTTGCACCTCATTTGGTGGAGAATGAGGAACGTATGACGCGGATGTTTCTTAGAGGTTTAAAACCCATACGTCGATATCTCATTTCTCATAAATTTTCTCTCTATTCGGATGTTGTAAATGGGCTCAATTATTAGAGCGAGATAACGAGTATATGGTCAACGAGGGACCACAACCGAGGATCGTACCGGAGATAACGATCAACAAAATAATGATAACCAAATGGAGAAAGAAACAGACGGACAAAAATGGTAACCACTGGTGGTAATCATAGCCATGAAAATAGAAGAAGCGAGTCGGAGGAGATTTTAAAAGAGGAGATTTAACAACGACCATGTGAAGACGAAGGTCTTAAGAAGAATCGGTTCTAAGGGAGGAGAACGACCACCCATTCATATGCTACAAATGCGAAAAAGAGGGACATATCGATCAAACGCCCACAACAGTTCAAGGTATGCTATAATTGTGGAAAGGAAGGACATATCGCTCGAGATTATGCGATAGCGAAAAACCTAGTTCAATGGGGACGGTGACTCAAAAGACTCGTCCCCGAAAAAGTCAAAGTCAATCGGTTCTGGAAGAGCGTTTGTTGTGGTCGGGTCATAATGCGAGGAACCCAAACGAGGTGATCAAGGTAAGCTATTTATAAATTTTTGCGAAGTTTATACCTTTACTTGATCTCGGTGCTACCCATTCATTTATCTCTCCCGCTTGTGCTCAACGTTTAAACTTGACTCTCGGAGAAATTAGACTTTGACCTATCTGTGGAAACTCCATTAGGAGAAACTTTCATCACATCCAATCGCTTATAAATCTTGTTTGATTCAAGTTGGCACCACCACCTTACCCGTTGACCTTATCTCTTTAAAGATACTTGCTTTTGATGTGATTTTAGGGATTGATTGGTTAACTACTCATCATGCCAAAATTGATTATTTTCGTAAGGTTGTTAGTTTTCATATTCTTAACCAACCCGTTTTGTTATGCAATTCAAGCAACTAAACCATTAAAATCAATCAACGTAATATCTAATCATAAAGCTATTCGTTTATTGAAAAGCGGATGTCAAACTTTCTTAGCCCATGTTATGGATTTGAATAAAGACACGTCAAATTTGAATAATATTCTGTTGTTATTGACTTTCCGACGTATTTCTGAAGAACTTCCGGTCTACCCCGGCGTGAAGTTGAATTCTTTATTGATCTTGAACTTTGTACAAAGCCCATTTCTAAAACCCCATATCGAATGGCTCCTATTGAACTTCAGAGTTAAAGGTCCAACTACGGGAATTGTTGGACATCGATTTCATTCGTCCTAGTACATCTCCTTGGGGTGCTCCTATTTTATTCGTAAAGAAGAAAGACGGGGAGTATGCGACTTTGTATTGACTATAGGGAATTGAACCATGTCACCATCAAGAATAGGTATCCTCTACCTCGTATTGATGACTTGTTTGACCAATTACAGGGGCACAATTCTTTTCAAAATTGATCTTAGATTACGGATATCATCAATTTGAAGATTAGAATCGAGGATATTCCAAAGACGCCTTGAGAACTCGATATGGGCATTATGAATTCTTAGTCATGTCTTTTCGACTAACTAATGCTCCTATGCTTTCATGGATATGATGAACCGAGTATTCAAGGAATATTTGGATCGGTTTGTTGTTGTCTTTATTGATGACATCCTCATATATTCCAAAAGTCGTGAAGATCATGAGCACCATTTGAAATTTGGTACTCGAAAGGCTTCGTGAAAACAAACTATATGCTAAATTGAAGAAATGCGAGTTACGGCTTGAGGAAGTAGCATTTCTTGGGCACGTGGTGTCAAAACATGGAGTATCTGTTGATCCGACGTAAGATTGAAGCAATACAAAGTTAGAGCAAATAGAAGTCGATGGATCAAGTACGTAGTTTTTTGGCTTAGTTTGGTTATTATCGGAGATTCGTGGAAGGGTTTTCTCGAATCACTACTCCATTAACCCAACCTAACTCGGAAGGATACAAAATTTGTTTGGAGCGAAGAATGCGAGAAGAGTTTCCAAGAGCTTAAGAGGAGACTTATTTCGGACTGTTTCTAACAATACCATCTGGTTCGGATGGATTTGTTATCTGACGATGCTTGAGCAAAAGGGTTAGGATGTGTTCTCATGCAACGTGGAAAAGTCATAGCCTATGCCTCGCAACAACTTAAAGAGTATGAGAGGAATTATCCTACTCATGATCTAGAGTTAGCGGCAAGATCGTTTTATTGTAAAAGATATGGAGGCACTATCTATATGGGGAGAAAGTGGAGATATATTCGGACCATAAAAGCCTTAAATATTTCTTCACTCAAAAAAGAACTCAACATCTGGCGGACGACGTTGGCTCGAGCTATTGAAAGACTACGACCACACTATTCATACCATCCTGGAAAAGCGAACGCGTGGTAGGTGCGCCGCGTTGAGTAGAAGATCATATCACGGGAACGAGTGTGATGATGTCAAGTATCGCGTAGAGCCAACTTTAATAGAAAAGTTAAGGTTGCTTTCGAGCCACCGAATCAGGCAGGCCGATGCGTATGATGAAGAAAGAAAGTCAAGAAGGAGCTATTTCCTAAGCAAGAATTGATGAAGAAGGAATACTTCGAGTCCACTCTAGACTTTGTGTTCCTAACGACTCTGATTTGAAGTACAAGATTATGATGGAGGCACATAATACACCATTTGCAATCCATCCTGGAAGTACTAAAATGTATCGTGATCTTCGACATACATTTTGGTGGAACAATATGAAGAGAGAGATTGCAAAGTTTATCTCGATGTGTTTAACTTGCCAACGTGTAAAGGCGGAGCATCTAGTACCTAAGGGTCCGTTGCAACCACTTGAGATTCCGAAATGGAAGTGGGAACACATTACCATGGATTTCGTTATGGGTCTTCCTACGGTTTCTCAAGGCATCAATGCTATTTGGGTTATTATTGATAGATTAACCAAGTCTGCTCATTTGTTGCCGTCACGGAGACTTATTCCTTGAGCGTCTTGCTAGTATATGTACGTGAATGAGATCGTGGTTTGCATGGCATGCCAAGATCCATAGTTTGGGATCGTGACCCAAGATTCACTTCAAGATTTTGGGTTAGCTTGCAAAAAGCTATGGGCACGGATTTGCGATTTAGTTGACATACCATCCCCAAACAGACGACAATCGAGAGGACTATTCAAACTCTTGAAGATCTATTAAGACTCGTGTCCTAGACTTCAAGGGCGCGATTGGGATAAGTATTTACCATTGGTGGAATTCTCCTACAACAACAGTTATCAAGCAAGTATAGGTGTGGCTCCATTTGAAGCATTATATGGACGAAAGTGTCGCTCTCCAATATGTTGGGATGAGGTGGGTGAAGCAACATTGTTGGGACCCGAGTTAAATGCGTATGAGTACCGAAAAGATCCAAATGATTCGATCAAGCAGCAAGATCGATAAAAGAGTTATGCGGATCTTCATCGAAAGGACGTGGAATTTAGTGTAGGGGATCATGTATTATTGCGTGTTGCTCCATGGAAGGGAGTTAGAAGATTTGGGAAGAGAGGAAAGCTCAATCCACGATTTATTGGTCCATTTCAAATTCTTGACCGAGTAGGAAATGTAGCCTATAGACTCGCGTTACCTCCGAGTATGTCTAAAGTGTTCATAATGTGTTTCACATATCTCGTATTAAATAAATATGTGAAAGACCGAACCACGTTATAGAGTTAGAACCGGACGAGATAGGTAGAAGACTTAACGTATGAGGAGGTACTGTTAAGATCTTGGATAGGAAGGAGCATGTCCCTACTGCATGAAAGGTCATACCACAAGTTAAAGTTTTGTGGAGGAATCATGCTATATAGAGAAATGACACAGGGAATTGGAAGCGAAAATGAAAGCGGTATCCTCACCTTTTGAAACACTGTGAGTGCGTCGTCAATTTCGAGGACGAAATTTCATAAGGAGGAGAGGTTGTAAGACCCCAACTTATTATTAATGAAATTTAATTTTCTCTATTTATTATTTTAAAATAGTAAGGGTTGATTTGATTAATGTGGATAGTTAGGGGTAAAATACGCAAATATTTCAAAATAAGCAAGTGGTTATAAAATATTCATTGTTGTTGGGAATATTTGTTTGGTCGTGGAATATTCGTCTCGTCGGGGAATATTAAATGCGATGGCGCGACCGTGTGTGGGCCCATAACGAAAAGCGATTGGATGAAAGAAAACGACAAATATAAGTGGTTTAAAAATAATCTACAGTAGTTATTCTGCAATTAATCTTGTTAAAATACCGGTGGGTTAAAACACACGATAGCACTACGGTATTGCACCAATTATTGATTCTTACGTGAAGGCACTACTCAATAATGGTTACGATAATTACTTATTCGATATTTTATTGATTTAATAATTCTTTGCATTGATATTTTATATTCTTTGTTGTTTCAATAATTGTCATTATACGATGATTTTCATTATCGAAGCAATAATTCATATTATCTGAATAATATTATTAGATAACATTATTGGTAATGTCTAGAAAGTTCATTTAAGGAGGTTTGGTCACCTAATTGCGCACAAGAAGAAAAATTCTTATTGGAAAGCCCCTCTTTCTTGGGAAGCTCACGGTTGTCGATATTGTGATTCTGTAATATTATTTGTGAATAATTAATTATTGATTCATATGATGAGGAAAATATTGATTTTATGTGGATATAGATGGAGAAATTTTTAATGTGACAATTGTTGAAAATTGAAATTTTATCTTTTTCGATAAAATAATTCATTTAAATATATTATTATATTTTAGTAATATAATAATGGTGATATTTTTACAACGAATGTGGGATATATGAGTATCTGAGGAGGAAGAGTATTTTGTTTGCAATAAATGTTTAAAACATGTTAAACATGCTCATGGACCCCATTTATTATTTGAAATTTGATTATAAACTTGTAAAATCGCGCTGGTTTATGGATTTGATTCAATTTTTGTTTGGAATTTGGAAAAACATTCTTCTGCAAAGTTGTAGAGAATTGAATTTCCTATAAAAACTCAAGAGATTCGAATTTTTCTGATGAAAGGGATATTTATTATGAATTATTGAAGTTCAAGCTCAAAATAATTGATTTTGGAAGTTTAAAATATTTAAAATTAGAAAACGTTTTTTCATTATGGTGTGTTACACATGTGGGTTGAATGAGCTGAATTCAGTTCTTGGAAGGTTAGGCGTAGGAAATTTGATTATATATATTATTATTATATTAAATTTTACTGCTTTGGTGTTCTAAGCATTTTCCTATAAATAAGGTGCTTAGGTTAGAATTGAAAATCACACCGAAATCAAGTTTTCTCTCTATATTATCGAAATGTATTCTTGTGAGTATTTTGAGTATAATTTGAGTATTGCTATCTGGTGCAAAGTTCAAGTCATAGCCTTTATATCCTGTGTTTAAATTTAAATCTTGATCTTTCGAGGTAAGGGATATTTTTTTTGTAATGATATTATTTCTTCAATATTATTATGTTGAAATATTGATCCAAGTTTTTATCAAATTTGGAACTTTTGGTGTCGAGTTACTATTCACGTATCGACCTTTATTCACGATATCTGATACTTATTCACGAATCACTGCACTATTCATCGAAAAATGAAAAATTTTCTTTTTAGTCCAAAATATCCGCTACGGATACTAGCTTTGATTGTATCCATGTTTTGATCATTCTTGAATTTTACACCACCGTGATTATTTTTGAGGCATTTTTGGACGTGGATAAAACAAAAGTCTGAATCCTTAATCCTTAATCCTTGTCATTTTGTTTCCTTTGGATTCATTTTTTAAAAATATTTTTCATCATCTTCAATCGTAAATGATGATATTATGGAATATCTTTGGCTTTTGTAGTGCAAAGATGAATGATTTCTGAAGAATATCTTTGGCGTGGTGCAAAGATGAACATGTGTTTAGATGAACATGACTAATCGATGAATATCTTTGGCACATCAGTGCAAAGATGAATATTTGATTCCAGATGTATGTTGATTGATGTTACAGGGATAAAAGATAGACGAAGAACTTTTAAATTCATACATAGAAGATAGTAGTTTGCATTCTCTACTTAACTCTTCTAATGAATTATTATTTTCGCTGCGAATATTGGTTTAAAAACTTGTTGTCTATTGTATTCTATTAGTTTTTTTTTCCTATTGAAGACTAATGATAATTTGTTGTATATTATCTTAGTCATAATATTCTTTACTGGGCTAGTTGAGCTCACCCTTTTCCTTGTTGTTCCATTTTTCTTCTCAGGAGGCGAGAATGTAGCGAGTACTAGTCGGGGTATGGAATGAAGGTTCTAGAGAGAGTTGTTTAGTAGTCCTCACCTTTTTTGTAAAATAATGTATCAATAAATGTGATGAGGATTTATCTGAGTATAGATATTGTCTAGAAGATAATATTTGTATACAAACTCACAGTTTTACTGTTGTAATAATAAAGTTGTAGTTGTTTCTGTACCATGTATTGACAACTCGGAATGGGTGATGTATACCTATTTTGGGGGCGTCACAAAAATGAGAAGATTACTGTCATATTCTTCCCAATGGTGAGTCTTCTCTTGACATATCATTATCTCCACTGTCTCTAATTGGGTATTATACTCCAAACAAACACCAAGATTATATAGGTAGTGTTTGTAAATATACTCAGCAAGTGGATGAGCACAACCATGTCTTATGATAACACGAGTTTGTATGTCATTAGACATCTTGTATGATAGTGACAAAACACCCTTCCAAAGTTGGGTTCGCCTCACCCTATTTAATTCACCAAAAATAACTATTAAATGATGTATAAAATACAACACACTAAAGTCCTCAATAAAATTATTTCCATACTCTTTAGGGAGAACCTCAACAACTATAGACCACCGTTCTATTCCCTTGTTATCCCCGCTCAACCTAGCTACACTTTTATTACCTGAAAGGAATTGTGAAACAAAAGGGTGAGCACAACTAGCTCAATAAAGAATATTATAACTAAAGATACTTAAATTATCAATAGTCTTCATCAATAATAAATCAGAGATTTAGAACATATGGTAGATGATAAAACTTTTCAACCATAGTTGCGGTAGAACGAAGCAATCCATTAAAAGAGTCAAATAGACTATAAAGTCTATTGTCTTCTCCACGTTAAAAGTCCACCAACAATATTTTATCCCTGTAACATCAATCAACAGTTCCTTTCCACATTCATATGAATAACTCATAATCATAATTGTGATTCTAAATTCCTCTTCTCATCCAGGACAAAGATAATTTTCATAACTTTGTCTTTACCCGAAACATCAAATATCATGGTTATACCAAATCACGCCTTCTGCTCATAATCATACTAATAAATTCATCTTTGCACCACGGCCAAAGATATTCATCAACAGATTCATCTTTACACTACAAAGCTAAAGATATTCAACAACATGTCATCTTTGCTACGAGCCAAAGATATTCATCAATAATTCATCTTTGCACTACAAAGCTAAAGATATTCAAGAACAAATATCTTTGCATTACGAGCAAAAGATATTCATCAATAATTTATCTTTGCACTACAGGCTAAGATATTCATCAACAAGTCATCTTTGCACTACGAGCCAAAGATATTCATATATCAAAGAAATACATAATCATTTCAGAATTTATATAAACCATAATTATAACCATGTTAATCAATTCACCTTTGCACTTAAGCTAAAGATATTCAATTATAAATTCAATGGTCATGATCATACTTGTCAACAATTCAACTTTTGCACTACTGGCCAAAGAGAACCTATAGTCACGATCATACCAATAATCTACCCATCTTTACACTCAAGTCAAAGAGAAATATCATCATTAGGGTTATAAGAATGTTATATAAAAATAATATAATCAAAACATGGTTTTAATTTCAAGAGTAAGATTCATAAATCAACGATAATTTGGTCGAGAAGAAACCAATTTATCGTGAATAGTACCCGTATTCGTATATAGTACCGTATATCGTGCATAAGTAACCTCGACATGAAAAGATAAAGTTTCATAATAAAATCCATATCAATATTTATAACACCTTAATCCAAATGTTATAAAATCACTTAATAATAACAAAATCTTATTATTCTTAATATTACAACAATATTTAATAATTTCTAAAACTTATAAACAATTTAATTAAATTATTTACACTTTACTAATTAATGCATTTAATCATCATAAAATGCTAAACTCATAAGATTTCATCACCAATAACCAAAACCCTCATAAAAAAAATCAGCATATACCTCATATATGATTCTCAAGCCATAAAATCATATTTTCCAATTTTCTTACTTCACATAACATATTTAATTTATTTACTCATAACTAAAACATTTTCATGAAAAATACCAAATCGGTTCAAAAATATTTGTTTTCCGGGATTTAGAAGAATATAGTCCCATATTGAATATATATTTTCTCGAATTTTTAAAATCCATTTACTATTTTTCACATGGCCAAAACCACCAGAATATTTAAACATTTATCATAAATTGTACTTTTGTCCAAAAATTACAAAATTAATACTATCTATCTTGATATTATATAGATGTACTCCCAATAAAAATTTCATCAATTTTAGAGTTAATCACATGGAAATTCAATTCTCTACAACTTTACAGAAGAAAGTTTTTCCAAATTCCAAGCAGAAATTGACCGAAATCCATAAACGGGCGATTTTACAGGCTATAATCAAATTTCAGTCAAGAAATGGGGTCCACCGACACACAAAACATGTGTTAATCATTTAATGCCACAAAAATACTCTTCCTCCTCATATACTCACATATCGCACATTCATTATAAAAATATCACCGTTAATATATTATTAAAATAATATATTTAAATGAATTATTTTATCAAAAAAAGATAAAATATTAATTTTCAACAATTGTCACTTTAAAAATTTTCTCCATCTATATCCACATAAAATGAATATTTTTCTTATCATATTAATCAATAATTAATTATTCACAAATAATATTACAGAATCACAATAATGACAACCAGGCAGTTCCCAGGAAAGAGGGGGCTTTCCAATAAAGATTTCTCCTTATTGGCGCGTAATTAGGTGACCAAACCTCTCTTTAGACATAACTTTCTAGACATTGCCAATAATGTTTTCTAATAATATTATTAGGATAAAATGAATTATTGCTTCGATAATGGAAAATACCGTGTAGTGACAATTATTAAAACAACGAAGAATATAAAATATCAACGCAAAGAATTATTGAATCAATAAAATAAAATCTTGAATAGTAATTCACGTAACAATTATTGAGTAGTGCCTTCTTACGTAAGAATCAATAATTGGTGCAATACCGCAGGTGTAATTCTTGTGTTTTAACCACCAGTATTTTAACAAGATTAATTGATGAATAACTACTCTGGCCATTTATAAACAACTTATATTTGTCGTTTTCTTCATCCAATCGCTTTTCAGTTATGGGGCCCACACACGGGTCATTACCGTCGTCGCATTTAATATTCCCCGACGTAAAGAATATTCCACGACCAAACGAATATTCCCAGACAATAATGAATATTTTATAACCACTTGCTTATTTTGAAAAAAATTATATATATCACCCTTAACTTTAACTTTTATCAATTTAACCATTTACTGAATAGTAATTATAAGAAAAATTGAATACTTTTATTTCATAAAATCCGGGGCCTTACACTACGGGCTAAAGATATTCATTATAAAATCATTTATCTTTACACTATAGGCCAAAGATATTCAGTAATATCATCATTTAGGACCGAGGATGATGAAAAATATTTTAAAGGGAACGAATCCAGTGAAACAAAAGAATAAATATTAAGGATTCGTATTTCAGCTATTTTATGTCCAAAAATACCTCATAAATAATCATAGTGGAGTAAAATTCAAGAATGATCAAAACATGGATACAATCAAAGCTAGTATCTATAATAGATATTTTGGATGAAAAACAAAATTTTGATTTTTCTATGAATAGTGCCGTATACGTGAATAGTAACCCCGACACAAAAAGTTCCAAATTTGATTAAAATTTCAGATCAATACTTCGGCATAATGATATTGAAAGAAATAATATCATTTAAAAAAACAATAATATCCCTTACCTCGAAAGAATAGTACTTCTAGTTGAAACATCGGATATATGCTATGACTTGAACTTGCACTGTATAGCAACACTCAAAGTATTAAAATACTCACAAGAATACGCTCAATATATCGAGAGAGAAAGAGAGAGAAATCTTTAGTTTCTGGTGTGATTTTAAATTCTAACCTAAGCACCCTATTTATAGGAAAATGCTTAGAACACCAAAGCAGAAAATTTAATAAATTATTAATATTTTCAAATTATATTCCTACGCACACCACACCAGACCAAAATCATCAGCCAAAACATGTGCCAACATCCCAAAAACGTCTTTGTTACATAAAATATTTTAAATTTCCAAAAATTAATTATTTCGGAACTCCAAAACTTCAATAATTCACAATAAATAGCCCTTTTATCAGAAAAATTCGAACCTCATGTCTTTTCCATAAGAAATTTCATTATCTACAATTTTGCAAAAGAAAGTTTTTCCAAATTCTAAACAGAAATTGACCGAAATTCATAAACGGGCAATTTTACAAGCTATAATCAAATTTCAGTCAAGAAATGGGGTCTACCGACACACAAAACATGTGCTAATTATTTAATGCCACAAAAATACTCTTCTTCCTCATATACTCATATATCCCATATTCATTGTAAAAATATCACCATCAATATATTATTAAAATAATATATTTAATTGAATTATTTTATCAGAAAAAGATAAAATATTAATTTTCAACAATTGTCACATTAAAAATTTCTCCATCTATATCCACATAAAATCAATATTTTCCTCATCATATAAATCAATAATTAATTATTCACGAATAATATTACGTAATCACAATCTTCGACAACCAGTGCGGTTCGGGATAGAGGGGCTTTCTAATAAGGATCTCTCCTTACTGGCGCGCAATTAGATGACCTAACCTCTCCTTAGACAGAACTTTCTAGACATTGCCAATAATGTTATCCAATAATATTATTCGGATAATATGAATTATTGCTCAGATAATAGAAAATCTTGTAGTGACAATTATTGAAACAACAATAATATAAAATATCAACGCAAAGAATTATTAAATCAATAAAATAAAATCTTTGAGCGATAATTACTTTGTAACAATTATTGAGTAGTGCCTTCTTACGTAAGAATCAATAATTGGTGTAATACCGCAGTGTACTTCTTGTGTTTTAACCAAGATATTCCAACATTATTAATTGATAATAACTACGCCTAGTTATTTATAACCAACTTATTCTTGTGCGCTTTCTTCATCCAATCGCTTTTCAGTTATGAGGCCTAATATTTTAACGTAGTCGTCGAATATTTAATATTCCCGACAATGAGAATATTCCACGACTAAACGAATATTTTATAACCACTTACTTTGACTATTATTATTATTATTATTATTATTATTATTATTATTATTATTATTATTATTATTATTATTATTATTATTATTATTATTATTATTATTATTATTATTATTATTATTATTATTGTTATTATTATTATTAGTACTATTATTATTATTATTATTATTATTATTATTATTATTATTATTATTATTATTATTATTATTATCATTACTACTATTATTAGTATCATCGATTACTACTATTATTATTATTACTTTATTATTGTTATTATTATTATTAGTACTATTATTATTATTATTAGTACTATTATTATTATTATTATTATTTTGATTATTATTATTATTATTATTATTATTATTATTATTATTATTATTGTTATTGTTATTATTATTATTATTATTATTATTACTGTTATTGTTATTATTATTATTATTATTATTATTATTATTATTATTATTATTATTATCTTAATTTAAGAAAACATTTTAATAGTCGTTGCAAAAAGTTTTATAAAATATGGAACGAAAATAAAAATTGTTGCCAATAAATGTGGTCCATATTAGGCAATGAAATATAACAACAAAAAAACTTTCGTTGCCCACGATGAAGAGAAATCAATTGGTTAGAAATTTTGTAACGAATTTCTAGTGAATTTTGTTTCCAAATTTTGTAACTACATATGAATTTCGTTGCAAAAAGTGAAAGTCTGACACAATTTGCAACGAAAGACAAGTTTCGTTGCTAAACATACACTTTTAGCAACGACTTATGAAGTCGTTGCCTGAAAAATCGTTACTAAAGCCCCATTTTTAGCAACAAAAAAACTTTCGTTGCCCATGATGACGGAAAGCAAGTGGTAGAAAATTTTGCAAATCAATTTCTAACGAAATTTTTTTCCTTGATGAATTAGCAACAAAATTTTGCAACCACTTATGAATTTTGTTGCAAAAAGTAAAAGCCTGACACAATCTGCAACGAAGGACAAATTTCGTTGCTAAACATATACTTTTAACAACGACTTATAAAGTCGTTGCCCGAAAAATCGTTGCTAAAGGCCCATTTTTTTGTAGTGACATAATCTATATACTCCCTCTTTTGCACGTTAACTCATCCCCCCCCCCCATTTCCTGATATTTCATTTCTCCCACCCATCTCATTTTTCCATACGTGGGCCCCACATGTGGTCCCCACCTTTATAATATAGAAAAATTTTCTACCGATTATTTTGAAAAATGGGTAAATGGGGGTCCATAAAATAAGCAAAATTTACATCAAAGACTTCATAAAAAAAATCCCCTCAACATTTTTAACAACATATATCATCATTATTATAATTCACAATATTAATCGACCAGGTCATTCCCAGGAAAGAGGGGGCTTTCCAATAAGGATTTCTCCCTATTGGCGCGTAATTAGGTGACCAAACCTCTCCTTGACAGAACTTCTAGACATCGTTAATATTGCAAATAATAATATTAATAACTCAGTCATCTAAATTATTGATTTAATAATATATAAAATATCGACAATAATTGAATCAAATAATGTGAGATACTATGCCAAAATT
Organism: Panax quinquefolius; assembly: GCA_020205615.1. NCBI lineage: Eukaryota > Viridiplantae > Streptophyta > Magnoliopsida > Apiales > Araliaceae > Panax > Panax quinquefolius. The sequence goes on along the minus strand of JAINUW010000158.1, from coordinate 2,366,252 downwards.
ACTGTAGCAATAGTTGAACAAAACTGAGTGACTTCTCACGTAAGCATCAATAATCAATACCGTGTGCTACTATGTAACCACGCGTATTACTGTACTTTTACTACCGAGTAGTTTAACAGTATTAATGGTAAAAGTTCTGTCGCTATTTTCAATAAAATATTTTTGTCATTTTCTCAATCCAATACTAATTCTGTTGTGGGGTCCACCAATGATTGCGCCGTCGTACGAATATTCCCTGTTAAAACGAATATTCCCGACCAATCGAATATTATAAAACAACTTGCGTACTTTGCAAAATTTATAAATATTACCCATAACTATAACATTATATCAAATTCATTCCATAATTTTTAAAAATGATATTTATTGAAAAATTATCTTTATTTATAAAAGTTGGGGTCTTACAATCTCCCCTTCGTATGAAATTTTGCCCTCGAAATTAGGGTACGTACCTGGTATGTCGAAGAGGTAAGGATACCTTGATTTCATTTCAGATTCTAACTCCCAGGTCATTTTCTCAACATCGTGGTTCCTCCATATAACTTTGACTTAAGGTATAACCTTGGAGCGTAGAATATGTTCCTTCTTATCCAAGATTTGAACAGGAACCTCTTCATACGTTAAATCTTCTGCTATTTCGTCTGGTTCTAACTCAATAATGTGGTTCGGGTCTTTCACATATTTACGTAACATGGATATATGAAAAATGTTATGAACACGAGACATACTTGGCGGTAAAGCGAGTCTATACGCCTACGGCCCTACTCGATCGAGGATTAAAAATGGGCCAATGAATCGAGGATTGAGCTTTCCTCTCTTTCCAAATCTCGTAACTCCTTTCCATGGAGCAACATGTAACAACACATGATCTCCAATATCGAATTCCATGTCCTTTCGATGAAGATCAACATAACTCTTTTGTCGGTCTTGTGAGGTTTTTATACGTTGTCGAATCGTTTAAATCTTTTTCGTAGTCATACGTACCAACTTCGGTCCCAACAACGTTGTTTCACCCACCTCATCCCAGCATACTGGAGAACGACACTTTCTTCCATATAACGCCTCGAATGGAGCCATGCCAATACTTGCTTGATAACTGTTGTTGTAGGAAAACTCCACCAACGGTAAGAACTTGTCCCAACTTCCCTTGAAGTCAAGGACACATAGTCTTAATAAATCTTCAAGAGTTTGAATAGTCCTCTCTGATTGTCCGTTCGTTTGAGGATGATATGTCGAACTAAATCGTAAATGCGTGCCCATAGCTTTTTACTAACTAACACAAAATCTTGAAGTGAATCTTGGGTCTCGATCAGAAACTATGGATACTGGCATACCATGCAATCTTACAACCTCGTTTATGTACATACGAGCAAGGCGTTCAAGTGTATAAGTTTCTCGTATTGGTAAGAAATGAGCAAACTTGGTCAATCTATCAACAATGACCCAAATTTCATCTATGCCTTGAGAAGCCTTGGGAAGACCAGTAACGAAATCCATGGTAATGTGCTCCCATTTCCATTCTGAAATATTAAGTGGTTGCAATGGACCTTTTGGTACTTGATGCTCTACCTTGACTCGTTGATAAGTTAAACACCTTGAGATAAACAACGCTATCTCTCTCTTCATATTGCCCCACCAAAATGTATGTCGAAGATCATGATACATTTTGGTACTCCCAGGATGGATTGCAAACGGTGTGTTGTGCGCCTCCATCATGATTTTATACTTTAAATTAGGGTCGTTAGGAACATAAAGTCTAGAGTTGACTCGAAGTATTCCTTCTTCATCGATTCTTACTTCCGGCATAGCACCTTCTTATACTTTCTTCCTCATATTCATCAGCTCCAGGTCTGTAGCTTGAGCAACTTTAACTTTATCGATTAAAGTTGGTTCCACTCGTATATTCACCATCATCACTTGGGTCTCTGGAGTCTTTATCTCTATCTTCATCCTTTGCAAGTCATACAAAATGGGCCTTTGCGTTGACAATATCGCTTTTCATTCCGCATATGATCTTCTACTCAATAAATCGGCTACCATTTCGCTTTTCTAGGATGGTATTGAATGGTATGATCATAATCTTTCAATGAGTTCAAGCCAACGTCATTTGTCGCATGTTGAGTTCCTTTTGAGTGAAGAAATATTTGAGGCTTTTATGATCCGTAAAGATCTCCACTTTTCCCCATACAAGTAATGCCTCCAAATTTTAAGTCACGAAGACAACAAATTGTCAACTCTAGATCATGAGTAGGATAATTCCTCTCATATTCTTTGAGTTGTCGAGAGCATAGGCTATGACTTTCCCATGTTGCATGAGAACACATCCTAACCCTTTGCTGAAGCATCATTTGTAGATGACAAATCCCTCAAGGCAGGATGGTATTGTCAGAGCAGTCTTTGAAATACGTCTTCTCTTGAGTTCTTGAAAACTCTTCTCACATTCCTCGTTCCAACCGAATTTTGTATCTTTCCGAGTCAGCTGAGTTAATGGAGTAGCGATTCGAGAAAACCCTTCTACGAATCTCCGATAATAACCGGCTAAGCCGAAAATCTACGTGCTTGTCCTTGATTTAGGTTGTTCCCAGCTTTGAATGGCTTCAATCTTTGCCGGGTCAACAGATATTCCATGACTTGATACCACGTGCCCAAGGAATGCTACTTCCTCAAGCCAGAACTCGCATTTCTTTAACTTGGCATAAAGCTTATATTCATGAAGCTTTTGGAGTATCAGCCTCAAGTGTTGCTCATGATCTTCACGGCTTTTGGAATAAATAAGGATGTCATCAATAAAGACGACCACAAAGTGATCCAAATATTCCTTGAATACTCGGTTCATCATATCCATGATGGCAGCAGGAGCACTAGTTAATCCTAAAGATATAACTAGGAATTCATAATGCCCGTATCGAGTTTTGAAAGCCGTCTTTGGAATGTCATCGGTTCTAATCTTCAATTGGTGATATCCGGAATGAAGATCAATCTTTTAAAAGAATTTGGCGCCTTGCAACTGGTCAAATAGGTCATCAATACGTGGCAATGGGTACCTATTTTTGATGGTGACATGATTCAACTCCCGATAATCAATACAAAGTCGTATACTACCGTCTTTCTTTTTCACGAATAGAACAGGAGCACCCCAAGGAGACGTACTTGGACGAATGAAACCGATGTCTAACAATTCCTGCAGTTAGGTCTTTAACTCCTGAAGTTCAATAGGAGCCATTCGATATGGGGCTTTGGAAATAAATTTTGTACCGGGTTCAAGGTCAATACAAAATTCAATTTCACGCTCTGGGGGTAGGCCAGGAAGTTCTCCAGGGAATACGTCAGGAAATTCATTAACAATAGATATATCATTCAAAACTGACATATTTTTGTTTAGATCCGTGACATGAGCTAAGAAAGCTTGACATCCGTTTTTCAATAAACGAATAGCTTTATGGCTTGAGATGACAGTGATTGATTTTAATGGTTTGGTTGCTTGAATTCACATAATAGGTTGGTTAGGAATATGAAAGCTAACAACCTTACGAAAATAATCAATTTTTGCATGATGAGTGGTTAACCAATAATTTTTTAGAATTACATCAAATGCAAGTATTTTCAATGAAATAAGATCGACAGGTAATGTGAGGGTACCGATTTGAACCAAACAAGACTTATAAACAGTGGATGTAATGAAGGTTTTTCCCAACGGAGTTTCAACAGATAAGTCAAAGTCTAATTTCTCCGGAGTCAAATTTAAACGTTGAGCGCAAGTAGGAGAAATAAAAGAATGGGTAGAACCGGTATCAAATAAGGTATAAACTTCGTCAGAGTTTATGATAAGCTTACCTGTGATGACCTCGTTCGGGTTCCTTGCTTTCTGGGAGGTCACGACAAATGCTCTCCCTTGCACTACTGCCTTTGACTTTTTTGGGACTTCCTTTGGTGCCTCCATTCTAGATGTACTTGTCTTCGTTAAATGACAAAATTGGGCTAGGTGACCTTCTCTTCCATAATTATAACATGCTTTGGAAGGCATCACGCAGTTTGGACTGATGTGTCCCTCCCCTCCGCATTTGAAGCATATGATAGGTGGTCGTTCTCCTTCCTTAACAACGGGTCTTTGAATCTTCGACGTCTTTCCATCATTGTTGAATCTCCTCTTCTTGAAATGTCCATTCTTATTGTTTTGGCCATGATTACCACCGAAGTGGTTACCATTTACGCATGTTGATTCCTCCACGCTTATTGTCACCACTTCGATGATCGCTATCACTAGTATTATCATTTTCTTGCATTTGCTCTCTTTTTGGTTGGGTTGACTCATTATCGCGTTCCAATAAGCGAGCCCTATTAACAACATCCTGAATACAAACACGGTTTATGAGAGATAAGATATTGGCGTATCTTGGGTTTCAAACCTCTTAGAAACATTCACGTCATTCTCTCCTCATTATCAACCAAATGGGGCGCAAACCGGACAACTCGACAAACTTGGCTTCGTCTTTGCGACACGGTCATGTTGTTTTGCTCCTCGACAATGAACTCTACCTCTTTCATGTGACAAATACTTTCGGAAAGTACTTGTCGTTGAACAATTCTTGGAACTTCTCCTAAGTCATCTTCAGTGCGGCAGGTTGAGTACGCTTTACAGATTCCCACCAGTAATTTTCCTTTGCACGCAACATGAAGGTGGCAAAGGGAACCTTTTGCTCCTCAGAGCATCCCAAGACATCGAATATCTTTTAGATCTTCTTTATCCACGTCTTCGCCTTAAGTGGTTTTGGCTCTCCAAAAAACTCCGGTGGTCCCAGTTCCTTGAACTGCTTAGCGGTGACCATCCGAGAGTTGCCAGTGTTTCCACCTGCATTTTGGACAGGATCCGCTCTTGCCTGATGTTGCATGAATTGCATAAAGCCTCTGAATATTCCATCGTTCATCATCTGGTCAGTGTTGTTGTTTGCCTGAGGATTGTTGCCTTCCTGATGCACATTATCCTTATTATTGATCTGTGGAGACTCAACGGTCTCCTGTGCTCCATTGATGTTCTTAACATTCTCAGATGCCATTTTCAAACACTGCCACATAACAAGGGTTAATTAACATATCACATATTATCCCTATACTCTGACCGACCAATTAATTATCAAATAAACTTAGGTAAGTCATACTAGCGAAGGAATTCCCGTCTCTCCCTCCTAGTTCTTGTCTCACATCTCACCGGGATCATATCCTAAGCTTTGATACCAACCAATGACGCCCAAAAAATAGGTATACATCACCCATCTTATACATGGTACAAAATACAAATAAAAACTTAATTATACAACTGTTGTATAAAATACATCAAAACATATGCTATGAGTTTTAATACAATTATTGTCTTCTAGACAATATCCACTCTCAGAATAAGTCCTCATTACATTTATTGTCACACTATTTAACAAAATAGTGAGGACTACTAATACTATCATCTGGACCGTCACTCCGTTCCCCGACTAATCCCGATTCGTTCTCATTTCACAAGAGAACAAAGAAATAAAGGTGAGCTCAACTAGCCCAAGAAGAAATATTATGACTAAGATAATGCAGAATAAATTATCATTAGTCTTCAACAATGTTAAACTGATAAAATACAATAGACATCAAGTTTAACTGCAGCGGAACAAGCAATCCATTAAAAGAGTCAAGTATAGAATAAAATCTACTATCTTTTATGATTTAAAAGGTTTTACATCACTTTTATCGCTGGGACTCAGCTTAATAAATAATCCATATCATCTCTGCACTACGACCAAGGATATTCATTAGTATCACAACCACAAATTATCCATGCACTACGGGCCAAGGATATTCGTGTATTCATCAATGGTCATGATCATGCCAACAACTGTCCATCAATGCACTACGGGCCAATGAGGACTTTTACCACATCATTTGTAACATTACGGTCTTGATTACACCGAATAATCCCTGGTCATAATCATACCAAGTCCATCTATGCACTACAGGCCACATATGACTTTCAAAAAATATAAACATGAGGATAATGACAATGATATAAGAATTCAATAAAACAAGTTCAAGAATTAATTTATTCAGGAATTAATAACGTTCAAATTGTCAACATGATACTTCTTTGTAGAGTAAAATTCAAGAATGCTCAGAAGAATATTTCCATGAAAAGATACTGGATGAAGCGCAAATATCAAGGATATTCCACTAATTTCATGGAGTATAGAAGTAAAAACTTTAACCAACTAAGTATAATAAAGAATGGAATAACAAAAGAAATCACTAGGCATGCGGTGCTTGCCATAGATTAAGTTATTCCAATGAATAATAAATAACGTAACCGTGTCAAAGAAATTACAACGACGACGGGATGTTCCAACGAATAATAATAAAAATAGAACTAGGTCTGCATAAAATGCATGCACGGATATTCCAATGAATAATAAAGATTTTAACCAGTCCCACAGAAAAATGCACGCATGACGAGGATATTCGGGATATTCCAATGTAATAATAAAGATTTAAAACCAGTCCGGCGTAAAAACGCATTGCGACGAGGATATTCCAACAAAATAATAAAGGATGGAATAACGTAAGAATTTCACCAAGTATAGGGTAGCAGCATGATCTGAGTTATTCAATGAATAATAAATAATGGAATAACAGAAGTTCTCTTCATGAATACAAAAGAAATAATCCGTAAAAGAAACTGGATATAGAAGTAGTGAAGTAGCAGAATACTTTTCTTCTTTCTCTCTATAGTTTCTCTCTCTAGAGTTTCAGTGAATTCGTAAGAAATAATGAAGGAATGAGCTTCTATTTATAGAAGAATGGATCGAATAGTAACTAATTCTTGAACGGTCCAGATTGATTGACTTTTAAACGGACGGTCCAGATTGGTTTACTATAAAATAAAATCTTTTAAATAATATATATATATATATTATATATATATACACATTATATATATAACATTAGTCACGGGTTATAAACCCCGTGAACTTTGCCTGCCAAACAATCAACTTTTTACATATATATAAATATAATAATAATAATGATTGTACTCCTTCCCTGCCAATATCAAATTCTTCTCTTTTTTTTCTCCACCAAAGTCCACTATCACCAATTATATATATATATATAAAAGTACTTCCCTTAATTCCACACATGCAAAAATCAATTATATATATGCATAATCTATATACTCCCTCTTTTGCACGTTAACTCATTCCTCCCCCCATTTCCTGATATTTCATTTCTCCCACCCATCTCATTTTTCCATACGTGGGCCCCACATGTGGCCCCCACCTTTATAATATAAAAATTTTTTCTACCGATTATTTTAAAAAATGGGTAAATGGGGGTCCATAAAATAAGCAAAATTTACATCAAAGACTTCATAAAAAAAATCCCCTCAACATTTTTAATAACATTTATCATCATTATTATAATTCACATTATTAATCGACCAGGTCGTTCTCAGGAAAGAGGAGGCTTTCCAATAAGAATTTCTCCCTATTGGCGCGCAATTAGGTGACCAAACCTCTCCTTGACAGAACTTCTAGACATCGTTAATATTGCAAATAATAATATTAATAACTCTGTCATCTCAATTATTGATTTAATAATATATAATATATTGACAATAATTGAATCAAATAATGTGAGATACTATGCAACAATTCTCAGAGCAATAATTGAACAAAAGCGGTGACTTCTCACGTAAGCATCAATAATCAATACCGTATTACTACTATGCAACCAAGCGTATTCGTACTTTTATTATTACAAGAGTAGTTCAACAGTATTAACGGTAAAACTTCCGCTGTTATTTTCAATAAAATATTTTTGTCGTTTTCTCAATCCTACAATAATTCCGTTGTGGGGTCCACCAATGATTGCGCCGTCGTACGAATATTCCCTGTTAAAACGAATATTCCCGACCAATCGAATATTATAAAACAACTTGCGTACTTTGCAAAATTTATAAATATTACCCACAACTATAACATTATATCAAATTCATTCCATAATTTTTAAAAATGATATTTATAGAAAAATTATCTTTATTAATAAAAGTTGGGGTCTTACATTTATTATGCAAACATGCTTCGCATGTTAATTAATATGACGCGCAATTTATATATATATGTGCATGCACGCTAAACAAGATGAGACAAATTAATAACAAAACCCTAAAATATTTTATATTAAGTTGTAACGTTCAAAGATATTTGGAATATCGAACGTCGCCTTCTAGCATGATAGAAACAATAGAGTATTGAATATTTAATATGAGTTTGTTGTGCACACACAAGGCAAGTATTAAATATTTAAGATGTTGTTTTTATTACATATGATGTTTATAAGGAATTGAACATTACTGCTTTGTTGTGCACACACAAGGGCTGTAGTTTTCTCTTCACTTATATGGAAATGCTGGTTCTGAATTAACTTAAATCATTTTAGTTCGGATGTGCACACACTTGACCATTATGATATAAGAGGCAAAATACAAAGGAGTTACATAGTTGATGTAATTGACAAGAGTTGTCTACCTATTTATTTATATATAGTTTGTTGTTCACACACAAGGCTATATACATTTGAAATGAGATCCTTATTCTCACTAGCATATCTTTAATTAGATATTGCCGAACTATATATATTGAGGGTAATATAGTTTGAAGAAAATAGTGGGAGATACCAATTTAAAATAAGACCTAATTTATTTTGGTAATTAATAAAAGAATGTATGCTAAAATGTTGTTAATTAAAAATTCATCTATAGAATTTTACAATGTCTAAATTACTATCACTGTGAAGCATATTAGATGCTATTTAACCAAACCGAATTAAATGGATTGGTTAAGGAATTTGAGAATAGTTCTCATGGCTTAAAAGCTATCTTATGTCCTTACTACGCCTATCCCTGCAATGGTTGAAGACAATGCCTCTGAGGAAGAGATTGCTACTTTTAGAAAGTGACAAGATGATGCACAATTGGCTCAATACATCATGCTCGTATCCATGAGTAATGAGCTTCAGCGTCAGCTTGAAACTATGGATGCTCCTACTATACTCATGCACGTCAAGTAGTTGATGGTGAGGAAAGTAGGACTGATAGATATCAGATATCTAAGGAGCTCTTCCGATCTAGAATGACCGATAACACAATAGTACAGATAAAAGTCCTTAAAATTATCAATTTGATTGATCAATTAGGATAATAGGTTTTGTCATGGATGGAGAGTTGAGCCAAGATTTGATCTTACACTCACTCACGGACTCCTTTCACAATTGTTGTGAATTTTTCATACGAACAAGCTAGATATCAGCCTCGCTGATTTTCTTAACATGTTGAAAAATGTTGAGAGTCACTTTCCAACCAAGAAAGACCATGTCTTACTGGTAGGGGCCAAAGGATCTTCTGAAAAGAAGAACGATTCAAAGAAGGTAAATAGAAAGGCAAAAACAAAGGATAATAATAACAAAACTGATACGGATAACAAAGGAGTTTGCTTCCACTGCAATAAGCCTAGACACTGGAAAGAAATTGCAAGAAGCATTTTGCAGAGGCTAACCAAAAGACACTTAGTGAAGTATCGGTTACAATTACAATTTTGTTTATGATTTAAAATAAATTTTTCTTTAAGTCAATGATCTACTTGGGTATTCGATACTGTCTTTGGTAATCATAAATATAGATTTATAAAGGGACCAAGTAGAAGTAGAAAGCTAAACAATGGATAAGTAATCCTATGTCTGGTAAATGAAGCGAAGGTTGTTGCATCAGCCATATGAACTTATAGTTTAGCACAGCCTACGGGCAAGTCTATTAAGTCAATAAGTTGTTATTGTATTCCAATTCTCATTGGAAACATTATTTCCATTTTATTGTTGGACAATGAAATCTTTGGTATTATATTTAAGAACAATTGTTGTTCTATTTATAATAATAATAATAATAATAATGTTTTGTATAGAACTGGAATATTATTTAATGGATTTATTATACTTGACTTACATGTAAAAAATTATTTTGCAAATTGAACAAACTAGTATAAGAAAAGGCGACGATCATTCAAAGAGTTGAATGTGTGTATTTGTTGAAATACAAGTGTGAATTATTTAAAAGTTTCAAAGAATTCAGAAGTGAAACAAATTGGTAAAGTATTAGGATTCTTTGATCTGATCAAGGAATAAATACTTGTGCAATGAGTTTCTAGATCATCTCAAATGGTTTTCTCACAATGGACACCTACTGATACGCAATAATTGATTGATGTATCTGAAAGGAAAAATCGTACCTTATTGGACATGGTGCAGTCCATAATGATTTTACCAACAATTCCAATATCCCTTTGGGGTCATGCCCTAGAAATGGTTGCATATCTACAAAAAGGTAACCTCAAAATCCGGCCCCAAGACTCCATAAGAGTTATGGATAGGGAGGATTCCTAATCTTAAGTATGTTCAGATAAGGGGTTGTCCAACTTATGTGAAAAAGGTTTCAAAGGATAAGCTTGGGACAAGATTTGACATGTATAAATTTGTGGGACATCCTAAAGTAAGTTTAGGGTATATGTTCTGTAATCCTACTTAGCAAAAGGTGTTTGTTGCGAAACACGCAACCTTTTAAGATAAAGGTGTTTATCATTAAAAGGGCTAGTGGGAGGATAATAGATCTTAAAGAGTTCAAGAACCACAAAAACACTATAAGTCAAATAAAAGGAAACTATAGATAGACCTATTGTACCACAACCGAATCATAAATCTGGAATAGTACCGAAGATACCTAAGAGGTATGGATTCAACATAGATGATGATGAGGTACACATCATAGAAGATGATGATCCAGTTACATACGATGAGGTAAGAATTGTAGACACTCAGATAAATGGATTGAAGCAAGCTTCTTAAAATGGAACATTTGTTTTGATGAAACAAATCAAAAGAGTTTGATTTTATCACAAATAAGAATGAACCTAGTATGTACAAAAGGGTCAATGGGAGCTCCGTGACATTTCTAATATTATATGCTGATATACTATAGATAAGGAATAACATACCAATGCTACAATTAGTAAAGATAAAGTTGTCTAAAAATTCCTCCATGAATAATTTGGGAAGAATATCTTAATTGGGGATACAAATCTATATAGATAGATTTAATAGGATGTTCGACTTAACTCAAGGAACGTATATTCATTTGATGCTAAAGTCGTTTAGCATGGAAAACTCCATGGGGTGTCTCATGTTGATGAGCCCTGGAGTGTATCTCTCTTAATAGTCCCCAGAGACTCCATAAAAGAGAGATTGCATGAGTGACAATCATGTATACAATGAAATATACGAGACCTAAGGTTGATCGATCATATTCTGGAGAAGATCACTGTAAGAAAGTGAAAAACATCTTAAAGTACTTTATCGGCACTAAGGATGTGATCATATTCATGGCGGGTCTGAATTAAAACTAGATGGCTTAACAGACTCAAGTTTTTTAGACAGACCAAGATGACAGAAAATCCACTTTAAGGTAAAGCGTTACCTTGAACGGCGGTGCAGTGAATTTGAAAGGTTTCAAACAGCAAAGAGTTGCTAGTTTAGTGATAAATACAAAGTATATAGCTATAAATGAAGCTACAAGTTGATTGTTTGGATGAAAAGTTCATTATAGAACTAGGAATAGTTCCTAAGTCTCATCTTGAATCTAAACATGTGTTGTGGCACTTTTATTTGATTATAAGAATCATTGAAAGATGGGAAATCACTATAAAGAAAGTGGACTCTCAGGAACAACATTACATATTCATTAAATAAAGCTTATCCAACAAGAGGATAATCGTCACTTAGAGAAGAAGGGTACGAGATACCATGTCGATTGGCTTTAGTGCAAGTGGGAGATAGAAAGTAGTATGCACACAAGCCAATCATGTTTAATGATAAAGCATATAATTTGTAACAATCTTATTCATTTATTAATAAAAAGTATTAATTTATTAAAGGCTTTTAATTATCAACAAAATGTTGTTTTATAATATGTGATAAACCCATAGTTTTAAGCAATGCTTTTAGAATAATGATGATGATCATTCTAGTGAGATCTAAATTCTTAGAAAGCTTAAAACTAAAATAGTTCCCAATCATTGGATTACTTGTGACGCCCCCAAAATAGGTATACATCACCCATTCTGAGTTGTCAATACATGGTACAGAAACAACTACAATTTTATTATTACAACAGTAAAATTGTGAGTTTGAATACAAATATTATCTTCTAGACAATATCTATACTCAAATAAATCCTAATCACATTTATTGATACATTATTTTACAAAAATGGTGAGGACTACTAAACAACTCTCTCTAGAACCTTCATTCCATACCCCGACTCGTACTCGCTATATTCTCGCCTCCTGAGAAGAAAAATGGAACACAAAGGAAAAGGGTGAGCTCAACTAGCTAAATAAAGAATATTATGACTAAGATAATATACAACAAATTATCATTAGTCTTCAACAGGGAAAAAATCTAATAGAATACAATAGACAATAAGTTTTAAATCAATATTCGCATGATGAAATAATAATTCATTAGAAGAGTTAAGTAGAGAATGCAAACTACTATCTTCTATGTATGAATTTAAAAGTTCATCGCCTATCTTTTATCCTCGTAACATCAATCAATATATATCTGAATCAAATATTCATCTTTTGCACTACGGCCAAAGATATTCATCATTAATCATGTTCATCTAAACACCTGTTCATCTTTGCACTACGGGCCAAAGATATTCATCAGAAATCATTCATCTTTGCACTACAGGCCAAAGATATTCAATAATATCATCATTTAAGACTGAGGATGATGAAAAATATTTTTAAAGAAACGAATCCAGTGAAACAAAATGACAAGGATTAAGGATTCGTACTTTGTTTTATCCATGTCCAAAATACCTCAAAAATAATCATAGTGGTGTAAAATTCAAGAATGATTAAAACATGGATACAATCAAAGCTAGTATCCAGAATAGATATTTTGGACGAAAAGGAAAATTTTTATTTTTCGATGAATAGTCTTGTATTAAATGAATAATATCAGTATATCGTGGATAGTCTTGAGTATCGTGAATAGTAACCCCGACACTAAAAGTTCCAAATTTGATTAAAAGTTCAGATCAATACTTGGCATAATGATATTAGAATAAATAATATCATTAAAAAATAATATCCCTTACCTCATAAAAGACAATGAATTCTAAATTTGAAACAGGATATAAAGCTATGACTTGAACTTGCACCGATAACAATACTCAAAATATACTCAAAATACTCACAAGAATACACTCGATAATATAGAGAGAAAACTTGAGTTTACGGTGTGATTTTCAATTCTAACCTAAGCACCTATTTATAGAAAAATGCTTAGAACACCAAAGTAGAAAATTTATTAAAGTATTAATATATATATATATATATATATATATATATATATATATATATATATATCTTCACGCACACCTTTGAATCTGAAATTCAGCAATTGAACACATGCCTCACACATGCAAAAAACGTTTTTTGTAAAAAAAATATTTAAAATTTCAAAAATTAATTATTTTGGAGCTTCAAAACTTCAATAATTCATAATAAATAGCCCTTTTGTCAGAAAATTCGAATCTTGCGAATTTGTATAGGAAATTCAATTCTCTACAACTTTATAGAAGAAAGTTTTTCCAAATTTCAAATAGAATTTGACCGAAATCCACAAACGGGCGATTTTACAGGCTATAATCAAATTTCAGTCAAGAAATGGGGTCCACCGACACATAAAACATGCTTTAAATATTTTTGGTAACAAAAATACTCCTCCTCCACATATACTCATATATCCCATATTCATCCTAAAAATATAATCATTATTATATTATTAAAATAATATATTTAAATGAATTATTTTATCAGAAAAAAAATATTAATTTTCAACAATTGTCACATTAAAAATTTTCTCCATCTATATCCACATAAAATCAATATTTTCCTCATCATATGAATCAATAATTAATTATTCACAAATAATATTACAGAATCGAATATTGACAACCAGAGCGGTTCGTGAAAGAGGGGGCTTTCCAATAAGAATTTCTCCTTCTTGGCCTTGATTAGGTGACCAAACCTCTCCTTAGATGTAACTTTCTAGACATTGCCAATAATGTTATCTAATAATATTATTCGATAATATGAATTATTGCTTTGATAATGGAGAATCTTTGTGTAGTGACAATTATTGAAACAACAAAGAATATAAAATACCAACGCAACAATTATTGAATCAATAAAATAAAATACTAAGCAAGAATTCATCGTAACAATTATTGAGTAGTGTCTTCTTACGTAAGAATCAATAATTGGTGCAATACTGGTAAAGCTTCTTGTGTTTTTAACCAATAGAGTATTTTAACAAGATATTACAGAATAACTACGCCAAGTTATTTTTAAACAACTTATATTTGTCGTTTTCTTCATCCAATCGATTTCCACATGGGGCCCATAAAAGATTGCGCCATCGCATTTAATATTCCCAACAACAAGAATATTCCACGACCAAATGAATATTCCCCGACAACAATGAATATTTTATAACCACTTGCTTATTTTGAAATGTTTGCGTATTTTACCCATAACTATCCACATTAATCAAATCAACCCTTACTATTTCAAAATAGAGAAAATTAAATTTCATTAATAATAAGTTGGGGTCTTACAACCTCCCCTCCTTATGAAATTTCGTCCTCGAAATTGACGTACGTACCTGGTGTTTCGAAAAGGTGAGGATACCTCGCTTTCATTTCCGTTTCTAACTCCCTGGTCATTTCCTCTATAGCATGGTTCCTCCACAAAACTTTAACTTGTGGTATGACCTTCGTGTGTAGGACATGCTCCTTCCTATCCAAGATCTTAACAGGTACCTCCTCATACGTTAAGTCTTCGGCTATCTCGTCCGGTTCTAACTCAATAACGTGGTTCGGGTCTTTGACATATTTACGAAGTACATATATGTGAAACACATTTTGAACACGAGACATACTCGGAGGTAACGCAAGTCTATAGGTTACATTTCCTACTCGGTCAAGAATTTGAAATGGACTAATAAATCGTGGATTGAGCTTTCCTCTCTTCCCAAATCTTGTAACTCCCTTCCATGGAGCAACTCGCAACAATACATGATCCCCTATACTAAATTCCACGTCCTTTCGATGAAGATCCGCATAACTCTTTTGTCGATCTTGTGCCGTTTGTATCGTTGTCCGAATCATTTGGATCTTTTTCGTAGTCATAATACGTACTGACTCGGTCCCAACAATGTTGCTTCACCCACCTCGTCCCAACATACTAGAGAGCGACATTTTCGTCCATATAATGCTTCGAATGGAGCCACACCTATACTTGCCTGATAACTATTGTTGTAGGAGAATTCCACCAATGGTAAATACTTATCCCAACCGCCTTTGAAGTCTAGAACACGAGTCTTAATAGATCTTCAAGAGTTTGAATAGTCCTCTCGATTGTCCGTCGGTTTGAGGATGGTATCTTTGAATCAATCAAATCCGCGTGCCCATAGCTTTTTTGCAAGCTAACCCAAAATCTTGAAGTGAATCTTGGGTCACGATCGAAACTATGGATACTGGCATGCCATGCAATCTCACAATCTCATCTACGTACATACGAGCAAAACGTTCAAGGGAATAAGTCTCCCGTATCTGCAAGAAATGAGCAGACTTGGTTAATATATCAACAATAACCCAAATAGCATTGATGGCTTGAGAAACCGTCGGAAGACCCGTAACAAAATCCATGGTAATGTGTTCCCACTTCCATTTCGGATTCTCAAGTGGTTGCAACAGACCCTTAGGTACTAGATGCTCCGCCTTTACACGTTGACAAGTTAAACACATTGAGATAAACTTTGCAATCTCTCTCTTCATATTGTTCCACCAAAATGTATCTCGAAGATCACGATACATTTTGGTACTTCCAGGATGGATTGCAAATGGTGTATTGTGTGCCTCCATCATAATCTTGTACTTCAAATCGTAGTCGTTAGGAACACAAAGTCTAGATTGGACTCAAGTATTCCTTCTTCATCAATTCTCGCTCGAATAGCACCTTCTTGTACTTTCTTCTTCATACGCGCGTCGGCTCCGTGTCGGTGGCTTGAGCAACCTTAACTTTTTCTATTAAAGTTGGCTATATCGATACTTGACATCATCGCACTCATTCCTCGCATATGATCTTCTATTCAACGCGTCGGCCTACCACGTTCGCTTTTCCGGGATGGTATTGAATAGTGTGGTCATAGTCTTTTCAATAGCTCGAGCCAACGTCGCCTTCGCATGTTGAGTTCTTTTTGAGTGAAGAAATATTTAAGGCTTTTATGGTGCGAATATATCTCCACTTTTTCCCATATAGATAGTGCCTCCATATCTTTAAGCGAAAAAACAATGCCGCTAACTCTAGATCACGAGTAGGATAATTCCTCTCATATTCTTTAAGTTGTCATGAGGCATAGGCTATGACTTTCCCACGTTGCATGAGAACACATCCTAACCCTTTGCACGAAGCATCATTGAGATAACAAATCCATCCGAACGGATGGTATTGTTAGAAACAGTCTTAAAATAAGTCTTCTCTTAAGCTCTTGAAAGCTGTTCTCGCATTCTTTGCTCCAAACAATTTTGTATCCTTCCGAGTTAGTTGAGTTAATGGAGTAGCGATTCGAGAAAACCCTTCCACGAATCTCGATAATAACCACTAGACCCGAAAAGCTACGTGCTTGATCCACAAACTTGATTGCTCCCAACTTTGTATTGCTTCAATCTTCACGGGTCCACGGATACTCCATGTTTTGACACCACGTGCCCAAGAAATGCTACTTCCTCGCCGAACTCGCATTTCTTTAATTTGGCATATAGTTTGTTTTCACGAAGCCTTTGGAGTACCGACTTCAAATGGTGCTCATGATCTTCTGACTTTTTGGAATATATGAGGATGTCATCAATAAAGACAACAACGAATTGATCCAAATATTCCTTGAATACTCGATTCATCATATCCATGAAAACCGCGAGGAGCATTAGTCGATCCGAAAGACATGACTAAGAATTCATAATGCCCATACCGAGTTACTCAAGGCGGTCTTTGGAATATCCTCGCCTAATCTTCACCGATGATATCCGAATCGAAGATCAATTTTTGAAAAGAATTGTGCCCTTGCTGAATCCGGGTCAAACAAGTCATCAATACGAGGTAGAGGATACCTATTCTTGATGGTGACATGGTTCAATTCTCGATAGTCAATACAAAGTCGCATACTCCGTCTTTCTTCTTTACGAATAAAACAGAGCACCCCAAGGAGATGTACTTGGGGCGAATGAAACCGATGTCCAACAATTCCTCAGAGTTAGACCTTTAACTCTTGAAGTTCAATAGGAGCCATTCGATATGGGGTTTTAGAAATGGGCTTTTTACTAGGTTCAAGATCAATAAAGAATTCAACTTCACGTTCTGGGGGTAGTCCGGGAAGTTCTTTAGGAAATCGTCGGAAAGTCAATAACAACAGAATATTATTCAAATTTGACGTGTCTTTATTCAAATCCATAACATGGGCTAAGAAAGCTTGACATCCGTTTTTCAATAAACGAATAGCTTTATGATTAGATATGATGTTGATTGATTTTAATGGTTTAGTTGCTTGAATTCACACAACAGGTTGGTTAGGAATATGAAAACTTACAACCTTACGAAAATAATCAATTTTGGCATGATGAGTAGTTAACCAATCAATCCCTAAAATCACATCAAAAGCAAGTATCTTTAAAGAGATAAGGTCAATGCGGTAAAGGTGATGGTGCCAACTTAAATCAAACAAGATTTATAAGCGATTGGTTGTGATGAAAGTTTCTCCTAACAGAGTTTCCACAGATAGGTCAAAGTCTAATTTCTCCGGAGTCAAGTTTAAACATTGAGCACAAGCAGGAGAGATAAATGAATGGGTAGCACTGGTATCAAGTAAGGTATAAACTTCGCAAGAATTTATAAATAGCTTACCCGTGATCACCTCGTTTGGGTTCCTCGCATTTTGACCAGTCACAACAAACGCTCTTCCGGGCTGATTGACTTTGACTTTTACGGGACGTCTCTTTTGAGTCACCGTCCCGGTGAACTAGGTTTTGCTACCGTACAATCTCGGCGATATGTCCTTCCTTTCCACAATTATAGCATACCTTGAATCTGTTGTGGACAGTTTGGGTGATATGTCCCTCTTTCCGCATTTATAGCATATATAACCCAATTGGTCGTTCTCCTCCCTTAGAACCGGTTATACCAAAGATTGTCGTCTTCACATGGTCGTTGTTAAATCTCCTCTTTTTAAAATCTCCTCCTCGACTCGCTTCTTCTATTTTCATGGCCATGATTACCACCAGAGAGTGGTTACCATTTTGTCCGTCGCTTTCTTTCTCCGTGGTTATCGTTATTACATTGATCGCTATCTACGGTATGATCCTCGGTTATGGTCTCTCGGTTGAACATACTCATTATCTCGCTCTAACATTTGTGCCACATTAACAACATCTGAATAGAGAAAAATTTATGAGAAATGAGATCTTGGCGTATCTTTGGGTTTCATACCTTTAAGAAACATCCGCATCATCGTTCTTCATTCTCCACCAAATGAGGTGCAAACTGGATAACTCTGCAAACTTTGCCTCGTCTTTGGGACATCGTCATGTTGTTTTGTTCTAATCGATGAACTCCACTTCCTTCATACGACGAACACTTCAGACTCCCACCAAGAGTCCGCCTTTCATACGGAACATAAGGTGGCGAATGGAACCTTCTGTTCCTCCGTGCATCCCAAGACATCGAATATCTTGGTAATTTGCTTGACCCATGTTTCCGCTATGATCGGATCTAGCTTTCCCTTAAATTCGGTGGTCCCAACTCTTTGAACCGCTTGGGTTGACAACCCATGAATTGCTATCATTTCACTTTGTATTTTGAACACGAGTCTCCTCGTCTGATTTTGCATGAACTGCAAAAAGCTTCTAAACATCCCTCGTTCATCATCTGCTTTCGGTGGTGTTGTTCACGGGAGGAACATTGCCACTGTTGCATGTTCTCCTCATTGGTGAGTACAGGCGTTTCCACGGTTTCATTTCCATTGTTAATATTCTCATTCGACATTCTCAAATCTTGTCATAAAACAAGGGTTAATTAAGGAAATCAATATATCATAAAATATCCTATATCTTGACCAACTAAAAAATAAGCTTAGGTAGGACACACTAGCGAAGGATTTACTCGTCTCTCCCTCTTAGTTCTATTCCCGATCTCATGCCAGAGATCATATCCTAAGCTCGATACCAACCGTGGCGCCCCCAAAATAGGTATACATCACCCATTCGAGTTGTCAATACATGGTACGAAACAACTACAACTTTATTATTACAGCAGTAAAATTGTGAGTTTGAATACAAATACTATCTTCTAGACAATATCTATACTTAAATAAATCTTCATCACATTTATTGATACATTATTTTACAAAATGGTGAGGACTACTTGAACAACTCTCTCTGAGAACCTTCATTCCATACCCCAGACTGTATTTCGCTATATTCTCGCCTCCTGAGAAGAAAAATGGAACAAAAAAGAAAAGGGTGAGCTCAACTAGCCCAGTAAAGAATATTATGACTAAGATAATATACAACAAATTATCATTAGTCTTCAACAGGAAAAAATCTAATAGAATACAATAGACAACAAGTTTTAAATCAATATTCGCAGCGGAAATAATAATTCATTAGAAGAGTTAAGTAGAGAATGCAAACTACTATCTTCTATGTATGAATTTAAAAGTTCATCGTCTATCTTTTATCCCTGTAACATCAATCAATATATATCTGGAATCAAATATTCATCTTTGCACTACAGGCCAAAGATATTCATCAGTTGGTCATATTCATCTAAACACCTGTTCATCTTTGCACTACGGGCTAAAGATATTCATCAGAAATCATTCATCTTTGCACTACAGGCCAAAGATATTCAATAATATCATCATTTAAGACTGAGGATGATGAAAAATATTTTTAAAGAAACGAATCCAGTGAAACAAAATGACAAGGATTAAGGATTCGTACTTTGTTTTATCCATGTCCAAAAATACCTCAAAAATAATCATAGTGGTGTAAAATTCAAGAATGATCAAAACATGGATACAATCAAAGCTAGTATCCGAATAGATATTTTTAGGACGAAAAGGAAAATTTTCATTTTTCATGAATAGTCTTGATATCGTGAATAGTAACCCCAAACACTAAAAGTTCCAAATTTGATTAAAAAGTTCAGATCAATACTTGGCATAATGATATTAGAATAAATAATATCATTAAAAAATAATATCCCTTACCTCGTAAAGACAAAGATTTCTAAATTTGAAACACCTTGATATAAAGGCTATGACTTGAACTTGCATCGTATAACAATACTCAAAATACTCACAAGAATACGCTTCGATAATATAGAGAGAAAACTTGATTTACGTGTGATTTTCAATTCTAACCTAAGCACCCTATTTATAGGAAAATGCTTAGAACACTAAAGTAGAAAATTTATTAAAATATTAATATATATATATATATATATATATATATATATATATATATATATATATATATATAATCTTCACGCACACCTTTGAATCTGAAATTCAACAATTGAACACATGCCTCACACATGCAAAAAATGTTTTTTGTAAAAAAAATATTTAAAATTTCAAAAATTAATTATTTTGGGGCTTCAGAACTTCAATAATTCATAATAAATAGCCCTTTTGGCAGAAAATTTGAATCGCACGAATTTTTATAGGAAATTCAATTCTCTACAACTTTACAGAAGAAAGTTTTTCCAAATTCCAAATAGAAATTGACTAAAATCCACAAACGGGCGATTTTACAAGCTATAATCAAATTTCAGTCAAGAAATGGGGTCCACCAACACATAAAACATGCTTCAAATATTTTTGGTAACAAAAATACTCCTCCTCCACATATACTCATATATCCCACATTCATCGTAAAAATATCATCATTATTATATTATTAAAATAATATATTTAAATGAATTATTTTATCAGAAAAAGATAAAATATTAATTTTCAACAATTGTCACATTAAAAATTTTCTCCATCTATATCCACATAAAATCAATATTTTCCTCATCATATGAATCAATAATTAATTATTCACAAATAATATTACAGAATCATAATATTGACAACCAGGCAGTTCCCAGGAAAGAGGGGGCTTTCCAATAAGAATTTCTCCTTACTGGCGCGCAATTAGGTGACCAAACCTCTCCTTAGACAGAACATTCTAGACATTGCCAATAATGTTATCTAATAATATTATTCAGATAATATGAATTATTGCTTTGATAATGGAAAATACTATGTAGTGACAATTATTGAAACAACAGTAATATAAAATATCAACGCAACAATTATTGAATTAATAAAATAAAATATTGAATAAGAATTCACCGTAACAATTATTGAGTAGTGTCTTCTTATGTAAGAATCAATAATTGGTGCAATACCGCTGGTATCTTCTTGTGTTTTAACCACCGGTATTTTAACAAGATAATACTGGTAATAACTACGCCAGTTTTTTAAACAACTTATATTTGTCGTTTTCTTCATCCAATTGCTTTCAAGTTCACGGGGCCCACAAAAGATCTACATTGCATAAATGCGAATATTCCCTCGACAATGAAGAATATTCCACAACCAAACGAATATTCTCCGACATCAATGAATATTTTATAACCACTTGCTTATTTTGAAATATTTACGTATTTTACCCATAACTATCCACATTAATCAAATCAACCCATACTATTTCAAAATAGAGAAAATTAAATTTCATTAATAACAAGTTGGGGTCTTACATTACTAAATTGGGGATTAGTAAATCCGGATAGATTGGTACATACGTTGCTTGCTCGTTGGATGAGGATGATTGATCTCATGATCATTTGTGTGGATACACTAAAGCAAGTATGTAGGTGCTTATTAGAGAATAAGTTCATTGAACGTGGCTCGCTAAGGAATACCTAATGGAGTTTTACTTGCCTGTCAATAGGAATTCCTGTAGTGATAGTAATACAACTGATCCTTGGACTTGAGATCATCATAGTATCTTATGTATAATAAATTATACTTTGACTTATTCCTTAAGACCCTTAGGGTGTGTCAAAGGGTATGCTTGGGTATAATAAGTTGTACATGGAGATAATGTATGATCAATAAAGAATCTACCGCTTCTAGTAAAAAAAGAGAAATGTCTTATGTGATTCGATAAATGAAAACTCAGTTGTCAATGGCCAAGGCAGAATGAAATTAGAAAAGAGTTTCTAATTTGCATTATTTGGAGTTATGCATTTAAGGATTGAAATACATATAATTAAATAAAATAAGACTTGACAGTAATTCCATGTTTTATATTTAATTAGGACATTGTATGGTGGAAGGATTGAATTGTACGGTAACTATTTACTCAAAGGTTCTTTTATGATTAATGTTGAAATCTATATTATCTGGAAAGTCGTTAATCGCTAGAGAGGCTTATCCCTATTGTAGAATAAATATTATTTATTTAAATAAATTAATAATTTAATTAATTTATTTATTTAAATAAGATTAAAATTGTTCTAATTAATTTATTCACAAGGTTTAATATGGAGAACCTAAAGGGTCACACCATAAAAGGAAGAATAATTATTTAAAAGTTAATGGCATAATTGTAATAATAAGTTAAGTATATTTAATTTAATCTATGGTGATATAATAAATTAAATAGCTTAATATTTATTATTTAATATTTTGGAAATATTAAATATAAATTAATAAGAGTAGTCTTATTATTATTATTACTATTATTATTATTTAATTCCTAAAGGAGTTTGGGAATTAATTAATAAAAGTACTCTCATTTATTCATAATAAGATTAGGAGGCTAATTAATTAAAAGTTTAATTAATTATTCCTAATAAGATTAAGAGCCTAATTAATTAAATTACTTTAATTAATTAAAATAAAGCCCAATTCCGTAATTGTTAAGGAGGGTTGCCTACATCTATAAATAAGAGGAGTCTTATTATGGGTGTAGAGTTGTTGCTGACTTTTTCACAACAGACGTGATTCCAATTGTTGGAGAGTATGCTCCTTTTCTATGAGAGATAGAAAAACTAGGGTTTTGCCAAACACCCATCTTCTTGAATTTTTATTCTTTCTTGGTGGATCATCTCTAGAGGCCAAACACTTGGGTGACTAACGTTTATTAAAGGAAGGAACCAAACTCGGTGGATTCAAGTTGAAAGCGAAAAGGATTGGAGGTAAACTTGTACTTGAGGAAGCTCGAATCTTCAAGGGTATGATTTTTGTTCTTCATATCTTTTCGTTTAATTAATAATTGTGCATAAAGGATGATCCGAGTATATGGTTTGTAAAATTTGAAACTCTGATTTTTACACATTTCCGCTTAATTTATGCAATTTGATTGCGTCCAAGAATATTACAAACCTAACACATACCACATACGAAAGCTTTACATATCATGTTATACTCCTCTATAGGTATGTATCTAGGTCATAACATCAAGTTAGTAACACATATAACCAACAAAAACCGAACTGGACTCGAGTGCATTTACTAGAATAATGCTACTATACCCTAGTACAACTGTGAGTGCAATTTGCGTCCCGTGTCGAGTTCAGAAGCAGTAAGGTTACTCTGTTTTGCAGAGTAACTACCAACTTGTTTCCCAATAATTAAAGCATGCTCCAAAACATTATTAAAGTGTTCATACATGTTAGAAAACTTCTTACACACCTTATAACATGCTTGTGCATATCAATTAACAAATGAATTCAAGAAATTTCAATAATCAAACAAGACCCATTTCTAGAATATAATTAGAAATTATACATTCTTAAGCTTGGATTGAACTTCCTACCCTCTGAGTATATTTCGACAATGTTCAGTAACTTAGAACTACTCAACTAAGACTTATCAAGCAAACTCTAACAACCCAAAAACTGAATTTGGAGCTTGTATTTATAGAAGAAACATGGACTAGATAATGCCATTACACAAGATTGAAGTCCATGGGGTAATGGAAGGAAACAAAGGTTAATCAAGAGTAGTTTAACAACTCTCTACTAGCCACATAGCTAGCAAATGATCACCTAAGATTAGCCACTTGGAAAAATACGTAAACTAGCCTTTAGTTCACTGTTCATGTACTTGGTGATATTCATTTTGGGACAATAGAGAATTCTCAGCAACAAGTTATTTAAGGCTTGGTTTGGACACTATAATTCTCATAATGTAATATAAATGTGTTAATGCTACTACATAAAGGAAATCTGCGGATTATTTATGTACTTAAATAATATAATCCAAGTACATTAAATGCATAAAATAAAATAACGCAGTTAAGTACTATTGTCTGGGTAGTTCCATAATTATCTCTACTACTCACATAACCATATTATAACATTATTTAATATCCAGTGTACACACATAATTTTTTTTTCCCAATTTTTGGGATACACAGATATTCAATTATTTCTGTTTAACAATCACTTACGATTTTATTGCACTACTTGGTACTCCATATCATTAAAATATATTCCTATTATATGATTCTATGCATATCACACGTTACACCAATGTTCCAATTCATTTTATATAGCAGAACTAACTTTTTTAAGTTTGGACACTAGCGTAGCTGTGCCATTTTGTACTACTGGGAGGGTGCAGTTGCGCCGGTCCCTGACAGTGCCAAAATGGGTTAGCTTTAAGCCAGTTCAAATATCTATCACCACATAAGTTCTATATGAGGTAATTTAACTTATTCAATGGTGATATATCCATACTTGATATAAATCAATATGTTCAACTCTCGCCACTATATTCAAATAAATTGAATATTTAATCATTAAGAATCCTATCAATTTCTTGTTATTAAAACATTAGGGTTAGTCCACTAATTTAAATAACTATTAGTGACTCCCTTTAATCAATTCATAAATTCACATAACCACATAAGGTTTAAATAAACTCACAAAACTAAATCATTAAAATTAAGTCACATATTTAATTATTAAGGAGTTTCAAATTAAATGGACGCATTCAAATTTCCTTATAAAAAATTCCGTCCTCGGAATTGCAAAAATAAGGTTACTCAAATAAAAATGGATAATTCGCTCTCATTTTCTATTCTAGCTCCCACGTAGCTTCTTCTACTGCGTGGTTCCTCCAGAGGATCTTAACTAAATGGATAATCTTATTCCTCAACTTCTGTTCCTTCCTATCTAGTATCTGGACAGGAACTTCCTCGTACGATAAGTCTTTCTCAACTTAAATTGGTTCATAGGAGATAACATGCTTGTAGTCCGGTTTATATGGCCGTAATACTGACACATGAAACACGTTGTGAATGTGCTTATGTTCAGGAGGTAATTCTACCTCATACGCCACTTCACCGACTTGCCTCAGAATCTCGAACGGTCCTATGAACCTAGGGCTCAACTTGCCCTTCTTCCCAAAATGAATCTTCCCTTTCCAGGGAGAAACTTTCAGAAATGCATAGCTCCCTACTTCAAAATCTCTCTTCTTGCGATGTAAATCTGCATACTTCTTTTGGTGATCTTGAGAGGCTACTAATCATGATCTTATCACCTTGATGATTTCTACCGTTTGTTATACTAATTCTGGTCCCAGCAGTCGACATAAGGGAGTTCTACATTTCCTCCCATACAGTGCTTCGTACGGTGGCATTCCAATACTGGCGTGATAAATATTGTTATACGCGAACTATACTAATGGAAGGTGATCCTCCTAACTACCCTTGAAGTCCATCACACAAGCTCAGAGCATGTCTTCACGTGTCTGAATCGTTCTCTCACTCTGCCCATCAGTCTGCGGATGATACGTGGTACTTGTGACGCCCCCAAATTCGGGTATCTTCCAACCCGACAGATGGTGCTACATGATTCTACAATTCACACATTCATTCAATTGAAAAGTCTCAAAGGGACGAATATGTCTTCTATATATTCAAAATAATATTATATTTCCCCAGGTTCTTTATAGCCCATTCATTCGTTCTTGTCATAATATTCAATATATTACTAACAATTACCTATACTATTACATAAGTAATATAAGGGTTCATCTTCACCTTGCCCTTATCCTTGTCGGAGCCTTCGGTCCGCTCGATCTTAGCTGTGTTCATATGGTTCAAGCAAGAGTAAGCATGACTAGCTCAGCAAGTACTATAATTCTAATAAACAACATGCTTGAAACATAGAACTCATATATCTTCGGTAATTGAATAATAGTTACGAAGTACTATCGATAATTCAAAATAGCACTTCTTTTCATTCAAAACGTTTTACAACAACAATATTCAGTAAAACATCAATTCCGGTCCAAGACCTTGAGCATTTCATAAGTTCTTTTGAAAAGGACATCTCGGCACTAAGTCCGTAAGTCCGACATTACTTACTAGCATGTCTAGGTGATCAGCCTATAATACTCTATGTTGATCAACACAACATTCCTTAAATGTGTATACGTTTAAGTTGTGGCAACCTCACGTGCCTGTCGTTAAACGATAAAAACATTTTAACATACTCAGTCTTCGTTTGAAAACCATACCAATATAACTCGATAAACATTAATCATGCTTGATAGATTCATAATATAAGTCTAGCTGTGACGCCCCCAAAATAGGTATACATCACCCATTTTAGGTTGTCAATAACATGGTACAGAAACAACTACAACTTTATTAATACATCATAAAAAGCGTGAGTCTAAATACAAATATTATCTTCTGACAAAGATATCTATACCCAAATAAATCCTCATCACAATTATTGATACATTATTATACAAAATGGTGAGGACTACTAAACAACTTCTAGAATCATCATTCCATACCCCACTAGTACTTTCGCTACATTCTCGCCTCCCGAGAAGAAAAATGGAACAACAAGGAAAAGGGTGAGCTCAACTAGCCCAAGAAGAATATTATGACTAAGATAATATAGAACAAATTATCGTTAGTCTTCAACAGGGAAAAATATGATAAAATATAATAGACAACAAGTTTCAGATCAATATTCGCAGCGGAAATAATAATCCATAGAAGAGTTACGTAGAGAATGAAATCTACTACTATCTATGAATTTAAAAGTCCTTCATCAATATTTTATCCCTGTAACATCAATTAATATACATCTTGAATCAAATATTCATCTTTGCACTACAGGGCCAAAGATATTCATCGTTCGGTCATGTTCATCTCAACACTGTTCATCTTTGCACTACAGGCCAAAGATATTCATTATAAAATCATTTATCTTTGCACTACATGCCAAAGATATTCAATAATATCATCATTTAGGACTGAGGATGATGAAAAATATTTTAAAGGGAACGAATCCAGTGAAACAAAAGAATAAATATTAAGAATTCGTATTTCAGCTATTTCATGTCCAAAAATACCTCATAAATAATCATAGTGGAGTAAAATTCAAGAATGATCAAAACATGGATACAATCAAAGCTAATATCCATAATAGATATTTTGGACGAAAAATAAAATTTTGATTTTTCTGTGAATAGTGCCGTATTCGTGAATAATAGTCCGATATATCGTGAATAGTAACCCCGACACAAAAAGTTCCAAATTTGATTAAAATTTCAGATCAATACTTCGGCATAATGATATTGAAAGAAATAATATCATTTGAAAAAAAAATATTATCCCTTACCTCAAAAGAATAGTACTTCTAGTTGAAACACCGGATATATGCTATGACTTGAACTTGCACCGTATAGCAACACTCAAAGTATTAAAATACTCACAAGAATACGCTCAATATATCGAGAGAGAAATCTTTAGTTTCTGGTGTGATTTTCAATTCTAACCTAAGCACCCTATTTATAGGAAAATGCTTAGAACACCAAAGCAGAAAATTTAATAAATTATTAATATTTTCAAATTATATTCCTACGCACACCACACCAGACCAAAATCATTAGCCAAAACATGTGCCAACATCCCAAAAACGTTTTTGTTACTTCAAATATTTTAAACTTCCAAAAATTAATTATTTTGGAACTCTGAAATAGCTCTTTAATAATTCACAATAAATAGCTCTTTTATCAGAAAAATTCAAACCTCATGTCTTTTTTATAGGAAATTCCATTATCTACAACTTTGCGTAAGAAAGTTTTTCCAAATTCTAAATGTAAATTGACCAAATCCCACAAATCCAAGCGATTTTACAGTGCTATAATCAAATTTCAATCAAGAAATGGGTCTCACCACACACAAAACATGTGTTAATTATTTAATGCCACAAAAATACTCTTCCTCCTCCTCATATACTCATATATCCCACATTCATTGTAAAAATATCACCATCAATATATTATTAAAATAATATATTTAATTGAATTATTTTATCAGAAAAAGTTAAAATATTAATTTTCAACAATTGTCACATTAAAAATTTTCTCCATCTATATCCACATAAAATCAATATTTTTCTCATCATATAAATCAATAATTAATTATTCACGAATAATATTACGTAATCACAATAATGACAACCAAAGGCGCCTTCCTGTGATAGAGGGGCTTTCCAATAAGGATCTCTCCTTACTGGCGCACAATTAGATGACCTAACCTCTCTTTAGACAGAACTTTCTAGACATTTCCAATAATGTTATCCAATAGTATTATTCAGATAATATGAATTAATGCTCTGGTAATAGATACTGTGTAGTGACAATTATTGAAACAACAATAATATAAAATATCAACGCAACAATTATCAAATCAATAAAATAAAATAATTTGAATAAGAATTATCGTAACAATTATTGAGTAGTGCCTTCTTACGTAAGAATCAATAATTGGTGTAATACCGTGGTATACTCTTGTGTTTTAACCACCGGTATTCCAACATTATTAATTGGTAATAACTACGCCATTATTTATAACCAACTTATTCTTGCTGCTTTTCTTCATCCAATCGCTTTCGCTTATTATAGGGCCCACATAAAATTTGCGTCATGCGTCGTATTTAATATTCCCCACACAACAAGAATATTCCACGACCAAATGAATATTTTATAACCACTTGCTTATTTGAAATATTTGCGTATTTTACCCATAACTATCCACATTAATCAAATCAACCCTTACTATTTTAAAATAATAAATGGAGGAAATTCAATTTTATTTATAATAAGTTGGGGTCTTACAACCTCCCCTCATGAAATTTCGTCCTTGAAATTGACATACGTACCTGGTGTTTCAAAAAGGTGAGGATACCTCGCTTTCATTTTCGTTTCTAACTCCCAGGTCATTTCCTTTATAACATGGTTCCTCCACAAAACTTTGACTTGTGGTATGATCTTTGTGCGTAGGACATGCTCCTTCCTATCCAAGATCTTGACAGGTACCTCCTTATACGTTAAATCTTCGGCTATCTCGTCCGGTTCTAACTCAATGACGTGGTTCGGGTCTTTCACATATTTACGAAGCACAGATATATGAAAAACATTATGAACACGAGACATACTTGGAGGTAACGCGAGTCTATAGGCTACATTTCCTACTCTCATCAAGAATCAAAATGGACCAATAAATCGTGGATTGAGCTTTCCTCTCTTCCCAAATCTTGTAACTCCCTTCCATGGAGTAACTCGCAACAATACATGATCCCCAATACTAAATTACACGTCCTTTCGATGAAGATTCGCATAACTCTTTTGTCGATCCTGTGCCATTTGTATACGTTATCGAATCATTTGGATCTTTTCTGTAGTCATACGTACCAACTCGGGTCCCAATAATGTTGCTTCACCCACCTCATCCCAACATATTGGAGAGCAACACTTTCGTCCATATAATTCTTCAAATGGAGCTACACTTATACTTGTCTGATAACTGTTGTTGTAGGAGAATTCTACCAATGGTAAATACTTATCCCAACTGCCCTTGATGTCTAGAACACAGAGTCTTAATAGATCTTCAAGAGTTTGAATAGTTCTCTCTGATTGTCCGTTCGTTTGAGGATGGTATGCCGAATCAATCAGAAATCCGCACTCCATAGCTTTTGCAAGCTAACCCAAAATCTTGAAGTGAACCTTGGGTCACGATCCGAAACTATGGATACTGGCATGCCATGCAACCTTACAATCTCATTTACATACATATGATCAAGACGTTCAAGGGAATAAGTCTCCCGTATCTACAAGAAATGAGCAGACTTGGTTAATCTATCAACAATAACCCAAACAACATTTATGCCTTGAGAAACCGTGGGAAGACCCATAACGAAATCCATAGTAATGTGTTCCCACTTCCATTTAGGAATCTCAAGTGGCTGTAACGGACCCTTAGGTACTTGATGCTCCGCCTTTACACATTGACAAGTTAAACACATCGAGATAAACTTTGCAATCTCTATCTTCATATTGTTCCACCAAAATGTAAGTCGAAGATCACGATACATTTTAGTACCTCCAAGATGGATCGTAAATGGTGTATTGTGTGCCTCCATCATGATCTTGTACTTCAAATCAGAATCGTTAGGAACACAAAGTCTGGAGTGAACTCAAAGTATTCCTTCTTCATCGATTCTTTCTTCTGGAATAGCACCTTCTTGCACTTTCTTCTTCATCCGCATCAGCTCCGGATCTATGGATTGAACAACTATAACTTTTTCGATTAAAGTTGGTTCTATGCGTATACTTGACATTATTGCATGGGTCCCCGGAGTCTTGAATTCTATCTTTATCTTTTGTAAATCACACAAAATGGGCCTTTGTTTTAACAACATTGCACTCGTTCCCATGTATGATCTTCTACTCAATGCGTTAGCTACCACGTTCGCTTTTCCAGGATGGTATTGAATGGTGTGGTCATAGTCTTTCAACAACTCGAGCCAACGTCGTTGCCGCATGTTGAGTTCCTTTTGGGTGAAGAAATATTTGAGGCTTTTATGGTCTGAATATATCTCCACTTTCTCCCCGTATAGATAGTTCCTCTAGATCTTTAGCGCGAAAACAACTGCTGCCAACTCTAGATTATGAGTAGGATAATTCCTCTCATATTCTTTAAGTTTTCGCGAGGCATAGGCTATGACTTTCCCACGTTGCATGAGAACACATCCTAATCCTTTGCACAAGCATCGTCAGAGATAACAAATCCATCCGTACGGATGGTATTGTTAGAACAGTCTTAAAATGAGTCTCCTCTTGAGCTCTTGGAAACTCTTCTCGCATTCCTCGCTCCACACAAATTTTGTATCCTTCCGAGTCAGATGAGTTAATGGAGTAGCGATTCGAGAAAACCCTTCCACGAATCTCCGTTAATAACCAAATTAAGCCCAAAAGCTACGTGATTTCTTGGTCACCGCCTTCTGCTGCTCCCAACTTTGTATTGCTTTAATCTTCACCGGTTAACAGATACTCCATGTTTTGACACCACGCGCCCAAGGAATGCTACTTCCTCAAGCCGTAACTCGATTTCTTTAACTTGGCATAAAGCTTGTTTTCACGAAGCCTTTGGAGTACCAGCTTCAAATGGTGCTCATGATCTTCACGGCTTTTGGAATATATGAGGATGTCATCAATAAATACAACAACGAGCTGATCCAAATAATCCTTGAATACTCGTTTCATCATATCCATAAAAGCTGCAGGAGCATTAGTTAATCCAAAAGACATGACTAAGAATTCATAATGCTCGTCATCGAGTTCTCAAGGCGCCTTTTGAATATCCTCGCCTCTAATCTTCAAATGATGATATCCGTAAGCGAAGATCAATCTTTAAAAAGAATTGTGCTCCTTGTAACTGGTCAAACAAGTCATCAATATGAGGTAGAGGATACCTATTCTTGATGGTGACATGGTTCAATTCCCGATAGTCAATACAAAGTTGCATACTCCCATCTTTCTTCTTTACAAATAAAACAGAGCACCCCAAGGAGATGTACTTAGGATTTAATGAAACCGATGTCCAATAACTCCCAGTAGTTGGACCTTTAACTCCTGAAGTTTAATAGGAGCCATTCGATATGGGGTTTTAGAAATGAGCTTTGTACCCGGTTCAAGATCAATAAAGAATTCAACTTCACGTTCCGGGGGTAGACCGCGAAGTTCTTCAGGAAATACGTCAGGAAAGTCAATAACAACAGGAATATTATTCACATTTGACGTGTCTTTATTCAAATCCATAACATGGGCTAAGAAAGTTTGACATCTATTTTTCAATAAACGAATAGCCTTATGACTTGATATGACAGTGATTGATTTTAATGGTTTAGTTGCTTGAATTCGAACAACAGGTTGATTAGGAATATGAAAACTAACAACCTTACGAAAATAATCAATTTTGGCACGATGAGTAGTTAACCAATCAATCCCTAAAATCACGTCAAATGCAAGTATCTTTAAAGAGATAAGGTCAATAGGTAATGTGATGGTGCCAACTTGGATCAAACAAGATTTATAAACAGTGGATGTGATGAAAGTTTCTCCTAACGGAGTTTCCACAGATAAATCAAAGTCTAATTTCTCTGGAGTTAAGTTTAAATGTTGAGCACAAGTAGGAGAAATAAATGAATGGGTAGCACCGGTATCTAGTAAGGAATAAACTTCACAAGAATTTATGATTAGCTTACCCGTGATCACCTCGTTTGGGTTCCTCGTATTTTTGACCAGTCACAACAAACGCTCTTCCAGGAACCGTTGACTTTGACTTTTCTGGGACAACCTTTTGAGTCACCGTCCCCACTGAACTAGGTTTTGCTATCATACAATCTCGAACGATATGTCCTTCCTTTCCACAATTATAGCATACCTTGAACTGTTGTAGGCAGTTTGGGCTGATATGTCCCTCTTTCCCGCATTTGTAGCATACGACCGGTGGTCGTTCTCCTCCCTTAGAACTAGTTGCTGCTGGTGCTGACGTCTTCACATTGTCATTGTTGAATCTCCTCTTTTTAAAATCTCCCCCTGACTCGCTTCTTCTATTTTTATGGCCATGATTACCACCAGAGTGGTTGCCATTTTTGTCCGTCTTTTTCTTTCTCCGCTGGTTATCGTTGTTCTCGCTGACTACTATCTCCCAGATGATCCTCGGTTGTGGTCCCTCGGTTGAACGTACTCATTATCTCGCTTCTAATAATTGAGCCTGCTGACAACATCCTGAATAGAGAAAAAATTTATGAGAAATGAGATATCGACGTATGTCGGGTTTCAAACCTCTTAGAAACATCAATCACACGCTCCTCATTCTCCACCAAATGAGGTGCAAACTCGATAACTCGCAAACTTTGCCTCGTCTTCGGACACCGCCATGTTATTTTGTTCCAAATTTAATGAACTCCACTTCCTTCATATGACGAATACTTTCGGAAAGTACTTGTCATTGAAAAGTTTCTAAAACGCCTCCCAAGACATGCTTTGAAGTACCGGATGGATGGAGTACGCTTCACGATTCCCACCAAAGAATCGCATCATTACTGAACATAAAGGTGGCGAATGGAGCCTTCTGTTCCTTCGTGCATCCCAAGACATCGAATATCTTGGTGATTTGTTTGACCCACGTCTCCACCTTAATTGGATCCGGCTTTCCCCAGAATTCTGGTTGTCCCAACTCTTTGAACTGCTTGGCCGTGACAAATCGTGCATTGTTATCATTTCCACCTGTATTTTGTGCACGAGTCTCCCTCGTCTGATTTTGCATGAACTGCAAAAAACTTCTAAACATCTCGTCGTTCATCATCTGCTCAGTGGCGTTGTTCATAGGAGGAACATTGCCGGCCTGCTGCACGTTCTCTTCATTGGTGAGTACAGGTGTTTCCACGGTCTCATTTACTCCACTGTTAACATTCTTAGTCGACATTCTCAAATACTGCCATAAAACAAGGGTTAATTAAGGAAATCAACATATCACATAATATCCCTATATATTGACCAACTAACAAATAAGTTTAGGTAGGACACACTAGCGAAGGATTTACTCGTCTCTCCCCTCCTAGTTCTATTCCCCGATCTCCGCCAGAGATCATATCCCTAAGCTTTGATACCAACTGTGACGCCCCCAAAATAGGTATACATCACCCATTTTAGGTTGTCAATAACATGGTACAGAAACAACTACAACTTTATTAATACATCATAAAAACTGTGAGTTTAAATACAAATATTATCTTCTAGACAATATCTATACCCAAATAAATCCTCATCACAATTATTGATACATTATTATACAAAAATGGTGAGGACTACTAAACAACTTCTAGAATCATCATTCCATACCCCGACTAGTACTCGCTACATTCTCGCCTCCTGAGAAGAAAAATGGAACAACAAGGAAAAGGGTGAGCTCAACTAGCCCAGTAAAGAATATTATGACTAAGATAATATAGAACAAATTATCGTTAGTCTTCAACAGGGAAAAATCTGATAAAATACAATAGACAACAAGTTTCAGATCAATATTCGCAGCGGAAATAATAATCCATAGAAGAGTTACGTAGAGAATGAAATCTACTACTATCTATGAATTTAAAAGTCCTTCATCAATATTTTATCCCTGTAACGTCAATCAATATACATCTTGAATCAAATATTCATCTTTGCACTACATGCCAAAGATATTCATCAGTCGGTCATGTTCATCTCAACACCTGTTCATCTTTGCACTATGGGCCAAAGATATTCATTATAAAATCATTTATCTTTGCACTACAGGCCAAAGATATTCAATAATATCATCATTTAGGACTGAGGATGATGAAAAATATTTTAAAGGGAACGAATCCAGTGAAACAAAAGAATAAATATTAAGGATTCGTATTTCAGCTATTTCATGTCCAAAAATACCTCATAAATAATCATAGTGGAGTAAAATTCAAGAATGATCAAAACATGGATACAATCAAAGCTAGTATCCATAATAGATATTTTGGACGAAAAACAAAATTTTGATTTTTCTGTGAATAGTGCCGTATTCGTGAATAGTGCCGTATACGTGAATAGTAACCCCGACACAAAAAGTTCCAAATTTGATTAAAATTTCAGATAATAAAAGTTCACCTATTAGTTCATTTTTAACGAAAATGATAAACGTTCGTGAACGTTCAACGCTCGTTTCTTCGTTCTAAGTCAGAATTCAGTCATTTTTGATTCCGCAACTCTATAATGCCAAATATGACTTGTTTCCATCGAAAACCAACGTTTCTGACTTCAAACACAAAATATGACTTCCATTCTGAGAATTTCACGAATTCGACAATTATCGTCCAATCGTGTGAATTCCAGAAAAACCTCATTACTAATGATTCTAAATGGATTTTAATCTTCATATGAACAATTCAAGTTACTTATTACACCAACTTATTATCAAAGTAGGTTTTGACTTATTTTCATAAGTCAATGACTTAATCAACTTATTAACTACAATTCTCTTGCTTATGACTTACTATGGACTTAAGTCCATCAATCAATGTTCTCATACTATATTGAATATACTAACATCATAAGATAAATATATGATAAGTTCTTCACAAGTTTATCGACTTATTTAAGTTCAAGTTGCTTATTCAACTTATTCGGCTTAAGTTCATTCATCAATGACTTCTTATATGTTCTTAGCATACAATCACACTTCTCTATTAATCTTATCATGGTAGAGATAGAAGATATATTAGACTAGAGTCTTACCCTTAAAGACTATTACTTCTCTTCTCTTTGGAAAATCTAGCAAAGGTTGAATGGCTTATATGTGCTTATGTGAGCTTATTCTCTCTAACACTTAAGTTACTTTATAAGGAAAGTTGTTGGTTGAAAAATAAAAAGCAACAAATGAATCCAAGCTTCTCTATTTTTAGGCATTCCAAAGTGAGGGCATAATGGTCTTTATTGCCTTCCACCTCCTTAATTCCACCTCCTTAATCCACCTCCTTACTATTCATCACTTTACAACTAAGTAAACTTGTCTAGCACATCTATTACTTGGCCAATACAACACTTGCTCACCACTTAAAGTTCTTGCCCATCAAGTCTACCCACATCACACTTGGTTTGCTCCATGGATCATGGTCAATTCATTGGGCTTGCATTACCATAGTTTGGACTCATGATTAACAAACACTTGGGCTTGCATATCACTTTCTATTGGACTTCTACCATTATGCTAATAATCTTACAAGTCCATTACATTCAATTAAGAACCTTAACATAAATATATTACGTATAATTCTCGTATGCTAGCTCGTATATTATTCGTAATATACGATATTTCATTCCTCATACATAATAGTATAATACGTCATATTATACTTACGTTCAATACCTCACATAATGCATACGCATCATTTGATTAATACTTTCCTTTCATAACACTTAATAATCCTAACGTTCTCAAATAAAGTCCACATACGAAATATTACGTTTTCCATACTTAGATTATTATTACATAATCAATATCACCTTGATATTATAACGTTACGTATTTCTCGGAAGTTCTAAATAATTCCCGAGCGGAAATCAATGAATAATGTTTTTCGGAAAATTTCTCAAAAAACTTTCATTTTTGTCTTAGAAATTCAAACACTTTAATTCATTCACGTAGTTAAAATACTACGACATTTTGACGTTTCTAGGTTATCGAACGACATTCATCTTATCGACACGTAATAATAATAAATAATATTATTTTATTCAGTATTAAAAGTATTTACAAAATGTTCGTTTTTCTTGGGCGTTACACTCTCTCCCCTTTATAAGGATTCTGTCACCAGAATCTCGCTATAAAAAAAAATTACACAAACAAATGAGGGTAATTCTTTTTCATTATTTCTTTTAACTCCCACATTACTTCTTCTGCATCGTGGTTTTTCCATATCACCTTTACGAAAGGTATGACTTTATTCCGCAGAACTTGTTCCTTCCTATCAACAATTTGAATTGGCGTTTCTTCGTACGTTAAGTCCTTCTCGATATGAATAGGTTCATATTCTATCACGTGCTTATAATCTGGCTTATAAGGATGTAATACGGATACGCGAAATACATTATGTATTCGTTCTAGGTCTGGAGGTAATGCTATCATGTATGCTACCTCACCCACCCGTTTTAATACCTCAAAAGGTCCTATGAACCTCGGACTTAACTTTCCCTTCTTTCCAAAACATATCTTTCCTTTCCAGGGAGATACTTTTAGAAATACGTACGAACCTACTTCAAATTCTCTATTCTCTATATGCGAATTCGTAAACTTCTTCTGTCTGTCTTGAGCTGCTAGAAGACGCATTTGTATCATCTTGATAATGTCCGCTGTCTGTTGCACCAATTCGGGTCCCAACATTCGGCGTTCTCCTACCTCATCTCAATATAGTGGCGTTCTGCATTTACTCCCATACAAAGCTTCGTAAGGCAGCATACCTATGCTTGCATGATAACTATTGTTATACGCAAACTCCACTAATGGTAGATGATCATCCCAACTACCCTTGAAATCCATAACGCAAGATCTTAGCATATCTTCTAACGTCTGAATTGTTCTCTCGCTTTGTCCATCAATTTGTGGATAATATGTCGTATTTAGCTTCAACTGCATTCCCAATTTCTCTTGTAGACTCCTCCAAAAGTTCGATGTGAATCGTGGATCACGATCTGACACAATCGATATTGGTACTCCATTCTTGGAAATTATTTCCTTAATATAGAGTCTAGCTAACTGGTCTAAGTTATACTTGACCCTAATTGGCAGAAAGTGAGCCGACTTTGTCAATCGGTCCACTATTACCCAAATCGCATAATACCCCTTGGTTGTAGTCGGAAGTCCTACCACAAAATCCATCGTGATATTTTCCCACTTCCACTCTGGAATTTCCAATGACTGTAACAAGCCACTTGGTCGTTGATGTTCGGCCTTAACTTTCTGGCAAGTTAAGCACCTACTCACGTACTCTGCTATCTCTCTCTTCATGTTCGGCCACCAAAAACTCTATCGAAGGTCTTGATACATCTTAGTGCTACCAGGATGAATCAAAAACCTCAAACTATGAGCCTCGTGTAATACCTGCTCCTTTAATTCTGTCTCATTCAGAACCCAAATTCTTCCTTCAAATCTTAATAATCCCTCATTATCAAGACTATACTTAGTATCTTTTTCATTGGCCAGCCGGTCCTTCATCCGGTCACACTCATCAGTTTTGAGTTGTACCTCCTTAACTCTGTCTACGATGGTAGATTGCATCTCCGTTGTAAACAACATTTGTCCTACTTCACTTAGCAGCTTCACTTCCAACTCCATCCTAGCCATCTCTATTATTAACTCAGTTTGAGCCGTTAACAAAAATAACTTTTCCCCTCCCTTCTTACTTAAGGCATCAACAACTACATTAGCTTTTCCAGGGTGATACAGGATTTCACAGTCGTAATCCTTTATCAACTCCATCCATCTCCTCTGCCTCATATTCAACTCCTTCTGTGTGAAGATATATTTTAGACTCTTGTGGTCCGTGTATATCTCACATTTTTCTCCATAAAGATAATGTCTCCATATCTTTAGAGCAAAAACTACTATGGCGGCCCCATCATGAGTAGGATAAACTTTCTCATAATCCTTCAACTGCCTAGATGCATACGCAATGACCTTGCCATGCTGCATAAGCACGCAACCAAGTCCTCTATGCGAAGCATCGCTATATACTACAAAATTTCCTGTGTCATCGGGCAATGACAACACAGGCGCTTCACTCAACCTCTTTTTCAGTTCTTGAAAACTGTCCTCACACTTGTCAGTCCAAGCGTATTTCACTGTCTTCCTTGTCAAGTTAGTCAACGGAGTAGCTATCTTCGAAAAATCCTGGATGAATCTCCGATAGTAACCCGCTAAACCTAGGAAACTCCGCACCTTAGTCGTCATTTTTGGTTGTTCCCAATTCATCACGGCGTCCACCTTCGCTGGATCTACTGAAATTCCCTTATGGTCAATGACATGACCTAAAAATTGTACCTTCTCCAACCAAAATTCACACTTAGTGAATTTCGCATACAACTTCTCCTTTCTTAGTGTCTCCAACACTAATCTTAGGTGTTCAACATGATCTTCTGGCGTTTGAGAATAGACTAGAATATCATCTATAAACACCACGACGAACTTGTCCAAATATTGTTTGAACACTTTGTTCATCGTATCCATAAATGCAACTGGTGCATTTGTCAACCCAAATGACATCACCAAAAACTCGTAATGACCATAACGAGTCCTGAATGCTGCCTTTGATATATCCTCATTCCTAACCTTTAACTAGTGATACCCCGTTCTTAAATCTATTTTTGAAAAATACTTAGCCCCTTTCAATTGATCAAAGAGATCATCGATCCTGGGCAATGGGTATTTATTCTTTATCGTTAACTTGTTCAACTCTTGGTAGTCGATACAAAGTCTTAACGATCCGTCCTTCTTCTTGACAAAAAGTACCGTTTCCCCCCACGACGAAACACTCGGTTGAATGTACATTATGTCCAAAAGTTCTTGCAACTGTACCATCAACTCTTTCATCTCCACTGGCGCCATACGATACAGTGCCCTAAAAACTGGTGCCGCTCCTGGCACGATGTCGATCACAAACTCTGTCTCCATATCTGGTGGAAGACCCGATAATTCACTCAGAAATACATCGACAAATTCTCTCACTATAGGTATTTGTTCCATGGTTGCTACCACTCTCTGGGTATCAACAACATGGCACAAATAACCTACACATCCCTTCTTCAGTAATTTCCTAGTTTGTGTCATGGTTAGACAACACGAACGTCCCGATGATCTATTCCCGTAAAATACTACCTGAGGTTGTCTTAACGATTTAATATTCACACATTTCTTTTGACAATCTATAATTGCCCCATGGTTCACTAACCAATCCATTCCGAGAATTACGTCAAATTCTCCTAACTTTATCGGTAACAAATCAACCGATAATTTATAATCCCTTATATCTACGCAACAACTCCTATGATCATCTTCAAAAGGAATTATTTCATCGTTTGCTACCTTAATATTTAAAGGTATAGGCAATTTTTTGGAAAGTAATCCTAATCGTCTAGCAAAATTGCATGCTATAAACGAACAAGTAGCACCCTAATCAAACAGCATGTAAGCATTTATGTCGTTGATCAGAATAATACCTGCGACGACGTCCCCTGATGCAACTGCATCTTGGACTATCATGTTAAAGGTACGACCCATCGGCATACCCGGTTGTGCTGAACCACTAATAGCTAACTTACCGCTATTAGTGCCCCGGTTCCCATCCATCCCCTTCTTCGGGCGGTTCTTTACCATATGGTCGGTTAACCCACACACAAAGCATCTGTGATTCTTCTTCGGACTCAGACAGTTAGGTGTAATGTGCCCCTCCTATCCACAATTGTAACAGACTGCCTTCCCCTTGAGACAGACTCCTAAATGAGTCTTCCTACAGGTCTTGCAGGCCTCCATTCTTCTCTTCGGATCTCCTTGCTTTACTCCGGTATTCCCAGAGCTAAATACCCTCCTCTTCTGACCCTCACCACTACCACTGGCTCCTTCAATCTTTACTCCCCCATCTACTTTCCCCTTACTCTTCTTGTCCTTGTGGTATTGCCTCAGAGCCTCACTACCACCCTCGGCGATTATCGCCTTCTCTAAAATGGTTCTAAAAAAAGTACTTTGGAACACTGAAATACGGTTATAGAGCCAGGGTTTCAAGCCCTGCTCGAACCATCGCGCCTTCCTAACCTCAGTATCCACTTGATGTGGAGCGAACCTCGCCAATTCATTAAACTTGGCGGCGTATTGGGGAACCGTCATGTCCCCTTATTTCAACTTTAGAAACCGCATCTCCATCCTTCCCTATATGCTCATGGGAAAGTAGTTCTCAAAGAATATCTCCTTGAACCTCTCCCACGTTAGATTTGTTATCCCGGCTCTAGCCTGATTGGCTTCCCACCAAAAGTTGGCCTCTCCCTTCATCATATAGGTTGCAAAGGCAACCTTTTGGGCCTCGTCGACATTTGCTATCACAAATGCCTTCTCTATTTTCTTAACCCATGTTTGGGCTTCAATAGGGTCCGTAGTTCCTTTGAACTCTGACGGACCCACGCTCTTGAAATCCTTAAAGGTAGTAGCTCGTGCTACTCCTGGATTTACGGGGATATTAGCCCCTGTTCTATTAAAGGCAGCTGTTAATAAATTATTAAACTCCTGCATCGGGTTAACCGAACCTCCCTCTGGTTAATTCACGTTAGCACCTTGATTACGTTACACTCTTCTCGGCGGCATTTTGTTGATACAATAAACACATTTCGTTATTATTCCTTTCTTTATTGTTTATTATTTAATATTAAACAATAACTCCAACATCCATTACTCATTGTTTTCCCATAAAAGTCTTATATTCATTCTTTGTAGTATAATACTACATCGATTACATTACACAGCCTAAGCTGATTACATTACTTTCCCGCTATCACTTTCCAAAAATTGGGATTTACAAAAGACTACCCTTTACTATACAAAGAGGGCTTTATGTCACTA
Organism: Panax quinquefolius; assembly: GCA_020205615.1. Lineage (NCBI taxonomy): Eukaryota > Viridiplantae > Streptophyta > Magnoliopsida > Apiales > Araliaceae > Panax > Panax quinquefolius. The sequence continues at coordinate 2,324,500 of JAINUW010000158.1, read as the reverse complement.
CTAATTACAAAATATTTACATACTGAAACTACTCTAGCTACTACTAGCCTACATCTACCTTAAGGCATTCTCGAAATCTGCCTTGGCAAGACCGACAATGATATCACGGCTAATAGTGTGCCGTGTCTGCCCCACCTTTACAGGATATCCAGCTACCTGCTGCTGGAAATCTGTATAAGAAGTCCTATGAATATAGGACATTCTCCCTATCTTCTGCATCTTGGTCTTTAGCTACTCCTTGAGCTCAAAGACCTCATGCTTTAACTCGTGGACTTTGTCCTTAGCCAAATTCCTCTCATCATGCTCCTGCTCCCACATGGACTCAACATTAATCTTGTCCTCTATAACAGTTTGGAGCTCTGCCTTTAGCTCCTTAACCTCCTGACAGTAATGGATATTTCTATCCAATACTGACATGAACAGAGACATCATCGACCCCCCAGGAGCTATCTCCACTGCTATAGCTACTAGATTAATGGACACTGTCTCCACTTCCTCCTCTATCATTCCATCAAATACTGACATGTAATCAGCATCATCTGAGTCTCCAGACACAATAACCACTACCTCTGGATCTGCTACTATGGGGTTCGGTATAACCTCTACTTGGTTCACCGACTCTTCACTAATGGTTTGACCATTTATATACATCCCGTTTACTTCTGACATCTACACAAAACAATTAAGTTTATTAGTACACGTCAGTAGAATAATAAAAACACATAACATAATCATAATGCATTTTTATAAGGTTATTTTCTGCTTGTACTTCTTTGATTTCTCTTAAGGTTATGACTTAAGGTTTTTAATCCCCCCTTAAGTTTTATAACCTAATGCTTTGATACCAACCTGTGACGCCCCCAAATCCGGGTATCTTCTAACCCGACAAATGGTGCTACACGGTACTACCATTCACACATTCATTTAATTGAAAAGTCTCAAAGGGACGAATATGTCTTCTATATATTCAAAATAATATTACATTTCCCCAGGTTCTTTATAACCCATTCATTCGTTCTTGTCATAATATTCAATATATTACTAACAATTACCTATACTATTACATAAGTAATCTAAGGGTTCATCTTCGCCTTGCCCTTATCCTTGCCGGAGCCTTCGGTCCGCTCGATCTTAGTTGTGTTCATATGGTTCAAGCAATAGTGAGCATGACTAGCTCAACAAGTACTACAATTCTAATAAACAACATGCTTGAAACATAGAACTCATATATCTTCAGTAACTAAACAATAGTTACGAAGTACTATCGTTAATTCAAAATAACACTTCATTTCATTCAAAACATTTTATAACAACAATATTCAGTAAAACATCAATTTCGGTCCAAGACCTTGAGCATTTCATAAGTTCTTTTAAAAAGGACATCTAGGCACTAAGTCCGTAAGTCCGACATTACTTACGAGCACGTCTCACGTGCCTTTCGTTAAATGACAAAAACATTTTAGCATACTCAGTCTTCGTTTGAAAACCACACCAATATAACTCGGTAAACATTAATCATGCTTGATAGATTCATAATATAAGTCTAGCCGAAAGAATTGGCTTTGACTTCATCATTCAAGACTTCATGCGAAAGAATACATGAATTACAAAGCTTTCCAAACTGAACTGGAACAAGGGTTAGAATACTTACCTTCAAATACGCTTCCATCGATTATCACACGTACACTTTAAGTCTCTAAGTCTCTACAATACATGATCATATAACGTACCACATTAGGTCACATATAATCAAGTATATATACTATTATATCTTACACTTCATCTCAATCTAAATCCTAACTTAAATTTATTATTATGGGTTCCGGCTTTTCATTACGTCGTTCACATTATGTTCACATTCAAGTGATTATTAACCTTAATCATCATACATTAAATGTCTAACAATTCCTTATCAATGTTATGTTAACACCTTAGTTCATTACTAATGAGTTATCTTTCATTCTATATTTGTAAACATTCTTATCTATCGAAACCCTAGGATCAAGCGCCAAGGTGCGGCCATATGAACTTTCGACTTCATGTACATGCAAGAAGTTAGCAAAGATGCGACATCCGGACCAGCACTGCGGCACCACACTTAACTCTCTCTCTTCATGCTATTGTGGCGCGATTTAGCAAAGATGCCCGCACACTTCGTTTTGATCATCAAGGCGCCACTATTTGAACTTGGGTTGGCATACGCCAACTGACTCAGTGCCTCGAATAATTTTGCAGATTTTGCAATTTTACGAAATTCTGGGACGCATAACTTCTTCGTTATAAGTCCGATTTGGCTCGTTCAAAAGCCTACGGTTCACAAATTACATACTCTATGCGTTCATGCAAGAATTTTATCTATTCGATTTTGTTTGCTAAAATTTCACCTATTAGTTCATTTTTAATGAAAACGATAAATGTTCGTGAACATTCAACGCTCGTTTCTTCGTTCTAAGTTGGAATTCGGTCATTTTTGAGTCCGCAACTCTATAATGCCAAATATGACTTGTCACCATTGAAAACCAACGTTTCCGACTTCAAACAAAAAATACGACTTCCATTCCGAGAATTTCACAAATTCGACGATTATCGTCCAATCGTGTGAATTCCGGCAAAACCTCATTACTAATGATTCTAAATGGATTTTAATCTTCATATGAACAATTCAAGTTACTTATTACACCAACTTATTATCAAAGTAGGTTTTGACTTATTCTCATAAGTCAATGACTTAATCAACTTATTAACTACAAATTCTCTTGCTTATGACTTACTATGGACTTAAGTCTATCAATCAACGTTCTCATACTATATTGAACATACTAACATCATAAGACAAACATATGATAAGTTCTTCACAAGTTTATCGACTTATTTAAGTTCAAGTTGCTTATTCAACTTATTCGGCTTAAGTTCATTCATCAATGACTTCTTATATGTTCTTAGCATACAATCACACTTCTCTATCAATCTTATCATGGTAGAGATAGAAGATATATTAGATTAGAGTCTTACCCTTGAAGACTATTACTTCTCTTCTCTTTGGAAAATCTAGCAAAGGTTGAATGGCTTATATGTGATTATGTGAGCTTATTCTCTCTAACAATTAAGTTACTTTATAAGGAAAGTTTTTGGTTGAAAAATAACAAGAAACAAATGAATCCAAGCTTCTCTATTTATAGGCAATCCAAAGTGAGGGCATAATGGTCTTTATTGCCTTCCACCTCCTTAATTCCACCTCATTAATCCACCTCCTTACTATTCATCACTTTACAACTAAGTAAACTTGTCTAGCACATCTATTACTTGGCCATCAAAACATTTTCTCACCACTTAAAGTTCTTGCCCATCAATTCTACCCATATCACACTTGGTTTGCTCCATGGATCATGGCCAATTCATTGGGCTTGCTAATTAATCTAGCTAATTCTTTGTTGGGCTTGCATTACCATAGTTTGGACTCATGATTAACAAATACTTGGGCTTGCATATCACTTTCTATTGGACCTCTGCCATTATGCTAATAATCCTACAAGTCCATTACATTCAATTAAGAACCTTAACATAAATACACTATGTATAATTCTCGTATGCTAGCTTGTATATTATTCTTAATATACGATATTTCATTCTTCATACATAATAGTATAATACGTCGTATTATACTTACGTTCAATACCTCGCATAATGCATACGCATCATTTGATTAATACTTTCCTTTCATAACGCTTAATAATCCTAACGTTCTCAAATAAAGTCCGCATGCGAAATATTACATTTTCCATACTTAGTTTATTATTACATAATCAATATCACCTTGATATTATAACGTTATGTATTTCTCGGAAGTTCTAAATAATTCCCGAGCAGAAATCGATGAATAGTGTTTTTTAGAAAATTTCTAGAAAAACTTTTATTTTCGTCTTAGAAATTCAAACACTTTAATTTATTCACGTAGTTAAAATACTACGACATTCCGATGTTTCTAGGTTATCGAACGACATTCATCTTATCAACACGTAATAATAATAAATAATATTATTTTATTCATTATTAAAAGTATTTAAAAAATATTCGATTTTCTGGGGCATTACAGTACTCATTCGTAGTTGTGTCCCCATTCTTTCTTGAAGACTTTTCCAGAAGTTTGATGTGAATCGCGGATCTCTATCTGATATGACAGACACCGGCACCCCATGCCTCGAGATAATTTCCTTAACATACAATTTGGCTAACTGGTCCAAACTATACTTAATCTTAATCGGCAAAAAGTGAGCTGACTTAGTAAGACGATCTACAATCACCCATATGGCGTCGTGCCCTTTTCATTCTTGGGAAGTCCCACCACAAAGTCCATTGTGATGTGCTCCCATTTTCATTCTGGAATCTCTAATGGTTGTAATAACCCGCTTGGTCGTTGGTGCTCTGACTTGACTCTTTGACAAGTTAGACATCTACTTACGCATTATGCAACCTATCTCTTCATGTTTGGCCACCAGAAGTGGTGACACAAATCTTGTTACATCTTCGTGCTTCCTGAGTGTATCGAGTATCTCGTATTGTGCACTTCTTGCAAAATCTCTTCTCTCAGTTCTGGTACTAACGGTACCCAAATTCGTCCTTCAAATCTTAGCAGTCCAGTGCTATCAATCCTAAATTTCAATTCATCACCTTCAGTCAATCGCTTCTTGATGTTATTGCAATCTTCATACTTTTCTTGTGCCTCTTTAACCTTATCCAATAAAGTCGGACTTGCTGTCATTGTAAATAATTGTTCGTCAGTCTCTATCGGATACTTAATCTCCAAGTCTAATCATTCGAAATCCTTCACCAATTCATCTTGAATGGTCAACTTCAATAACTTCTCTCTGCCTTTTTTACTCAGGGCATCTGCCACTACATTTGCTTTGCCTGGATGGTATAGAATCTCACAATCATAATCCTTGATCAATTCTAGCCATCGGCGCTGCCTCATGTTTAACTCTTTCTGCGTGAAGATATACTTTAGACTCTTGTGGTCCGTATATATCTCACACTTCTCGCCATACAAATAATGCCTCCAAATGTTCAAGGCAAAAACTATCGCTGCTAACTCCAGATCATGAGTCTGATATCCCTTTTCATAATCTTTTAGCTGACGTGAAGCGTACGCAATGACCCTACCGTGTTACGTTAGTACACAACCAAGACCCTTGTGTGACGCATTACTATACACTACAAATCATCCTATGTTGTCCGGTAAAGCCAACACAGGTGCTTGACTAAGCCTCTTCTTTAATTCTAGGAAACTCTCTTCACACTTCTCCGTCCAAACAAACTTAACTATTTTTCTGGTAAGATTGGTCAATGGTGATGCTAATTTCAAAAAATCCTGAATAAACCTTCGATAGTATCCCGTTAATCCTAAGAAACTCCTAATTTTGGTTGGCGTCTTCGGCTGCTCCCAATTGATAACCGCTTATACCTTCGCTGGATCCATCGACACACCATTATTGTGGATAACGTGCCCTAAAAATTGCACTCTCTGCAACCAAAACTCACACTTGGAGAATTTTGCATACAGCTTCTCCCTCCTTAATGTCTCCAACATTATCCGAAGATGTTCGGCGTGTTCTTCCTCCGTCTCTGAATACACTAGATTGTCATCAATGAATATGAGAACAAACTTATCCAAATACTATTTGAACACTCTGTTCATTAAATCCATAAAGGTTGCTGGCGCGTTCGTCAATCTAAATGACATTACCAGAAACTCAAAGTGTCTATACCGAGTTCTGAATGTTGTCTTCGGAATATCCTCCGGTCTCACTTTCAGTTGGTGATAACCGATCCTCAAGTCAATCTTTGAAAAGTACTTTGCCCCCCTCAATTGATCAAACAATTCGTCTATCCTGGGCAAAGGGTACTTGTTCTTAATGGTGACCTTGTTCATCTCTCGGTAGTCGATACAAAGTCTTAGCGACGCATCTTTCTTCTTTACGAATAAGACTGGTGCTTGTGACGCCCCCAAATATGGGTTACCTAACTCCCGAGTTTAGTGCTCACGATCCATAAAATTTTGCATTGGGTCCACTTGACCTCCTTCATTATTCACAGACTGCTCTTCTCTTTGATTTCGATTATGTCGTCTAAGCGGCATTATCTTATTTGAATAAAAATCCTACATTAATTATCTTTCTCTACACAAACTCTTATTCATCACACAATAAGAATTTAACACAAAGTTCTCATATAATCGCATATTTATTCAAATAGCACACAGTATATTTAGTACTTAACATATACAACTATCCCTTTTTCATAGGATTAACAACATAACTTTAAACAAAAGTTATAATTCTCCATTCACACACAATTATTCCCAGTTCATCAAACTTACCACACTTAGGGGTTCAGGAACTTGCCACAATTATATGAGTTTATGAACTTACACCAGTCAGACCTTTGCCGTCCATTCGCTGAGGGGTTCAAAACAGCTCATATAATTATGAGTCATGAACTTACCATAAGTATGAGTTTTAAGAACTCACAAATTAATCTTAATCTTATATTCATATAGAAAATAAAGATTTTATTCATACAAATATATATATTTACATATGTTTACACATCATTCTCGATATTGCTACTGCTAATATCTCACACTATCCAAAAGATACTATCGCTTAAACTTAAGCTATCTACCGTCCACTCCCTTTACCATTTTTCTTCTTGATGGGACACTTGTTAAATTCGTGACCCATTCTTCCACATGACAAACACTTCCTCATATTTGGCTTAGGATAATGTTGGGAAACATGTCCTTCCTGCTTATAATTGAAGCACACATTCTTCCACATCATGCATTCTCTCAAGTGAGTCTTTCCACACTTGCTACAGACTTTCTTCTTCTTCGGGTTTGAATTTTCAGAGTTACCACTATCGTGATCCCTCTTTCTCTTATTATTGTACTTCTGCTTGACTTTTCCCTCCAACGATTGACCACCTTTAGTCTTCATTCTGTCCACCTGCGCCTTCAACTCATTCCTTTCTTCAGTCATCTCGCGTAATGCTCGCTCCATTTTCTACAACTCCTCTAAGAGTAATACTTTACTCTGGAGTTCTTGTACTTCTGCAGATACTTGATCTTGGTCTCTTACTTTAGTCTTATTCTCTTTCTCCACCTTAGCTTCTTCGGACTCTGCCTACTCATCTTCACTCAGATATATCTCGGGATAATCGTCATGATCACTCCCAATATTAACCATAGGTTCATCTTTTCCCACATTCTCAACTGATTCGCTTTGCGCTGACACCTTGGCTACTAGCACTGGTGCAACAACCGCTAGCATCTCCGCACTCATTTCATCTTCTCCAGACATCCTACTATTAGTTTAAATAACTTGATTAGTACTTCACCATTACGAACTTCTCACACTATGTGTCCACATATCTCACTATCGATATGCTTCGACGATCCCTCACTTAGTACTCTAAATGAGTATTCTATTTCACTTATGGTTATAATCCTAGGGTTTTCCCCATCCCACTTGAGGTTTATAACCTATAGCTCTACTACCAACTAGTGACACCTTGGTCATTACAGCTTTGATACCAACCTATGACGCCCCCAAATCTGGGTTACCTGACTCCCAAGTTTAGTGCTCACGATCCACAATATAAATAACATCTAACTACCCATTTAATTATGAATAGACATATAAACTGCATTAACTGATATAGTTAATACATTTGTCCCAGGTTATCTAACCTTTATATTACAAACATACCCTTTAGATATACAAAAAGGGTTTACAAATACAACATAATATATATGTTAAACACAACTAACACAACATAACACCTTTGCCTTTTATCTTCACAGCACCTTTGGCTTCTTCATCCCTAGCTGAAATGTTTTATTTAGCAAGGGTGAGCAACAAATTTGCCCCACAAGTTAAGATATACAATAAATGTATCAGAATCAAGACAACAAACTATCTAATTCGATAGAATGACTACAAAGTTCGGGGAACTTTGAAATAGCTGAACAATTTTTTCTTCTCTAACTAATCTTCTTGCAACCTATACAACAAATTAACGAAAGTATACAATACTTTTAAAGTTTCTAAGATATTCTAATGAATAATCAAGAATCAATTCTACACAATAACAAAGTGGAATGTTATCCAGATTTATGCTGAGTGGTCACACAAGACCTTGAACTTTTCTTCCTAGAGTAGATATCAAAGATTTACTTTGATATATACACGGGTGTATCAGATAACCATAAAGATTAAATTATACTCCTCTACAAGTATAACAAGTGATCATCTTTATTATACCCGATATTATGCATAATACTTAAACATAGTGCGCAATAGTCGAATTTACGACCAATAAAATGTTCCCTTTATATAAAAGGTTGTTCTTCTCAGTCTCAGAATCAAGATTTTGATTTAACAAGAAATATTAGAATTTCAATATCTAATCACTTCTATTTTCTTTTCTTCTCGAACCTATCAGGTTTTAACAAATGTTCGTCTAGCCAGAATAATTAGCTAAGATATTTCTCAACATAATTTGACAATAAACAAGAATTATCTGTACTGTCAATTCTAACTTCTATGCATATGAATATCCAAAAACAGTTATTCTTACAAACGTATATTTTACGAATCAGTAACTCAATTTGAATTATTAAACATGCACTAACTGTGAATAATCAACAATAAATCCCTGGACGTGGTATAATTAGCAATAATTAACCACTATAATAATTGAATGAATATAACTCAAGGTTGAGTTAGGGAACTTGCCTTCCGCATTGATTACTGTTACACAATATACCTATCTGCGTTCACAAGACCTATATTAACAATATTGGTCATACAATTAGCACAATATGTCACAACACATAACACTGTAATTTACAGTCAATCTTTCTCCTAGGCACATTAGCACACAGTCACATTAGTGTTTATAACCTGTATAAACACTTAACAAGTCTAACTATTTCGGACTGGTTGGACTTTGGTCCATTCTTGGTATACTGGTCACCCTATGCGACAATTAATACTTGTATTGTCAATTAAACTTAGCCTCTAAGCTTCATTATTATTTTAGATAAGTCAAATATCATTTATAATATTTTTCGGAAGCTTTTAATAATTTTCTAACAATTATTATATTTTATAATAATTTTTCAAATAATGAAATCATTTTTGAATGATTTAAATATCAAATAAATCCATCATCATTAATATTTAATAATATAAAATATTAATGACATACTTGTCAAAATATTAAAGTTATTTATAATAACCTAAAATATTTTTAAATCACCATTATTCTACTTAAATGAATTTTAAAGTAATTAAAATCATTTTTAAATCATCGCCATTAATATTTAAATATTAATGAAATTATCATCAAAATATTAAAAGTCATTAATTATAACTTAAAATATTTTTATATCATTTTTCTCTTCTTTTAAATGATTTTAAAATCAATAAAACCATTTTATCATCATTTATTTAATTTAATAATTAAATAAATCTAATATCATTAATAATAAGTTATTAATGAGAATTCTCCAAAATATTGAAAATTATATTTTATAATACAAAATATTTTCTAACACTTTATTCTTATTTAAAATGATTTTAATTCAAGAAAACCATTTTTAAATCATTTATTTAATTTAATAATTAAATAAATCTATCATCATTAATATTAAATTATTAATAAAAATTCTCCAAAAATATTAAAAGTTACATTTTATAACTCAAAATATTTTTAAATACTTTATTCTTATTTAAAATGATTTTTAATATATTAAAATTATTTTTCTCTAATTTATTTAATACACAAATTAAATAAATTAAATATCATTAATATTCAAATAAATATAAATATTAATGAAAAATATCCCATGTGACGCCCCCAAAATAGGTATACATCACCTATTCCGAGTCGCCAAATACATGGTACAGAATACAAATACAATCTTTATTATACAACAAGAAATCATGAGTTTTAATACAAATATTGTCTTCTGATAATATCCACTCTCGAATAAGTCCTCATTATATTTATTGTCACACTATTTAATGTAATAGTGAGGACTACTAATACTATCATCTCAACCGTCACTCCGCTCCCCGACTAGTCCCGACTACGCTTCTCATTTCCTGAAGAGAACAAATGAAGGAAAGGGGTGAGCTCAACTAGCCCAGTAAGAAATATTATGACTAAGATAATGCAGAATAAATTATCATTAGTCTTCAACAATGTTAAACTAATAAAATACAATAGACATCAAGTTTAACTGCAGCGGAACAAGCAATCCATTAAAAGAGTCAAGTAGAGAATAAAATCTACTATCTTTTATGATTTAAAAAGGTTTTTCATCACTTTTATCGCTGAGACTCAACTTAATAAATAATCCACATCATCCTTGCACTACGGCCAAGGATATTCATTAGTATCACGACCCCAAATTATCCATGCACTACGGGCCAAGGATATTTGTGTATTCATCAACGATCCTGATCATGCCATAAAACAATTTATCTTTGCTCCCTTGGCCGAAGAGAATCCATAGCCATAATCATACCAAAAACTATCTATCAATGCACTACGGGCCAATGAGGACTTTTTCCACATCATTTGTAACATTACGGTCATGATTATACCGAATAATCCCTGGTCATAATCATTCCAAGTCCGTCTATGCACTACAGGCCACAGATGACTTTCAACATAATATAAACATGAGGATGATGACAATGACATAATAATTCAATAAAACACGTTCAAGAATTAATTTATCCAGGAACTAATAACGTTCAAATTGCCAACATGATACTTCTTTGTAGAGTAAAATTCAAGAATGCTCAGAAGAATATTTCCATGAAAAGATACTGGATGAAACGCAAATATCAAGGATATTCCACTAATTTCATGGAGTATAGAAGTTAAAACTTTAACCAACTGAGTATAATAAAGAATGAAATAACAAAAGAAATCACCATGCATGCGGTACTTCGCATAGACATGTTATTCTAACAGAATAATAAATAACGGAACCGTGTCGCATAATACGCACCGGCAGGGATATTCCAATGTAATAATAAAGAATGGAATAACAACAATGAAATCACCATACATGCGGTATATCAGATGTATGAGCGTTATTCCAATGTAATAATAAATAACGAAACCAAAGTTAGGTGAAATTCAAGACCGACGGGATGTTCCAATGAATAATAAAGAATGAAATAACAACAGAAATCACCATGCATGCGGATTGCGCAGATAGGTTATTCCAATGAATAATTAATAATGTAACCAGTTCAATGTAAAACTCACGTATACATGATATTCCAATAAAATAATAAAGAATGGAATAACAATAGAAATCACAATGCATGCGATTGCCATGTATGAGGCGAGTTATTCCAATGAGAATAATTAATAATCTAACCGGTCCGTCCCACAGAACGCATGCATGTGATATTCCAATGTAATAATAAAGAATGGAATAATGTAAGAATTTCACCATGTATGCGGTGCCAGCATAACAAAAGTTATTCCAATGTAATAATAAAGAATGGAATAACATAAGAATTTCACCATGTATGCGGTACTTCGCATAACAGGTTATTCCAACAGAATAATAAAGAATGGAATAACAGTAATTCTCTTCATGAATAAGAAAGAAATAATATCCCTTACCTTATAAAGAAGAGTACTCCGACGGTAGGGCGGGGATATTGTTGATAATGTCACGTTCTAGCCTAATGTTTTGATGATGACTTGTTCATTGGTACTAAATTCTTTATTTTTAATTTTAGGAAATTATTTCAAGAATTGTTTGATGGATTATTCAAGAAGAATGAAAATGCTTTGTGTCTTAGGAAAAATATGTAAGGTCATTGCAAATATTCAATTTCTCAATACAAGGCTCTAGGACATTTTATGTGTGCATTTAAGTTGATGTTTCGTGCATGCTTAATTTTATGCTAACTGTTATTACATGATTATGCATGCATAAAATTAATATGATAATTTTTATCCGGTTTAATTGAATTATATTACATGTGTTATAAGATAGTTATGATTCTATATAAGCTGTATAACATGTGTAATTTGTTGGAAGCACAAAAGCTTGTAGCGGTAAAGATGTGATCATTATCTGGTTGAATTAAATGCCTAAGTCTTGGGAATATAAGATAATGATTATCCTGGACAGTTGTGTGATGTTACACTTTCTTATATTTACAAAGTTAACACTCCATTATCTTTTGAAAGGCAGTAATATCTCTTAAACAATTGTGGCGGTAGTTTGTTTTTAAGAATCATAATTGCTACAGGACTAGTCCTATTTGACTTGGTCTCTATCTAGATTATTTATGAAAAAGTCCAACATTTATCCGAAGGTTATTGGATTTGTTATGTTTGTTTTCAACAGAAAATCATTGGAACGTTGCATTTTTATTTTCAACGTAAATTTTTTATGAAGCAACGATATTATGTTTTTGGCCTATAAAAAGAACTGAGATCAGTGATGAAAATAACAACACTTACATTGCAATTACGAAATTCAGAAATTATTATTTTCGGTGAAATATTCCAACTGCTGCTGTGCTCTTATACTCAGATTAAATATCAGCAATTTTCGTGAGCAATATATTGGTGATATCTTTTACTATTTCTATTTGATCATTGCATTCATTAGTCGAGCCTTGCATTGTTAAATTGCTTATTTGCTTTGATCATTAGACCTCTATTATTGTAATCTAATTTTTTAGACTAAGTGTTGTCTAAGGAAATTTAATCTGTGGATTAAGGTTTGTTTACAAATGCAGTTCAAGGAAGCATAGGTGCTTAAGGAGTGCATTGGTGCACAAGGAGCAAGAGTGCTCAAGTGAATTCTTGTAATTCAATTTTATAGAATCAGATATTGTAACAAGAGTCTTTTAAAGAAATAAAAGTGAGTCTCCAATACTAGTTGGTATTGGACGTGGAGTAGGCTATTATTATATAGGGTAATAAATAAAACTCCGTAAAAATCTTAGTGTTATTTTGATTACTTGATTTAACTTAATTTCACTCAAGTTAATTAATTTGCTAAATAAACAAAATTTAATCATAAGAAGTTTTTTTATCATTTAATATTTTATTTAGCTTACAAAAACACCAAGATATTTTCTTAAACAAAAATCCAATTCGGTAGACCATATTCATTCAGCAAGCCGCATTCATTAATATAGTTGACTACATTCAATAATTTAGTTTAAAGTTTTTAAATTGGTCATAGTTTGTATCCACGCTTATTCAACCCCCCTTCTAAGTGCGCCTTATCTGAATTTCAGATATAATTGAAGAAACTTGCACTATGCTCAAAGCTTTCTTAAACGCTAAAGAAATATGCTCAAGATTATAGAAGAATAATTCTCTCTACAGTTTCTCTCTCTAGAGTTTCAGTGAATTCGTAAGAAATAATGAAGGAAGCAACTTCTATTTATACAAGAATGGACTGAATAGTAACCAATCCATGAACGGTCCAGATCGATTTACTTTTAAAACTTACCGGTCCAGTTTGGTTTACAATAAAATATAATATATTCTATTTATAATCTAATAAAACGAATAACTTTTAAAAAGATTTTACTATGCAAACACTATGCAGCACTATGCAAATACTACGATAATAATAAAATATAATATAATCTAATTATTGTCTAATAAAATAGATAATTTTATAAAAGTATTCAGTTTTATATAAAAAGATTTTACTATTAGCCTAATAAAATGAATAACTTTATAAAAGTATTCTGTTTTATATAAAAACTTTTTCTGTTTTATTACATTAATAATACTAATAAAACAAAACTTATATATATATATATAACAATCAACAATAATTGAATCAAATAACGTGAGATACTATGCAGCAACTACTGTAGCAATAATTGAACAATACCGTATGCTACTATGCAACCACGCGACATCGCATTTCTTTTACTACCTAGTAGTTCAACAAAGATAATCTGTAAAACTTCCGCCGTTATTTTCATAAAAAATATTTTGTCGCTTTTCTCAATCCGATAATAATTACATTGTGGGGTCCACTAATGATTGTCTTGCCGTCGAATATTCCCCGACACAAAGAATATTCCTTGACCAATCGAATAATATAACAACTTTCATACTTTGCAAAATTTATAAATATTACCCACAACTATAACATTATATTAAATCCACAACATAATATTAAAAAAAAAATCGAGAAATTTAAATCTTTATTCGTAAAATTTGGGATTTTACAATCTCCCCTCCTTATGAAATTTTGCCCTCGAAATTTACGTACATACCTGGTATGCCGAACAGATGAGGACACTTCGTCCAATTCTAACTCTTGAGGTATAACCTTTGAGTGTTGAATACATTCTAGGATTTTAACAGGTACATCTTCATACGTTAAATTATCCGCTATCTCGTCCGGTTCTAAATTATTAATGTGGTTCGGGTCATCCACATATTTACGTACCATCGATACGTGAAAAAATATTATGAACACGCGACATACTTGGCAGTAAAACGAGTCTATAAGCCACAGTTCCTACTTGATCGAGGATTTCAAATGGGCCGATTAAATCGAGGGTTAAGATAACGCCTTCTTGATCCTTCTTCTTCACATTCATCATCTCTGAGTATATAGCTTGAACGGCTTTAACTTTATCGATTAAAGTCAATTCTAATCGTATATTTGTTATCTTCACGTGGGTTCGTATATTCGCACTTGTAAACGCATACGATCTTCTACTCAACGCATCAGCTACCACGTTCGCTTTTCCACGATGGTATTGAATGATACGATCGTAATCTTCAACAGCTCGAGTCAACGTCTTTGGCGCATGTTACGTTCATTTTAGTTGAAAAAATATTTAAGAGTTTTAGAAATGGGGTTTTGTACTGGGGTCAGTACAAAATTCAATTTCACGCTCTAAGGATAGGCTAGGAAGTCTTCATGAATACGTCAGAAAATTTATTAACGATAGAAATATCATTCAAAACTGTGACCCTCATCCAAGACTTGGATAATATGTCACATTGATACCTATCAACTTGCCATCTTCATTCACGATGTCGCCTACAGAAAGTCTGGCTTCGATGCATTCCACACAAGGAAGTCAACAATGAAAGGATCAGGCTCTTTACTTATGGCTTGATATGACAATGATTGACTTTAGTGGTTTGGTTACTTTGAATTCGCATAACAGGTTGGTTAGAAATATGAAAGATAACAACCTTACTAAAAACATGATGAGTAGTTAACCAATCAATTCCAAAAATCACATCAACGGCAAGTATTTTCAAAGAGATAAGATCGACAGGTAACGTGAAAGTGTTGATTTGAACAAGATTTATAAATAGTGGAGGTAACGAAGGTTTCTCCCAACAGAGTTTAAACAGATATATTAAAGTCTAACTTCTCCGGAGTTAACTTCAAACATTGAACACAACTAGGTGAAATAAAAGAGTGAGTAGAACCGGTATCTAACACGGTATAGACTTCGCAAGAGTTTATGACTAACATACCCGTGATAATTTTATTCAGGTTCCTCGTCACGAAAAAAAAATGCTCTCTCTTAAACTACAGACTTTGGCTTATCTGGGACATCCTTTGGCATCACTATCCCAGCTGGACTTGACTTCACCATACGACAAAATCGAGCTGGGCGACCTTCTCTTCCGTAATTAAAACACGCTTTGGATTGCTGCGTACAGTTTAGACGGATATGTCCCTCCTGTCCGCATTTGAAACATACGACCGGTGGTTGTTCTTCTTCCTTGGAAACGGGTGCTGGTGCTGCTGTCTTTCCGTCATTATTAAACCTTCTCTTCTTGAAATTTCCACTTCTATTATTTTAGCCATGATTACCACCGAAGTGGTTACCATTATTGGCATGATAATTTCCCCCACGATGGTTATCATTGTTCCGATGGTCGTTGCCACCAGTACGATTATTATCGTGTTGTTGGTCGTTGCCTTTTGGTTGTGCTGACTCATTATTGCGCTCCAATAACTGAGCCCTATTCACAACATCTGAATATAAACAAAGTTTATGAGAAATGAGGTATTGATGTATATTGGGTTTCAAACCTCTTAGAAACATTCGCGTCATTCGCTCCTCATTATCGACCAAATGAGACGCAAATCGGGACAACTCGGCAAACTTGGCTTCGTACTGCGACACGGTCATGTTGTTTTGCTCCAACTTGATAAACTCAACCTCCTGCATGTGACGAATACTTTCGGGAAAGTACTTGTAATTGAACAGCTCTTGGAACTTCTCCCAAGACATCTTAAGTCGTCCAGTCAGTAGTGCGTTTTACGATTCCCCAAAGATGTCCGCCTCTTCACGCAACATAAAGGTGGCGAATGGAACCTTTTGCTCCTCGGAGCATCCCAAGACATCAAATATCTTGGTGATCTACTTTAACCACGTCTCTGCCTTAAGTGGTTCTAGCTTTCCCAAAAACTCCGGTGGTCCCAGCTCCTTGAACTACTTAGCGGTGACCAACCGTGGGTTGACATTGTTTCCACCTGCATTATGAACAGGAGTCTCTCTCGTTTGGTGTTGCATGAATTCTAAAAAGCTCCTAAACGTACCGTCGTTCTTTAGTCGATCAATGTTGTTATTTACAGGAGGATTATCGCCTTCCTAATGCACATTATCCTGATTATTGATCTGTGGAGACTCAACGGTCTCCTGTGCTCCATTGATGTTCTCAACATTCTCGGATGCCATTTTCAAATACTGCCACAAAACAAGGGTTAATTAACATATCACATATTATCCCTATACTCTAACCGACCAATTAAATATCAAATAGACTTAGGTAGGTCATACTAGCGAAGGAATTCCTCATCTCTCCCCTCCTAGTTCTTGTCTCACATCTCAGCCAGGGATCATATCCCTAAGCTTTGATACCAACTGTGACGCCCCCAAAATAGGTATACATCACCTATTCTGAGTAGCCAAATACATGATGCAGTAATACAAATACAATCTTTAATATACAACAAGAAAGTCAGAGTTTTAATACAAATATTGTCTTCTAGACAATATCCACTCTCGAAATAAGTCCTCATTACATTTATTGTCACACTATTTAATGTAATAGTGAGGACTACTAATACTATCTTCCTCGACCGTCACTCCGCTTCCCGACTAGTCCCGCTTACGCTTCTCATTTCCTCAAGAGAACAATGAAGGAAAGGGTGAGCTCAACTAGCCCAGTAAGAAATATTATGACTAAGATAATGCAGAATAAATTATCATTAGTCTTCAACAATGTTAAACTGATAAAATACAATAGACATCAAGTTTAACTGCAGCGGAACAAGCAATCCATTAAAAGAGTCAAGTAGAGAATAAAATCTACTATCTTTTATGATTTAAAAAGGTTTTTCATCACTTTTATCACTGAGACTCGGCTTAATAAATAATCCACATTATCCCTGCACTACGACCAAGGATATTTATTAGTATCACGACGACAAATTATCCATGCACTACGGGCCAAGGATATTCGTGTATTCATCAACGATCCTGATCATGCCATAAAACAATTGATCTTTGCTCCCTTGGCCGAAGAGAATCCATAGCCATAATCATACCAAAAACTGTCCATCAATGCACTACGGGCCAATGAGGACTTTTTCCACATCATTTGTAACATTACGGGCTTAATTATACCGAATAATACCTGGTCATAATCATACCAAGTCCATCTATGCACTACATGCCACAGATGACTTTCAACATAATATAAACATGAGGATGATGACAATGACATAATAATTCAATAAAATAAGTTCAAGAATTAATTTATCCAGGAACTAATAACGTCCAACTTGTCAACATGATACTTCTTTGTAGAGTAAAATTCAAGAATGCTCGTAAGAATATTTCCATGAAAAGATCTTTGGATGAAGCGCAAATATCAAGGATATTCCACTAATTTCATGTAGTATAAGTCAAAACTTTAACCAACCGAGTATAATAAAGAATGGAATAACAAAAAAATCACCATGCATGCGGTTGCCGATGTATAAGTTATTCTAACGTAATAATAAATAACGGAACCAGTCAGCGTAATATCGCGACCGATGGATATTCCTACGAGAATAATAAAGAATGGAATAACAACGAAATCACCTTGCATGCGGTACTTGTGATGATGTGTTATTTCAATAGAATAATAAATAACGAAACCAGTCGGTGAAATTACACCGAAGCGGGATGTTCCAACGTAATAATAAAGAATGAAATAACAATGAAATCACCATGCATGCGGTGCTTGGCATAGATAGGTTATTCCAATGAATAATTAATAACGGAACCAGTCCCACAGAAAAACTCTCAGCATACGATATATTCAACAAAATAATAAAGAATGGAATAACAATAGAAATCACAATGCATGTCAGTATTGGCAGATATATACATGTTATTCCAATGAATAATAAATAACGGAACCGAATGTCCCAGCATAAAAACGCATGAGACGGGATATTCCAACAGAATAATAAAGAATGGAATAACAGAAGAATTTCACCATGTATGCGGTACTTCGCATAACAGGTTATTCCAATATAATAATAAAGAATGGAATAACAAAAGAATTTCACCATGTATGCGGTACTTCGCATAACAGGTTATTCCAACAGAATAATAAAGAATGGAATAACAGAAATTCTCTTCATAAATAAGAAAGAAATAATACCCCTTACCTTATAAAGAAGAGTACTCCGACGGTAGGACATGGATATACTTGAAGAAACTTGCACTACGCTCAAAGCTTTCTTAAACGCTAAAGAAATACGCTCAAGATTATAGAAGAATAATTCTCTCTACAGTTTCTCTCTCTAGAGTTTCAGTGAATTCGTAAGAAATAATGAAGGAATGAGCTTCTATTTATAGTAGAATGGACTGAATAGTAACCAATCCATGAACGGTCCAGATCGGTTTACTTTAAACGAACGGTCCAGATTGGTTTACAATAAAATATAATATATTCTATTTATAATCTAATAAAACGAATAACTTTTAAAAAGATTTTACTATACAAACACTATGCAGGCACTATGCAAACACTATGCATAATAAAATATAATATAATCTAATTATTGTCTAATAAAATGTATAACTTTATAAAAGTATTACATTTTTATATAAAAAGATTTTACTATTATCCTAATAAAACGAATAACTTTATAAAAGTATTCATTTTATATAAAACTTTTTCTGCTTTTATTACATTAATAATACTAATAAAACAAAACTTATATATATATATATATATATATATATATATATAACAATCAACAATAATTGAATCAAATAACGTGAGATACTATGTAGCAACTCATCAGAGCAATAATTGAACAAAACCGGTGACTTCTCACATAAGAATCAATAATCAATACCGTATGCTACTATGTACAACTACGCCAGACATCGCTTTTCTTTTACTACTCAAGAGTTCAACAAAGATTAATGGTAAAACTTCCACCGTTATTTTCATAAAAATATTTTTATCGTTTTCTCAATCCGACAATAATTCTGTTGTGGGGTCCACCAATGATTGTGTCGTCGTACGAATATTCCCTGACACAAAGAATATTCCCCGAACAATCGAATAATATAACAACTTGCATACTTTGCAAAATTTATAAATATTACCCACAACTATAACATTATATTAAATCCACACCATAATATTCAAAAAAAAAAATTCGAGAAATTTAAATCTTTATTCGTAAAATTTGGGATTTTACATCCCAAATACTTAAAAATTATTTTTTATAATTTAAAATAATTTTTAAAACCATTTTTGATAATTCTTATAATTTATTTTCTATTTTTAATCATTTTCTGAAATTTAGGAAAATAAAATAATTAAAACTGTCGCTATAGGCTTTTAGCGAGACTTGCCTGTCGCCTTTAGTGTTCTTGGCTCAAGAACACTGACAAAGTCAGTGTTCAAGGGGTCATGTTTGACCGGCATTAATTCTCTTCTCGAATCTGTTATGGTCACTTTAAGACTTCGATATTGTAGCATGTATGTAATACTACAATATCCAGTTATCAATTTGGTCATAACACTTCTTAGCAAGGAGATCTGAATCTCAAAAATCACTGACAACGTGTTCCTAGGTTTTCTGGGTTACCCAGAAACCCAGGCAGTTTCGAGTACCCATTTTGATGCTCGATAATCTCTAGGTTCTGGTCATCAAACAAGTGGGTTCTTGGTGCATACCTCTAGTACTCATACCAAGGAACAATTACATAACAACAACTCAGTCTAACAATAAAATAATCACCAGATATGATCTGGTCGAACCCTGTCAGAGGGCTTGCTCATGCGATTTCTGGAATTTCCAGAAACGCTTACTGTGATCGATTAAGCCAGTTTGACCACCCACTATGTTCAACAAATTTGTTGTTTAAGGGACCTAGAAGTATGGATCTATAGTTCAGCTAGCATACTACAAGATAGTTACAGTAACATCAACATAACTCATAATATCTGACAGATCTATGGCTTAGAAAACACATCAGACTCGGTTTTACACTTTACGGGTTACCCGAAAGTGATCGGTCATCATCTTTCAATCGACCCTCTTTGACCATGAATAACATGAAATCTAGACATGTAATGGTTGTGATTTAAAATACAAAACATCAGATAAGAAAACAAATACAAAACATCAGATAAGAAAAATCACAAACATACAGAGATCTATGGCTACTGACATTTGCTTGTCAGAGCACTTTCTAGGGTTCATGCAATTTTTAAAAATTTGACTTTTAATGCATTTTGATGCTATAGATCTATGGTATATCACCATAGATCATCATAAAACATCATATAACATGTATTAAAACACATAAACACAAACATATCTTAAGCATACACGATCAAAGTAGGGTTAGGGTTTATACCTCTTAGTTTCCAATCTTTGATCATATTCTTTCTCCACTGATCTTGGTGATCTAAGGCTTGCTAGGTGACTGAAACACTTAAGGATTTCGGATGTTTAGAGATAGAGAGAGTGAGTTGAAGGCTAGATAGCAAATGGCTAACTTTTTATGAACTTTCTCTCTCCAAAATCATTTATATCTTACATGCAAAGTATGTAAGCAATGCTAGGTGTCTAATTGGATTAGATTTGCTGAGATTTTAAGGCACATGGTCAATACCTAACATTGGTGAGTCATGTTATTCTAGAATGCACTTAACTTAAGTTTTAAGTTAAGGGGTATTTTGGTCTTCTCACCACTAAAAGGGTAATTTCATAATTTCCCTTACAAATTTAAGGGTATTCTAGTCAATTAACATCATTCTCCTTAATTCTCACCATTAGGGTTTGATAATCCCAATTAGGGTTTCCTAATTAGGGTTTAAGGTTCCAAAAATAAAATTAGGGTTTTTCGGCTTTCGATTAGGGTTCCTAACTACGTGTTAGGGTTTTTAATCTTGAGATTAGGGTTTTTAATCTCTTATTAGGGTTTACTAACATTATACCCTACTCGATCAATCACTGATCAAAATTCTACACAGTACAAGCACATACTCTACGATACAATTATAATAACTGTATTTTCTATTGAATCCCTATCCAGACTTGGGGTTAAGGTTTCTATTCTCATTAAGCACAACTCTACTCTTAATTTCCTCAGTCAACACACAAATTGACTCATTCTCTAAACTTGTATCACAGATACACAACACAATATTAACATTATATATTAATTTTAAATAATAAAAAAATTATTTATAAATTTCGGATTATTCGAAATCACGGGTTATTACAGTGCTCCCCACGGTGATACGCTCGGTTGAATGTATCCCTTATCTAACAACTCTTGTAATTGAGTCATTAGTTCTTTCATCTCTACCGGTGTCATATGATACAACGCTTTGTATACCGGTGTTGTCCCTAGTGCCAAATCAATGACAAACTCAATCTCTCTACTCGGTGCCAATCCCGGAATCTCTTATGGGAAGACATCAACGAAATCCCTTACAATAGGTATTTGACTCAGTTCACCCTCGACTGGTCGAGTATCAACCACATGAGCCAAATAACCTATATAACCCTTCCTAAGCAATCTCTGCGCTTGTACCATTGTCAGACAATGAGATTGTCTCGGTGATTTACTACCATAAAATACCACCTTTGACTTATTCAGAGTCTTAAGGTGTAGACACTTCTTCTTACAGTCTATTACTGCTCCGTGAACCGATATCCAATCCATTCCAAGGATTACATCAAACTCCCCCAAACGAATTGGTATCAAATCCACTCTGACCGTAAATCCTCGCAATTCAGTACAATAATTCCTATGAATGTATTCTACGGTAATAATTTCCTTGTTCGCTACTTCTACGTTCATAGGGTGTTCTAATCTCTCACGGGGTAAGTCTAACTGTTTAGCAAATTCTTTGGAAATAAAAGAGCATGTAGCACCCGAATCAAATAACACGTATGCATCTATATCATTAATCGAAATGATACCTGACACCACATCCTTAGACTCCACCGCATCCTGTATGGTCATGTTGAACGTTCGTGCCATTGGTATGTTGGCTTGACTGGTTGGCCCTCCAATGTTCAGTCCATTGTTGTTGTTATTGCAGTTGCCGCTAGCTGCATCGCCCTTTCTCTTTGGACAGTCCTTAATTTGATGGTCCATGGCTCCACACGAGAAACATCCTCCCTTCTGCTTATTCGGACACTGAGGAGTCATGTGCCCCGGTTATCCACAATGATAACAAACACTCTTTCCCTTCATGCACTCCCCCGAGTGACTCCTCCCATAGTTGTTGCACTTCATACTTTTCTTGGCCTCTCCCCCAAACTTATTACCTCTAGAGGAATGACTCTCTGTCCATTTATGCTTATTAGGGTTGCTGCCTCCGCTGCTTCCCCTTTTCTGCCCTTCTTGACCTGTCTTTTTCTCTTGTTTGAATCGAGCGATGGCTTCATTGCCTCTTTCGGCAATGATAGCCCTTTCTAAAAGATCAGAGTAAGTCTTAATCTTTAGTACGACCACTGCTTTCTGCACCCATGGTTTCAGTCCTAATTCGAACCTCCTTGCCTTCCTGGCCTCCGTGTCAACCTGATGTGGAGTGAATCAGGCTAACTAGTTAAATCTCACCACGTACTCTACGACAGACATACTACATTGTTTCAGTTCCAGAAACTTAAGTTCCATATCCTGTTGCATATTCTCTGAGAAGTAATTCTCAAGAAATAGCTCCTTAAATCTCTCCCAAGGAATAACTCCTTCGTCTGCTTGGCCCCTATTGGCTTTCCACCAATAGTTAGCTTCACCTTTCATCATGAAAGTGGCAAAACTCGTCTTCTGTTCTTCGGCCACACGTGCGACCTCAAACACCTTCTCCATCTCTTCTATCCATGTCTGGGCTTCAATTGGGTCTAGGGTTCCTCAAAACTCCGGTGATCCTACCAATTTAAAGTCCTTAAAGCTAGCCAAGTGTTGTCCTGGCTTCCCTGCTGCTGGTGGAGGTCTATTTTGCATTGCCTCAGTTAATAGGTTAACGAAGTTCTGCATTGGATCAACATTTGCCCCTCCACCATTGTTAACGAATCTTTCCTCCCTCTGATTCCGCAGAATTCTCCTAGGCGGCATGATCTGAGGAAAGGAAGAAAATTATTAGGCATTATGTGATATACTATCCATGTTAGCATTAAGAAGTTTAAGATGTCTATCAATCATTTTTTATTTAAATAAACAACTTCATTATCATAATAAAACTCGATGGATTTCCTCAACCCATCACTTACATACTTTACTTGAGTTTTCTAATAAGGTTATAACTTAGGTTTCGCATTCCTAACGTTTATAACCTACAGCTCTGATACCAACCTATGACACCCCCAAATCTGGTTCCTTTGACCACAGTTCGGTTATCATGATAAAATACAAACATCCACCTCTAAACAACATACGATAACTAAAAATGCAGAAAATAATAAACGTATGTCGTTCATTCAAAAGGTGTTACTAGTCCCAAGATACGATAACCTTAATATCATCTTACAAACATACCCTAAAATAAACATTAGGGTTCATATTATATAACAGTAATTTAAACTAGGCATAAGGTAAGGTCTGCTCCTTGCCACTATTCTACATCTTTCCTTTACCCTTGTCCTTCCATGAGGTCTCGGGCTTAGCTGCAACATATTTCATGATATAGCAAGGATGAGCAACAAATTTGCCCAACAAGTTTAAATACAACAATAAAGATATATCATGATGAATGGAAAAATATCTGGCAATGGATTCAACAATATGAATATCTGAAGGATTCAACAATATGAATATCATAAGCAAAGATAATGATTGCTTTTAGAATAACTGCTAGTCGAATAGACTTTGAACTATAAAACTCCAATGGAATCAATAGCTAATTGACCCTTTGGTTGTCAGCTCTGTATCATAAGTACTTGAGGGATCAACCTCACGTACACTATGTATATGCATAACATTTAAATCTGCTCTGTGTATCTTATATTAGATACCTGGGGTACTCCCCTATCAAAAAGGGGTGTTCTTTCAGTCTAAGAATCCTTACCATCAATTGGTTTGGATAGATTTTAAAACTTCATATACTTGTCTGACCGAACAAAGGTTCAGACTCTATCTAACACAGTTCAAGAATTATTGAACTTTAAATAATGTACAAGTCCAAGACTATACAAACTCGAGTGCACTAAGTGCGAATATCAATAATATCGATGTGGGATAATTATAAAGTAATTAAACCACTTAATAACATGCTTGGAAATAATATTCAAGCTTAAATGAATAACTTTTAATTCAACAATAACCTACTCAATACAATATGAGTAGGATAGGAAACTTCCACAAACTCAAAGTTGTGTAAGTTAGGAAACTTGCAATACAATCAAATAGTGTTCGGATACTTGCTCTGTAACGCCCCGAAACTCGGTCTATCTTCACACCCGAATTCCGTACGTCACGAGTACATCATTCATCCAAACATACATCATTATATACTGAAATATAACAACATACATTCTAAATTCCCAAGTTCTAAAACCTTATAACTCCTTCCATTACAAATAACGATAATTACATTATTCTTTACATCTTACACGAGTGACTTTCATCTGCCACTAAGGATACATAATAGTTCATTAAACTAATCTAAAGTTCATTTAACTTATTTTATATTACAATTCTTCGCTCAATCTTCTCGCTCATCCATATTCTGAATGGCACTTCATCTGGATACCATCAGCTTGATCTTTACGGGATCCTTAAGTTCTTCTAACATCGTACGCTGAAAATGTTTTTCATTTAAAGCAAGTGTGAGTATTCAATTGCTCAGCAAGTCATAGCAATTGAACAAACAACTTGAAGAGTTTAAACATTCCTTTAGAACTTCAATAACCGAACAAGGTTATGAAGCAACTTGAATAATAGGAATAATCTCGATTCCTATCATTTTAAGACAATATTCACTTTCATTTTTAAATACTTTCATTCTTCTACCTTTTTCATATACATTTTGTCTGGCTAGAATCATTAGCACAAACTTAACAATAATGGATCATGTATAAACAGAGCATTCTCTTATTGAATAGTTAAATCACAGAACAGTTCATCTCATAGAAATACCGAAGTGTTCACATTGTGGCTTAAGGCCTCATACGTTCTACCACCTTGTACAAATATCGCACATTCGCACATAGACATATCTTCTCAAGTTCAACATCTGAGAAGTTTAAGAAACTAGCATTCATTTAAAATATAAATGAAGTTAGGAAACTTGCCTTACGCCCAGCTACAACTTACGCCGAACTACTCATTTCAATTCCTATATAACACATAAAAAAACACCACATACACCAATTAGTCGTATATATTTGACTTATGCATTGATTTGCTTAACTTTACTTCTTAGGGTTTGCGTTCTTGTAACCCAAGTTTACGTGACCACTTTCATTATCGTTCTACGGCTTCATGACATACGGGGATGTCTTACTTATACGTTCATCATCTTTGATGTTTTACATTCTTATCTTCTTCTTATAACTTTTCTAGGACTCAGCACACATCGCTTCTCTGCTAGTAGTCCATATGGTACTCTGAGTGGTTTCCCACAAACAACCAATAAACAAGTTATCGTCTCATCTACACTACCATCACAGTGAGTTAGATCGGTTGCTATTTTTGTATATACCTTCGCTCTCTGAAGGAATTTTTTAGCCCAACTCCCATATGTCAACAATCAAAGGTTACGATTGTATTACAACCTAAACTTATCTTAACTTATCCGAACCATTAAAACTATAACATTCGCTATGTTAATTTCTCATTCCTTATGGCTTCCTGGCAACTAAATGACACACCTCATGATTCACTCTTTATCATCTAAGTCATACAGTCTTTTGTATATTTAGAGCGATCATTCAAGTTAATCATTACTCAGCTTCGTTACGTTAAACGTCATTGTCTTTAATTTAGTCTTTTACCATTCATGGTTTAATCATTGATCTTCATTATCTTATTGTCAAACCATACACGGGATGTAGGTTCTATACGCTTAATATTTGCGTACACCCAACTTTCACATTGGTTAAAATGTTCCATACTTACAATTCATTCTATAATTTTCTATCCGAATCACGATCGGCTTTCATTAATATTATTACCATTTGTTACGACTTTCTTGTTACCATTTTTATCTTACTTAGTACTTTTGTTATCCATTACCTGAACCCCATGTTCATTACTCTTTCTTAATGTCGAGGCCATACTGTTCGTTGTATGCTAAGACTGCTTGCAACTACGTTACCTTTATGTTTACGTTTATTCTCTTCTTGATCTTTTAATCTCTTTTGATCATTTCATTTAACCTGTACTAAAGGTTTAATTCACTTGTTTAAGTGTTATTTTAGGTGAACTACATGTTCATATTTCTTTCTTGCACATCCCCCAGTAATTGAGCACTTAAAAGCTCATCACTGGCTTTTTCCCAACACCGGCGTCGCGGCGCCGGGTTCTTCTTTATCACTAGTGCTGTAGCGCCACTCTGCAGTGTCTAACTGCCGAGTCTAGCGCTGTGGCACCACCTCCCAAGGCACGGCTCGCGCTGCGGCGCCAAGCCCTCATCCTAAAAAATTTTCTATGTCTTAAATTCAATTTGAGACGCTTACTTCACGCTTCCATAACATATTCGTTATAACTCTGAACGAGGTCGTTCCAAAGCCATTCTCTTCCTTATCTTACATATTTCTATCCCCTTTAGACAAAACTTCATTCTGAATATGTTAACGTGCCATTCGATTGGCTTAATATTTTCCCTTTGTTCGTTTTACATTTTTAATGCTCTTCGTTCGTTCGTCCGTAATTCGGTCATCCGAACTCGAAATTCGTTTGTTCTTGAGTCCACGACTCACATTTTCTACATTCTCTTACATTCTTACGAAACCCTACACGTTCAGGTTCATTTACTAACTTTCTAATTCTCGTTTGTCTTTTACAAAAATTTTTCCATAACTTTGTTATAGCTAAGTTTTAATCTGTTCTTCATGAACGTTTCTACCGTTCCTAACCAAGCAATAAGCATCTAACTTATACACGATGGTTTAACACTTGTCCATCAACAACAATTTTCCTATGATGGTTTTAAATTTGACCATCAACAACGTTCTTCGTGTTCTTCGCGTGTTCTCCGTGTTCTTCATTCGTTCTTCATTTTAATCGATATTTTGGATTACGATTTCACTTTTTATTGGAATTTGATGATATACAACATCATTCCTTACTTATTTCACCTAATTATTTATATAATCCACTCGGATCGTTCTAATTCATTACGAATTTTATACTTCCTTAAGAAATTTATAAACTAAACTTTTAATTCTTATTTCTTCATTTTCTTATGATTTCAACCATATAAAATCATTCCTAACATCATTTAATTCTTATTCTTATTAAGTTATGATATTAACATATAGGACTTAAAGAGAAATTAAATTCGACTAGGTTTTAGGTTACCTCTTTTCTTTATTTTTCTTCCGCTAGACAAAGCCGACGATTCGCAAGTTTTTCTATTTCACGCTCACCTTTGATCCGATCATCCACACTCATTCTCCTCCTTCTTCTCTCTTCATCCAAACCCTCTCTCTCTCTCTCTCTCTCTGAGGTGTAGGATTTTCAAAATCCCAAATAAATGAATTAAGTTTCCTATTTATAATTTCCAAGCTAGGGGTATTTTAGTCATTTCACCCCAACCTCCTTACTATTCATGACTTAAGCATTAATTTAACTTAGCCCTTAAGTTTACTTAGACTTAAGTTTACTTAGCCATTAAGTTTACTTACTCCTTAAGTTTACTTAGCCCTTAAGTTTACTTACTCCTTAATTTAACCTCCTTACTATTCACGAAACTTAGCCTGTAAGTTTTGTGGTTTCGTCTTTCGGGTTTTATCCGACATTTTTAAAAACTGCGATTCTCGGAATTCAAATATTTTTGGATATTTCGTCTTTCCTTTTCCGATTAACTTTTACGTATTCTTCGGATTTCCGAAAAACTAAAAAACACTTTTTGGTGTCAAGCATTTTCCTTCACGTTTTCCCCTAACGTAGTTAAACGAGTAAAAAGTACATAACAAAACTTTTTGCCATTTTTAATTCGTCTAATTTTTGCATGTTTTTCGAGAAAAACTTTTATCGGCTTACTTAACTCTTCACGACATATTATCATCAAATCTTTCGACAAAATGTCATTTTGACATACCGAACTCTCGGAAAGGCTTAGGTTATTCAAACCCTAACCCTTAGGTTTCGTCGAGTGAATAGTGTCTTTTTCCTATTTTTCCCCGGAAATATTTTTGTTCCCAAAAAATTTTCATTTTTATCTTGAAAATTATTACTCATTTAGTCTAGCTCGTCGCCAGAATCCTCCCGACTGATAATCATCCTAGGTTCTAGAACGATTAATAAACACATAGCACATAATATTATTAATAAAAATTCATTTTATTAATAACTAAATCTTTAAACTTAAATTTTGGACGATCCGAATTTTCGGGTTGTCACACTCTTCCCTCCTTATAAAAATTCCGTCCTCAGAATTTCTTAAAACCAGACCCTTACCCGGGTCATCACCTTCACCCCTTCTTCACATAATTTCATCCTCAAAATTTTAGCTTACTCTTCTTCTCAACTTCCCTTCAATAAAGTTCTTATCTTTCCTTCATTCCTAACCTCCATAACCTATCAAGAATCATGAAGTAGAAAGAATAACGAGAAATATAAAATTTCCTTTTAAAACATTTCATACTTTTGCTTAGGGGTCAAATCGACCATGAACTCTTACTAGGTTTAACAACATAACGCCGTAATCTTTCTTCCACGGTCAGTTTACAATCACAAAGAAATCAAACTACCTCTTACCCATCGTATACCCCATTTCGGGATATTTTCACCTCAGACTTAATCATTAGATTCCGCACCAAAATAATTTGGTTTGGCACAACTTCTTCAAAGAAAGCTTGATTTTCTTTTAAACATGACATACCATTTGTCTAGCCGAATCAAGTAGCTTAGACCATACCAATAAATTGGTTATCAACGTGAAACATTCGTCTAGTCAACTCAATTGACATTGACTACTTCGTTAAATTCTTTTTCAATACATCAAAATGTTTTATAACATCATGATACCGTACTTTTCATGGTACGTTGAGGACTTCGTCAGTTTGTGATTTCATCATTATACATCATACCATAGCGGGTTGTTGATCCTAAGATCACATCCAATACTAAGTTTAATTGCATTAATAACTACATCTTTTTACCATCCTTGCATCGAATGCACGGATGATATAAAATTCATTTTGATATTTCAAATCAATTTATGTCTAGCCGAAACAATTAGCATAGACATACCAAGAATAGTTCTTTTAAAAATCTATTGGTTCCAAAAGTTGAACCAATTCTTTTCTTTTTCAAACGCACACATAAGCACGATTTTAATAAAGTTCAAAGTCTAGTATAACTAGATGACTTGGAATATCCTATTCTCAGTCTTCCTTCATTGTCTTACTTGCGACAATACTTAATCTTCTCTAGCACCTTCAATACTAGGCCTACTGAAAATAACTTATTTTCAGTCTAAACATCCCTCTACCTTAGTACAGTCCATCACCTTACAACACATTATGAGTTCAAGATCTTTCCAGAATAATATGAGTTTAAGAACTAACCTAGACAAACCATAAGTGTGACAACCCGAGAAATTAGACAATTTATTAAAATCTTAAATGATGGGTTTAAGGTCAAATGATAGACCTAGACAGAAAATGAGTGTATGCGTTTGATATTTTTGGGAAGGAATTTTGAGGATTTCAAAATCCTGTGTAGGCTTTCGGTGAATTATTCAGGATTAAGTGTATATGTGAATATGTTTTGTTGATATGGTATTATATGTGTTCAGAATATGTGGTTAAGGGTCAAGGGTTGACCAGATAAATTTTATCAGTATCAAACCCTAATATTATTAAGCACGTCAACGTTTAGTTAGAAAACCCTAATGATGGATAAGAAACCCTAGAAACCGGTTCTGAAACCCTAATTTCAGTTTTGGGAATTTGAAAACCTAATTCGGAACTTAGAAACCCTAATGTACAGTTATGGACTTAATTGCTAAATTAGCAATTTAAATTGGGATAAAATAATCCTAATTAATAAGATTGATTTATGAATGGGAAAGTTAAATTTAATTCGAGAATCCTAATTACAATTTAGAAATATTAATTTTCTATTTTTTTGAAAACCCTAAGGGTTAATAACCGTGAATTTTAAGTCACTATATATGTATGTACATTATTGATATTTAAAATTTTGTGTTATACAGTGATTTAATATGTGACAACATATGTGAAGTGGTGCATGGATCAATAAACATATATACTATAGTTATGGATATATACATTTATAGATTTCATTAAAAAAATTGAAAGCTTCGTAACCTAATTATACATTAGGTGAGACAATTAAATAACCTAAGGTTATGGTAATAAGGAAAGGTTAGTATTTAATATGTATACTAACTTAAGTGGATAACCTTGTTATTTCAAGTGGCTAATAAATTTAAACCTATTTCGTGTAAACCTAATTAAGTTATGAGCTAAAGTCACATGTATAAGTAATTAAATTTCATAAGATTGGAAATGGAAACCCTAAATAAACAATTTGGGTAGCATATATTAAAATTGTTAGACTATGTTCATTACATGGCCCAAAACAATTAAAGGGGAAGCCCAAAAGAAATAAAATGCAAGCCCAAACTTAGTTTACTTGATTAAGGGTATTTTAGACATTTGATTTATCTAATTTATGCATTAAAATAAAGGCTAAATGAAGGAATTAGTGGGTATATATATAGCTGGCCCTATTAGGCCTTTTAAGACAACTAATTAAGCTAAACAATGTCCATAATTAGTAACTCTTACACACAAGTACATGGTTGTCAAGCTCTCATTGGTGGCAAATGTATTAAGCACTCTTAACCACATGATTAAGCTTAATTGAAAGGGATAAGGTGAAGCCTTTTATCCATGGGACAAGGAAAGTATGGGGGATAATAATGAATCAACCATTTCATTTGCTAGAATACTCCACTTTCTCTCATTCTTCTTCTTCTAACTTTTCTCCCCAAGCTAACAACTTCAAGAGAGAGAAAAGAGAGAGAGAGTTCGGCCATTGAGAGAGAGATCAAGGGAGGAGAGGTGTGCTAGGTTAATTGATGCATCCTAAGTTCATTACTTACTTTGGTAAATCAAGGAAGGTGGACATTAAATCAAGGTATAACCTAACTTTCATTTTCTTCTTCTACTTTGTTTTATAGCTTGAGTTTTGTTGGGGTTATGAACAAATAATCAAGATACCCTAGTTCTACATATCATCATGTATGGAACTAAGTATCTTGAGTGTTGGATCAAAGGCTTAGAGGAAGAAAAGGAGCATATGTTCTCCAAGGGTGAAAACTCTTATTTTTTTTCATCCACAAAATCTTGTGTAACTCAAGTTTTACAACTTGGATTTGTGATCCGTCGAAAGGGGGTGCTAGATACATGAGTTACCTAGTAAACTCAAGTGGTAGAATACAAATCTAGCAAGTTTTGAAACCTTTGGGTCTATTTTCCCCAAACCAGTCCACTTTGAATGTTAAGGGTTCAAAACCCTAAAATAGTTACTGTTCCGTTTTTCTTGAGGCTGTTTCGGTCAGTTTCTAGTCTTTTAAAAATCTGGGAAAAATCTCAAAGGTACCTTGAGAAGTTATCTACATGTAGGAAAAATAACGGACACATTTCGATTTATAGATTGTGCGTAATGACTATTTCCGTAAAGGACTACGAAATATTAACCTTCAAATATCTCACTGTGTATACACTGGAAAATTCCAAAATTTTTACAGTAGGTTCATGTATGTTAGGAGAGCATACCCTGAAAATGTCATATATTTCGAAGAAAAACTCAATTTATGAAAAATAGAGCAAGATCTGAGTGTTTTGGGCACTTTGAAAATAGTAAATCATTTTCTAAAATTCCAGAAAAATTAGGGGATCATTGTTGGTTCATATTCTATCAAAATCCAGAAGTTGAGAAGTTTTGGAGTCAGTTTGCTATTTTTCCAAAAAATGATTAAGTTATGAATACAAGGAAATAAATAGCTAAATGATGTCTTTAATAATAAAAATGTGATTTTTATGCTTGAATACTCGTAATATGTTACATCATGACTATCTTAGGGCATTTTGATAATTTATGATAAGAAATGTTATTTATGACCTTTTATGGATATTAAATAAGAAGTTTTATAAAGGATGAACAATTATAATAAATTGTTTATTAATCCAATAAATTAATAAAATATTATTATAATATTAATAATATTAGAATATGATATTGTTAAGTAAATAAATATATTAATATTAAAACTTCTTTAAAATATTATTAAATGGTTAATAATATGTGATTTAAGCATTAATAAATGATTAAAGTATTATTAAATGATTAATAATATTAGTAAATGAATAAAATATTATTAAATGATTAATAATATTAGTAAATAAATAAAATATTAGTGAATGATTAAAAGTATTATTAATTTATTAATGATACTAAAGAATAAGTAAGATATTATTAAGGTAATAATATTAATGAATGATTAAAATATTATTAAGAGGATTAATAATATTAGTAAGGTATTAAAATATTATTAAGGTGTTAATAATATTAGTAAGTCGATAAAAGTGTTATTAGTGAACTAGTAATACTAAGAGGGGAATTTAATATTATCAAGATTAATAATATTAAGTGAATTAAAGGTAGTTGTTATCTGAAAATTATTGCAAGTCTATGAAAATTGTTTTGACTGATAATAAAATTTTCTAAGATAATTGTTAAGTGTTTAGGCAGAGTTTAATTGAACTTAAACTCGATGTTTGTCCGACTTAACCGTTGGGATGTTAGAATTTTGTCGGGTTCAACTCAGACTTAAATAGATTGACTTAATGCTAAGTCTTATGTGTATTGTAGACTGATAGGATTATGTGTTATGTGTTTAGGTTATTCTATGTGTATATATATATATATATAATAATATTATATTGTGATGATATTATTCTAATATTGAAGATCTATATTACTAATATTAGGTCTTCGGATAAAGCGTTATAAATTGCGTAGCTGTAATCAACGGTTCAAGCAAGTTTTACTTAACTCTACTAAGAGTTGTTTCATTTAGATATGCTTATGGTTAATCATTGCTGATTGCCATGGATAATTGTACTCTGCACATATTGCATGTATAAGTCAGGTATGAAAGGTTGATCACCTTTATTACCAGGTTGGTCCAGATATATATTTTTCGTTCAATAATACTTGTTCACCAAAAGTTTATTCGTCTTGTTCTGTTCTCAATTATATTGATCAATTATAGCCGACTTATTATTCAGACTCTTTCAATCACGATATATCCTTAAATTGTATTTAAACTTGCTGGGCAACTTTCTTGCTCACCCTTGCTATATCATGATAAACATTGCAAATAAAAGGCGAATGCGTTACATCTGAAAAGGATAATGCCAAGTTCACTTGGGATAAAATGTCTTGACTAGTTTGTAATAGTATAGTTGGATAATAATGTTATGTGTTAGATTGTTTATGATTTGTGTATAAGTTAAGGTTACTCGATTTTGGGAAATAGTGTGTAAAGTGTATTGTATAAACAATTTATGTTTATATCTTCTGCAATAATTATAGAATGATTGAACCAAATTCGCGGTGATTTGGGACCCGTATTCGGGGCTATCACGGTTGGTATCAAAGCTGTTGGTTATGAAGCTTAGGTAGGAATACCTGAGACCAATAACTGCAGTGACTAGGATAATATCTAACTCACATAGAGTTAGTTGATCGGTAAGATTTAAAGACGAATCTTGGCTAGTTGTTAAGACACAAAGTTCCCTGACTCTGATAATAAAGTTAAACAGTAGTGGTGAATAGATCGAGTCTAAAAGACTGAAAGTACATGGATAGGAGATCATAAAACAAGACGATCAAGGCATAGAAATAAATCGTAATATATACGATGAGATCACTCCGTGATCTGATAAGGTTATAGTATGGATAAGAATCAATCTAATGATTGGAAAGTTTATAACAAGATGCTGTGTGGAAGTTGTACCATGAATTGGTACAAATACAGGAAAGAATTATGAATACGAGTTGAATGAAATTCGTATTGAGAAGGGAGTTAGTAATAGGTGGGGATTCAATTGAGGACTCATGTCGGCAGCTGAGTTGTGTGATTCCTTATATGGGCGGGGAATTGTACTTGGTGTAAAAATGACTTAGTTTCTGGCACTGATAATCATTGAAATGTTTGTGTCGCGCTATTTGCTATATACATGTTAAGAGGGTGATTCCTTTCTCATGTGTATAACAGGTAGATAGGTCATAGATAGAGAATATAAGGTTAAGTACGAGTTCTTAAAACTTATACTTATGTGACATTCTTGACTCATAGTTATATGAAATGTTTATGAACCCCTCAACGAATGGACGCCAAAGGTCTATGTAGGACAAGTTCTTAATCTCATATGATTGTGGCAAGTTCATGAAAACATAAGTGTGGTTTAACGAACTGGGTATAGTTGTGTGTAAATGGAGTATTAAGGATAATAAGAATAGATGGACTGTTTAAGTAAATGATTATTAGTGAAGATATAAGTTTTCCAAAACTCCTAGCTATGCTAGACTTCAAAATTTTTACATCAAGCTAAATACGCACTATGTGCTTTTAAAAAAAATAATGTAGACTCGTAATCATTTTTGAAACGGTTTAAAGTACAGTCTATGCTACTTATTTCGGCTAGACGCAAATGATTTGAAATATCAAAAGTTATTTTATTTATCGCTCATGTACCATGTAACCTGGTGCAGAGATGATAAAAAGTTGATGGAGTTGTAAATATAGGAATACTTAGTGTGAATTTGATCTAAAATCGCTATTCTACTATTGTATGATGTGTTATGACGAAGTCATACAATGACGGCATCCTCAAACGGACTGTTAATATAGTACGGCATCATGGCGTCATTCTCGAAAATGTTTTCAAAATTTTAATTTGCCAACGGGGTTTGGCTACACCTAAATAATTCAATTGAATTGAATTATTGATGTGAGTCTACGCTATTCGATTTAGCTAGACTAATGTTTATGAAAACTCTAAGTGCTCATTGAAAGTAATTTCCCGAACCAAATTGTTTTGATGCGGAATCCTATGATAAGACTGAGGTGAACTATGTTGTTTGGATAAATAATCCAATCTAATAGCGTAAATATTCGCTAGACATAATTAATACGTTATGCATGATGTAAGGGTACGATAGGCTAATCACCTAAAGTACTAGTAATGGTAGTTTACCTTCTTTGTGATTGTAAACATACAAAGTAATGTATTGTTTTGCAGTATGAATACCGTTAAAACTATGTGTTCATGGTCTATATGACCCCTCAACACAAATTTGAAAACTTTTACTCATGTGAGTGGTGTATTGGGTAGCATGTGATGATGTGTATGAATGGTGTATAACACATGGTATAAGGAGTAAGGTGTAAGGTAAATTTTGGGGACAAAATTTTTAGAAGAAGGGGTCAATGTGACAACCCGAGAAATTAGACAATTTATTAAAATCTTAAATGATGGGTTTAAGGTCAAATAATAGACCTAGACAGAAAATGAGTGTATGCGTTTGATATTTTTGGGAAGGAATTTTGAGGATTTCAAAATCCTGTGTGTGTGAAGCTTTTGGTGAATTATTCAGATTAAGTGTATATGTGAATATATTTTGTTGATATGGTATTATATGTGTTCAGAATATGTGGTTAAGGGTCAAGGGTTGACCAGATAAATTTTATCAGTATCAAACCCTAATATTATTAAGCACGTCAACGTTTAGTTAGAAAACCCTAATGATGGATAAGAAACCCTAGAAACCGGTTCTGAAACCCTAATTTCAGTTCTGAGAATTTGAAACCCTAATTCGGAACTTAGAAACCCTAATGTACAGTTATGGACTTAATTGCTAAATTAGCAATTTAAATTGGGATAAAATAATCCTAATTAATAAGATTGATTTATGAATGGGAAAATTTAATTTAATTCGAGAATCCTAATTACAATTTAGAAATATTAATTTTCTATTTTTTTTGAAAACCCTAAGGGTTAATAACCGTGAATTTTAAGTCACTATACATGTATGTACATTATTGATATTTAAAACTTTGTGTTATACAGTGATTTAATATGTGGCAACATATGTGAAGTGGTGCATGGATCAATAAACATATATACTATAGTTATGGATATATACATTTATAGATTTCATTAAAAAAAATTGAAAGCTTCGTAACCTAATTATACATTAGGTGAGACAATTAAATAACCTAAGGTTATGGTAATAAGGAAAGGTTAGTATTTAATATGTATACTAACTTAAGTGGATAATCTTGTTATTTCAAGTGACTAATAGTTTTAAACCTATTTCGTGTAAACCTAATTAGGTTATGAGCTAAAGTCACATGTATAAGTAATTAAATTTCATAAGATTGGAAATGGAAACCCTAAATAAACAATTTAGGTAGCATTTATTAAAATTGTTAGAATATGTTCATTACATTGCCCAAAACAATTAAAGGGGAAGCCCAAAAGAAATAAAATGCAAGCCCAAACTTAGTTTACTTGATTAAGGGTATTTTAGACCTTTGATTTATCTAATTTATGTATTAAAATAAAGGCTAAATGAAGGAATTAGTGGGTATATATATAGCTGGCCCTATTAGGCCTTTTAAGGCAACTAATTAAGCTAAACAATGTCCATAATTAGTAACTCTTACACACAAGTACATGGTTGTCAAGCTCTCATTGGTTGCAAATGTGTTAAGCACTCTTAGCCACATGATTAAGCTTAATTGAAAGGGATAAGGTGAAGCCTTTTATCCATGGGACAAGGACAGTATTGGGGATAATAATGAATCAACCATTTCATTTGCTAGAATACTCCACTTTCTCTCATTCTTCTTCTTCTAACTTTTTCTCCCAAGCTAGCAACTTCAAGAGAGAGAAAAGAGAGAGAGGTTCGATTTTGAGAGAGAGAGAAAGGGAGGGAGAGGTGTGCTAGGTTAATTGATGCATCCTAAGTTCATTACTTACTTTGGTAAATCAAGGAAGGTAGCCATTAAATCAATGTATAACCTAAATTTCATTTTCTTCTTCTACTTTGTTTCATAGCTTAAGTTTTGTTGGGGTTATGAACTAATACTCAAGATACCCTAGTTCTACATATCATCATGTTTGGAACTAAGTATATTTAGTGTTGGATCAAAGACTTAGAGGAAGAAAATGAGCATATGTTCTCCAAGGGTGAAAACTCTTTTTTTTTCTTCCACTAAATCTTGTGTAACTCAAGTTTTACAACTTGGATTTGTGATCCGTTGAAAGGGGGTGCTAGATACATGAGTTACCTAGTAAACCCAAGTGGTAGAACACAAATCTAGCACGTTTTGAAACCTTTGGGAGTGTTTTCCCCAAAACAGTCCACTTTGAATATTAAGGGTTCAAAACCCTAAAATAGTTACTATTCCATTTTTCTTGAGGCTGTTTCGATCAGTTTCTAGTCTTTTAAAAATCTGGGAAAAATCACAGAGGTACCTTGAGAAGTTATCTACATGTAGGAAAAAGAATGGACACATTTTGAATTATAGATTGTGCGTAATGACTATTTCTGTAAAGGACTCCGAAATATTAACCTTCGAATATCTCACTGTGTATACACTGGAAAATTCCGAAATTTGTACAGTAGGTTCATGTATGTTAGGAGAGAATACCCTGGAAATTTCATATTTTTCATAGAAAAACTCAATTTATGAAAAATAGAGCAAGATCCGAGTGTTTTGGGCACTTTAAAAATAGTAATTCATTTTCTAAAATTCCAGAAAACTTAGGGGAT
Source organism: Panax quinquefolius (assembly GCA_020205615.1). Lineage (NCBI taxonomy): Eukaryota > Viridiplantae > Streptophyta > Magnoliopsida > Apiales > Araliaceae > Panax > Panax quinquefolius. Next base: position 2,285,852 of record JAINUW010000158.1, on the reverse strand, counting down.
CATTGTTGGTTCATATTCTATCAAAATCCAGAAGTTGAGAATTTTTGGAGTGAGTTTGCTATTTTTCCAAAAAATGATTAAGTGATGAATAAAAGGAAATAAATAGGTAAATGATGTCTTTAATAATAAAAATGTGATTTTTATGCTTGAATACTCATAATATGTTACATCATGACTATCTTAGGGCATTTTGGTAATTTATTGTAAGAAATATTATTTATGACCTTTTATGGATATTAAATAAGAGGTTTTATAAAGGATGAACAATTAGAATAAATTGTTTATTAATCCAATAAATTATTAAAATATTATTATGATATTAATAATATTAGAATATGATATTGTTAAGTAAATAAATATATTAATATTAAAACTTCTTTAAAATATTATTAAATGGTTAATAATATTTGATTTAAGCATTAATAAATGATTAAAGTATTATTAAATGATTAATAATATTAGTAAATGAATAAAATATTATTAAATGATTAATAATATTAGTAAATAAATAAAATATTAGTAAATGATTAAAAGTATTATTAATTTATTAATGATACTAAAGCATAAGTAAGATATTATTAAGGTAATAATATTAATGCATTATTAAAATATTATTAAGAGGATTAATAATATTAGTAAGGTATTAAAATATTATTAAGGTGTTAATAATATTAGTAAGCGGATAAAAGTGTTATTAGTGAACTAGTAATACTAAGAGGGGAATTAAATATTATCAAGATTAATAATATTAAGTGAATTAAAGGTAGTTGTTATCTGAAAATTATTGCAAGTCTATGAAAATTGTTTTGACTGATAATAAAATTTTCTAAGATAATTGTTAAGTGTTTAGGCAGAGTTTAATTGAACTTAAACTCGATGTTTGTCCGACTTGACCGTCGGGATGTTAGAATTTTTCCGGGTTCAACTCAGACTTAAATAGATTGACTTGATGCTAAGTCTTATGTGTATTGTAGACTGATAGAATTATGTATTATGTGTTTAGGTTATTCTATGTGTGTATATATATATAATAGTATTATATTGTGATGATATTATTCTAATATTGAAGATCTATATTACCAATATTAGGTCTTCGGATAAAGCGTTATAAATTGTGTAGCTGTAATCAATGGTTCATGCAAGTTTTACTTAACTCTACTAAGAGTTGTTTCATTCAGATATACTTATGGTTAATCATTGCTGATTGTCATTGATAATTGTACTTTGTACATATTGCATATATAAGTCAGGTATGAAAGGTTGATCACCTTTATTACCAGTTGGTCCAGATATATTTGTTCATGTTCAATACTTGTTCAGTCAAAAGTTTGTTCGTGCTAGTTCTCAATTATATTGATCAATTATAGCCAGCTTATTATTCAGACTCTTTCAATCATGATATATCCTTAAATTGTATTTAAACTTGCTGGGCAACTTTCTTGTTCACCCTTGCTATATCATGATAAACATTGCAGATAAGGCGAATGCGTCCGGATACAGGAAAAAGGATAATGCCAAGTTCAGCTTGGGATAAAATGTGCAGCTAGTTTGTAAAAGTATAGTTGGATAATAATGTTATATGTTAGATAGTTTATGATTTGTGTATAAATTAAGATTACTCGATTTTGGGGAATCATGTGTAAAGTGTATTGTATAAACAATTTATGTTTATATCTTCCGCAATAATTATAGAATGATTGACCCAAATCTGTGGTGATTTGGGACCCGGTTTCGGGGCTATCACAATAAGTGTCCATTCGCTAAGAAGTTCAAAAACCTACCATATCATTATGAGTCACGAACGTACGATAAGTATGAGTTTCAAGAACTCGCACCTACCTTATCGTTCTCTACCTATCAAGTATATACATGAGAAAAGATTCACCTTCTCGTCATATACATCTTGACAACACGAACAATTCTAATGATTATCACTATAATAAGTTAAGCAGTTGTTACACCAAGCACAAACCTCTGCCCATAACAAAGGTTCATACAACTCAGCTATCACATGAGTCCTCAATTGAAATTTTACAACTTCTGAATCTCTCTTTACTAAATACGAATTTTCTTTAATTCATATACTATCCTTCACAACTCAATTTGATGTCTTCTTCCCGTAATACTTTGTAGTACTATAAATCATTCATCGCTTAATAGCTCATCTGTTACTACGATTCACTATGATCATGTGGTGATCTTCTTATCCCTCTCTCTATAATTATAGTCTTAGGTACTCTTACCTAAGATTTATAACCTATAAGCTCTGATACCAACTTGTAACGCCCCCAAATCCGGTCTATCTTCACACCCGAATTCCGTACATCACGAGTACATCATTCATCTAAACACACATCATTATAAACTGAAATATAACAACATACATTCTAAATTTCCAAGTTCTAAAACCTTATAACTCCTTCCATTACAAATAACTATAATTACATTATTCTTTACATCTTACACGAGTGACTTTCATCTGCCACTAAGGATACATAATAGTTCATTAAACTAATCTAAAGTTCATTTAACTTATTTTATATTACAATTCTTCGCTCGATTTTCTTTTGCTCATCCACATTCTGAATGGCACTTCATCTGGATACCGTCAACTTAATCTTTACGGGATCCTTAAGTTCTTCTAACATCGTACGCTGAAAATATTTTTCATTTAAAGCAAGTGTGAGCATTCAATTTCTCAGCAAGTCATATCAGTTGAACAAATAACTTGAAGAGTTTAAACATTCCTTTAGAACTTCAATAACCGAACAAGGTTATGAAGCAGCTTGAATAATAGGAATAATCTAGATTCCTATCATTTTAAGACAATATTCACTTTCATTTTTAAATACTTTCATTCTTCTACCTTTTTCATGTACATTTTGTCTGGATAGAATAATTAGCACAAACTTAACAATAACGGATCATGTATAAACAGAGCATTCTCTTATTGAATAATTAAATCACAGAACATTTCATCTCATAGAAACACCAAAGTGTTCACATTATGGCTCAAGGCCTCATACATTTTACCACCTTGTACAAATATCGCACATTCACACATAGACAGAACTTCTCAAGTTCAACATCTGAGAAGTTTAAGAAACTAGCATTCATTTAAAATATGAATGAAGTTAGGAAACTTGCCTTACGCCCAGCTATAGCTTACGACGAACTGCTCATTTCAAATCCTATATAACACATAAGAAAACACCACATACACCAATTAGTCATATATATTTGACTTATGCATTGATTTGTTTAACTTTACATTTTAGGGTTCGCGTTCTTGCAACCCAAGTTTACGCGACCACTTTCATTATCGTTCTACGACTTCATGACATACGGAGATGTCTTACATATACGTTCATCATCTTTGATGTTTTATATTCTTATCTTCTTCTTATAACTTCTCTAGGACTCAGCACACATCGCTTCTCTGCTAGTAGTCCATATGGTACTCTGAGTGGTTTCCCACAAACAACCAACAAACAAGTTCTCGTCTCGTCTACACTGCAATCACAGTGAGTTAGATCGGTTGCCAGTTTTATATATACCTTCGCTCTCTGAAGGAATTGTTTAGCCCAACTCCCATATGTCAACCATCAAAGGTTACGATTGTACTACAACCTAAACTTATCTTAACTTATCCAAACCATTAAAACTATAACATTTGCTAAGTTAATTTCTCATTCCTTATGGCTTCCTGGAAACTAAATGCCACACCTCATAATTCACTCTTTATCGTCTAAGTCATACAGTCTTTTGTATACTTAGAGTGATCATTCAAGTTAATCATTACTTAGCTTCATTATGTTAAACGTCATTGTCTTTAATTCAGTCTTTTACCATTCATGGTTTAATTATTCATCTTCATTATCTTACGATCAAACCATACACGGGGTGTAGGTTCTATCCGCTTAATATTTGTGTACACTCAACTTTCACATTGGTTAAAATGTTCCATACTTACAATTCATTCTATAATTTTCTATCCGAGTCATGATCGGCTTTCATTAATATTATTTCCATTTGTTACGGCTTTCTTGTTACCATATTTATCTTACTTAGTACTTTCGTTATCCATTACCTGAACCCCATGTTCATTACTCTTTCTTAATGTCGAGGCCATATTGTTCGTTGTATGCTAAAACTGCTTGGAACTGCGTTACGTTTATGTTTACGTTTATTCTCTTCTTAATCTTTTAATCTCTTTCAATCATTTCATTCAACCTGTACTAAAGGTTTAATTCACTTGTTTAAGTGTTATTTTAGGTGAACTACATGTTCATATTTCTTTCTTGCATATCCCCCAGTAATTGAGCACTTAAAAGCTTATTACTGGCTTTTTCCATGCACCCAAAGCAGCGACGCCCGGTCCTCTTTTTAGCACTTTCATGTTTGCAATTCACTCTCTCTGATGTCTAATCGCCGAGTCTGGCGCTATGGCGCCGCCTCCCAAGGCACGGTTCGCGCTGCGGTGGCAAGCCCTCATCCTAAAAATTTTTCTAAGTCATAAATCCAATTTGAGACGCTTACTTCATGCTTCCATAACTTATTCGTTATAACTCAGAACGAGGTCATTCCAGAGCCATTATCTTCCTTATCTTACGTACTTCAATCCCCTTCAGACTAAACTTTATTCTAAATCCGTTAACGTGCCATTTGATTGGCTTAATTTTCACCCTTTGTTCATTTTACATTTTCAACGCTCTTCGTTCGTTCGTCCGTAATTTGGTCATCTGAACTCTGAATTCGTTCATTCTTGAGTCCACGTCTCACGTTTTCTACATTGTCTTACAGTCTTATGAAAACCTACATGTTCAGGTTCATTTACTAACTTTCTAATTCTCGTTTGTCTTTTACGAAATTTTTGGCATAACTTCGTTATAGCTAAGTTTTAATCCGTTCTTCATGAACGTTTCTACCGTTCCTAACCAAGCATTAAGCATCTAACTTATACACGATGGTTTTAAAATTGTCCATCAACAACAATTATCCCACGATGGTTTTAAATTTATCCATCAACAACATTCTTCGTGTTCTTCGCGTGTTCTTCGTGTTCTTCGTTCATTCTTCATTTTAATCGATATTTTGGATTACGATTTAACTTTTTATTGGAATTTGATGTTATACAACATCATTCCTTACTTATTTCACCTACTTATTTATATAATCCACTCGGATCATTCTAATTCATTACGAATCTTATACTTCCTTAAGAAATTTATAAACTAAACTTTTAATTCTTATTTCTTCATTTTCTTACGATTTCAACTATATGAAATCATTCCTAACATCATTTACTTCTTATTCTTATTAAGTTATGATATTAACATATAGGACTTAAAGAGAAATTAAATTTGACTATGTTTTAGGTTACCTCTCTTCTTTATTTTTCTTCCGTTAGACAAAGCCGACGATTCGCAAGTTTTTCTATTTCACGCTCACCTTCGATCTGATCATCCACACTCATTCACTTCCTTCTTCTCTCTTCATCTGAACCCTCTCTCTCTTTCTCTAAGGTGTAGGATTTTCAAAATCCAAAATAAATGAATTAAGTTTCCTATTTATAGAATTTCTAAGCTAGGGGTATTTTAGTCATTTTGTCCCCAACCTCCTTACTATTCATGACTTAAGAATTAAGTTTACTTAGCCCTTAAGTTTAATTACTCCTTAAGTTTACTTAGCCCTTAAGTTTACTTATTCCTTAAGTTAACCTCCTTACTATTCACGAAACTTAGCCTGTAAGTTTTGTGGTTCCGTCTTTCGGGTTTTATCCGACATTTTTAAAAACTGCGATTCTCAAAATCCAAATATTTTTGGATATTTCGTCTTTCCTTTACCGATTAACTTTTATATATTCTTCAGATTTCTGAAAAACTTAAAAACACTTTTTGGTGTCAAGCTTTTTCCTTCACGTTTTCCCCTAACATAGTTAAACGAGTGAAAAGTACATAATAGTACTTTTCATCATTTTTATTTCGTCTAATTTTTGCACGTTTTTTGAGAAAAACTTTTATCAGCTTACTTAACTCTTCACGACATATTATCGTCAAATCTTTCGACGGAATGTCATTTCGACATACCGAACTCTCAGAAAGGCTTAGGTTATTCAAACCCTAACTCTTAGGTTTCGTCAGGTGAATAGTGCATATTTCGTCTTTTTTCTCAGAAATATTATTGTTCCCAAAAAAATTTCATTTTTGTCGTGAAAATTATTACTCAGTTAGTCTAGCTCATAGCTAGAATCCTCCCGACTTATAATCATCCTAAGTTCTAGAACGATTAATAAACACATAGCACATAATATTATTAATAAAAATTCATTTTATTAATAACTAATTCTTTAAACTTAAATTCTGGATGATCCAAATTTCTGGGTCGTCACATGCTCAATAAAAGTAGGATTCGAGGAACTTGCACAATCAAAGAGTGAAGTTCACAAAAACTTGCTCATTATAAATTTGAGTAAGGTTAGGAAACTTGCCTGTTTGCTCAGCTACAACAATTTCTAGCTTTAATTACTTGCATTGAAACGACCTAATATTAACAAGTCGGTCTTTTCAATTAGTATGTGTAAACTAGTACGAGTCTACACTTAAAAGAATCAAGTCATCACATAGCATGCTTCTCAGCACATTATATGGCATATTGGTCATATATTTCAAGGTAAAAAAATCATGTAAGCATGCCTTGAAACTTCAAGCCAAAAACTGATTATATTTGTAACTGCAGGATGGCGCAATTGTGCCTAGTCTAGGCTTAAGGACGGCGCAACTGCGCTATCCCCTGGCCAGACCAGGTTTGAGCCTTACACTTCCTGACTTCAGTCCAATCCTAGAATACACCTATACATACATATTATCATACATACATGCTAAAGTTTCACATATAACACGTGATAATACTTGAATTCATTACTTCAATTTTAACTTACAATTTATGTGTCATTAAAAAGTAAAAATCATGTAACCATCATGCTCAATACACATGTATCATGTTTAGGGATATAATAACCATAACATGACACCTTAACCCTTTGGTATCTAAGTACTCATATAATATGCAACTTAAGTTTGAAAACATATTCAAGGTTGTCTTTAAAATCATTTTAGCACTAATGATGAAAGATAACACATATAAGAAAACTTCAAAGCTCTTATCATAAGGAGTTAAGTCATGTTAACCTCCTTTCAAGATCAAAATCTAAATCTTTTAGCGTTCATATTCATTAGCCTTAACTAAGCTTTTCTTTTCAAACCAAGTTCTAGCACAAAGCTTGTCAAGTTGGTCATGGATACAACATCTATGGATCACATATCATGATCATTTAAGTTTCAAATCAGTCATGTATATGGTCTCATAAGTTCAGAACTCGTGAACACAAGTTTACTTCAAAGTTAGTTTTGAAAACTTTAAGTTTTGCTACAACTTCCTTACTAATCCAAGTTGATTACTTCATACCACATACGAAAGTTTTACATATCATGTTATACCCCTCTATAGGTATGTGTCTAGGTCATAACATCAAGTTAGTAACACATATAACCAACAAAAACGTAAACCGGATCTCGAGGTATAAGCGAAATTTGCATTTGCACTTAAATACAACCAGAGCGCAATTGCAAGCGTCGGTCGAGTTCAGAAGCAGTAAGGTTACTCTGTTTTGCAGAGTAACTACCAAATTGTTTCCCAACAATTCAAGCATGCTCCAAAACATTATTAATGCGTTCATACACGTTAGAAAACTTCTTACACACCTTATAACATGCTTGTGCATATCAATTAACAAATGAATTCAAGAAATTTCAATAATCAAACAAGACCCATTTCAAGAATATAACTAGAAATTATACCTTCTTAAGCTTGGATTGAACTTCCTACCCTCTGAGTATATTTCTACAATGCTCAGTAACTTAGAACTACTCAACTAAGACTTATCAAACAAACTCTAACAACCCAAAAACTGAATTTGGAGCTTGTATTTATAGAAGAAACATGGACTAAATAATGACATTACACAAGATTGAAGTCTATGGTGTAAGATCCCAACTTTTATAAATAAAGATGAATTTTCTATAAATATTATTTTTGAATATTATGGAATAATTTGATATAATGTTATAGTTGGGGGTAATATTTATAAATTTTGCAAAGTATGCAAGTGGTTATATTATATTCGATTGGTCGGGGAATATTCGGTTTAGCAGGGAATATTCGTACAACGGCTCAATCATTGGTGGACCCCACAACAGAATTATTGAAAACGACAAAAATATTTTATTGAAATAACGGCATGAAGTTTTACCGCTGATATCTTGTTGAACTACTCGGTAGTAAAAGTACAGTAATACGTGTGGTTGCATAGTAGCACACGGTATTGATTATTGATGCTTATGTGAGAAGTCACTCAGTTTGATTCCATTATTGTCGATTAATAATATGAATTATTATAGCGATAATGACGTTTTGTTTCATTCGTATTATTAACGTAATAAAACAGAAACATCCTTTTATATAAAATAGAATACTTTATTAAAGTTATTATATAAATAAAATATATTATATTTTATTATGCATAGTGTTTTGCATAGTGTTGCATAGTGTTTGTATAGTAAAATGTTTTTATATAAATAGAATATATTATATTTTATTTAAAAGATTTTGCTTTAAATATGGACCGTCAGATTAAAGTAAATCAATCTGGACCGTTCATGGATTAATTACTATGCATTCTATTTTCCTATAAATAGAAGCTCATTCCTTCATTATTTTCTTACGAATTCACTGAAACTCTAGAGAGAGAAACTATAGAGAGAAAGAAGAAAAGTATTCTCACTACTTCACTTTGCCAATATTCGAGTTCTTCTAAGGTAGGGAATATTATTTGTTGTACTCGTAAGGGATATTATTCTTTTGTATTCATGAAGAGAACTTCGATTATTCCATTCCTTATTATTCTCATGGAATAACTTTTGTATCGCGACTACCCTATACTTGGTGACATTCTTCTATTGTTCATCTTTATTATTACATTTGGAACATCCTGCATGCATGTTTTTTACACCGACCGGTTCCGCTCTTTATTATTCATTTGGAACATCCTCATGCTGTGTGTTTTACACCGACCTCGGTTCCATTTTTATCATTCTGTTGAATATCCTATCTCATGTGTTTTACACCGGATCTCAGTTCCATCTTTATTATTCTCATTGGAACATCCTGCTTGTGTGAATTTCACCCCGACACGTTCCGTTATTTATTATTCTGTTGGAATAACTCCGCTCGCAAGGCCTATCACATGCATGGTGATTTCTTTTGTTATTCCATTCTTTATTATACCCAAATGGTTAAAACTTTGACTTCTATACTCCATGAAATTAGTAGAATATCCTTGATATTTGCGTTTCATCCAAGATCTTTCATGGAAATATTCTTCCGATCATTCTTGAATTTTACTCTACAAAAGCAATGATCATGTTGACAATTTAGACGTTAAAAATTCTGGATAAAATAATTCTTGAACTTGTTTTATTGAATTCTTATATCATTGTCATCATCCTCATGTTTATATTTTTTTAAAGTCATTTGTGGCCTGTGAGTATAGATGGACTTGGTATGATTATGACCAGAGACTATTCGATTGTAATCATGACCGTAATGTTACAAATGATGTGGTAAAAATCCTCAATGGTAGTAGTGAATTGATGGATGATTGTTGGCATGATCATGACCATTAATGAATACACAACTATTCTTGGCCCGTAGTGCATGAATAATTGTGGTCGTGATACTAAAGAATATCCTTGGTCAGTAGTGCGGGGGTGATTCGATGATGTGGATTATTTATTAAAGGTGAGTCTCAAATATAACAAATGATGAAAACCTTTTAAATCATAAAAGATAGTAGATTTTATTTTCTACTTGACTCTTTTAATGGATTGCTTGTTCCGCTGCAGTTAAACTTGATGTTTATTATATTTTATCAGTTTAACAATGTTGAAGGCTATTGATAATTTATTCTGCATTATCTTAGTCATAATATTTCTTACTGGGCTAGTTGAGCTCACCCTTTCTTTCACTGTTCTCTTCAGGAAATGAGAACATAGCTGGGACGAGTCGGGGAATGGAGTAATGGTCCAGAGGATAGCATTAGTAGTCCTCACTATTCTATGAAATAGTGTGATAATAATTGTAATGAGGACTCCTTTTGAGTTTGTATAATATCTAGTAGACAATATTTGTATTCAAACTCACAGTTTATGTCGTATTGCATACCTACAGCAGTTATATTAGTAAGTTGTATTTAAATTACATACCATGTATCTGACTACCCAAGATGGGTGATGTATACCTAATTTTGGGGGCGTCACAGTTGGTATTAGAGCTTAGGGATATGATCCCTGGCTAAGGTGTGAGAATAGTACTAGGAGGGGAGAGACGTGGAATACCTTCGCTAGTATGACCTACCTAAGTTTATGTGCTATTTTATTGGTCGGTCAGAATATAAAGATAATTGTTACATGTCAATTAATCTTTTGTTTTGTGGCAGTATCTGAAAATGACATCTGAGAATGTTGAGAATAGCAATGGAGCACAGGCGATCGTTGACATCTGAGAATGTGCATCAGGAAGGCGACAATCCTCATGCAAACAATAACACTGACCAAATGATGAATGATCAAATGTTCAGAGGCTTTATGCAATTTATGCAACAGCAGGCGAGAGCGACTCCTGTCCAAAACGTAGGTGGAAACACGGAAAACTCTCGGGCGGTCACCGCTAAACAATTCAAGGAGCTGGGACCACCGGAGTTTAAGGGAGAGCCAAAACCACTTCTGGCGGAAGCATGGATAAAGAAGATTACCAATATATTTGATGTCTTGGGATGCTCCGAGGAGCAAAAGGTTCCCTTTGCCGCCTTTATGTTACGCGGAGAGGCAGATTACTGGTGGGAATCGGTAAAACGTACTCAACCTCATTGTCATCAAGATATCTTGGGAGAAGTTCCAGAGTCGTTTCAACGACAAATACTTTCCCGAAAGTATTCGCCATAATGGAAGGAGGTGGAGTTTATCAAGTTGGAATAAAAAATATGACCGTGTCGCAATACGAGGCAAAATTTGCGGAGTTATCACGTTTCGTCCCACTTGGTGGATAATGAAGAGAGAATGACACGAATGTTTTTAAGAGGTTTGAAGTCGAGATACGTCAACATCTTATTTCTCATAAACCGTGTTTGTATTCGACATGTTGTAAATAGGGCTCAGATTAGTGGAGCGCGATAACGAGTCAACGCAACTAAAAGAGAGCGGTGACAAAATTATAATACCAAATGAGTAGTCATCAAAGCGGTGACAACAAGCGTGGAGGGAATCAACAGGCGATATGGTAACCACTTGATTGGTAATCGTACCAAAACAATAAGAATGGACATTTCAAGAAACAGAGATTCAACAATGATGGAAAGACGCCAAAGACCAAAGACCTGTTGTTAAGGAAGGAGAAAGACCACCTATCATATGCTTCAAATGCGGAGAAGAGGGACACATCGGTCCGAATCTGTGCCATGCCAGTCAAAGCATGTTATAATTGTGGAAGAAAAGGTCACTTAGCTAGATTTTGTCGCCATCAAAGATAAATTCAACTAGGATGGAGGCACCAAAGGTCGTCCCCTAAAAAGTCAAACCGGTAGTGCAAGGGAGAGCGTTTGTTGTGACCTCCTGAGAGAGCAAGGAACCCGAATGAGGTCATCACGGGTAAGCTTATCATAAACTCTAATGAAGTCTATACTTTATTTGATACCGGTTCTACCCATTCTTTTATTTCTCCTACTTGCTCTCATCGATTAAATTTGACTCCGGAGAAATTAGACTTTGACTTATCTGTGGAAACTCCGTTGGGAGAAACCTTCATTACATCCACTGTTTATAAGTCTTGTTTGGTTCAAATCGGTACCCTCACATTACTCGTCAATCTTATTTCATTAAAAATACTTGCATTTGACGTGATTCTAGGGATTGATTGGTTAACTACTTATCATGCAAAAATTGATTATTTTTGTAAGGTTGTTAGCTTTCATATTCCTAATCAACCTATTATGCTTAATTCAAACGACTAAACCATTAAAATCAATCACGGCCGTCTCAAGCCATAAAGCTATTCGCTTATTGAAAAAACGGATGTCAAGCTTTCTTAGCTCATGTCACTGATTTAAACAAAATACGCCGCTTTTGAGCGATATTTCTATTGTTAATAAATTTCCGACGATTCTCCAAGAACTTCCTGCCTACCCTAGAGCGTGAAATTGAATTTTGTATCGACCTTGAACCCGGTTCAAAACCTATTTCAAAGCACCATATCTAATGGCTCCTATTGAACTTCGTGAGTTAAAGACCCAATCAAGGGAATTGTTAGACATTGGCTTTATTCGTCCTAGTACTTCTCCTTGGGGTGCTCCTGTTCTATTCGTGAAGAAGAAAGATGGGAGTATGCGACTTTGTATTGATTATCGGGAGTTGAATCATGTCACCATCAAAAATAGGTATCCATTGCCACGTATTGATGACCTGTTTGACCAGTTGCAAGGAGCCAAATTCTTTTCAAAGATTGATCTTCTTTCCAGATATCACCAATTGAAGATTAGAACCGCTGACATTCCAACGACGGCTTTCAGAACTCGGTACGGGCATTATGAATTCCTAGTCATGTCCTTTGGATTGACTAATTCTCCTGCTGCCTTCATGGATATGATGAACCGAGTATTCAAGGAATATTTAGATCACTTTGTGGTCGTCTTTATTGATGACATCCTTATTTATTCCAAAAGCCGTGAGGATCATGAGCAACACTTGAGGCTGACACTCCAAAAGCTTCGTGAATATAAGCTTTATGCCAAGTTGAAGAAATGCGAGTTCTGGCTTGAAGAGGTAGCATTCCTTGGGCACGTGGTATCAAGTCATGGAATATCTGCTGACCCAAAGAAAGATTGAAGCTATTCAAAGTCGGGAACAACCTAAATCGATGACCAAGCACGTAGCTTTCTCGGTTTAATGCCGGTTATTATTGAGATTCGTGGAAGGATTTTCTCGATTCGCTACTCCATTGACTCAAATTTGACTCGAAAAGATACAAAGTTCTATTGGAGCGAAGAATATGAGAAGAGTTTTCAAGAACTCAAGAGGAGACTTATTTCAAAGACTGCTTACGACAATACCATCCGCTCTCGAGGGATTTGTCATCTATGATGATGCTTCGCAAAGGGTTGGGATGTGTTCTCATGCAACATGGAAAAGTTATAGCTTTATGCCTCATGACAACTCAAAGAATATGAGAGAGAATTATCCTACTCATGATCCGGAGTTAAATTGCTATCTTTCAGACTTAAAATTTGGAGGCATTACTTGTATGGAGAGAAAGTGGAAATCTTTACGGATCATAAAAGCCTCAAATATTTCTTCACTCAAAAGGAACTCAACATGCGACAACGACGTTGGCTTGAACTATTGAAAGATTATGATCATACCATCCAATACCATCCTGGAAAAGCGAACGTGGTAGCTGACGCATTGAGTAGAAGATCATATGCAAGTACGAGTGCGTTATTATCAACGTAAAGGCCCATTTTGTGTGACTTACAAAGGATGGAGATAGAGTTAAAGACTCCAGGGATGCATGTGATGATAACAAATATACAAGTAGAATCCGACTTTAATCGATAAAGTTAAAGCCGCTCAAGCTACGGACACGGAGCGATGCGCGATGAGGAAGAAAGTGCAAGAGGGTGCTATCTTTAGGAAGCAAGAATCGATGAAGAAGGAATACTTGAGTCAAATCCAGACTTTGTGTTCCTAACGACCCCGATTTAAAGTATAATATCATGATGGAGGCGCATGACACACCATTTGCAATCCATCTCGGAGTAGTAAAATGTATCATGATATTCGGCCATACATTTTGGTGGAGCAATATGAAGAGAGAGATATCGCCGCTTATCTCAAGGTGTCTAACTTGTCAACGAAGTTAAAGTGGAGCATCAAGTACCAAAAGGTCCATTGCAACCACTTGAAATTCCGTAATGGAAGTGGGAGCACATTACCATGGATTTCGTTATCGGCCTTCCTAAGGTTTCTCAAGGCATTGATGCGATTTGGGTCATTGTTGATAGATTGACCAAGTCCGCTTCATTTCTTACCGATATACAAAAAACTTATACACTTGAACGCCTTGCTCAGTATGTACATAAACGAGATTGTAAGATCGCATGGTATCTTGCAGTATCCATAGTTTTCGATCGAGACCCAAGATTCACTTCATGATTTTGGGTTAGTTTGCAAAAGGCTATGGGCACAGACTTACGATTTAGCTTCGGCATATCATCCTCGGATTTGACGGACAATCGGAGAGGACTATTCAAACTCTTGAAGATCTATTAAGACTTTGTGTCCTTGATTTCAAGGAGAGTTGGGACAAGTTCTTACCATTGGTGGAGTTTTCCTACAACAACAGCTTATCAAGCAAGTATTGGCATGGCTCCATTCAAGCATTGTATGGAAGAAAGTGTCGCTTCTCCGATATCTTTGGATGAGGTGGGTGAAGCAACGTTGTTGGGATCGGAGTTGGTACGTATGACTACGAAAAAGATTCAAACGATCCGACAACGATAAAAAACCTCACAAAATCGACAAAAGATTTATCTTGATCTTCATCGAAAGGACGGGAATTCGATATAGAAATCATGTGTTGTTAAGAGTTGCTCCATGGAAAGGAGTTACAAGATTTGGAAAGAGAGGAAAACTTAATCCTCGATTCATCGGTCCATTTTAATCCTCGATCGAGTAGGAATCGTGGCCTATAGACTCGCTTTTGCCAAAAATATGTCTCGTGTTCATAACGCTTTTCACATATTCATGTTACGTAAATATGTGAAAGACCCGAACCATATTATTGAGTTAGAACCGACGAAATAGCGGAAGATTTGACGTATGAAGAGGTTCTTGTTCAAATTTTGATAAGAAGGAACATATTCTACGCTCCAAGGTTATACCTCAAGTCAAAGTTTTGGAGGAACCACGATGTTGAGGAAATGACTTGGGAGTTAGAATCAAATGAAATCAAGGTATCCTTACCTCTTCGACATACCAGTATTTACCCTAATTTCGAGGGCTAAATTTCATAAGAAGGGAGGTTGTAAGACCCGACTTTTATAAATAAAGATGAATTTTCTATAAATATTATTTTTGAATATTATGGAATAATTTGATATAATGTTATAGTTGGGGTAATATTTATAAATTTTGCAAAAGTATGCAAGTGGTTATATTATATTCGATTGGTTCAGGGAATATTCGATTTAGCAGGAATATTCGTATACAACTACTCAATCATTGGTGGACCCTACAATGTAATTATTTATTGAAAAGACAAAAATTTTATTGAAATAACGACGGAAGTTTTACCGTTGATATTCGTTGAACTACTCTCAGTAGTAAAAGTACAAGAATATGTCGTGTGGTTGCATAAGAGCAGCACAAAGATTGATTATCGATGCTTATGTGAGAAGTCACTCGGTTTGATTCCATTATTACGATTAATAATATGAATTATTATAGCGATAATGACGCTTTTGTTTCATTCAGTATTATTAACGTAATAAAATGTAAACATCTTTTTATATAAAATGTAATACTTTATTAAAGTTATTCTATAAATAAAATATATTATATTTTATTATGCATAGTGTTTTGCATAGTGTTGCATAGTGTTTTTGCATAGTAAAATGTTTTTATATAAATAGAATATATTATATTTTATTTAAAAGATTTTGCTTTTAAATATGGACCGCCGATTAAAGTAAATCAATCTGACCGCTCATGGATTAATTACTATGCATTATATTTTCCTATAAATAGAAGCTCATTCCTTCATTATTTTCTTACTTTCATTCAATCAAACTCTAGAGAGAGAAACTATAGAGAGAGAGAAGAAAAGTATTCTCGCTACTTCACTTCGCCAATATTCAGCTCTTCTAAGGTAGGGAATATTATTTGTTGTACTCGTAAGGGATATTATTCTTTTGTATTCATGAAGAGAACTTGCTTATTCCATTCCTTTATTATTCGTTGAATAACCTCAGATACGCTTAACTACCCTATACTTGGTGACATTCTTCTATTGTTCGCTTTTTATTATTCTTGTTGAACATCCTGTCATGTTTTTACACCGGACCGGTTCCGCCTTTTTATTATTCTCGTTGGAACATCCTCATGCATGTGTTTTACACCTGACCGGTTCCATTTTTATCATTCTGTTGGAATATCCTATCTCATGTGTTTTACACCGGATCCGGTTCCATCTTTATTATTCTCATTTGGAACATCCTCGGCTTGCAGTGAATTTCACCGACCGTTCCGTTATTTATTATTCTGTTGGAATAACTCGCCTGCAATGCGGCCTATCACATGCATGGTGATTTCTTTTGTTATTCCATTCTTTATTATACCCAAATTGGTTAAAACTTTGACTTCTATACTCCATGAAATTAGTAGAATATCCTTGATATTTGCGTTTTCATCCAAAGATCTTTTCATGGAAAAATTCTTCGATCATTCTTGAATTTTACTCTACAAAACAAAGATCATGTTGACAATTTGGACGTTAAAAATTCTCGGATAAAATAATTCTTGAACTTGTTTTATTGAATTCTTATATCATTGTCATCATCCTCATGTTTATATTTTTAAAAAGTCATCTGTGGCCCTAGAAGTGCATGTATGATGGACTTGGTATGATTATGACCGAGAGACTATTCGGTGTAATCATGACCGTAATGTTACAAATGATGTGGTAAAAATCCTCGAAGGGTCAGAGTAGTGAATTGATGGACGCTTGTTGGCATGATCATGACCATTAATGAATACACAACTATTCTTGGCCCGTAGTGCATGAATAATTGTGGTCGTGATACTAAAGAATATCCTCGGCCGTAGTGCGGGGTGATTCGATGATGTGGATTATTTATTAAAGTCGAGTCTCAAATATATAACGATGATGAAAAACCTTTTAAATCATAAAAGATAGTAGATTTTATTTTCTACTTGACTCTTTTAATGGATTGCTTGTTCACCGCAGCTTAAACTTGATGTTTATTATATTTTATCGCTTTAACAATGTTGAAGGCTATTGATAATTTATTCGCATTATCTTAGTCATAATATTTCTTCTTGGGCTAGTTGAGCTCACCTTTTCTTTCACTTTTTCTCTTGAAATGAGAACATAGCCGGGACGAGTCTGGGAATGGAGTAATGGTCCGCAGGATAGCATTAGTAGTCCTCACTATTCGTGAAATAGTGTGATAATAATTGTAATGAGGACTCCTTTTGAGTTTTGTATAATATCTAGTAGACAATATTTGTATTCAAACTCACGCTTATGTCGATTATATACCTACGCTTATATTAGTAAGTTGTATTTAAATTCTGTACCATGTATCTGACTACCCAAGATGGGTGATGTATACCTAATTTTGGGGGCGTCACATATGGGGTAATTGAAGGAAACAAAGGTTAATCAAGAGTGGTTTAACAACTCTCTACCAGCCACATAGCTAGCAAATGATCACCTAAGATTAGCCACTTGGAAAAATACGTAAACTATCCTTTAGTTCACTGTTCATGTACTTGGTGACACTCATTTTGGGACAATAGAGAATTCTCAGCAATAAGTTATTTAAGGCTTGGTTTGGACACTATAATTCCCATAATGTAATATAAATGTGTTAATGCTACTACACAAAGGAAATTTGGGGATTATTTATGTACTCACATAATATAATCCAAGTATAGTAAATGCATGAAATAAAATAACGTAGTTAAGTATCATTGTCTGGGTAGTTCCATAATTGTCTCTACTACTCACATAGCCATATTATAATATTATTTAATATCCAGTGTACACACATAATTTTTTTTTCCCAATTTTTGGGATACACAGATATTCAATTATTTCTGTTTAACAATCACTTACGATTTTATTGCACTACTTGGTACTCCATATCATTAAAATATATTCCTATTATATGATTCTATGCATATTACACATTACACCAATGTTCCAATTCATTTTCTATAGTAGAACTAACTTTTCTAAGTTTGGACACTGGCTCATCTGCGCCATTTTGTACAGTCCCTAACAGTGCCAAAATAGGTTAGCTTCAAGCTAGTTCAAATATCTATCACCACATAAGTCCTATATAAGGTAATTTAACTTTTTCAATGATGATATATCCATACTTGACATAAATCAATATGTTCAACTCTCGCCACTATATTCAAATAAATTGAATATTTAATCATTAAGAATCCTATCAATTTCTTGATATTAAAACCTTAGGGTTAGTCCATTAATTTAAATAACTATTAGTGATTCCCTTTAATCAATTCATAAATTCACATAACCACATAAGGTTTAAATAAACTCCCAAAACTAACTCATTAAAATTAAGTCACATATTTAATTATTAAGGAGTTTCAAATTCGTGGACGTTACATTCTCTATCTTTAATTTCTTATTAAAAAGTTAAGTTGTTATTTGTTATGCAAGTTTCCTAACCCTACTTTTACGATATGCAAGTTTCTTGAAGTTATTATTCAATTGAGCAAGTTCTCTAAATTTAATCTTTCATTATGCAAGTTCTTGTTCCTAACTTGTTATTGTTATGCATGTTCATTAACTCTGAATTATTGTTAAGTAAGTTTATAAACAACAATTTTCATTGAGCTAGTTAATTAATCTTTACTCCTTCATTTCAAGCGAGGTTGTTTTGTTTATTCAAAGTCTGTACTATTGTTGAAAGCTTGATCTTGTTAAAAAATATTTGTTCAGCTAAAATTAACTGTTGTTCAATCTCTGATCACTAATGTCATTAAACTATCTTACATTGTTGTACTGAACTCTTAGTTGACTAGCGATTCTTTATTGATTCAACTAATCCTTAGTTGATGAATGTTCTAAACTCTAAATTACCCTTCAAGTTAGTCCAAATCGAACTTTCTTTGGTTTGCTTATGAATTTGTATAGTTTTAAGAGTGTACAATTGATGACTAATACTTGTTCAGTTGATAAACCGTTGATATCCTATCTCTTATTGATACATTAGAATAATTCGATTGTAACCAAACTCTTATATAGTTATTGATCCCTATTTGATTAAACCATTACTTGGTTGATGAGCGTTCTAAAGATCTAGAATTTCGTTGAAGTTAATTCCAAACCAAACTACCTTTTCTACGGAACCTGATGATCTAAGCTGAGATGAACAACCCTATATCAGGGGATTATTTTAGAGCTACGCAATAACATTAAAATGTTTGCGTAATACATAGTACAAAGGGGTGATCACCTAGAGTACAAGATAATGGTCCACATAGTCGTTTAGACTGTTAAATGTTACAGTAGAACCACCTATTAACCTAGGACATAGAAGATGATTATGGTCCTTTAGACTGTTAAAGGTTAAAGTAGAAATACTAGAAAACCTAGAACACAGTTCGTGGTCTTATGACCTTTAGTGTATTACTTTGATGTTGATATCTCTTATTAACTTAAAATTTCATTATTCCTTTGAACTCGTAGCTTTTGAATTAGAGTTTATTGTTATGGTAAAAGTATACATTACCACTGAAAGCTCAATAAATTATCATCCCTAGACTATTATTGTATATTGTACTTCTTGTGGGAAATTGTTTGCCCACTCTTGCACAAAACAATGCAGATGAGGTCAAGAAGTCTGAAGAGCTTTCTACAAGCAAGGGCAACGGTGAAATGCTTGATTAGATGACATTTAATTAACCTTTAATTTATGAAGCTTATGTAATAGACTTGATTATGATTATGTTTTAATATTCCGCTGATGATTGTAATAATAAATGTTAGATGGCCTGGGATTTATTTGAGATTATGTAACCCTTTAATGGGAGGATTATGTAAAGCCCCCAAATCTGGGTACTTGAAACCCGAACTCGGTGCTTCACGATACCATTTCTATGAGCGAAATAATACTAATAATACTAATAATATAAATATTAAACTTAATTTACATGATTATCAGAGTCTAGCTCCCAAGTATGTAACCTTTAATCATTTATTACATAACATGATAGATAATATATATCATTGTCTTAATAATATTAAACTATTACATAAGATAACATTGTATTCACTCAGCAACCTTTCCTTTTCCCTTGTTCTTAGCAGAGCCTTCAAGTTGTTCACACTTAGCCGAAAACATTTAAATTAAGCAAGGATGAGCATTTGAGTGCCCAACAAGTAATAACAATTATAAATATTAGCTGAAAGGATTAAATGTTTTCTTTGTACAACCCTTCTACAACAAATCAATAGTTGTAAAGTACTCCAAACTGATAATAATAACATAACAATTCTCTATCAAATTTTTTTAAACTACGTACTGACTATAAATAGGGTTAAGGTGACATACTATTTTCAATGTTCGAATAGGTTTAGCAGAACTTCATCCGCAAACCGTCATAACTTACGGGCACAGGGGGTGATCAACCTGTTGTACCCTGTATTGATCAATACTACATGCAAGAACGATGTTATCGTTCACTCTGTCCACCTTGGGTGCATAAAAGTTTTCCCGTGTAAGGGATATTCATACTTGTTGGGGTTCCAAACTAAAACAATTCGGTTGGATAATAGTAAGGTTTTATCTTATTCAACAATAATCTATAATTCAACATATATATATATATATATATATATATGGGTAATTAACAAAGGTGTATCAACATGTGATTAAATACCATGATTATCCAAGTGGGGACACTTGTACAACCATATATAGAAATTAACGAACATAATATATATCTGAATTACCATATACTAACATATCAATGGTTCTGGATATATATATATATATATATATATAATAATAATAGGATAATAATCTAGTATAATACTAATATAATTCTGAAACATTCTTACTTATTTCCATTGCATAAAGAAAATGCAAAGGTAGGATACTTGTCTGGTCTGCTACTTACAATTCACAACTTAGTTTTATCTTTTATATAATCAGCTATTAGTGATAAGATCATTTTACTGATTAGAATAACATATCGTAACATATAGTACTGCTTATTGTAGTCAACACATATCCTAATCACATTGTCACACATATTCAACAGTCATTGAATCACAAACAAACATTAATACAGTCAAAATATCTAAGTCCAAATCAATTTACGAAATATGCCGATTATATGCAAGCGGCTTTTATCAGGTAATTATCGAGTCTAAGACTCTATTTTGTAACTCAATATCTCAGTAAGTATCACCATATATTATTTTAAAATGGCTTATAATAATTTTAAAACATTTATTATAATTTATCATGAATTTTCAAACATCTAATCATTATTAAATGATTTAAATATTAAAAATTCTATTATCATTAATATTTAATTAATATTAAACTATTAATGAAACCATTGCCAAAATATTAAAGTTATTCATAATAACTCAAAATATTTTAAAAACATTTATATTATCCTTAAATGAATTTTAAATCATTTTAAATCATTTTTGAATAATTACCATTAATATTAAAATATTAATGTACCATTCCTCAAAATATTAAAAGTCATTAAGTATAACTTAAAAATATTTTTAATTCATTTATATCCTTTTAAATGATTTTAAATTAATAAAACCATTTTTAAACCATTTATTTAATATAATTATTAAATAAATTTAATATAATTAACATTAAATTAATATCATTAATATTAAATTATTAATGAAATTATCCTTTAAATATTTAAAGTTATATTTTATAACTTAAAATATCTTTAAACTCTTTATTTTCATTTAAAATGATTTTATAATAATAAAATCATTTTTAAACTAAATTATTTAATATAATTATTAAATAACTTTAATATCATTAATAATAATTAATTAATGAAATTTACCTTTAAATATTGAAGGTTATATTTTATAACTTAAAATAATTTTAAATACCTTATTATTATTTAAAATGATTTTAATCTAATAAAATCATTTTTAATTTATTTATTTAATTCATTTATTAAATAAGTTAATTATCATTAATATTAATTTATTAATGAATTTCATCACAAAATATTAAAAGTCAATAAAAATAACTTAAAATATTTTCTTATATCATAATATAATTTTAAATGATTTTTCAAGTATTAAAATCATTTTTAAATAATTTATTTAATATACTAATTAAATAAATTAAATACCTTTAATATTTCAAAAATATTAATTATTTATGAAATATATAAAAAAATTATCAAAAACTAATTTTCAGACTTTAAAATAATTTTTAATAATTTAATTTATATTTTTAATAATAAAAAACTAATTTTCTATAATTATTTAATAAAAATATAATTTTTATAAAGAAACTGTCGCTAAAGACCACCTATAGCGAGAGAACCGTCGCTCTAGGTGTTCTTCGTGTTCTTCATCAAAACCCAAAACATCAAGTCAGTTTCGAGCTAGCTAGTTTGACCAAGCTTTAAACATTGATTCATTGTGTTTCTGGGCACACTAACACCTTGATCTTGTAGTACTAGTGTAACACTACAAGATCTAACAACAAATATGAACAAAACACATAACACAAAAGAGATCTGATCGCCCAAGGTGGTATTGTTGAGTCGTTCTTCATTTCGGGTTTGCCCGTAAATGAAGAATACGATCGATACGCCCACTTTGGGCTTCCACAACTTGAGTTTCACGTAATCTTTTAGTGATCTATCGAGTCCAGGTTGAAGACAATATACAAGTGAAGAGATCTACCACATAAAATACACATAACATCAACCGAATCAACTTCTAATCTCCGGTCAAACTGTTGTCAGAAACATGTTCTTCCGGTTTCTGGAAATTCCAGAAATCTTAAGTCATGGCCGAATGGCCTACTTTGACCACTTACTCCGTTCACTCTATTGATTATATAAATGATATAAAGCCATAATTATAAAGCACATGTGTAAGGCTACAAAGTGGTTACAACAACGACATTAAATCTCCCAAAACCTATCAGATCTAATCGATTGAATATGTTGTCAGACATTGGTAATGACCTTCTGGGTTGCCGAGAAATGGTCCGGTCATGGTCGGTCAACGACCTTTGACCATCAATATCAAGCAATCTAGACTAGATCCAAGCCTGATTCTTGATCCAGATTAAAGAGCACATAATAGACTACATAATCAAAGCTTTAAACAACAAAAACACACAATAGAGAAAGATTGGTGGACACTGACATTCATTGTCAGACCACAGTTTGAACTCTTTCCAGATTTTGTAAAATGCTAGATCTGAGCCTATAGATATTATGGATCTAACATCTATCAACCCAGATCCTCATTATACACTATATCTAACATGTTCTAACATAAAAATACAACATCTAACACTACAAAAAAATGGGGCTTCAGCAACTATCGATTTTCATTGCTAAAGGGTTTTGGCAACGACTTTATTTTCGTTGCGTCTTTCGTTACGCAATGAGCATTGCTAATTGTTCCGTAACGAACGTTTTTTTCGTTGCCCAAAGTAATACATTTTGCAATGAAATTTGGCTTTCATACAAAGACATCGATCTTTTAGCAACAAAATGTATTGTTGCAGAATAATTAAAATTTTGTTTCTAAAAACCCCATTTCATTGCAAAAGCCTGCTAATTGGCAACGAAATGAACTCTCTCTTTTTTTGCAACGACCATAATTTTTCGTTGCAATTGACACCATTTTGCAACGACATTTTTCGTTGCAATAAATTATGAAAATTATTGCCTAAGCTTGCTTTCGTTGGGGAATGTAAACTTTTTAGCAACGATTTTCGTTGCTGATTATATTATTTGGCAACGACATTAAGCTGAATCAGCAACGAAAATATTTTTTGCTGGTTATTTTTCAATAGCAACGAAAGTCGTCAATTAACGACATTATATGTTGTCGTTTTTTTATATGTGCAACGAAAGTTGATATGATTTGCAACTATAAAAAATGTTGCCTATTATGTTAGTATGAGCAACAATATCCTCTCCGTTTTTATTAGGTTAATTTTTTGTTGCCAAATAATATATTTTTAATGCCATTAGCAACGAAAAATTGTTGCTAAATGTATAAAAAATTGTTGCTATATTAAAACTTGTCCAATGCTTTGGTAACGAATTATACTGTTGCCAAATCAAAATTTGACATTCTTTTTGTGTACCTGGCTGGCTCAATGTCCCCATAGCAAATAATGACAAAAATACAAAAAATAAAAATATTATGAACTTAATAAAATCATCCACTACATAATCATTCATTATCTTTACAATTAACCATCTAAAGCTACCACAGTTCTTCAATCAAAGTATATATCTACATATATAGAGAGAGAGTACACTTCATAATTTCGTCCCTTGTCTTCCATAAACGTAGCACGGAAATTTGATACCCAGTATTGTAAGGCAGGTCGTAGAAGCAGTCTTCCTGCACATATTTAAAAATAATAGCAAGTCAGGAAAATGAAACAAATAGGTCACCACATGCACTTAGTAAGACGGTTCTCTATCGGCTTTGGCATGTCCCTTGAAGTAAGGATCCGCCAGTGCTTGATTACATAAAGTACAGAATATAATGTTGAACACTTATCTAACTACAATCCAGAAAATATTAGAGTATAGAAGAGTATCAGAAATGATAACGACTCTTGGTACTTGTACATATGGCTAAGGACAGATGTATACTCATGAAAAACCTCTTCAGCAGTTGGCTGATCTTTTGGGTCAAAAGCAAGTAGCCTTTCTAGTAGTCGCAATGCCAAAGGATCTGCATTATAAAACTTCTGCCCCAAAGGAATAGGTTGCTTCTTCCTTATTGTAGTAAGGTATCTCTTGGCCTTTTCATTTCGAACCTAAATGAATAAACAAGAAAGTTGATACCCAAACAATTTTGCAGAGGTTGGGAGGATCATTATAGACTTTAGCAATATGATCAAAAAGAAAGTTTAAGGGTTAAGAAACATACCCTAGAAATGGTGTCAATTGAAGGTGTCCCTAGCAGATCTGTCATCAAATCCAGCTGGTGAACGACATTTTTTCTAGGAAATAGTGGTGTCCCCGTTAAAACCTCCGCAAAAATGCAGCCTATACTCCATATATCAATTGTAGGTGTATACTGCATCCAAATTAATCGCAAAATCAAATCATTAGCACAAGTATGAGATTTTTATATTTATCTTAACAAAAAGTAAGTACAAATATGTCTTTGAAAGGTGCAAGAAATTTAAAAGTTCTAGTTCATAAGACAATAAATTATATAGCAAAATTTACTGTGTTGCTCTTGACACATTATTTATTCTCCAACAAAGTGTATATGCATAACTGCGACGAAACTTTATTTATTTTCCAACAAAGTACTGGGTAGCACTAGTATTGACTATTTAGCTGATAACTGCGAGTCGATATATGGAAATAGTAACATAAATTAACCACCTCAACATTTAACTTTATAAAATATCTCATCAATCTTGAACTTGATTTTCACTTGGCAGTTCAACTAAATTGATTTATGGTCCAATGTGTTAAAAAGAATTTCACAGGGTTTATAAGCTAAAAAGGGTTAAACCACAAGGTGTTTTGTATTAATATCTATAGCTCAACATAAGAACTAATAACATAAATATCCGCACACGATCGTAAACCACACCTTAGAAAAAAGAACCACATAATTAGAGCTCTATACCATCTTGTAGCAACATAATCCTATAAAATATTAGTGTAAAAGTTAATAATGACTCATATAATCCATACAGTATAATTCAAAAACATATGTATAAAAGTGAACGAGTGAAAGTTGAAAATTCATGTATCATGGTTCTTGAACACATACCGTCCAAAATATAGTAGTAGGTGTATCATTGAATGCAACTCTCGCCAAGCCAAAATCACAAATTTTAAGTTTACAATTTGCATTTGCCAAAATATTTTTGGTTTCAAATCTCGATTGGTAGACATTTGTTTGCATCAAAATTGTTAACCATCGATTAATAACTTCCAACCGTAAAAACCCGAATGTAATCACAATTCGCATGGTGCTCATATTAAAATATTTGACAGTAACTTCTAACATACAAATAGATATGCAACTCATAGTGCTACTGATCCATCAACAATGTCAACTTCAATTCAAAGACCAATGACTAGTGACAATTACCTGTGTGAATATACTTTTGAACATCTCGTTGATGCCATTAATTTCAAATAGAAGACAAATCTTTACATTTCACATGGTTATGCCTCCCACCAAAACTGCCATGAATACGACTGTTTGGTGTACGATTTTATATCTGTATGACAGCTACAGATTGTGGGGGTATACTCCATATGCAATATGTAAAACTTGTTACATTAAATATGTTATATTTTATGGTAAGGAAAGAACAAAGGCCACCTCTACCATATGACATTCGGAAACATGGGGGTCAAATAAGTTAGTTGCTCATGTGACAATGTTTTTGGCACCTACAGTTATTAATTGGTAATGATATGAACTTGGTCTAATTTGGTTGATTAAAAGAATGAAGAAAGCCACCATGATTGATAAATGGTATTGTCGAATGTTTTGATTTACTGACAAAATCAAGAAGCGATAAAATTGACAAATCTTCGAGTTGGGTAATCTGCGAGTGAAAGGTGCTTGGAACATAATATTGGAACCAAATGTGCTTCTTAATCCAAAAAGAGTTTACTTTGCAGTCATAAATACTTGAATAATGAGTTTCCTTGGAGGTAGTCTGGTTTATGGGCAGGATGGTCGTTTAAGACATAAGTTGCATCTTAATCCAAAAAGAGTTTCCTTTAAAGTCAGTCAGTCTAGTTCGAAAAAGTAAATGATGCTGATTGAGAATTTGGTTTGTCTAAATACTTGAATAATGAGTCATATATCCCTAGGTTAAAAGACTTGGACTTATGTAAAAAGATTCAAATACTGTATATACGTAGTGCATGCATATATGTAGTACAACATCATTAGCAAATACTGTATATACATAGTACATGCATATACTATGCGAGCCATGCATTGATCAATTACATGTATACATAGAGCATGAAACAGAGAAACCACATTTTTGTATGCTGCATGTTTGACTAAAAAGTATCACTCCCAATTGTTTGCTTCAAAAAGAAAATAAAAGTTGTCATAAAATCCACTAAATATTCCAACTAAAGGTACTTAATTTTCCACTGAAATAAGGAGAGATTTTGAGATAAATTACTTAAAATTTTGTATATAATAGGAATTACTTAGCATGAATAATGTCATGAAGAATTCTAGAAGAATTCGAGAGATGTTCAAAAATATCATGTATTTTCTTTATTGCTACTTTCTCACCCAGTATGGGTATCAATGGTCGAGCAAACAACACCGTAGCTTCCCTTCCCGATAACCTCCCGAATTTTGTATCAACCGGCATCACCATATTCGAGAAAAATCCATCTCCGTGGAACTCTACAATATAGGAGCACCAAGTCAAGTTATTTATTGATTAAGATTATGAACATAACCAATCTCCAGCAAATACCACATGAAAGTAATTTCTTCCCCTTGTCCTTATTAGTTATCTCCTTATATTGTGAAGCTAATACATCTAAAAAAACTTTTTCCATACTTCAGTCAATAGGATCCATCATATTTCCTAATGTATGCTAACAGATAACAATATTTACTGTAGGAGCAAATAACTAAATTATCAAAAACATAGGACCAAAGTGGAAGAAACAAAAGGCCAATTTTTCTCATGTCATTGAAATTAGATCCTCTTATAGCCATGCACACATGATAAGGTCAAATTAAAAATAATATGGCTGACAATAAAGAACAAAGAATTTTCTAAAGGATAAACGATATACAGATTATATAAAACTTATAAAATCCAAATTTTTTAAAACTTAGATTTCAAATGAAAAATAAGTTCATATTGAAAGTAAAAACAATGAGTACAGGGCAAAAACATATATTTAAGGGGTTGAAAACTACTTCAGAAAACAAAATCCTATTCTACTAAAGAAGTAAACAAAAAAAATCCATACTGATGGCACTAAAGATGATTAAGAGTTAAAGAGAACAAATAACTCATAATGCTTATGAACTTTATATATATACAACATAAAAAAAACAAGTAAAGCTATTAATTTTTTTGGGTTCACCAATTTCCCAGAATAACAAATCTCAGAGCAGCAAAGAAAAGACCAAATTGCTTATGAGTTGTCCCTAAAAACATAACCATTTCTTTTTGCATTCAAAAGTTGAATGTAGATTGTATATTTGGCAGTCAAATGTTAAATGTGTGGCTGAATATATACATTTTAGTAACTTTTAATTTTAAAAATTGTAAATTTGGGTAGTATATTAAGAAATGAATATTTAGAAGCAAAACTAACAATTCACTGCCCAGATAAGATTATGAACATAAAAACATAAATTAGAAGGGAAATGAATCAAAAACTCAATTCTTTCGGTTAGGGATAAAATTGATTAAGTTAGTGTGGATCACGTGGATTCTAAAACCTATTAATAAACTGGATTTCAAAATCTGTATAAGAAATAATATCAACCTACCTCAACATCTATGAAGGACATCAGCTGCGGATCTTTTATGAACTTTCGAGCTATGTCTCCAGCATTTTGAGGCAAATAGTAAGCTGCAAAGGGTATTGGTAGCATGTCAAATGGTTCGTACCAGGTGTTTTTGGCTTGGATTTAAGAAAACTTGCTGATTTAATAAAGTTGGAAGCATGAAAAACAAACTTGAATCACTAAAAATAAGAGGATGCA
The DNA here is from genome assembly GCA_020205615.1 of Panax quinquefolius. Taxonomy (NCBI): domain Eukaryota; kingdom Viridiplantae; phylum Streptophyta; class Magnoliopsida; order Apiales; family Araliaceae; genus Panax; species Panax quinquefolius. Next base: position 2,256,959 of record JAINUW010000158.1, on the reverse strand, counting down.
TATGCAACAATTACCATCCACAAAGATGGTCTACCAACATGACATCAGGATAAATTGACCACAAGAACCAGGTAGATTAAAAAGCTTTCATGATTTTGCGAAAAGAAATTATGGAAAACATATGTGGTCATCTAATTCTACATAGCAAGCCAAAGATTGTGAATATTTCATTAATGCACCACAATTGTTTTGGATTAAATCAAGTAACAATTAAACTGCGAAACTTAGCTGAACTGCGTATTGAACTATCGATGTATATAAATATATAATATTGTCATTTTTTATTGCAATTTCCCTTCCGTACTAACCCAAATAATATTTTAATTAACAGAAACATTTAGTGGCTCACTATCTTCTAGTTCAAACCCCTTTTCGTTACATTGGGTCATCAATCTCATCAAGGACTGTTGTAAAATCAGAAGAAATGACATTAACATTGTACGATCTATCAGTTATCATATAAAACCACACATTTTTAGGACATGAGGAATATTATTTGATGAAAAAGGATGAAAAGGAATATTTAAACATACCTGCTGCATATCAACCAATGAGGCAATGATGCATTTGCAACTGAATAATGATTGGCAACTAAACCGCCAAAAAATCTACAACCTCATGGCAAGCCAAATCATCTAAGCCAAGTCATCTGATATCTTTCAGTACACTCATATAAATAACACTTATGTTTTCATCAGCATTCCCTCCCCAGTTTGTTCTCCTTCCTCTACTTGTCTTTTTTCTTTCTAAAATCAAGAACCATACTTCCAAAGTATAGTACTTGCACAGTTAGGATCACAATCAGACACCATAATGCTATTGAGTCCCCATCTTCTTCAACTAATTTTTCTTTTCTTCCATTGCCAAGACTAAATGAAGACACATCTGGAAATTAAGCACCCATGCAACACATTTAATGTACTTCAACAAATATGAAATTTTTTACCCAAAGGATACTTACATTTGATGTGTTCCAAAGAAGTGCACAAAACATTTCTTAGGGTCTGGAGTTTTTTTCCAATCTTCAGGTCTGTCAACCTGGAAAATTCAAGCCCACATGAATACTTATTATAAATAAATAAATTGACAAAGTAACATATATCATGAAATGTACTAAAGCAAGCACAATACATGAAAAAAACCATTGTTCCTAAAAAAAATTGCTCTCAAAATCCCAAAATAATCTCAACAGATGAAAGATAATATTTTTCTTTGATGAACAACTTTGGGATTTTGGTACAATATTTTTTATTCATTGGGGGAGGGGGTAATTTGCATTTCAGACCTTACCACAATGGCCTTTAAGAAAAAGGAATTCCTAAAATGTAGCTTTAAATGATAAAATGAATGTTTGCTCATATATTTATTATTATGCTGAGAAATGCAAACACTTAAATCAATTTAGTAAAAAACAAATTGCACAACACCAACAATCAAGTGAAAGTAAGACCTAACTCTCATGTGTAGAAGTTGAATGAGAAAAATTAAAAAATAAATTAACAAGATGTACACCACACATGAAATTGAACAAGAATTTCAGCATTGATACATAATCCAATGAAAAGACAAACCTTAGCAGGCAATGCAGGATGCCCCTTGACCTTGGCGAGAACAAGATCTCCCAAGTTTAACTCACTCTTAGTCTTCCCTCCTTTTGCTCCACATCTACGCCCTGGAGCCATTGGCGCCAACAAAACCCTAGACACCAAACGACATATTCGTTTCAGATACTGATCGGAACCAAAACCTTGAAAGAAACCCTCAATTACTCCGGTGGCAAACAACCGGGATGATAATCGGAAACTTGGCGGATTCTATGCGGTTTGTGCATTCGAATTGTAGAGAGAAAGAAGGGAATTTTGGCGGTGGAAGAGAGAGAAAGAAAGAGGGACTGTGTGTAATGGATAGCCGTATAGGTGTGCAGAGAGAGAGAGAGAGGATAGAGGAGAGTTTTTGTGAGAGGAAATAGCATACGGAGGCGAAGGCATAATGGTTATTTAGGAGTAACCTCCATGGGTTAGTTTTGTCGGATTTAACTCGTGTCATCCGACCCTGGTGTCACATAATTTTGTTTTGTAATTTTCCTTTTTTTTTTTTTTTTTTTTAAAATATATAATTAATTTTAGAGGAATGTATTTCCAACATATGATGATAAAAGTGTTAAAAGGGTGTTTGAAATCTATAAGTCATCCGAAATCCCAATCCCAAATAAGCTGGCAAGTTTAATAAAAATTAGTATAATAATAATATTATTTATAACTATTAATAATATTAAAAATGAACCCCAAAACTCGACTCAATAAAAAAAAACACGCAAAATTGTAAAAAATAAAAATGTGATCCAATGCCAAACTAATTGGCATTGTAATTTTTTTTAAATTTTTTTATAAAGTAAATTTGTAAAAAAGAAGAGTAAAATATAACATCAATTTAACTGGCGTTGGAATCTTCTTTTATTTTTTTTTAATTTCTTTGATCTCTTGTACTTTTTTACAAACATCAATATTTTTTTATGTTTATTCTCTGTCATCGTCGTTAGAAATAAAGGAGTATATAAGACTTCAGCAATAAAAAAATAAAAATAAAAATTCTAACGCCAATTAAAGTGACGTTGCATAAGCTCATCTTTTTTTACAAATTCATTTTTATTTAAAAAAAATTAAATTGATATTACATTAAATATAACTTATTAGGAATGACTTATAAGTTATTTTTAAATAACTTTATTCTGCTTTTAGTTCATAAAATATAATAAATTTCTCTTCATCTTTTATGTTTTCTCTTAGATTTGATAGTATTATAATTTAATTTTATAATATATTTGGAAAAAAAGATAAAAGGAGAACTAGGAATAGCTAGGGGTATACCATTACTATTCTTCTTTTTATGTTTTATTTTGGACTTAAAAATATGTTCATGATTTAAGTTACTCCTCCGCCTAAGAATAAAAGTTCTTATTATTTTATGTAATCTCAATTAAATATTTACTTATATTAAATAATCTATTTTTTTACAATAATTTGTACATAATATCCTTAGTATTAAATATCATATTTTTATTATTTATAAATATTTATATAACGTAACTATGAATATATATATATATATATATATATATATATTTTCTCTAAATATTCATATAAATTTATCTTTAAAATTTATAAATTTATAAATATTTCATCTAAAATTTATAAAATTTAGATACTGAATATTTTTTATAAATATTTATATGAATATTTAGAGATAAAATTATAAATATTTATACTGAATATTTGTTTACATATATATTTATATATAAAAATATTCCTAGTTACTTTATATATATTTACTTTAATAAAATATTCCTAGTGAAATTTAATGCAATCCAAAGAAATAAATTATTATAATCTTCCATCATTTAAATTTCACTCTACCAATTTACTACCACTTTCATAAATAGATATGTCATTCATTTCTATCATCGAAATAACAACAATATTAATAATTTATAAAATAATAATAATAATAAGAATAATAAGAATTGCTTAATAACTTAAAATGATATTAATAATTAGAAACATAAAAATAATAATAAGTTATGAATTGCTAAATAATAATATTAAACTTAATATAATAATAATATATAGATTTTGGGGGAATGTAAAGCTTTAATATAAAGACAAATCTTTGAGAGAAATAAACAGCTAGGCCTGTGGTGCTCGGGTGGTCATCTGACAAGGGTATGGAGCTGGAGGAGCGATTAGTTGGAAACAATTCTTTTAAAGGCCAAGGGATATTTTTATTATTTTTTATTGCAAGTCGGTTCAAGTTGTCACGACTGTACATTTTAATTTTTTTTTATTCTCAGCCAATACAGCTTGTACCGGTCGGACTATTTTTTATTTTTTTAATGTGATTTCAATGTGCTAAGTAATCAAATGTGTTAAAAAAAAATAGTTCGACCAGTACATGTGAGACCCCAAATTTTATGAATAAAGATTTAAATTTCACGAAATATTTTTTTTTTGATTATTATGGTGTGGATTTGATATAATGTTATACTTGTGGGTAATATTTATAAATTTTGCAAAGTAAGCAAGTTTTTATATAATATTCGATTGGTCGGGGAATATTCGTTTTAACAACGAATATTCGTACGATGGCACAATCATTGGTGGACCCCACGACAGAAGTATTGTCGTAGTTAGAAAATGATAAAATTATCATAACGGCGAAAGTGTTACCGTTAAAACTGTTGAACTATAACAACCCGAGAATTTAGACAATTTATTAAAATCTTAATTGATTAAATAAAGGTTAAATAATTAGACCTAGATTGGAAATAGACTGGAAATAGAGTTTGAAATAAAAAAAAATCTGAAAGACTTATGTGGTTTTGTGTATAGTGACTTATGTGAAGTATGTGGGTGATTAAATAAATATATATTATAAATATGTATATATTTATTTAATATATAAATAGAATGAATGAGAAGTTATATAACCTAATATTATATATTAGGAATGAGAATTAAATAACCTAAGGGTTATAACAAGTGTAAGTGCTAGTATTTAAATTTTATACTAGTATACTAACCTAAGAGATTAATTTTATTATCTCAATTTATTAATTATTTTAAACCTAGCTTAATTGTGTTGCATAATAATATTATCTAAGTATTTAAATTCTATAATGAGTGATTTGGAAACCCTAATTAAATAATTAGGGTAAGATAAAATTAGTGTGTTGGACTATGTTATTTTTTTATGGCCCAAACAATTTAATTAAGAAGCCCAAACCATTTAATTGGGAGCCCAAATTTTGGCCCAAGCAAATTGAATTTTCTAGATAACTATACCAAGTAAATAAAGCAAATGAAATAAATCAAAAATAGGCCAAGATGTGGCATTATATCCGGCCATGCATATGAGGAGTTCTTTTTTGGGCACATGTTCATTTCATTTGGTTCAACAACTCTCACCTACTACAAGCCATGTGTCTCTTTTTCTTTTAGTCTTAAAATGTTAGCTAGATTTACAAGCAAGGAGAACACAAAGGGAGAAAGAAAGAAAATAGAAAGAGAGGAGAAAAAAGGAAGTGGTCGGCAGCCACTTGAAGAAGAAAGGGGAGAGAAGAATTTTCCATGCTTCATCAAGCTATTTTGTGGAAGAAGAAGAATTGCACAAGAACTAGGTATAACAAACTAAATTGTAGTAATTAAATTATGTATTTTGTTTTGATTGTTTTAAATCAAACCATGAGCTTATGATCTTGTATCTTAAAACTCTTGATCTACAAGTTTTAGAGTGTTTCATGTTTAGATCTAACTATTTTTGGTGATAAGAAAACTTGATCAAAGAAAGAAAAGTAAAACAATTTTTAAAACTTAAAATAGCTAGAGGACTGCTGCCCTAAATAGAAAATTCGGGGTTAGCTAGATTGCTCTAAAAATTATGGGCTTTTGGTATGTTGTATTACACTGAATAAGCTTTGCATAGACTCCAGAACGGACTAAATCCGACATCGGAGGAGAGAGTTATGACATTTCAAAGTAGTAGTGTCAAAACTGTCCAACAAGTGCAGTGCAGTCCACTTGAACGGAATTTCTGGGCTGATATGTTCGGAATCTGGAAAAGCATCAGTAGGGAAGAGTTGTAGTCCCAGAAGTTAGCTTCGCGTGGGATCAAGAATCGCCTAAAAATGTTTTAAAACGAAAAAGTTATGACTGTTTTAGCGAAAGAGGATAAATCTAGGAAAAAGATGAAAAATGTTGCGTGCGGACATTTTTGGGGTCTGTTTTAGGCTGCCTAAGAGGTCCGAAATTACTGGGTTATATTTTCTAAAAATACTTTGGTATACCATGAATAACATATCCAAGTTAAGAATTTTTTGATAAACGAGCAAGGCGTGAGAAAATCGCGAAGTAGCTAGGTTGATAAGCATTAAGCAGGCGGCGAAGAAGCCAGACAAATACCAAGACACGCCGCCCTTGAACCGCAAGGCGCCATCTTTGTGCTATGGTTTGTCGTCCTTTTCGCAACCTTTGTTTTGATTAGTTTCCGTGATCCATTTTCATGGTGTAAAATTTTTCTAAAATACTATGCCATGAGGTTTATAATACGCCTAAATTTTCATTTGTTATATGACTCATGATTTGAGAATTAAAAATGGGCAAATAGGCATGTCAGGATTAAAATTTGAGTGAACAGCCGAAGCGTTACAAGGCGTCGAGCGACTTTCGACGCCTTAATTCAATCGCGTTCCTATTGAAATAATAAGTATTAATAAATCTAATAAAATTCTACGAGACGAGATTTGGCTATAAATGATATTTTACGTAGATAAACTTCTTTTTCGAGCATAAATAAAGCAATAAAATATGTAAAAATATAAATTACATATTTAAGTGAAATAAAACTACAATTGCCTATAAAATTATTTTATGGTGCAACGAAAAAACGTAAAACCTTTTAAAATTGTATTAATCATAAAAATGATATTTTGAGATTTTCTATTACTTTCAAAATGTGGTTTTGAGTTGAGATTTACGAATAACTAAATATATATATTTAATATATAAAGCAAAAATGCGAATAATTATAAAACGAAAAATAAAGCGAATGTGCTAGCGAGAATAAAATATGTATATATGAGAGAACGCATGCATGTTTGACTCATGAATGGACAAAATAATATAAAAATTATTTAAATTAAAGAAATATTATAGTAAACCGAGTTTTAGTATAAAAGCTATGTGTTACTGCTTTTAACTCAAAATTATGGCGTAAAGGTAAAAGATATTTCCGAAATAGAATATAAATAGTTTAAACTTCATGATATAAAATATTTACATCTTAAAATGTATGAGATCTTTATTATTTATATTGATAAGTGATTTGAATATTATTAAGAATGATTAAAATATTATTAAATGATTAATAATATTATATAATGAAATAAATACTATTAAATTATTTGAAAATTTTTATGAGCTATTGAAAAATGTTTTGACTAATAAATAAATTATCTAAGATAATTTTTGAGTGTTAGGTAGAGTTTAATTGAACTTAAACTCGTGAATTGTTCGACTAGACCATCGGGATGTAATATTTGTGTTGGTTTCAACTCAGACTTAAATAGTTTGACTTGATACCGAGTCTTAGGTAGTTTGTGGACTGATAGGGCTATGTGTTATGTGTTATGTGTTTAGGTAATTTTATAATTATATATATAATAGTATTATATTGTGATGATAGTATTCTAATATTGGAGATCTATATTACTAATATTAGGTCTTCGGATAAAGTGATATAAATTAAAGGTGAGCTATGAATCAAATCTGCTCAAGCAAGTTTTTCTTAACTCTACTAAGAGTTGTTTCATTCGGATATGCTTATGGTTAATCATTGCTGATTGCCATGTAGAATTGTACTCTGTACATCTTGCATGTATAAGTCAGGTATGAAAGGCTGATCACCTTCATTACCGTTGGTCCAGATAAATTTGTTCATGTTTAATACTTGTTCAGTCAAAAGTTTATTCGTGCTAGTTCTCAATTATATTGATGAATTATAGCTAGCTTATTATTCAGACTCTTTCAATCATGATATATCTTTAAATTGTATTTAAACTTGTTGGGCAACTTTCACGCTCACCCTTGTTATATCATGATAAACATTGCAGATAAGGTGAATGCGTTCGGATACAGGAAAAGGTTAATGTTAAGTTCAGCTTGGGATAAAATGTGCAGCTAGTTTGTAATAGTATAGTTTGATAAATATGTTATATGTTAGATAGTTTAATAATTGTGTATAAGTTAAGGTTAATTGATTTTGGGGAATAGTGTGTAAAGTGTATTATATAAACAATTTATGTTTATATCTTTCGCAATAGTTACAGAATGATTGAACCAAATCCGTGGTGATTTGGGACCCGGATTCGGGGCTATCACATGAACTACCCGGTAGTAAAAGTACAGTAATATGCGTGGTTGCATAGTAGCACACGGTATTGATTATTGATGCTTACGTGAAAAGTCACTCAGTTATACTCAATTATTGCTACAGTAATTGCTGCATCATATATATCTCTCATATTATTGATTCAATTATTGTCACAGTATCATCTGCATAGTATGTTATATTATTAAATCAATAATTGAGACGACAAAGTTATTCATATTATTATTTACAATATTGACAATGTCTCGAAGTTCTGTCAAGGAGAGGTTTGGTCACCTAATTGTGCGCTAATAAGGAGAAATCTTTATCGGAAAGCCCCCTCTTTCCTGGGATCGACCTGGTTGTTAAATTTTATGAATTATAATATCAATGATGAATAAGTTCGTGTTTGTTAAAGATGAAATTGATAGTTTGATTGTGTTGGAATTATTAGTGTTAGTGAAAATCATCAATTATTTCGATAATAATTGATGTTTAGAGGTTATATTGACCAATCGGGTAATTAACCGGATAAATGAGCAATTAATTGCTATTTATTCACATGATTATAACTATTTGTTTACATGTGTGTACTATTGATTCACATTCATTTACTATTAGGGGAGTTGGTGCACGATTGATAATACTTGCCTGACTAAGTTAAAAATGGAGGTATAGATGGAGGTACTATACTGTAATTCATATTTTTACATGTCTAGAATTATTGATTCACATGATTTACTATTGATTCACATGATTTACTATTAGGGGAGGTGGTGCAAGATTGATAATACTTGCAGGACTAAATTAAAAATTAAGGAAAAGAGGAAGGTATTATACTGTAATATTTCGAGCCCCAAAATGTGCAATTATCGAAACTATATTTTCCTATAAATAGAAGCTCATTCCTTCATTATTTTTCACCAATTCACTAAAGCTATAGAGCAATTATTATAGAGAGAAATTATAGAGAGAAAGAAGAAGAGAAGTCTCTACTACTTACTATTCCAAAGATACAGCTTTTCTTTTTGAAGTAAGGGTATTATTCTTTCAGTATTCATGAAGAGAGTTATTTTCTTTCAATACTCGTAAGGGTTGTTATTCCATTCTTTATTATTATGTTGAATAACTTTGTCTATGCTAAGTACCACATACATGGTGAAATTCTTCTGTTATTCTATTCTTTATTATTCTATTGGAATAACTCATCTCATGCGGTTTATCGCATGCCTGGTGAATTCTGTTGTTATTCCATTCTTCATTATTCTGTTGGAATATCCTGTCTGTGCAGATTACGCATGACCTCGTTCCATTCTTTAATATTACATTTGGAATATCCTCATGCGTGCGATTACGCATGACCGGTTCCATTCTTTATTATTGTGGTTGGGAATAACTCGTTCTGCGCGCGATCTATCATATGCATGATGAATTCTTCATTATTCCATTATTTATTATTACGTTGAATAACTCGCCTATGTGGATTACTGCAGTAGCATGGTGAATGATACTTCGAATTCATTCTTTATTAAATTTTAGAAATGATCTGTCTATGTGGATTACCGCCTGGCGGGTGAAAATGCATTTGTAGTTTCGTATATTTTATTATACTCGTATGAGATATCATTTCTTTTGTACTCGTCATGGAATATCATTTTCCTTGGTATTTTTTTTATGAGTTACTATTTACGGGTTACTATTTACTTGGTTACTATTCACTCTAGTATTATTCATTCGAGTATTCGGGGCACTTTTCGTGTCAGAGTACTATTAATGAGTTACTATTCATGGGTTACTATTCACCCAAATATTATTCACTCGGGTATTTGGAGTACTTTTCATGCCAGAGTACTATTCATAGGGTACTATTGCGGGGTACTATTTACCTGAAAAATATATTTCTTTTTTGTCCAAATTATTTTTGGTACATGAATATTATTCTTGAATTTTACTCCACAAAGCAGTATCATGTTGACAATTTGGGTATTTTTAAAACTCTGGATAAATTTAAAGTCTTTAATATTTATCCTTAATTTCGTTTGATTAATGCTTATATCATTGTCATAATCCTCATGCTTATATTGTGATGGAAGTCATCTTTGGCTTACGTGCATAGATGGACTTGGTATGATTATGACCAAGGATTATTCGATATAATCATGACCGTAATGTGATGAATGATGTGGTAAAAGTCCTCATTGGCCTCAGAGTTCATTGATGGACGGTTGTTGGTATGATTATACCAGGGATTATTCGGTATATAATCATAACCATTGATGATTACATGAATATCCTCGGTCGTAGTGCGCGTGGATGATCGATTTTTTATTTATTGTCGAGTCTCAAATATAAAGTTGATGAAAAACTTTTTAAATCATAGAAGATAGTAGATTTTATGCTCTACTCGACTTTTCTTCTAATGGATTGCTTATTTCACCGCAGCTTGTTGATCTAAAACTTGTTGTCTATTGTATTCTATCAGTTGTTATACTATTGAAGGCTAAGGATAATATATTCTGCATTATCTTAGTCATAATATTTCTCACTGGGCTAGTTGAGCTCACCCTTTTTTTCATTGTTCTCTTCAGGAAATGAGAATACAGCTGGGACGAGTTGGGGAATGGAGTGATGGTCCAGGATAAATGGATTTAGTAATCTTCACTATTCTACGGAATAATGTGATAATAATTGTAATGAGGACACCTTGAGTGTGGATATTGTCTAGATGACAATATTCTTGTTTAAACTCTCAGCTATGTTTTGTCGTATTTTACACGACTGTTGTATAATTAAGTTATATTTGAATTTATATACCATGTATCTAGCGACTCAAGATGGGTGATGTATACCTATTTTGGGGGCGCCACAACAGTATCGAGCTTAGGATATGATCCCTGGCTGAGATGTGAGACAAGAACTAGGAGGGGAGAGACGGAGAATTCCTTCGCTAGTATGACCTACCTAAGTTTATTTGGTATTTAATTGGTTGGTCAGAGTATATGGATAATATGTGATATGTCAATTAACCCTTGTTTTGTGACAGTGTTTGAAAATGGCATCCGAAAATGTTGAGATAAGCTATGAAGCACATGAGACCGTGGAGTCACCAACGATTAATACCCAAGATAATGTGTAACATGAAGATAATAATCCTCAGGTAAATAACATCACCAATTAAATGATGAACGATGGGATGTTCAGAGGCTTTATGCAATTCATGCAACATCAGTTAAGAGAGACTCCTATTCAAAATATAGGTGGAAATAATGGCAACCTACAGTCGGTCACTGCTAAGTTGTTCAAGAAGCTGGGACCACCGAAGTTATTAGGAAAGCCAGAACCACTTAAAGCAGAGACGTGGTTAAAGCAGATCACCAAGATATTTGATGTCTTGGGATGCTCTGAGGAGCAAAAGGTTCCCTTTGCCACCTTTATGTTGCGTGAAAAGGCAGATTACTGGTGGGAATCTGTAAAACGTACCCAACCTGACGCACTCAAGATGTCTTGGGAGAAGTTCCAAGAGCTGTTCAACGACAAGTACTTTCTCGAAAGTATTCGTCACATGAAGGAGGTGGAGTTTATCAAGTTGGAGTAAAACAATATGACTGTGTTGCAATACGAGGCTAAATTTGTGGAGTTATCCCGGTTTGCATTCCATTTGGTCAATAATGAGGAGCGAATGACGTGAATGTTTCTAAGAGGTTTGAAACCCGATATACGTCAATACCTCATTTCTCACAAACTTTGTTTATATTTAGATGTTGTGAATAGGGCTCAGTTATTGGAGCGAGATAATGAGTCAACACAAATAAAAGGTAATGACCAGTAACACGATAATAATCATACCAATGGCAACGGCCATCGGAACAATGATAACCATCGTGCGGGAAATTATCTTGCCAAGAATGGTAACCACTTCGCTGGTAATCATGACCAAGATAATAGAAGTGGAAAATTCAAGAAGAGAAGATTTAACGATGATGGGAAGACATCGGCAGCAGCACCAATAACCATTTTTAAAGAAGGAGAACGACCACCAGTTAGATGCTATAGATGCGGAGAGGAAGGACACATAAGTCCAAACTGTTCATAGCCTTCCAAGGTATGTTTTAGTTTTGGAAAAGATGGTCACATAGCTCAATTTTATCCTGTAGTGAAATTAAGTCCAGCTGGGACGATGGCACCAAAGGCGGATACGGACAAAATAAAGTCGGTGGTTTCAGGAAGAGCATTTTTCGTGACTTCTCAAAAAGCGAGTAACCCGAACGAAGTTAGCACGGGTTAGTAAATTATAAATTCTTGCGAAGTCTATACCTTATTAGATATCGGTTCTACCCATTCTTTTATCTCTCTTGCTTGCGCTCAACGTTTAAATTTAACTCTAGAGAAGTTAGACTTTGACTTATCGGATGAAACTTCGTTAGGAGAAACCTTCATTACATGTGTTATCCAATTCTTGGATGAGAGTCACAGTTTTTAAATGATATTTCTATCGTTAATAAATTTCTTGACGTATTCTTGAAGACTTCCTGGCCTACCCCAAAGTGTGAAATCGAATTTTGTATTCACCCCAGTAAAAAACCCATTTCTAAAACCCTTAAATATTTCTTCAACCAAAACGAACGTATAATGCGCCAAAGACGTTGGCTCGAGCTGTTGAAGATTACGACCATACCATTCAATATCATCATGGAAGAGCGAACGTGGTAGCTGACGCGTTGAGTAGAAGATCGTATGCATTTACGAGTGCGATGTTGTAACACAAAAACCTATTTTGTATAACTTACAAATGATGAAGATAGAGTTAAAGACTCTAGGGACCCACGTGAAGATAACGAATATACGATTAGAATCGACTTTAATCGATAAAGTTAAAGCCGCTCAAACTACAGACCCAGAGCTGATGAATTTGAAGAAGAAGGTTCAAGAAGACGTTATTCTAGAAGCAAGAGTCGATGAAAAGAGGAAATATTAACCCTCGATTTTATTGGTTTATTTGAAATGCTCGATTAATTAGGAACTGTGGCCTATAGACTCGTTTTACCGCCAAGTATGTCGCGTGTTCATAACGTTTTTCACGTATCGATGTTACGTAAATATGTGGATGACCCGAACCACATTATTAAATTAGAACTAGATGAGATAGCAGAAGATTTAACGTATGAGGAGATACGTGATGAAATCTTGGATAAGAAGGATGCTATTCGACACTCAACGGTTATACCTCAAGAGTTAGAATCTGAAATGAAGTCAAGGTATCCTCATCTCTTCGGTATACCAGGTGCGTACGTAAATTTTGAGGGCAAAATTTTATAAGGAGGGTAGATTGTGAGAACCCAAATTTTATGAATAAAGATTTAAATTTCTCGAAATATTTTTTTTTGAATATTATGGTGTGGATTTGATATAATGTTATAGTTGTGGGTAATATTTATAAATTTTGCAAAGTAAGCAAGTTGTTATATAATATTCGATTGGTCGGGGAATATTCGTTTTAACAGGGAATATTCGTACGACGACACAATCATTGGTGGACCCCACGACAGAAGTATTGTCGTAGTTAGAAAATGATAAATTTATCATAACGGCAAAAGTGTTACCGTTAAAACTGTTGAACTACCCGATAGTAAAAGTACAGTAATACGCGTGGTTGCATAGTAGCACTCGGTATTGATTATTGATGCTTATGTGAAAAATCACTCAGTTATACTCAATTATTGTTACAGTAATTGTTACATCATATATATCTCTTATATTATTGATTCAATTATTGTCACAGTATCATCTGCATAGTATGTTATATTATTAAATCAATAATTGAGACGACAGAGTTATTCATATTATCATTTGCAATATTGACAATGTCTAGAAGTTCTGTCAAGGAGAGGTTTGGTCACCTAATTGCGCGCGAATAAGGAGAAATCCTTATCAGAAAGCCCCCTCTTTCTTGGGAACGACTTGGTTGTTAAATATTGTGAATTATAATATTAATGATGCATAAGTTCGTGTTGGTTAAAGATGAAATTGATAGTTCCATTGTGTTAGAATTATTAATATTAGTGAAAATCGACAATTATTTCGATAATAATTGATGTTTAGAGGTTATATTGACCAATCGGGTAATTAACCGGATAAATGAGCAATTAATTGCTATTGATTCATATGATTATAACTATTTGTTCACATGTGTGAACTATTGATTCACATTCATTTACTATTAGGGGAGTTGGTGCAAGATTGATAATACTTGCATGACTAAGTTAAAAATTGAGGTATAGATGGAGGTACTATACTGTAATTCGTATTTTCACATGTCTAGAATTATTGATTCAAATGATTTACTATTGATTCACATGATTTACTATTAGGGGAGGTGGTGCAAGATTGATAATACTTGCAAGACTAAATTAAAAATGAAGGAAAAGAGGAAGGTATTATACTGTAATATTTTGAGCCCCAAAATGTGCAATTATCGAAACTATATTTTCCTATAAATAGAAGCTCATTCCTTCATTATTTTTCACCAATTCACTAAAGTTATAGAGCAATTATTATAGAAAGAAATTATAGAGAGAAAGAAGAAGAGAATTCTGCTACCTCACTATTTCAGTATCCAGTCTTCTTTTGAGGAAAAGGGTATTATTCTTTCGTATTCATGAAGAGAGTTATTTTTTTTCAATACTCGTAAGTGTTGTTATTCCATTCTTTATTATTATGTTGGAATAACCTGTTTATGCGAAGTACCGCATACATGGTGAAATTCTTCTATTATTTCATTCTTTATTATTTTGTTGGAATAACCTGTCTGTGCGATCTATCGCATGCCTGGTGAATTATGTTGTTATTCCATTCTTTATTATTCCGTTGGAATATCACATCATCTTGGATTACATGACTGGTTATTCTATTATATATTATTACATTGGAATATCACATGCATGCAATTACTCGTGACTGGTTCCATTTTTTATTATTACATTGGGAATAACACATGCATGCGGTTTATCGCATGCGTAGGTAAATTCTTACATTATTCCATTCTTTATAATTACATTGGAATAACTTTGTCATATGATTTCTGTGAGGCGTGGTGAATGATCCTTCGTATTCATTCTTTATTAAATTGTGGAAATGATCTGTCTAAGTGGATTACGATATGGCGGGTGAAAATCCATTTGTAGTTTTGTATATTCTATTATACTCGTATGAGATATCATTTCTTTTTTACTCGTCATGGAATATCATTTTCTTTGGTACTTTTTTTACGAGTTACTATTCACGGTTACTATTCACCCGATTACTATTCACTTTCGGGTATTCGGGGCACTTTTAGGTGTCGAGTACTATTCATGAAAGTTATTATTCATGGGTTACTATTCACCCAAATTACTATTCACTGAATATTATTCACTGCATATTTGGGATACTTTTCATGTTCTGAAAGTATTATTCACGAGGTACTATTCCAGATGTACTATTCATAGGGTACTATTGCGGGCTACTATTTACCCGAAAAATATATTTCTTTACCCGAAAAATATAATTTGGACAGAAAAGAAATATATTTTTTGGGTAAATAGTACCCTAAATAGTACCTTAATATAGTACTTCTTTAAGACTCAAAATATAATTTGATTATGAAATGTACCCCAAATATCCGAGTGAATAATATTCTGGTGAATAGTAATTTGGGTGAATAGTAACCTTTGAATAGTAACTCATGAATAGTACTCTGACACAAAAAGTGTCCCGAATACCCGAGTGAATAATACTAGAGTGAATAGTAACTGGGTGAATAGTAACCCGTAAATAGTAACTTGTAAAAAAAATACCAAAGAAAATGATATTCCATGATTTAATACAAAAGAAATGATATCTCATATGAATATAATAGAATATATGAAATCGCAAATGGATTTTCACCCGCCACGCAGAATCCACGAGATGCATCATTTCCACAATTTAATTAAGAATGAATATGAAGGATCATTCACCATGCATGCAGAATCCACATGTATGTGTTATTCCAATGTAATAATAAAGAATGGAATAATGTAAGAATTCACCATGCATGTGATAGACCGCATGCATGTGTTATTCCCAATGTAATAATAAAGAATGGAACCAGTCACGCAGAATCCGCATGCATGTGATATTCCAATGTAATAATAAAGAATGGAACCAGTCACATCAATCAAGACAGACAGATACGTAATAACCCCGAAGTTTTTGGGGGCCTAAAGAAAAAAAAATTGGGCCCTTTATGAATTGCTATTAAGATAGATATAAAAAAAAACTAAGAACTTTCTCCTCAAAAAAAAGAGCATAAATACGAAAAGAATACCAAATATAATAATCGACTATTTCAATATTTTCAAAGCATCATTCGATATCACATTATCACTAATTCAAAAAGTAATCAGCCTCAAAGACATAATATCATCAATGTAGGGGGTGGATGATATCATCAATGTACTCCTCTTGAATAACACTCACTTATAATGGGAAAATTATAAATAAAGAAGCATAAAATTTTATAGTTCAGGTAATAGAATGTAACCTTACTGAATTTCAAATAGTTTCCAAGAGATCAATTAAGGGGTAACATCAAATAAAAATTGTCAATGGAATTATTAAATTTCAAAAGGAACACATGTATACAATGAGCGATAGCAGGAAATTCAGATGCAGTAATGTATACATACTTCTTTCCCATGAAATTCAGTTCAGAAATTCAGGATTTCGCTGTTGTAGATATGAGTTTTGTGAAAATAAATGGTTTAGATGTTTTCAGGAATTTTACAGGGTATTCAATAATATTGCCAGAAAATAACAGGGAGAAAAAATTAAACTGATGAATTGGTTAATCCAGGGAGGACTTACAAAAAGTATAAGAAAATAAGATATGGTGAGGAGGAGATTGAGGCTTTGAGGTTTCTTGGGCTAAGGTATGTACTAAGTAAAAGGAACAATTTGCAAAAGTAGTACATCTCTTGTTTAAAAACTAAGAAAAAGAGATATAAGAAAAAGGGGCCCTAAAAATTTTGGACCTAAAGCCCGGACACCTTGGGCTTTTGCCTGTATTTCAAGTGCATGTAATATTCCAACGTAATAATAAAGAATGGAACCGTGTCATGCGTAATCCGCATGCAGCACGGGATATTCCAATGTAATAATAAAGATTGGAATAACAACAGAAATTCACCGTGCATGCGATAGACCGCATGCATGTTATTCCAACATAATAATAAAGAATGGAATAACAGAAGAATTTCACCATGTATGCGTTACTTTGCATAGATAGGTTATTCCAACATAATAATAAAGAATGGAATAACAACAAAATTCACCAGGCATGAGATAGACCTCACAGACAGGTTATTCCAACAGACTAATATAGAATGGAATAACAGAAGAATTTCACCATTTATGCGGTACTTCGCATAGACAGGTTATTCCAACATAATAATAAAGAATTGAATAAAAACCCTTACGAGTATTGAAAGAAAATAACTCTCTTCATGAATACGAAATAATAATACGTCTTACCTCAAAAGAAGACTAGATACTGGAATAGTGAGGTAGCAGACTTCTCTTCTTCTTTCTCTCTATAATTTCTCTCTATAATAATTGCTCTATAGCTTTAGTGAATTGGTGAAAAATAATGAAGGAATGAGCTTCTATTTATAGGAAAATATAGTTTCGATAATTGCACGTTTTGGGGCACGAAATATTATAGTATAATACCTTCCTCTTTTCTTTCATTTTTAATTTAGTCCTGCAAGTATTATCAAACTTGCATCATCTCCCCTAATAGTAAATCATGTGAATTAATAGTAAATCATGTGACTCAATAGTTCTAAACATGTTAAAAAATTAATTATAGTATAATACCTTCATATATACCTCCATTTTTAACTTAGTCTTGCAAGAATTATCAAACTTGCACCAACTCCCCTAATAGTAAATGAATGTGATTCAATAGTACACACATGTGAACAAATAGTTATAATCATATGAATTAATAGCTATTAATTGCTCATTTATCCGATTAAGTACCCGATTGGTCAATATAACTTCCAGACATCAATTATTATCGAAATAAATGTCGGTTTCCACTAACACTAATAATCCCAACACAATGGAACTATCAATTTCATCTTTAATTAACACAAACTTATTCATCATTAATATTATAATTCACAATATTTAACAACCAAGTCATTCCCAAGAAAGAGGGGGCTTTCCGATAAAGATTTCTCCTTATTAGCTCGCAATTAAGTGACCAAACCTCTCCTTGAAAGAAATTCTAGACATTGTCAATATTGCAAATAATAATATGAATAACTTTGTCGTCTCAATTATTTATTTAATAATATAACATATTATGCAGATGATACTGTGACAACAATTGAATCAATAATATTAGAGATATGATGCAACAATTACTGTAGCAATAATTGAGTATAACTGAGTGATTTCTCACGTAAGCATCAATAATTAATACCGTGTGCTACTATGCAACTACACATATTACTGTGCTTTTATTACCGGTTATTTTATGACAACTTGCTTACTTTGAAAAAATTTCACATATCACCCTTAACTTTAAACTTTTATCAATTTAACTATTTACCAAAATAGAAAAATTGAATACTTTTATTTCATAAAATTCGGGATCTCACAATCTCCCCTCCTTATGAAATTTTGCCCTCGAAATTTACGTACCTGGTAGTTCGAAGAGATGAGAATACCTTTCTTTCTTTTCGGATTGTACCTTCCCGATTATTTCCTCTCTATCATGATTTTCTCATTTCTCATCTCCTGTATTTCAGTTATCATTCTAGAATATAGTTTCAAAATAAGGGTTAATTGACATGCCACATATTATCCCTATACTCTGACCGACCAATTAAATACCAAATAACTTAGGTAGGTCATACTAGCGAAGGAATTACCCGTCTCTCCCCTCCTAGTTCTAGTCTCACATCTCAGTCAGGGATCATATCCCTAAGCTTTGATACCAACTGTGACGCCCCCAAAATAGGTATACATCACCCATCTTGAGTCGCTAGATACATGGTTCAGAAATCAACTACAAACTTAATTATACAACTGTCGTGCCAAATACGACAAAACATAGCTGAGAGTTTACATGAATATTGCCTCATAGATAGTATACAAACTCAAATTCAGTCCTCATTACACTTATTATCACACTAAGTAGTGAAGACTTCTATAGCCACCATATCGGACCATCACTTCATTCCCCGACTCGTCCCAGCTATATTCTCATTTCCTAAAGAGAACAGTGAAAGAAAAGGGTGAGCTCAACTAGCCCAGTAAGAAATATTATGACTAAGATAATGCTGAATAAATTATCCTTAGCCTTCAACAGTTTTAAACTGATAAAATACAATAAACATCAAGTTTAACTGCAACGGAATAAGCAATCCATTAGAAGAGTTAAGTAGAACATGATATCTACTATCTTCTATGATTTAAAAGTTTATCATCAATTTTATCCCTGTAATACTCATCAACAGTTCTTTATTATACCCAAGACAAATAGAGCTTTCATCACCTGTCTTCACTTGAACCACCAAAGATGTTAGTTAAATTCACAATTCATGTTTATAATAATGTGAATCAACAACTTCTCCTTTCCACAAAGGCTTAATAGAACATTTACTCAATATCCTTACGCCAAAGGCTAAAGATATTCAAATGTAATAACAATGATCATACCAATCAGTTGTCTATCTTTGCACTACTGGCCAAAGATATTCAACTATAAAACCAATGGTCATAATCATACCAATCAATTGCCTGTCAGTGCACTATGGCCAAAGATATTCATCTGTTAACTAATGGTCATGATCCTGCCAATCACATCATCGAATTATTCCTGCACTACAACCAAGGATATTCATTAGTATCACAAGTGGTCATGATCATGTCATACACCTGTCCATCTTTGCACTACAGGCTAAAGCTATCAATTAACAGTTCATCTTTGCACTACGACCAAAAATATCAATCAACAGTTCATCTTAGTACGTAAGCCAAAGATATACTACTATAAAACAAATAATCAATAGTCCATCTATGCACGTAAGCCAAAGATGACTTTCATCACAATATAGGCATAAGGATGATGACAATGATATAAGCATTAATCAAACGAAATCAAGGATAAATATTAAAGACTTTAAATTTATCCAGAGTTTAAAAATATCCAAATTGTCAACATGATATTACTTTGTGGAGTAAAATTCAAGAATAATATTCATGTACCAAAAATAATTTGGACAGAAACGAAATATATTTTTCGGGTAAATAGTACCCCGCAATAGTACCCTATGAATAGTACTTCGGGAATAGTACCTCATGAATAGTACCCCGTCATGAAATGTACCCCAAATACCCGAGTGAATAATATTCGGGTGAATAGTAATTTGGGTGAATAGTAACCTATGAATAGTAACTCGTGAATAGTACTCCGACACAAAAAGTGCCCCGAATACCCGAGTAAATAATACTAGAGTGAATATTAATCGGGTGAATAGTAACCCGTGAATAGTAACTTGTAAAAAAATACCAAAAAAAATGATATTCCATGACGAATACAAAAGAAATGATATCTCATACGAATATAATAGAATATACGAAACTGCAAATGGATTTTCACCAGTCATGCGGTAATTCACGTAGACAGATCATTTCCACAATTTAATAAAGAATGAATACAAAGGATCATTCACCATGCATGCGAATCCACATAGATAGGTTATTCCAATGTAATAATAAAGAATGGAATAATGTAAGAATTCACTATGCATGCGATAGATGACCATCATACGCATGTTATTCCCAATGTAATAATAAAGAATGGAAGCAGTCATGCATAATCCGTATGACAACCCGGATATTCCAAATGTAATAATAAAGAATGGAACCAGTCATACAGTAATCCACATGACAAGATATTCCAAATGTAATAATAAAGAATGAAACCAGTCATACGTAATCCGCACAAATAGGATATTCCAATGTAATAATAAAGAATGGAACCAATTCATGCGAATCCGCATGCATATGATATTCCAACAGTAATAATAAAGAATGGAATAACAACAGAATTCACTGTGCATGCGGTAGATCGCATGCATGTGTTATTCCAATAGAATAATAAAGAATGAAATAACAAGAGAATTTCACCATGTATGCGGTACTTCGCATAGACAGGTTATTCCAATAAAATAATAAAGAATGGAATAACAAAAAAATTCACCAGGCATGCGATAGACCACACAGACAAGTTATTCCAACAGATTAATAAAGAATGGAATAACAGAAGAATTTCACCATATATGCGGTATTTCGCAAAGACAGGTTATTCCAACATAATAATAAAGAATGGAATAACAACCCTTACGAGTATTGAAAGAAAATAACTCTCTTCATGAATATGAAAGAATAATACCCCTTACCTCAAAAGAAGACTGGATACTGGAATAGTGAGGTAGTAGACTTCTCTTCTTCTTTCTCTCTATAATAATTGCTCTATAGCTTTAGTGAATTGGTGAAAAATAATGATGGAATGAGCTTCTATTTATAGGAAAATATAGTTTTGATAATTGCACATTTTGGGGCTCGAAATATTACAGTATAATACCTTCCTCATTTCCTTCATTTTGAATTTAGTCCTAAAAGTATTATCAAACTTGCACCATCTCCCCTAATAGTAAATCATGTGACTCAATAGTTCTAAACATATGAAAAAATTAATTATAGTATAATACCTTCATCTATATACCTCCATTTTTAACTTAGTCATGCAAGTATTATCAAACTTGCACCAACTCCTCTAATAGTAAATGAATGTGATTCAATAGTACACACATATGAACAAATAGTTATAATCATGTGAATTAATAGCAATTAATTGCTCATTTATCTGATTAAGTACCCGATCGGTTAATATAACTTCTAGACATCAATTATTATCGAAATAAATGTCGGTTTCCACTAACACTAAAAATCCCAACACAATGGAACTATCAATTTCATCTTTAATAAACACGAACTTATTCATCATTAATATTATAATTCACAATATTTAACAACCAGGTCGTTCCTAGGAAAGAGAGGACTTTTCGATAAGGATTTCTCCTTATTGGCGCGCAATTAAGTGACCAAACCTCTCCTTGACAGAAATTCTAGACATTGTCACTATTGCAAATAATAATATGAATAACTTTGTCGTCTCAATTATTTATTTAATAATATAACATATTATGTAGATGATACTGTGACAACAATTGAATCAATAATATTAGAGATATGATGCAACAATTACTGTAGCAATAATTGAGTATAACTGAGTGATTTCTCACGTAAGCATCAATAATTAATACCGTGTGCTACTATGCAACTACACATATTACTGTGCTTTTATTACCGGTTATTTTATGACAACTTGCTTACTTTGAAAAAATTTCACATATCACCCTTAACTTTAAACTTTTATCAATTTAACTATTTACCAAAATAGAAAAATTGAATACTTTTATTTCATAAAATTCGGGATCTCACAGCTTATAACTTTCAATATACACCTGTTCTGGACTGGATTCAAGTTCTAGATCATAGTCCTTACAACATACTAAATGTATAAACTCTTAAATCACAAAATAAATTAACAGTCAATGATCTATGAGCCCTGACATATGGCTGTCAGGCCATATTTTTCAACTTTTCCAGATTTTAGAAAACATTAAATTCGTGTATCTAGATGTTATGGATCCATGTTATTACAACCTAGACCACTCAATAACATCTTAATACACAATTTTAAACAATCAACAACAACAAATAACAAATAACATGAGATCATATATATGATTTTAAAAAAATAGGGTTCTATACCATTTTGAGCCTTGATCCTTGAATTTGGACCTTGAATCTGTTATAGGAAGGCTAAGAGATGATATTGGCTTAACTTCTCTCTCATTCCCACTCTCATACCCGAAATCTTAGAGAGAGAAGGGACTTGGTTGGTTTGAAAAATAAAGTAAGACTTTTATTACTTTTAATCTATATAATTGATATGAGTCAATGTATCTAGCAAATTCTAGATGGCTGATGTGTTTGTTTTAAGTCACATGGAGTTGGTGTAGTTGGTGAACAACTCCCATTAACAAAATTTGCACTCGACCTACAAATAATGCACAAAGGGCATAAATGTCATTTGACCATACATTTTAATTCTAAAATTATCATTTGATCAAACCCTTAGGGTTTAACCCTTAGGGTTAAAACCTAAGGTTTACAAAAATCACATTTCTAGGATTTCTAGATTAGGGTTTTCAAAAATGAAAATTAACATTTTTAAATTATAATTAGAGTTTCCTAATTACAGTATAATTTCCTAATCACATTAGGACTAACACAAATTAGGATTAATATTTCCTAATTAAGATTGCTAATTTAGTAATTTAATCCATAATTGTATATTAGGGTTTCTAACAGAATAATTAGGGTTCAAAATTTTGAAATTAGGGTTTGTTAATTAATTAAGCTTTACCCTGATTAATATTATAATTAATATCACTTAAACATTATAATTATCCTTTAAGTTCCCAGATTAGGGTTTCATATTCCAAATTAGGGTTTCAGATTCCCGGAACTGAAATTAGGGTTTCCAAAACCGGTTTCTTATCAGACGTTAGGGTTTTCTAACAAAATGTTGACGCTCTTAATATATACTTAGCGTTTGACTTTGATAAAATTTATCTGGTCAACCTTTGACCCTTAACCACATTCTGAACACATACTTAACAACCATATACACAGAACATATTCACATATACCCTTAATCCTGAATAATTCACCACAATCCTTCATAGAATTTTGAAATCCTCAAAATTCCTTCCTAAAAATATCAAACGCATACACTTATTTTCTGTCTAGGTCTAATAATTGACCTTAAATCCATCATTTAAGATTTTAAAATTTTTCTAAATTCTCGGGTTGTCACATTCACCCTTTCTTCTAAGAATTTCATCCCCGAAATTCACCTTACACCTTACACCATACTGCTTACACCATTCACACATCATCACATGCTACCCAATACACCACTCACAAGAGTAAAAGTTTTCAAATTGTGCTGAGGGGTCATATAGACCATGAACACATAGTTTTAACGGTATTCATACCGTAAAACTATACATTACTTTGTATGTTTACAATCACAAAGAAGGTAAACTACCGTTGCTAGTACTTTAGGTGATTAACCTATCGTACTCTTACAACATGCATAACGTGTTAATCATGTCTAGCGAATATTCACGCTACCCGATTGGATTATTTATCCAAACAACATAGTTCACCTCAGTCTTATCATATGATTCCGCACCAAAACAATTTGGTTCGGGAAATTTCTTTCAATGAACACTTAGAGTTTTCATAAACATTAGGCTAGCTGAATCGAATAGCATAGACTCATATCAATAATTCAATTCAATCGAATTATTTAGGTGTAGCCAAACCCCGTTGGTAAATTAAAATTTTGAAAACATTTTTGAGAATGACGTCATGATGTCGTACTGTATTAACAGTCCGTTTGAGGATGCCGTCATTGTATGACTTCGTCATAACACATCATATAATAGTGGAATAGCGATTTTAGATCAAATTCACACTAAGTATTTCTGTATTTACAACTCGATCACCTTTTTATCATCTATGCACCAGGTTACATGGTACATGAGTGATAAATAATATAACTTTTGATATTTCAAATCATCTTCGTCTAGCTGAAACAAGTAGCATAGATTATACTTTAAACCGTTTCAAAAATAATTACGAGTCTACATTTTTTTAAAAGCACATAGTGCGTATTTAGCTTGATGTCAAAATTTCAAAATCTAGCATAGCTAAGAGTTTTTTTGGAAAACTTATGTCTCCACTAATAATCATTTGCTTAAACAGTCTATTTATTCCTATAATCCTCAATACTCCATTCACACACAACTATACCCAGTTCGTCAAACCACACTTATGAGTTCATAAGCTTGCAACAATCATATGAGTTTAAGAACTTACCCTAGTCAGACCTTTGGCGTCTATTCGCTGAGGGGTTTATAAACATTTCATATAACTACGAGTCAAGAATGTCACATAAGTATGAGTTTTAAGAACTCGTACTTAATCATATATTCTCTACCTATGACCTATCTATCTGTTATACACATGAGAAAGGATTCACCCTCTTAACATGCATATAGCAAATAACGCGACACAAACATTTTAATGATTATCAATGCCAGAAACTAAGTAGTTGTTACACCAAGTACAATTCCCCACCCATACAAGGAATCATACAACTGAGCTTCCGACATGAGTCCTCAATTGAAATCCCCACCTAATCTTAACCCCCTTCTCAATACGAATTGCATTCAACTCGTATTCATAATCCTTTCCTGAATCTGCACAATTCATACAGTAATCTTACTGTAAACTTTCCAATCATCAAATTAATTCTTTTCTCATATTATAACCTTATCAGATCACGAGGTGATCTCATCGTATAAATTATGATTTTTTTATATCTTGATCGTTTTATTTTTATAATCTCCTATCCCTGCACTACTGCTCACCACTAATGTTCAACTTTATTATCAGAGTTAGGGAACTCCGTATCTTTACAACTCGCCGAGATTCGTCTTTGAATCTTACCGACCAACTAACTCTATGTGAGTTAGATCTTACCCTAATCACTGCGGTTATTGGTCTCGGGTATTCCTACCTAAGATTCATAACCAACAGCTTTGAAACCAACTGTGACATCCCCGAATCCGGGTCCCAAATCACCACGGATTTGATTCAATCATTCTATAACTATTGCGTAAGAAATAAACATAAATTGTTTATAAAATACACTTTACACACTATTCCCCAAAATTGAGTAACCTTAACTTATACACAATTCATAAACTATCTAACATATAACATTATTAACAAACTATACTATTATAAACTAGATGCACATTTTATCCCAAGCTGAACTTGGCTTTATCATTTTCCTGTATCTGAACGCATTCGCCTTATCTGCAATGTTTATCATGATATAGCAAGGGTGAGTATGAAAGTTGTCCAGCAAGTTTAAATTTTATTTAAGGATATATCACGATTGAAAGAGTCTGAATAATAAGCTGGCTATAATTCATCAATACAATTGAGAACTAGCACGAATAAACTTTTGACTGAACAAGTATTAAACATGAACAAATATATCTGGACCAAACGATAATGAAGGTGATCAGCCTTTCATACCTGACTTATACATGCAAGATGTACATAGTATAATTCTACATGGCAATCAGCAATGATTAACCATAAGCATATCCGAATGAAACAACTCTTAGTAGAGTTAAGTAAAACTTGCCTGAACCGTTGATTACCGCTACGCAATTTATATCGCTTTATCCGAAGACCTAATATTAGTAATATAGATCTCCAATATTAGAATAATATCATCACAATATAATACTATTATATTTATATACATAGAATAACCTAAACACATAACACATAACCCTATCAGTCTATTACACACATAAGACATAACATCAAGTCAAACTATTTCAGTCCGAGTTGAAACCGACACAATTCTAAGATCCCGACGGTCTAGTCGGACAAATATCGAGTTTAAGTTCAATTAAACTCTGCCCGAACACTTAACAATTATTTATTATCACTCAAATTATTTTTCCTAGGCTCGTAATAATTTTCGGATAATTATTACCATTTATCATGATTTTCCAATCATTAATATTATATTTATCTAATTAAAATACCACAATATTCTAATATCATTAATATTTATTTAATATTAAATATTAATGAAAATCATAACATAATATTATAATATAATTATAATATCACAAAGTATTTTTAATACTTTAAAATCATATTTATATGATTTTTAAACACTTAAATCCATTATCCGATAATTGCTTTTAATATTAAAATATTAATATTTTCATGAAAAAATATCAAAAGTTATATTTTATAACCTAAAATATTTTTATAACACTTAAAATCATTTTTATATGATTTTTAAATCATTAATTATATTTTTCCATAATTTGTTTAATATATTTATTAAATAAATTAATTACCATTAATAAAAAATTATTAATGAAATTCATCACAAAATATTAAAAGTCATCAAAAATAACTTCAAATATTCTCTAATATCATAATATAATTTTTTCATGATTTTTATGAATTAAAACCATTTTTAAATAATTTATTTAATATTATAATTAAATAAATAAATACCTTTTATATTCCAGAAATATTAAATATTTTTGAAATATACTCAAAGTAATTAAACACTATTTTTCAGGCTTTAAAATAATTTTTCATAATTTATTATGTATTTTTATTAATTAAAAATCATTTTTTATTTATTAAATTAATTAATTTCTAAATAAACTGTCGCTAAAAGGGGTCCTATAGCGACAGAACCGTCGCTATAGGTGTTCTTGGTGTTCTTGGCTGTTTCTAGAAATTCATGTCAGTCATTAAGGCATGAGGTTTGACCAACATTTGATCTTAGATCTTAATGTCTTCTGGGCTAGAAAATGTTTTAATCATATAGTATAAGTGTAATACTACAACTACATACTAATTTCATGGCCAAGCTACAACAAATCAGAGAGTTATAAGCTCTCCAATATGATGTAAGACCTGTTCTTCAAATTCTGGGTTTTCCAGAATTTAAGAACAATCAAGGTTCCTATTTTGAACCCTTAAATATTTGCTTTCCAAGCTTGTTTTGTGTGATCTAATGATTCATATATGTAGTCGATATGTCAGTCTACAAGTAGATAACATCATAACATCAAAACATGGGTGAGATGGTTACCCAAAACAGATTGTTAAAGCTATTTTGACCGAGATTTTCTTCCATTCTAGTTATGATCTAAGTGATCTGGTGACTTTAATATATAGTATACATACCAGACTACAACGAACAAACAATAACTTGGCTAATAGACAAACACACAACAAGATCTATGGCCTGGAAAACCTTGTCAGACGAAATCTGGGCAAATCTGGGCTGCCCAGATTCCAGATTTTGTGGTTGGTCAAAGGGTTTTAACAGCTTATAACTTTCAATATACACCTGTTCTGGACTTGATTCAAGTTCTAGATCATAGTCGTTACAACATACTACAAGTATAAACTCTTAAATCACAAAACAAATTAATAGGCAATGATCTATGAGCCCTGACATATGGCTGTCAGGCCATATTTTTCAACTTTTCCAGATTTTAGAAAACATTAAATTCATGTATCTAGATGTTATGGATCCATGTTATTACAACCCAAATCACTCAATAACATCTTAATACACAATTTTAAACAATCAACAACAAATAACATGAGATCATATGATTTTTAAAAAATAGGGTTCTATACCATTTTGAGCCTTGATCTTTGAATCTGAACCTTAAATCTGTTATGGGAAAGCTAAGAGATGATATTGGCTTAACTTCTCTCTCATTCCGACTCTCATACCCGAAATCTTAGAGAGAGAAGGGACTTGGTTGGTTTGAGAAATAAAGTAAGACTTTTCTTACTTTTAATCTATATAATTGATATGAGTCAATGTATCTAGCAAATTCTAGATGGCTGATGTGTTTGTTTTAAGTCACATGGAGTTGGTGTAGTTGGTGAACAACTCCCATTGACAAAATTTGCACTCAACCTACAAATAATGCACAAAGGGCATAAATGCCATTTGACCTTACATTTTAATTCTAAAATTATCATTTGACCAAACCATTTGGGTTAAAACCTAAGGTTTATAAAAATCACATTTCTAGGATTTCTAGATTAGGGTTTTCAAAAATGAAAATTAATACAGTTTCCTAATTACAGTATAATTTCCTAATCACAATAGGACTAACACAAATTAGGATTAATATTTCCTAATTAAGATTGCTAATTTAACAGTTTAATCCACAATTGTATATTAGGGTTTCTGACAGAACAATTAGGGTTCAAAAATTTAAAATTAGGGTTTGTTAATTAATTAAGCTTTACCTTGATTAATATTATAATTAATATCACTTAAGCATTATAATTATCCTTTAATTCCTAGATTAGGGTTTCATATTCCAAATTAGGGTTTCAGATTCTCGAAACTAAAATTAGGGTTTTCAGAACCGGTTTCTAGGGTTTCTTATCAGACGTTAGGGTTTTCTAACAAAATGTTGATGCTCTTAATATATACTTAGGGTTTGACTCTGATAAAATTTACCTGGTCAACCCTTGACCCCCAACCACATTCTGAACACATACTTAACCATATACACAGAGCATATTCACATTATACCCTTAATCCTGAATAATTCACCACAATCCTTCACATAATTTTGAAATCCTCAAAATTCCTTCCTAAAAATATCAAACGCATACACTTATTTTCTATCTTGGTCTAATATTTGACCTTAAATCCATCATTTAAGATTTTAAAATTTTTCTAAATACTCGGGTTGTCACACAAGATGTGTTGCTTGAGGCTCCCATCTGATCAATTTGGATTTTAAGCTTATCTTGTTCTTCCATTGTTTCTATTAACGCTTGTCGTAGTTAACTATTAAGCAGCTTTTCTATTTCCCACAGCTTTTCCAGAGAAGAAATCTTGTTCCTCAGATCCTGCACCTCCGTTGATGCTTGTTAAGCTTCAACTTTAGTGTCTGAATCACTATCGGTTTGCTCCACCATCTCCGGATCTGGTACTACGTTTTCCAAAATAACCACCGAATTAGAGTTGGTTTCATCCTGAGCCTCTATTTCAGCTATTAGCTTCGATATTAGCTCGGGTGTATGAATTTGATCCTTTTTCAAGTTATAAGCATACAACAAGCCTTTTCCACCAAACATCTACACACATAAATTATCCTGATTAGCATATAGTATACACACACAACAAATAATAGTTTTATATGGGTTATCTTTTATTTTGTTTAACGATGAATTTATCCAATTCATCTCTTTTTAAACTCTATATGAGTTATTTGTATTTTCAACGTTTCCCTCGGTTCTAAGGTTATAGCCTAAGGTCTATCCCACCTAAGGTTTCTAACCCTAAAGCTCTGATACCAACCTGTAACTTTCATGGTGCTTCCAACCATAGCACCTTACAAGGGTACCTATCAGCTTGCCACCGACTGAATCGGTGTCCCCTACAGAGAGTCTGGCTTCGGTGCATTCCACACAAGGAAGTCACCAGCGAGAGGGTCGGGGCTCTTCGCAAATTCATGCTTATAGCTCTGATACCAACCTATAAAGCCCCCAAATCCGGGTACCTGAAACCCGAACTCGGTGCTTCACAATACCATTTCTATGAGCGGAATAATACTAATAATAATAACAATAATATAAATATTAAACTTAATTTACATGATTATCAGAGTCTAGCTCCCAAGTACGTAACCTTTAATCATTCATTACATAACATGATAGATAATATATATCATTGTCTTAATAATATTAAACTATTACATAAGATAACATTGCATTCACTCAGTAACCTTTCCTTTTCCCTTGTTCTTAATTAGTAGAGCCTTCAGGTTGTTCACACTTAGCTTAAAATATTTAAATTAAGCAAGGATGAGCATTTGAGTGCCTAGCAAGTAATAACAATTATAAATATTAGTTGAAAGGATTAAATGTTTTCTTTGTACTACCATTCTACAACAAATCAATAGTTGTGAAGTAATCTGAGTCGATAATAATAACATAACAACTCTCTATCAAATTTAATAAACTACGTACTGACTATAAATAGGGTTAAGGTGACATACTATGCACATTGTTTTCAATTTTTGAATAGGTTTAGCCGAACTTCATACTACATGCAAGAACGATGTTAAGGTGACATACTATGCACATTGTTCTTTATCAAAACCCAGAACATCAAGTCAGTTTCGAGCTAGCTAGTTTGACCAAGCTTTAAACATTGATTTATTGTGTTTCTGGGCACACTAACACCTTGATCTTGTAGTACTAGTGTAATACTACAAGATCTAACAACAAAAATGAACAAAACACATAACACAAAAGAGATCTGATCACCCAAAGTGGCTGTCAGAGTTATTCTTCATTTCTGGGTTTGCCCAGAAATGAAGAACAGTGCGACATGCCCACTTTGGGCTTCCACAACTTGAGTTTCACGTAATCTTTTATTGATCTATCGAGTCCAGGTTGAAGACAATATATAAGTGAAGAGATATACCACATAAAATACACATAACATCAACCGAATCAACTTCTAATCTCCGGTCAAACTGTTGTCAGAAACATGTTCTTCGGGTTTCTGGAAATTCCAGAAATCTTAAGTCATGACCGAATGGCCTACTTTGACCAATTACTCCGTTCACTCTGTTTATTATATAAACGATATAAAGCCATAATTATAAAGCACATGTGTAAGGCTACAAAGTGGTTACAACAACAACATTAAATCTCCCAAAACCTGTCAGATCTAATCGATTGAATATGTTGTCAGACACTGGTAATGACTTTCTGGGTTGCCCAGAAATGGTCCGGTCATGGTCGGTCAACGACCTTTGACCATCAATATCAAGCAATCTAGACTAGATCCAAGCCTGATTCTTGATCCAGATCAAAGAGCACATAACAGACTACATAATCAAAGCTTTAAACAACAAAAACACATAACAGAGAAAGATTGGTGGCCACTAACATTCGTTGTCAGACAACAGTTTGAACTTTTTCCAGATTTTATAAAATGCTAGATCTGAGCCTATAGATGTTATGGATCTAACATCTATCAACACAAATCCTCATTATTCACTATATCTAACATGTTTTAACATAAAAACACAACATATAACACATTGATCAAGATCAGATTTACAAGTTAGGGTCTATACCTTCTATGATCCAATTCTGATTCTTGCTTCTGATTTGGTTAAAGATGATAGTGGGGCTTGGTTTGTGACTGATATGTCTTGATATTTTCAGAGGTGAGAGCTTGAGAGAGTTTAGATGGGTGTTGTGCACAAAATAAGATAGCAAATACCATTTCTCTCCTATCTATTTATATAAGTGGTAGATACATGTATTGGCTGATTATATGCTAATGTACTGGAGATTTAGGTTATGCTAAGTCAACATTTTAGTTCACCAACTCCAATTTTGGCTAGATACACAAGTAAACTTATTAAAGAATACAAAAGGGCATTTTAGTCTTTTTGTTCACAAATTTAATGACAATCTTATAAATTGGCAAACTCTTAGGGTTTGACCCTTAGGGTTTAACCCTTAGTGTTTAGCACATAACATTTGTAGGATTTCCAATTAGGGTTATACAAAAATAAAAATTTTAGTTTCTAAAATTTATAATTAGGGTTTTCTTAATTAGATTAAATTTCTAATTATACATGATCATTAGGGTATTATTTACTAATTATAATTATCCTTGCTAATTTAGCAATTAGGGTTTATAATTTTGGTAATTGGGATTACGAAATCACAATTAGGGTTTCTAATTAGGGTTCTAGTCATTAGGGTTTTAAATTACTAATTAGGTTTTCCCTAATTAACAATTATAATTCTAACACTTGTTAATTAACAACATTAACGAATTTACAAACAATCTTGAACTCTAATTTGAGTTTCAAATTAGGGTTAAGCATAATAAAACTAGGGTTTTTAAATACTGTACCATAATTGACCAATCATTGTCAGTCCACATACATACAGTACATATTTATAGCATTAAAAAATCAAAATATAATTAATATTATATTTTTATTCTCATTCCTTGATAAAAATCCAAAATTAGGGTTTGGATTCCATATTTGATTTATCTTGTATAAACAACATTATTAATTAAGTTAAAAACTTAACTTAATAATCAACTAAATTTCATACAATAAAATAATAATTCTAATAACCATTCCATATATTAATATAATAATCATATTTTTATTGAAAATAATTAATAAAATATTTCTACTATAAAATTAATTATTATAAGAATATAATTTATAATAATCAATAACTCTAAAATAAAATTATTTAAAATTATTCATGTAATAAATAAATTTTATTTATCACAAATATACATATACACATTATCTTGGCACATATTCCCCATATTAATTTTAATAAATAAATAAATAAAAATTATACGCAAAATTTCTGATTTATTTGTATAGAAAATATCGGGTTGTTACAGATTATCTATTATGCTTGTGAGATTTATTTATACCCTTTTGTTTATGGGTAGATAGATGTAATTTTATAGAACAGTGAACACTAGATCTGTGGGATTGAAGTACCCGGATTTTGGGGTGTCACAAGTTGGTATTAAAGCTTTAGGTTATGAACCTTAGGTGGGGAAACCTTAGGCTGTAACCTTCTAGGAGATTGGAAACGTAGAGTTGATAAACTCTCATCGAGTTCTAAGGAATGAATTAAGGGAATTCATTAAAGATAAAATGATAACAAAATTTATGTCTTTATGTGATAACACACCTATGTGCTCGCGTATATTATGCGTAATGAGTGGTATGAGTAGTAAATAAAACTTAAAAACTTTGTTATAGGACTTGGGCATGAACTTGAGTTTTATTGTGGGGATGAATTTGAGGAGGTAAAGTTAAAAGATGAGTAAGAGGAGGAGGATCCTGAGTAGTAATTGTAATACCCGAGAATTTTCTGAATATTATTAATAATTATGAAAGTCAAATATTTATTTGAATATAAAATAAATATTGTTGTGGCATGGTTTATAGAAATTCTATTTCATTAAGTTAAGGGTTGAGAACTGTATGACAGTAAGATAATGTGGTGAGTTTGGTGAAGGGCTTAACGTAAAGCTTATAAGAATTTCCTAGTGTGGCATAATGAAGGACTAAGAGAATCACTAAGTGAATTAATAGAGAAACGATTTAATAAGAGAAAGATTAATTAATATTTATCATGAGTAGTTGCATATAATTGAGTGTTAAGTAACTCCTTGAATAGGATGTTTAACTAGTACTGTTATCAATTTGGGATGTAATTTATGATATGTGAAACTGGTATGGTGATAGAGATTGGAACTGGTAGGTAGCTAAACCTGCTTTGGCATCGCCGAGGGGCCAAAAAGCAATTCTTGCCAAATGGGTCGATTTTGAAAGTTAGTTATTACTGTGGAAATTATATGTAAAATTATTGTAAGGTGTGACATTAATGAAATCATATGATAAGAGTAAATTTAATGGTATGAAGTACTAAGTAGCAAAATAGAATCTTATGTAACATCTCAATATAAAAATAATTAATTAACCATGCATCTCTGAAATTCGGAAAGAAGTTAAATGTTAGAAAAATAATAGAATATTGTTATAATATTGAAGTATGTGTACTAATAAAATTTATAGAGAATACCCGGTTAATAGTACGTAATTGCATTGTTTTATCTGCATTAAATATTATTTTATGAGAACCTAATGTACATGTATTATATGATTTTGTGTATAGGTGTCCATGACTAAAGTATAAGAAAAATCATTAATTAAGCCATCAAATATGAACTAGTAAGCCAAAAAGGAATTAAAACATAAGAATATTAGCAACCATTTTGCTACTACAGACCAAACAGACTCCTTGTCCTAGATTAAGTGACTCAATAGTGCTTAACAGTAGCCTATTTCCTATTACGTAAACTCAAGTCTGCACATAGTGGCTAGATTAGCTTTGATGATGATGAGGAGAACGGAGGAGAAGAAGTTGGTGACTTCTTTTCACTAAACCCTTTCAAACCATTGGATTATTCTTCTTTCTCTTGTATGAATTCATTGTGTAAAACCCAAAATTGGGCAATAATGTCTCTATAAATGGAAAGCTTTTCTTCTCAACTAACATTACTGAGTTTTCTTCTAAGTTCATATATAGTGTGAGTTTATTAATAGAGAAGAAGCAATCTGAGATTGGGAGCATTTCAATTTGTAAGATTTAACAGAGGTAGTTACCTTAAACTATGCTCTTACATTCAAAATATTTTAAATTCTTAAAATTTCATGGAATCTCTTGTTAAATTGGATTGTAAGTTGATGTCTAGATGTTAACTGAGCTTGTATGCATGTATGAAAGCTATGTGGCTGGTTTTAGAATATTAGATTGAGGAAATTCACATTTGATGCTGAGATATGCAGAAGTACAGGACCTTCTGAACTCTCCAGGGATTTTGACGCAATGCAAGGCCTCCTTGTAGCTTCAACACGGCAGCAATTGCTACAGCACCGCTTTTAAGTTTTTGATTTCTGATGTGATATGGTAGTTCTAACATTATAAAACAACTTAGACATGCATGAAAATAGACTTGACTGATGACCTTAGGTTCCTTTGCATATCATGAGAACTTTAACATGCTTTAGTATGCGTTCTTAAAGAAGACTTCGAGTTTTAAAAGAAGAACTTTGATGAAAGTAATAATGTCTTAGTTCTAACTTTGTGAGTGGTGTATATGGTCTAGCTATGAATGAAATATGATTATAAGATTCTTTGTATGTACTAAACCACTTTGGCTTGGTTTGAAAATGATTTCTAAAGATGAACTCGGATATTTTGCAAGCTAAGTATTATGAGCGTTGTCTTGGTTATATTCTAAACGTCTAAGATTGCATACTATTAACTTAATCACTATCTATATGTACATCCATCTAGTATGACATAACATAAGATCGTTTCAACATGATATTATATAAGTTTTCAAAGGATGGACAACACTAAACATATGTATATGATGAAAACCTTTGTGAGCATACATGCTAACTGATTTCATGATTTCCTTATATGGATACATGGTGAACATAGTAGTCCTTATGATTTCATGTCCTTGAATGGCCTTACTCATAAAAGATACTAACTTAAAACTATAAAGTGTAAAGGCGAACTTAAATGGACCCTAAAAGCATGCAAAATTCTTTAACATGTGTATATGCTATGTGTCGATGTATGCTTAAAATTAGACTGACCCAGGAAGAGAAAAGCTCAACTTTGGTCTAGCCAAGGGACAGCGCAGCTGCGCCGTCCCTAAGCCTAACTAGGTCGTAGTTGCGCCCTTCTGCAGTTTGGTATGATGGTTTGTTGGTAATCTGTTAAGTTATAACTGTGACAACCCGAGAATTTAGAAAATTTTTAAAATCATAATTGATTGATTTAAGGTTCAATATTAAGACCTAGACTGAAAATATGTGTATGGAATTGGCAGTTCTGTAAAGGAATTTTAAGAATTTCAAAATTTTTGGACAAGACTTGAATAATTTGGTGGATGGTAAGTGATAGTTTGGCAATGAGGTATAAGATTTTTGTAGATTTAAAATTCATGTGAAGAACTATCAAGGTTAAGTATCTAAGTGTATACGAGTCGGTATATGTGATCATATATGTGAACAGTAAATCT
Organism: Panax quinquefolius; assembly: GCA_020205615.1. Classification (NCBI taxonomy): domain Eukaryota; kingdom Viridiplantae; phylum Streptophyta; class Magnoliopsida; order Apiales; family Araliaceae; genus Panax; species Panax quinquefolius. The sequence continues at coordinate 2,220,532 of JAINUW010000158.1, read as the reverse complement.
TTATGTGTACAGTTGTGATATAAGGATCAAGGATTGATCGGATAAGTTGTAATTTTAACAAACCCTAAAGTTATGTTAAACATATGTTTATTAAGTTAGAAAACACTAATGAACTGTTAGAAACCCTAACGATACATTCAGAAACCCTAATTTTAGTCTTGGGCTTCCGAAACCCTAATTTAGATATTCAAAACCCTAATTTGGGAATTCAAAGCCAAGTATAAAAGCCTAAGTGTTAAATGTTATGGGATAAAAAGAGAAATGTCAAAAATACCCTTCAAATTGTAGGAGAAATGACCAAAATACCCTTAGTAGGTGCAAAATTATAAAAATACCCTTTCATCTTATCTTTTACTAAAAGATAAGACTAAATCTTGTGAGTCATCAAAGGAAAGATTTGAGCACATGTGATTTATTTTGAAAGATTTGGCGAGATTTAGTAAGGATAGGAAAGAGAAAGAGGAGATATTGCTAAGATTTTTGCTAGGATATTATATAGATATACATATGTTATATCTAAACATTTAGAGGACTATAAATAGCACCTCCCTCACTACCTAGAAAAAGTTTAATTCATTCTATTTTCTAAAGTTTCCAAAAAACTTAAGAAAATAGAGAGAGAGAGAGAGGGCAGCCGTGAATGAGAGGAAAAAGAAAGAAGAAACCATAGGTTTTCTCCATACATCTCAACTAAAAATCCTCGAGAAAGCACGAGAACTTGAGAGGCTAAGGAAGGGGGAAGACCAAAGTTGTGAAGGGCTAAGAGAGAGAGGACTTAGCAAGCCAATCTACCAAGAAAGATTATCCATCAACCAAGCAAAGGTTGAAAGGTTTTCTAAACCTTAATCTTACTTTTTCTTAGCTTAATATATGTTTTGCTGGGATAATATGAGAGTTTGATGAAATTAATCATGGAACATGATAGATCCATGAGTATAAGAAGTATTAGGATGTATTATGATGTTTTATGCTTGGATGTTGTCAATTTAAGGGTTGATGAGCTTAAACAAAGAAGAAGATCAAAAATAGTTTTTGGACAAAAAGCCCTAAATTTCAGTCCACTTTGGACCTTCACCATTTGAAATCAACAATTTATTTTTGAGATCCGTCAAAGACATGTATTAGTTCCATGAGATATCTAATATCTCCAAGTGGAATCACTGAAAAATCCTTTGTAGATTTCCGTATGGACAGTTTTTAGTAAAGTAGGCAAAATCTGGAAATACCAAAATGCAATCTGTCCAAAACTTTCCAGGGGCATTTTCGGCCATTTACTTTGGGAAATAAATTCCGGCATTTTTGAGACATGAAAATATATGATATAAAGTAGCTCCTGTCCAAAAATGAGCTCATTCCGACTTAAAATGACCAAGTTATGGCCATTTCAATTTTTGGGATTTTCTGACGAAAACGACTATAATCGGAGTTCTATAACTCTGATGGCCAGGAAATTTAAACTGGAAGTTAATGTTAATACATGAAAGATTCTGACAAGAGCTGAAAACTTTTGGAGTTGACCATGATATAGCTAATTTTCTTAAGTTACGAACTAAAAACGGACTTTTGAAAAATACTAAAAGAAAATTGAAAAATTCTAGAAAAATTATTTTTGTGTATAGAATATATGTATATATGTGTGGCCAAAAGATAAAAAATAATAATAAGTTAGTTAGGTTATATTGAGTTATAAAACTTAGAAATGTGATTTTAATGATTAAATGATCATTATATGATATAATAAGACTTTATGAGGGTATGTTGGTTGTTTTTAATAAAATGTTATATGAATGGCGTATGTTAAGTGTGTTAAATAAATTAAATTGTTTATAAAGAATAAAATATTATTAAATAATTAATAATATTAGTAAAAGAATAAAATATTATTAAATACTTAATAATATTAGTAAATGATTAAAATATTATTAATAATATTAGTAATTGATTAAAATATTATTAGGTGATTAATAATATTAGTAAAATGATTTGAATATTAAAATATTATTAAATAATTAATAATATTGGATGATTAAAATATTATTAAATGATTAATAATATTAGATACTTAAAATATTATTTGACCAATAATATTAGTAAAGGTGTAAATGATTATTTAATAATTTAAAATATTATTAAATGATTAATAATATTAGAAGATTTATTAAAAATATTATTAAGGGATTAATAATATTAACAAGTGATTAAAGTATTATTAATTGATTAATAATACTAAGAAGTGAATAAAATATTATAAAGGTTATTAAGTGTTTAAGATGATGTGTATGCGATGACAATATTATCAAGGGGTGATAATATTACTTTGGATTTATGGTAATGTCTAGTATTTAACTGTGTGACTGAATGTTAAATAATTTATTACAAAGTAATGATATTATAAGTAAAAATATGTTATGTTAATTGGATGATCGATCTTTTAATGATAGGTCTTCATAAGAAATTAAAATAGATTGCGTAGCAATAATCGACGATTTAGGCATGTATTCCTTAACTCGATCTCGAGTTGTTTCATTCAAGTATACTTATGGTTAATCATTGCTGATTGCCATTGTAACGCCCCCAAATCTGGGTATCTTCCAACCCGACAGATGGTGCTACACGGTACTCATAACTGTACATTCATTCTGTTGAAACGACATCAAAATGTGTGTATAAACGACATTCTTATTACATTAATAATATTACATCCCGTTCCCAGGTTCTAAAACCATTACATTCTTTGTTCATCATACCATAATATATACAACTTACTAGTTTATTACAAGGTAAACTAATCGTTCATCTTCATCTTGCCTTTATCCTTGTCAGATCCCTCGGTTCGTTCGATTTTAGCTGCATTCATATGGTTTAAGTAAGAGTGAGCATAACAAGCTCAGCAAGTATAACAATTTCTTTCAAACAACATGCTTGAAACATAGGAATCGTATATCTTCAATAACTGGATAGTAGTTACGAAGTACTATCAATAATTCAAAATAACATTTCTTTTCCTTCAAAACGTTTACAATGACAATATTCAGTAAAACATTAATTCTGGACCAAGACCATGAGCATTTCATAATTTCTTTGAAAAAGAACAACCCCACACTAAGTCTATAAGTCCGACATATCTTACGAGCAATTCTGGGTGTTCAGCCCATAGTAATCTATGTTGATCAACACTACATTCTGTTAAATGTATATACATTCAAGTTTTGGAAACCTCACGTGCCCATCGAATAATCGACGAAAAACACATTTGTTTATTCATACTCAGGCTTACCTTGAATCCGTACCAAACAATTGGCGTAGGATAGCGTTAACAATTCTATATTGAAAGACTTGTAAATAAATCAATCAACTCTTCAAGATTAGTCTAGCCGAGGTAAAACTGGCATCGACCCTTTAGTAAAACAATTCATGCATCTCATAACATGAATCATAGAAAACTTGGCTAACACGAAGGTTAGACAAGCGTTTAAGAAAAACTTGCCTTCAGCATCTGCTACAGTAAAAATTACTTTTCCTTTGAGTCTTTACATTTTCTACAACACATAACCACATAACATACCGCATTAGGTCATGAATGAACATACGTGGTTACTAATGAATCTTACCCTTCTTCTCAATCTAATCTTGTATTAGATTTATTATTATTGGTTCCGGCTTACCGTTATAACTTACATCATTCTTAACAACTTCTTTCTCTTCTATAACTTAACTGAAATTATTATTAATACCTCTCATTTTGAGTTAATCATCCTTCCTCACGGCTTACTAACATTCTTACATTATTAATCAAAACTTGATCGTCATTGGTTAAGTACACTTACTGTATATCGTTCACGTTCAATTATTTATCTTCAACCCTAAGAGATCATACTTAAGGTTTAAAAATATCTTAATAATGTCACCTTATGTTTTTTAAGGTTGTGTTACTTCATTTGTCTTCCCTTTTATCTTCATAATCATTTATCTCTATGCAAACCCTAAGGATGGTGTTACGGCGCTGGCTATTCCTCTCTGTGTCACGTCGCGACGTGACTTAGTAGTGGGTATGGTCCTGGACTTAATGCGCGCCATGAGTCTCCTTTGATATTGTCGCCATTACGCCAGCCAGCTAGCAATGTACCACATCTCTCGGCCTCGCGTTGTGGCACCGACCTTTGTACCTGGAGTCACGCTGCGGCGCGGACTCTGTGCCTCAAAATTTTTTGACAGTTTTCCAACTTTGCGAAATTCCTGGACGCATAACTTCTTCGTTATAAGTCCGAATTGGCTCATTCAAAAGCCTACGATTCACAAATTACATACTCTACACGTTCATTCAATAATTTTATCAATTTGACTTTGTTTGCTAAAAATTCACCTATTAGTTCATTTTAACGAAAATAATAAACGTTCGTAAACGTTCAACGCTCGTTTCTTCGTTCTAAGTCAAAATTCGGCCATTCTCAAGTCCGCAACTCTATAATGCCAAATAAGAATTGTCTCCAATGAAAAACCAATGTTTCCAAGCTCAATATCAAAATTCGACCTCCATTACGAGAATTTTACGAATTTGATGATTATTGTCCAAACTCGTGAATTTCTCCTTAACTTCATTTCTTATGATTTGTTAATCGTTTCAAATGGATTCAATCCATCATATTAACATCTTAACCTACTCATCTCATTAACTTATATACATGATAAGTTATTACTTGTTCTTCATAAGTTTAAGACTTATAAAACTACTTATGTGACGCCCCCAAAATAGGTATACATCACCTATTCTGAGTCACCAAATGCATAATATAGAATACAAATACAATCTTTAATATACAATAAGAGAGCTGTGAGTTTTAATACAAATATTGTCTTCTAGACAATATCCACTCTCAGAATAAATCCTCATTACATTTGTTGTCGTACTATTTAACAGAATAGCGAGGACTACTAATACTATCATCTGGACTGTCAATCCATTCCCCGACTCGTCCCGAAATATATTTCTCATTTCAAGAGAAAACGGTGAAGGAAAGGGTGAGCTCAACTAGCCCAAGAAGAAATATTATGACTAAGATAATGCGTAATAAGTTATCATTAGCCTTCAATAATGTTAAACTGATAAATTACAATAGACATCAAGGTTAACTGCAGCGGAACAAGCAATCCATTAAAAGAGTCAAGTAGAGAATAAAATCTACTATCTTTTATGATTTAAAAAGTTTTCATCACTTTTATCATTTGAGACTCGACAATAAATAATCCACATCATCCCTGCACTACGGCCAAGGATATTCATTAGTATCACGACCATAAATTATCTATGCACTACAGGCCAAGGATATTTGTGTATTCATCAACGGTCCTGATCATGCCATAAAACAATTCATCTTTGCTCCCTTGGCCGAAAAGAATCCATAGCCATAATCATACCAAAAACTGTCCATCAATGCACTACGGGCCAATGAGGACTTTTTCCATATCATTTGTAACATTACGGTCATGATTATACCGAATAATCCCTGGTCATAATCATACCAAGTCCATCTATGCACTACAGGCCACAGATGACTTTTAACATAATATAAACATGAGGATGATGACAATGACATAATAATTCAATAAAATAAGTTCAAAAATTAATTTATTCAGGAACTAATAACGTCCAAATTGTCAACATGATACTTCTTTGAAGAGTAAAATTCAAGAATGCTCAGAAGAATATTTCTATGAAAAGATACTGGATGAAGCGCAAATATCAAGGATATTCCACTAATTCATGGAGTATAGAAGTCAAAACTTTAACCAACTGAGTATAATAAAGAATGGAATAACAAAAGAAATCACCATGCATGTCAGATTGCATGTATGAAAGTTATTCCAATGTAATAATAAATAACGGAACTAGTCAGGTAATACGACCAAACAAGATATTCCAATGAATAATAAAGAATGGAATAACAATAGAAATCACCATGCATGCGGTACATCGCATGATATGTTATTCAAATGAATAATAAATAATGTAACCGTGTCACGCAAAATTCAGACCGACGGGATGTTCCAATGAATAATAAAGAATGGAATAACAATGTAAATCACAATGCATGCGGTACTTTTGCATAGACATGTTATTCCAACGAATAATAAATAATAGAACCGTGTCCCACAGAAACGCAACCGACGACATGATATTCCAAATGTAATAATAAAGAATGAAATAACAACAGAATTTTACCATGTACGCAAAGATTGCTTAGCATGACAAAGTTATTCCAAAGAGAATAATAAATAATGGAATAATGTAAGAATTTCACCAAGTATAGGGTAGCCCACGTATACGAAGTTATTCCAATGTAATAATAAATAATGGAATAATAGAAGAATTTCACCAAGTATAGGGTAGACCGTGTATACAGGTTATTCCAACAGAATAATAAATAATGGAATAACAGAAGTTCTCTTCATGAATACAAAAGAAATAATTCCCCTTACGAGTACAACAAATAATATCCCATACCTTTGAAAAAAGAGTACTCCGACTGGTAGGACGAGGATATACTCGAAGAAAACTTGCACTACGCTCAAAGATTTCTTAAACTCCAAAGAAATACGCTCAAGATTATAGAAGAAGAATTCTCTCTATAGTTTCTCTCTCTAGAGTTTCAAAGAATTAAGTAAGAAATAATGAAGGAATGAGCTTCTATTTATAGAAGAATGGACCGTATAGTAACTAATTCATGAATGATCCAAATTGATTTACTTTTAATCGGACGGTCCAGATTTAAAGCAAAATCTTATAAATAAAATATAATATATTCTATTTATAATCTAATAAAATGAATAACTTTATAAAAGTATTCATTTTTATATAAAAAGATTTTACTATGCAAAACACTATCGCAGTACTATGCAACACTATATACATAATAAAATATACTATATTCTATTTATAGAATAACTTTATAAAAGTATTCTGCTTTATATAAAAAGATTTTACTATGCAAAAAACTACTATGATAATAGAATATAATATATTCTATTTATAGAATAACTTTATAAAAGTATTTTGTTTTATATAAAAAGCTTTTCTGTTTTATTACATTAATAATATTAATAAAACAAAACTGAGTGACTTATCACGTAAGCATCAATAATCAATACCGTGTGCTACTATGCAACCACACGTATTACTGTTCTTTTAACACCGAGTGTTTCAACAGTTAACGGTACAACTTCCGCCGTTATTTTCATAAAAATATTTTTGTCATTTTCTCAATCCTACAATAATTCCGTTGCGGGGTCCACCAATGATTGTGTCGTTGTACGAATATTCCCTAATAAAACGAATATTCCCCGACCAATCGAATATAATATGACAACTTGCATAATTTGCAAAATTTATAAATATTACCCACAACTATAACATTATATTAAATCCACACCATAATATTCAAAAAAAAAAATCGAGAAATTTAAATTTTTATTTGTAAAATTTGGGATTTTACAACTTACACTTTCATTTCTCATGACTTATAAAGATTTATGTTTTCTAACCATCATCCTTATATCTCATTATCATACCAATTTCATTAATGTAAACATGTTACAAGTTCTTATAAGTTCTTCTTAAGTTCATAACTTCATTTATTGTTTATCTTACCACATAACTTATTCACGGCTTATTAAGACTTAAGCCCTTTGATTACTAATTCTTATCATTTCTTAGCATACAAGTTCTACCACTACTCACTTCTCTAACAATAAAAGAGAAAGAGAATCATGGTTTAGAATTTCTTACCCTTGAATATCACTTGGTTAATCTTTGATCTCCTTCTTGCTTCTTGAAATATGAAAGACTAGCTTTCTAGCTTTTCTAGCTTATTATCTCTAACAAATAAGCTCTCAACTTATTGGATGAAATGAACAACCAACAAAAATGAAATCTAAGCTTGCTATTTATAGGATTTCTAAAGTTAGGATAGTTTGGTCATTAGGCCATCCCACCTCCTTAATCACCTCCTTACTATTCCTAGCTTAAACACTAAGTTAGCTTGCTCCCCACAACACTTGGCCATTAAGTCTACTTGGTCATCGCACCTAATTAGCCATTAAGTATACTTTCTCATCACATATAAGCATTTTGCTTGCTCATCACACATAAGCACTTTACTTAGCCTTTAAGTTACTTAACTTATCCTTTGCTTAACCCTTAAGTCTACTTGCTCAACACACTTAAATCTTGGTCACCAATTCACCCATGGGTTGCCCCATGGATCCTCCTAATCCATTGGATTAATAGTTTGGTCTTAAGGTTTAATTAATCCTAACTTATACACTAGGCTTGAAATTAAACAAACACTTAAGCTTGTTCATTAATTTACATTGGACTTAACATTAAAAATATTTGGGCTTTAAAATTAATTCTTATTGGGATTTATTATTATCCTAATTGGATATTACAATTTTCTACACCATCCTACAAGTCCATTACATATGGCTTAAAGCCTTATAACATATAATCTACCTATTAATCTCGTATTCCACTTCATATACTTATTCATGTACGTCATACCATCATTCATGCATACTCGTATAATACCTTGTATCATACTCGAATTCATTACTTCGTACAATACATACGTATTATACAATCATTGCTTTAATTCATTATACACATTCTATTTCCTTCTCGGAAAGCATTTTCCCTAATCGTTAGGTTTTAAGTCCACAGGCGAAAAACTGCGTTTGCCATAACTGAAATATTATTGGATATTCTATCTCACCTCGATATTCTATCATTACGTATTTCTCAGAAGTTCAAAAATAATTCCCAAGCAGAAATGCGTGAATAGTGTTTTTTGAAAAATTTCTCGGAAAACTTTTATTTTTGTCTTGGAAATTCAAACACTTTAATTCTACCACGTAGCCAAAATACTATGACATTCTGATATATCTAGGTCATAGAACGACCTTCAAATAGGTTACTCCCATAATTAATTAATTAAATTCATTTAATCCACATATTCAAATAAAAATTTAATTCTCAAAAATCTGATTTTTTTCTGGGGCGTTACACTCTTCCCCCCTTATAAGGATTCTGTCCCCAGAATCTCACTACAATTATCTAACTAAATGAGGAAAATTTCTTCATCATTTTAATCTCGAGTTTCCACAATGCTTCTTCGATATTGATGTTCTTTCATTTCACCTTCACCGAAGGTATTATCTTATTTTTTATGACTTGTCACTTCCTATCAATAATTTGAGTTGGAAGTTTAAATACTTATTAACATATTACGCTATCTTCCTCTGCTTAATTCTTCCTTTAACTTTAAAATTATTTGAAACTCAAATTCCTCCTTCAAAACGAGATGATATATGATTTTCTCTTTATCCCGCATCCTCTTCTTCATTCATTTGCACTCCTCATTATTTAGTTGTACTTAATTAACTCGTTCCATTATCGTGGATTGAGTCTACATTGTGAATAACATTTCTACCTCTTCATTCCGTAATTTAATTTCTAGCTCCGTTCTTGCCATCTCCGTTAGTAACTCATTCTGAGTCGTTAACATCGATAACTTTTCCCTACCCTTCCTACTTAACGCGTCGGCTTCTACGTTTACCTTCCATGTATGATATAACATATCACATTTGTAATCTCTTATCCATTCTAATCACCTCCTCTTTTCTTCATATTCAACTCCTTCTGTGTGGAGATATATTTCAAACTCTTAGAGTCCGTGTATATCTCACACTTCTCCCCGTATAAATACTATCTTCAAATTTTTAATTCAAAAACTATAGCTGCCAATTCTAGATCATAAGTAGGATAGGCCTCCTCATAATTCTTTAACTGGCGTGATGTATACGAATGACCTTGCCATGCTACATGAGCACGCAACCCCGTTATTTATGTGAAACATCGAGATACACTATAAAATCCCCCATATCATCTGATAAAGATAATACAGGTGCCTCACTTAACCTTCCTTTTAGCTCCTGAAAACTATTTTCTCCCTTTTCATTCCCAACATATTTCTCAATAACAAATTTTTTCTATCTCTTTAAGCTACAATTCACACGTAGTGAATTCCGTATCCAACTTCTCTCTCCGTAGTGTTTCTCACACTATCTTCAAATGTTCAACGTGATCTTCTGACGTCTTAAATTATATTAGAATATCATGAAGGATCATTACGACACCCTCGTCCAAATAATATTTGAACACTCTGTGATGCTAATGGTACTTTCAACCATAGCACCTCATAAGAGTACCTATCAATTTGCCACCGACTTGCTCGGCACCCCTTACGGAAAGCCTAACTTCTGCACATTAGTTAACCCAAACGACATAACTAGAAACTCGTCATAAATATAACGAGTTCTGGACGTCATCTTAGGTACCTCGTCCTTCCTTACATTTGACCAATAATACCCCGCACATAAATCTATCTTAGAAAAATACTTTACCACTTTCAACTGATCAAATAGATCATCGATCCTGGGCACTGGGTATTTACTCTCAACCGCTAACTTACTCCCCTTATAATAGTCGATACACAAACATAAAAACTCATCCTCTTCTTTAACATCCTCCTAACTTGCTTCATCGTTAGACAACAAGAGCGTCGCGGTGTTTGATTACCGTAAAATACTACCTTGGATTACTTTGGAAAACCGAAGATTCATACTTTTATTCTAATAATTTATTAAAGTTCTACGGTTAATCAACTCATTCATACCGAGAATTACTTCAAATTCTCTCAACTTTATCGGTACTTATCTACCTATACTTGCTTACATTCCTTATTCATGAAGCCATTTCCACGAATATAATTAAAAAAAGTTATTTCCCCATTCTCTACTTTAACATATAAAGGTATTTATAATCCCTTTCGAGAATGAACTTAATCACTTAGCAAACTCTCATGCTATAAAAGAAAAGTAGCACTCCAATCAGCACATAAGCATTCATTGTATTGACCAGAATGATACCTGCTACTAAATCCACTGATGCAACCGCATCATGGCCAACTTACCACTACTAACACCTTTACTTTCCTCCGACCCCTTCTTTAGGCAATTTCTTGCCATGTGGTCCAACGACCCACATACAAAACAACCATGTTTTTTCTTAGATTTAGGACAATTGGGTAATATATGACCCTCCTGTCCATAGTTATAATAAACCGATTTCCCTTTCAGATAGACTACAAGATGAGTCTTTCCACACGTCTTACATACCTCGATCCTACGCTTAGGATCCCCTTGTTCCCCCTCCAGTATTCCCAGAATTAAAATTCTTTCTTTTTGGCATACGATCACTACCACTGGCACTCTCTGCCTTGGTTCCTCCCTCTCCCTTGCTCTTATTATTCCTCTCTTTGTGGTATTAAGTCAATGCCTCACTACCACTCTCGGCTATAATCATCTTCTCCAGAATGGTCCCACAGGAAACACGCTGGAACACAGAAATCCTACTATAGAGCCAGGGTTTCAGGCCCTGCTCAAACCTACAAGCCTTCCTCTTCTCAGTATGCACTTGATGTGGAGTAAACCTTGCCAATTCATTGAATATGGTCGCGTACTGGGGAACCGTCATGTCCCTTTGCTTAAGTTCTAAGAAATTAATCTCCTTCCTCCCCTATATACTTGTAGGGAAATAATTCTCGAAGAAAACCTTCTTGAATTGTTTCCACAAAAATTTTGGGATGCCTCCCACCAAAATTTGGCTTTCCCTTTATATTATGTAAGTAGCAAAAGAAGTCTTTTGCGCCTCACCTACGTTTTATAATAACAAATGCCTTGTTTATTTCCTTTACCCATGTCGGGGCTTCTAATGGGTCCTTCGTTCCTTAGAACTCCGGCGGACCTATACTTTTAAATTCTTTAAAGGTAGTAATTCTGGCTAACCTAGGTTCGGTGGGTACTCTACCCTCGGTTTAGTTAAATGAAGCCATTAATAAATTAACGAACTCTTGCATAGGATTGTTTTGACCCCCTTGATTTTCATTACGTGATTCCGCTTTCTGATTACATTGTCTTTTCCTTGGTGGCATTTTCTGATTAAATAAATAAAATTTCATTATTATCTGTTTACTTGCTTGGTTATCCATCCATACTAATACTGTGATGCCCCCAAAATTGGTATACATCACCCATCTTGAGTCGCGAAATACATGGTACAAAATTCAAATACAACTTAATTATACAACAAACGTGCAAAATATGACAAAACATATGCTGTGAGTTTTAATACAAATATTGTCATTTAGACAATATCCACACTCAATTTAGTCCTCATTATAATTATTATCACACTATTTAATAGAATAGTGAGGACTACTAATGCTATTATCTAGATCGTCACTCTGGTCCCCGACTAGTCCCTACTACGTTCTCATTTCCTGAAGAGAACAATGAAAGTATAAGGTTGAGCTCAACTAGCCCAGTAAGAAATATTATAACTAAGATAATGCAAAATAAATTATCGTTAGCCTTCAACAGTGTTAAACTGATACAATATAACAAACATCAAGTTTAACTGCAGCGGAACAAGTAATCCATTAAAAGAGTCAAGTAGAGAATAAAATCTACTATCTTTTATGATTTAAAAGGTTTTTCATCACTTTTATCGCTGGGACTCAGCTTAATAAATAATCCATATCATCCCTGCACTATGGCCAATGATATTCATTAGTATCACAACCACAAATTATCCATGCACTACGGGCCAAGGATATTCGTGTATTCATCAATGGTCATGATCATGCCAACAACTGTCCATCAATGCACTACGGGCCAATGAGGACTTTTACCACATTATTTGTAACATTACTTGGCCATGATTATACCCAAAATTAGGTATACGCCACCCATCTTAATGGGTCGCCACTTACATGGTACATAAATTCAAATACAAACTTAATTATACATCCGTCAGTAACATACGACAATACATAAACCGAGAGTTCTAATAGAATATTGTCATTTAGACAATATCCATACTCAAGGAGTCCTCATTACATTTATTGTCACACTATTTAATGTAATAGTGAGGACTACTAATGCTATCTTCTTCGACCATCACTCTTTTCCCCGACTCGTCTCAAATATATTCTCATTTCACTCAAGAGAACAAAGAAAGAAAGGGTGAGCTCAACTCAACTAGCCCAAGAAGAAATATTATAACTAAGATAATGCGTAATAAATTATCAATAGTCTTCAACAATGTTAAACCGATAAAATACAATAGACAACCAGCTTTAATCATAGCAATGAATATGCAATCCATTAAAAGAGTCAAGTAGAAAATAAAGTCTACTATCTTTTAGGTTTTAAAAGGTTTTCATCAATTTTTATCACTAAGACTCAGCTTTAATGAATAAACCACAATATCTAATCATCCCCGCATTACTACCAAGGATTTTCATCAAATTATCAATGGTCATGACTATACCGAATCACCCCGGTCATAATCATACCAAAACTATCCATCAACGCATTACAAAAGCCACCGAGGACTTTTGTCACATCATTTATATCAAGCCATGATTATACCGAATGATCCCTCGGTCATAATCATACTAAGTTCATCTATGCACGTAAGCCAAAGATAACATAATATAACATGAGGATGATGACAATGACATAATAATTCAATAAAACAAGTTCACGAATTAATTTATTCAGAACTAATAACGCCCAAATTGTCAACATGATACCGCTTTGTAGAGTAAAATTCAAGAATGCTCGTAAAAATATTTTCATTAAAAATATCGATGATGAAGCGCAAATATCAAGGATATTCCACTAAATTCATGGAGTATAGAAGTCAAAATTTTAACCAACCGAGTATAATAAATAATGAAATAACAAAAGAAATCACCATGCACGCGCAGATTGCAGATGTATGTGTTATTCCAATGTAATAATAAATACGTATAATAAAAAAATCTAACCAGTCCTGTAAAACACACGCATGTGATATTCCAATAGAATAATAAAGATGTAATAATAAAGATTTTAACCAGTGTCCTGTAAAAAACACATGATGTGATATTCCAATAGAATAATAAAGATGTAATAATAAAGATTTTAACCAGTCCCAAGTCCGTAGAAGCACAGCATGTGATGTGATGTTCCAACTAAATAATAAAATAATAGAAGAATGTCACCAAGTATAGGGGATTCCGATATACAAAGTTATTCCAATGTAATAAATAAGAATGGAATAATATAAGGATTTCACCAAGTATAGGTATTTCCGTATATACAAAGTCATGTATAGGTATGCCACTTTTTACAAAGTTATTCCAATGTAATAATAAAGAATGGAATAATGTAAGTTCTCTTCATGAATAAAAAAATAACACCCCTTACGAGTACAACAAATAATATTCCCTACCTTAGAAGAGCTCAATATTGAAAAGTGAAGTAGCAAAATACTTTTCTTCTTTCTCTATAGTTTCTCTCTCTGTAGTTTCAAAGAATTCGTAAGAAAATAATGAAGGAATGAGCTTTCTATTTATAGAAAACCGAGGGTGGCTCTTGGTCTTAACGAAGGGTCAAAATGACTTTTGTAATATCAAGAGACAACTACTATTTGTGAAGGGGTAATTAACCTCGAACAATCAAGAGGCGCTTAACTCTCGTAATATCAAGGGACAACTACTATTTCAGGAAGGGGTAATTACTATCTATCGACGAAAGGTAATTACTATCGAAGAAGGTAATTACTATCAAGAAGGTAATTACTATCGACGAAGGTAATTAATAATTTATTTCAAAAGGTAATTACTATTCACAAAGGTAATTACTATCACAAAGGTAATTACTATCGAAAGGTAATTACTATTCACAAAGGTAATTACTATTCACAAAGGTAATTACTATTCACAAAGGTAATTACTATCGACGGAGGGACTCTTAGATGATGACATATGGGCCCCCATAAAATAATCAAACTTACCACAAACGCCTCATAATGTACTTTTTATATACATCAAGGATCGAATAAATATTACCACAAATCATTTTATTTTTAATCAACACATATTTAATCTTTCAACAATTATTAATCATTTATAACTTGTCGCCTCAATTAATAATTTAATACTATAACATATTATACGTATGATACCGTGACAATAATTGAATCAATAATATAAGAGATATGATGCAAAGAATTATCGTAGTAATAATTGAGCATAAATGAAAGTGACTTCACGTAAGCATCAATAATCAATATCGTGTGCTACTATACAACTACGCCAGACATCGCATTTTTACTACCGGGTAGTTCAATGCTTTTGACGCAGAATACCTCCGCCAAGTATTTTTTATAGAAAAATAATTTTGTCGCTTTTCTAACTACGATAATACTTCCGCTGTGGGGGTCCACTAATGATCGAGCCATCGCATTTAATATTCCCCGACAAAAAGAATATTCCCCACCAAACGAATATTTTATAACAACTTGCTTACTTTGCAAAATTTATAAATATTACCCACAACTATAACATTATATCAAATTTATTCCATAATATTCAAAAATAATATTTATAAAAAATTCATCTTTATTTATAAAAGTCAGGGTCTTACAACCTCCCTTCTTATGAAATTTCACCTCGAAATTAGGGTACGACTGATATGATAAAGAGGTGAGGATACCTTGAATACCTTTATCGTTAAAAATATTAAATTCATCTTCGCAATCCTACCAAAGATATTCATTAACAATTCATCTTTGCACTACAAAGCCAAAGATATACAATCAGAAACCAATAATGCCGAGACGCAGCTTTAATAGTATCACACCACCACGAATTATCCATGCACTATCGCCAAGGATATTCGTGTTTTCAATTACGGCCATGATTATACCGAATAATCCTTGGTCATAATCATACCAAGTCTATCAATGCACTACTACCAAAGATGACTTTTACCACATCCATGAATTAATATTTCATCACGAGACTCACCAATAATTAATCCATATCATCGAATCATCCCCGCACTACGTGCCAAGGATATTCATTAAGATCACGACCACGAATTATCCATGCACTACTACTACCAAAGATAATCGTGGTATTCATTAGTATCACGAAGATAATTATCCATGCACTACTACAAAGATAATCGTAGAGTATCACATCAAATTATCCATGCACTACTACCAAAGATAATCGTATTTTTCATTAGTATCACGACCACAAATTATCCATGCACTACTACCAAAGATAATCGTATTCATTAAGTATCACGACCACAAATTATCCATGCACTACTACCAAAGATAATCGTGAGCTTTCAATTACTATTATGATTATACCGAACAATCCTCGGTCATAATCATACCAAGTCCATCTATTCACGTAAGCCACGTATGACTTTCAACACAATATAAGCATGAGGATAATGATATAAAGAATCAATCAAATGAGATAAAGGATAAATATTAAACATTTATAATATAATTTATCCAGATTCAAGAATATCCCCATGTTATCAATCACTTAATAATCTCATAATCTAATATCATTAATATTATAACAATATTTTAATCACTTCTTAAATTTATAAACAATTTATCTCAATTGTTTACGCTTTACCATATAATGCATTTAATCATTCAAAATGCCATACTCATAAGATATCATCACCAATTATCAAATCCTCATCAAAAAATATGCATATACTCTATATAGGATTCTCTAGCCATAAAATCCTATTTTCAACTTTGTTACTTCACATAACATATTTAACTCATATGTTCAGAATTAAACTATTTTCATGAAAAATACCAAATCAGTCCCAAAAATATTTCTTTTCTGGGATTTAGCATAATATAGTCCCATGATGAAAATATATTTTTCTCGAATTTTAAAATTCATTTACTATTTTTCAAAAATCAATTTCTAATTAATTCCTTAAGAAATTAGCTACCTCAAGTTTAACTCCAAAATTCCCAAATCTTGGCAGGACCTTACACATGTTAATGTGAGCCTCCAGCTTAAATTTCATGGTCATCGGAGTTATAGAACTCCAAGTATAGCATTTTTCACAAAAAAACCTAAATATTGAAATGGTCATAACTTGTTCATTTTAAGTCGTAATGAGCTCATTTTTGGACAGGAGGTACTTTATAACATATATTTTCATGTCCCAAAAGGCCAGAATTTTTCACATAAATTTAGTGGCCGAAACAGCCCCTTTAAAGTTTCTAAGCAAGAGCGTTTTTGTAATTTGCAGCTTTGGACTCTTTTTGCTAAATTCAAATTACACACGAAAATCTACAAAGACCTTTTCCAAAGGATTCCACTTGGATAAGCTACAAAACTCATAGATCTAACTCTAGGACTTGACCACACTCAAAAATTCAAAATATAATAGGAGATATGGTCAATTGAATTTCATGTTACGCTTTTACCAAAATCTGATTTTTCAACCCTTTGTGATTTCTAAGAAACTTTCATGTTTTCACATAATAACCACATAACTCATCATAACACTTACTAATACTTCATATACCCATGATTTTCATTAGTCCAATGCTTTTATTATGACTTTCATCATAATCCTCGTAAATGCATCCTTTTAGTTGAAGAAATATTTGAGGGTTTAAGAAATGGGTTTTTGTAGACTGGGTCAATACAAAATTCGATTTCACGCCTAGGTAGGCTAGGAAATCTTCAAGAATACGCCAAGAAATTTATTAATGATAGAAATATCATTCAAAATCGCTACTCTTATCCAAGACTTGATAAGACGTTACATCGATACCAACTCATGACTTCTATCCTTTAACCTAGATAAAGACCTCACAATGATACCTATCAACTTGTCATCGCTATTCACGACGCCGCCTACGTAAAGTCCGCTTCTGCATTCCACACAAGGAAGTCAACAACGAAAGGATCGGGGCTCTTTACTTATGGCTTGATATAACAAAGGATTAACTTTAGGTTTGGTTACTTTGAATTCAGATAACAAAGTTGGTTAGAATATGAAAGCTAAACAACCTTACAAAAAGAATAATAAGTAGTTAATCAATCGCTTTCAAAAATTACCTCAAAGGCAAGTATTTTCAAAGAGATAAGATCGTGAAAGTGTTTATTTGAAACAACAAGATTAATAAACAAAGGAGGTAACGGTTGGTTTCTCCCAACGGTTTCAATAGATAAATCAAAGTCTAATTTTTTCGAGTCAAATTTAAACATCGAACACAACTAGGTAGAATAAAAGAGTGGGTAGAACTTGTATTGAATAAAGTATAGACTTCGCAATAATTTATAATTAATTTACCCGTAATAACTTCGCTCGGTTTTCTCGACAAACGCCTCGCTTAAATTACCGAAGTTCGACTTTACTATAGGGTACATTCCACCCTTAAGTGCTTCTTCACATTCCCGATCCATGATTTGAATCATTATTCTCCGATCCATATCGAATTCGGGTCGACCGCTATGCATGTGGTAATTCAATTCGATGTTGGGTTCTCCCAATTGTCATCCAAAAAGCAAAGTCCATTTCATCTATTTTGGCTTTATCGATCTGACGCCTTTTTTCACTACACTATCAACGCTACAGCAGCCTTTTTACCCATGCATCGCCTATTCTCCTTCGCTCAATTGTTTCTTCTTTCAAATTTGATCTTTGATTTTTAAATTCTCGATTCCAACTTTAATATCTTACACCCTCGCCAAAGCGTGATTTTGTTCGAGCATCATCATATATCGGGTAACCCAATTTTGAATTGTTGTATCCCTTTGTTCCACGCACCGCTTGCCGCTCTTCAACCTCGTTTTTCTAGCTCACGAACACGATTTTGTAATTCTAAGTTTTGATCATAAATTTCTTCTAACCAATTCTCCTCGTGTTCCTCTTCTTCTTCTTCTTCTTCCTCACTCTCACCGCTACCTCTCTCTCGCAACTAGCTCTAAAAGTGCAACAATTAGTTCTTCATTCACTACGTGGATATCTCTAATTTGTTCCTCGTCTCGACACAATCGCATTAACTCGATTAGTGATTAAAGGTGTCACAACTACCACATTCACTCCATCAGGAATATTTTCACCGCCATTTCCAAACACCGCCACAACACAAGGGTTAATTAATATATCAAATATTATCCCTATACTCCTAACCGACCAATTAAATAACAAATAAACTTAGGTAGGTCATACTAGCGAAGGAATTCCCCGCCTCTCCTCCTAGTTCTTATCTCAATCTTAGCCAGGATCATATCCCTAAGCTCGATACCAACCGTGACGCCCCAAAATTAGGTATACGCCACCCATCTTGGGTCGCCACTTACATGGTACATAAATTCAAATACAAACTTAATTATACATCCGTCGCTGTAAATATACGACAAAATACATAAACCGAGAGTTCTAATAGAATATTGTCATTTAGACAATATCCATACTCAAGGAGTCCTCATTACATTTATTGTCACACACTATTTAATGTAATAGTGAGGACTACTAATGCTATCTTCTGACCATCACTCTTTTCCCCGACTCGTCCCAAATATATTCTCATTTCAAGAGAACAAAGGAAAGAAAGGGTGAGCTCAACTAGCCCAAAGAAGAAATATTATAACTAAGATAATGCGTAATAAATTATCAATAGTCTTCAACAATGTTAAACCGATAAAATACAATAGACAACCAGCTTAATCATAATGAATATGCAATCCATTAAAAGAGTCAAGTAGAAAATAAAGTCTACTATCTTTTAGGTTTTAAAAGGTTTTCATCAATTTTATCACTAAGACTCAGCTTTAATGAATAAACCACAATATCTAATCATCCCCGTACTACTGGCCAAGGATTTTCATCAAATTATCAATGGTCATGACTATACCGAATCACCCCGGTCATAATCATACCAAAACTATCCATCATCGCATTACAAAGCCACCGAGGACTTTTGTCACATCATTTATATCAAGCCATGATTATACCGAATGATCCTCGGTCATAATCATACTAAGTTCATCTATGCACGTAAGCCAAAGATAACATAATATAACATACGATGATGATGACAATGACATAATAATTCAATAAAACAAGTTCACGAATTAATTTATTCAGAACTAATAACGCCCAAATTGTCAACATGATATCGCTTTGTAGAGTAAAAATCAAGAATGCTCGTAAAAATATTTTCATTAAAAATATCGGATGAAGCGCAAATATCAAGGATATTCCACTAAATTCATGGAGTATAGAAGTCAAAATTTTAACCAACCGAG
Source organism: Panax quinquefolius (assembly GCA_020205615.1). Lineage (NCBI taxonomy): Eukaryota > Viridiplantae > Streptophyta > Magnoliopsida > Apiales > Araliaceae > Panax > Panax quinquefolius. The sequence continues at coordinate 2,200,271 of JAINUW010000158.1, read as the reverse complement.
TATAATAAATAAATGAAATAACAAAAGAAATCACCATGCATGCGGTATTTCAGATGACAAAAGTTATTCCAATGTAATAATAAATACGTAATAATAAAATCTTAACCAGTCCTGTAAAACACATGCATGTGATATTCCAATAGAATAATAAAGATGTAATAATAAAGATTTTAACCAGTCCTGTAAAACACACGCATGTGATATTCCAATAGAATAATAAAGATGTAATAATAAAGATTTTAACCAGTCCCAAGCCGTAGTAAAGCATGCATGTGATGTTCCAACTAAATAATAAAAAAATAATAGAAGAATGTCACCCAAGTATAGGGGATTCCAGATATACAAAGTTATTCCAATGTAATAAATAAGAATGGAATAATATAAGGATTTCACCAAGTATAGGGTATTCCGTATATACAAAAGTCATGTATAGTATGCCACTTTTACAAAGTTATTCCAATGTAATAATAAAGAATGGAATAATGTAAGTTCTCTTCATGAATAAAAAAAAATAACACCCCTTACGAGTACAACAAATAATATTCCCTACCTTAGAAGAGCTCAATATTGAAAAGTGAAGTAGCAAAATACTTTTCTTCTTTCTCTCTATAGTTTCTCTCTGAGTTTCAAAGAATTCGTAAGAAATAATGAAGGAATGAGCTTTCTATTTATAGAAAAACCGAGGGTGGCTCTTGGTCTTAACGAAGGGTCAAAATGACTTTTGGTAATATCAAGAGACAACTACTATTTCATGAAGGGGTAATTAACCTCGAACAATCAAGAGGCGCTTAACTCTCGTAATATCAAGGACAACTACTATTTGCATGAAGGGGTAATTACTATCGACGAAGGTAATTACTATCGACGAAGGTAATTACTATCAAGAAGGTAATTACTATCGACGAAGGTAATTACTATCGACGAAGGTAATTACTTATTCCAAAGGTAATTACTATTCACAAAGGTAATTACTATCGAAATTACTATTCGACGAAGGTAATTACTATCGACGAAGGTAATTACTTTATTTCACAAAGGTAATTACTATTCACAAAGGTAATTACTATCGACGAAGGACTCTTAGATGATGATACATATGGGCCCCCCCATAAAATAATCAAACTTACCACAAACGCCTCATAATGTACTTTTATATACATCAAGGATCAATAAATATTACCACAAATCATTTTATTTTTAATCAACACATATTTAATCTTTCAACAATTATTAATCATTTATAACTTGTCGCCTCAATTAATAATTTAATACTATAACATATTATACGTATGATATCGTGACAATAATTGAATCAATAATATAAGAGATATGATGCAAAGAATTATCAGAAAGTAATAATTCGAGCATAATCGATATCGTGTGACTTCTCACGTAAGCATCAATAATCAATATCGTATCGTATATACAACTACGCATTGAGCCATCGTATTTTTACTACCGGGTAATATTTCAAACTGAACTTATATTTTATAACAACTTCCTTACCGCAATTTTATAGAAAAAACATAATTTTGTTCCTTTTCTAACTAATATTTATAATACTTCCGCTAGGGGTCCACTAATGATCGAGCCGTATTAATAATAATATTCCCCGTCAAAAAAGAATATTCCCCACCAAACTATATATTTTATAACAACTTGCTTACTTTGCAAAATTTATAAATATTACCCACAACTATAACATTATATCAAATTTATTCCATAATATTCAAAAATAATATTTATAAAAAATAACTTTATCTTTTTGTTTTATAAAAAATAATTGAATCAAATAACGTGAGATATTATTCAACAATTATTGAAGCAATAATTGAACAAAACTGAGTGACTTCTGACGTAAGCATCAATAATCAATACCGTGTGCTACTATGCAATCACGCGTATTTCTGTACTTTTAACACCGGGTGTTTCAACAGTTAACGGTAAAACATCCGCCGTTATTTTCATAAAATATTTTTGTCGTTTTCTCAATCCGACATTAATTCCATTGTGGGGTCCACCAATGATTGTGTCATCGTACGAATATTCCCTGTTAAAATGAATATTCCCCGACCAATCGAATATTATAGAACAACTTGCGTACTTTACAAAATTTATAAATATTACCCACAACTATAAAATTATATCAAATTCATTCCATAATATTTAAAAATGATATTTATAGAAAAATCATATTTATTAAAAAAAGTTGTGTCTTACAACCTCCCCTTCTTATGAAATTTCTCCCTCGAAGTAAGGGTACATACCTGGTATGTCGAAGAGGTAAGGATACTCCACAAAACTTTGACTTGAGGTATAACCTTGGAGCATAGAATATGTTCCTTCTTATCCAAGATTTGAACAGGAACCTCTTCATACGTTAAATCTTCTGCTATTTTGTCTGGTTCTAACTCAATAATGTGGTTTGGGTCTTTCACATATGTACGTAACATGGATATATGAAAAGCGTTATGAACACGAGACATACTTGGTGGTAAAGTGAGTCTATACTCCACAGTTCCTACTCGATCGAGTATTAAAAATGGGCCAATGAATCGAGGATTGAGCTTTCCTCTCTTTCTAAATCTCGTAACTCCTTTCCATAGAGCAACACGTAACAACACATGATCTCCGATATCGAATTCCACGTCCTTTCGATGAAGATCATCATAAATCTTTTGTCGATCTTCTGAGGTTTTAATACGTTGTCGGATCGTTTGTATCTTTTCCGTAGTCATATGTACTAACTTCGGTCCCAACAACGTTGCTTCACCCACCTCATCCCAGCATACTGGAGAACGACACTTTCTTCCATACAACGCTTCGAATGGAGCCATGCCAATACTTGCTTGATAACTGTTGTTGTAGGAAAACTCCACCAATGGTAAGAACTTGTCCCAACTTCCCTTAAAGTCAAGGACACAGAGTCGTAATAAATCTTCAAGGGTTTGAATAGTCCTCTCTGATTGTCCGTCCGTCTGAGGATGATATGCCAAACTAAATCGTAAATCCGTGCCTATAGCTTTTTGCAAACTAACCCAAAATCGTGAAGTGAATCTTGGGTCTCGATCAGAAACTATGGATACTGGCATACCATGCAATCTTACAACCTCGTTTATGTACATACGTGAAAGACGTTCAAGGGTATAAGTTTTTCATATAGGTAAGAAATGAGCAGACTTTGTCAATCTATCAACAATGATCTAAATTGCATCTATGCCTTGAGAAACCTTTGGAAGACGAGTAACGAAATCCATGGTAATGTGCTCCCACTTCCATTCTGGAATTTCAAGTGGTTGCAATGGACCTTTTGGTACTTGATGCTCTGCCTTGACTCGTTGACAAGTTAAACACCTTGAGATAAACAGAGCTATCTCCCTCTTCATATTGCCCCACCAAAATGTATGTCGAAGATCATGATACATTCTAGTACTCCCAAGATGGATTGCAAACGGTGTGTTGTGCGCCTCCATCATGATTTTATACTTTAACTCAGGGTCGTTAGGAACACAAAGTCTGGAGTTGACTCGAAGTATTCCTTCTTCATCGATTCTTGCTTCCGGCATAGCCCCTCCTTGTACTTTCTTCCTCATACGTGTCAGCTCCAGGTCTGTAGCTTGAGCAGCTTTAACTTTATCGATTAAAGTCGGTTCTACTTGTATATTCGCCATCATCACATGGGTCCCTGGAGTCTTTATCTCTATCTCCATCCTTTGCAAGTCATACAAAATGGGCCTTTGTGTTGACAATATCGTACTCGTACCCGCATATGATCTTCTACTCAATGTGTCAGCTACTACGTTTGCTTTTCCGTGATGGTATTGGATGGTATGATCATAATCTTTCAATGAGCCTCAAGCCAACATCGTCGTTATCGCATGTTGAGTTCCTTTTGAGTGAAGAAATATTTGAGGCTTTTATGATCCGTAAAGATCTTCACTTTCTCCCCATACAAGTAATGCCTCCAAATCTTTAGTGCAACGATTATTGCTCACGCTAACTCTAGATCATGAGTAGGATAATTCCTCTCATATTCTTTGAGTTGTCGAGAGGCATAGGCTATGACTTTCCCGTATTGCATTAGAACACATCCTAACCCTTTTCCTCAAGCATCATCAGAGATGACAAATCCCTCCGAGCGAGATGGTATTGTTCTCGAACAGTCTTTGAAATGAGTCTCCTCTTGAGTTCTTAAAAACTCTTCTCGCATTCCTCACTCCAGCTGAATTTTGTATCTTTCCAAGTCAGCTGAGTTAATGGAGTAGCGATTCGAGAAAATCCTTCCACGAATCTCCAATAATAACCAGCTAAACCGAGAAAGCTACGTATTTCGGTCACTAATTTAGGTTGTTCCCAGCTTTGAATAGCTTCAATCTTTGCCGGGTCAACAGATATTCCATGACTTGATACCACGTGCCCAAGGAATGCTACTTCCTCAAGCCAGAACTCACATTTCTTCAACTTGGCATAAAGCTTGTTATCACGAAGCTTTTGGAGTATCAGCCTCAAGTGTTGCTCATGATCTTCACGACTTTTGGAATAAATAAGGATGTCATCAATAAAGACGACCAAAAAGTGATCAAAATATTCCTTGAATACTCGGTTCGTCATATCCATGAAGGTAGCAGGAGCATTAGTCAATCCAAAAGACATGACTAGGAATTCATAATGTCTGTACCGCGTTTTGAAAGCCGTCTTTGGAATGTCATCGGTTCTAATCTTCAATTGGTGATATCCGGAACGAAGATCAATCTTTGAAAAGAATTTGGCGCCTTGCAACCGGGTCAAACAGTCATCAATATGTGGCAATGGGTACCTATTTTGATGGTGACATGATTCAATTCCCGATAATCAATACAAAGTCGCATACTCCCATCTTTCTTCTTCACACGAATAGAACAAGAGCACCCCAAGGAGAAGTACTAGGGGACGAATAAAGCCAATGTCTAACAATTCCTGCAGTTGGGTCTTTAACTCCTGAAGTTCAATAGGAGCCATTCGATATGGGGCTTTGGAAATGGGTTTTGTACCGGGTTCAAGGTCGATACAAATTTCAATTTCACGCTCTGGGGGTAGGCCTGGAAGTTCTTCAGGGAATACGTCAAGAAATTTATTAATAATAGAAATATCACTCAAAACTGACGTATTTTTGTTTAGATTTGTGACATGAGCTAAAGAAAGCTTGACATCCGTTTTTCAATAAATGAATAGCTTTATGGCTTGAGATGACAGTGATTGATTTTAATGGTTTGGTTGCTTGAATTCACATAATAGATTGGTTAGGAATATGAAAGCTAACAACCTTACGAAAATAATCAATTTTTGCATGATGAGTAGTTAACCAATCAATCCCTAGAATTACGTCAAATGCAAGTATTTTCAATGAAATAAGATCGACAGGTAATGTGAGGGTACCGATTTGAACCAAACAAGACTTATAAACAGTGGATGTAATGAAGGTTTCTACCAATGGAGTTTCCACAGATAAGTCAAAGTCTAATTTCACCGGAGTCAAATTTAAACGTTGAGCGCAAGTAGGAGAAATAAAAAAATGGGTAGAACCGGTATCAAATAAGGTATATACTTCGCTAGAGTTTATGATAAGCTTACCCGTGATGACCTCGTTCGGGTTCCTTGCTTTTTAGGAGGTCACGACAAACGCTCTCCCTTAAACTACCAGTTTTGTCTTGTCTGGGACGGCCTTTGATGCCTCCATCCCAGCTGGACTTGTCTTCGGTGCACGACAAAATCGGGCCAGGTGGCCTTCTCTTCCACAATTGTAACATGATTTGGATGGCATCGCGCAGTTTGGACTGATGTGTCCCTCCCCTCCACATTTAAAGCATATGATTGGTGGTCGTTCTCCTTCCTTAACGACGGGTGCTGATGCTGACGTCTTTCCATCATTGTTGAATCTCCTCTTCTTAAAATGTCCACTCTTATTATTTTGACCATGATTACCACCAAAGTGGTTACCATTTCTGGAATGTTGATTCCCTCCACACTTGTTGCCACCGCTTCGATGACTGCTATCACTGGTATTATCATTTTGTCGGCTGCTCTCTTTTGGTTGGGTTAACTCATTATCACGCTCCAATAACTGAGCCCTATTAACAACATCGAAATACAAGTAAAGTTTATGAGAAATAAGGTATTGACGTATCTTAGGTTTCAAACCTCTTAGAAACATCCGTGTCATTCTCTCCTCATTATCAACCAAATGGGACGCAAATCGGGACAGCTCGGCAAACTTGGCTTCGTACTGCAACACGGTCATGTTTTTTTATTCCATTTTAATGAACTCTACCTCTTTCATATAACGAATATGAACAGTACTTGGAACTTCTCCCAAGACATCTTCAAAGGCGGCGGTTGAGTACGCTTTCTGATTTCCACCAAGAATCAGCCTCTGCCTCATAACATATGAAGGTGGCAAAGGAACCTTTTGCTCCTCGGAGCATCCCAAGACATCAAATATCTTGTTGATCTGCTTTATCCACGTCTCCGCCTTAAGTGGTTTTGGCTCTCCAAAAAACTCCGGTGGTCCCAGTTCCTTGAACTGTTTAGCGATGACTGTTCGAGAGTTGTCAGTGTTTCCACCTGCATTTTGTACAGGAGCCGCTCTTGCCTGATGTAGCATGAATTGCATAAAGCCTCTGAAAATTCCATCGTTCATCATCTAGTCAGTGTTGTTGTTTGCTTGAGGATTGTCTCCTTCCTGATGCACATTATCCTGATTATTGATCTGTGGAGACTCAACGGTCTCTTGTGCTCCATTGCTAATCTCAACATTCCCGAATGCCATTTTCAAATACTGCCACAAAACAAAGGTTAATTGACATGCAATATATTATCCCTATACTCTGACCAACCAATTAAATGCCAAATAAACTTAGGTAGGTCATACTAGCGAAGGAATTCCCCATCTCTCCCCTCCTAGTTCTTGTCTCACATCTCAGCCAGGGATCATATCCCTATGCTTTGATACCAACTGTGACGCCCCCAAAATAGGTATACATCACCAATCTTGAGTCGCCAAATACATGGTACAAAATTCAAATACAACTTAATTATACAACAGTCCTGCAAAATACGACAAAATATATTCTGTGAGTTTTAATACAAATATTGTCATCTAGACAATATCCACACTCAATTGAGTACTCATTACAATTATTATCACACTATTTAATAGAATAGTGAGGACTACTAATGCTATTATCTGGACCATCACTCTGTTCCCCGACTAGTCCCTGCTATGTTCTCATTTCCTGAAGAGAACAATGAAAGTAAAAGGATGAGCTCAACTAGCCCAAAGAAGAAATATTATGACTAAGATAATGCGAATAAATTATCGTTAGCCTTCAACGTTAAAAACCGATACAATATAACAAACATCAAGTTTAACTCATAAATGAAAAAGCAATCCATTAAAAGAGTTAAGTAGAGAATAAAATCTACTATCTTTTATGATTTAAAAGGTTTTTCATCACTTTTATCATTGGGACTCGACAATAAATAATCCACATCATCCCCCTTTTCGACCAAGGATATTCATTAGTATCACAACCATAAATTATCCATGCACTATGGGCCAAGGATATTCGTGTATTCATCAATGGTCATGATCATGCCAACAACTGTCCATCAATACACTACGGGCCAATGAGGACTTTTACCACATCATTTGTAACATTACTATTATGATTATACCGATTAATCCTCAGTCATAATCATACCAAGTCCATCTATGCACTACAGCCACGTATGACTTTCAACATAATATAAACATGAGGATGATGACAATGATATAAGAATTCAATAAAACAAGTTCAAGAATTAATTTATCCAGGAACTAATAACATCCAAATTGTCAACATGATACTTCTTTGTAGAGTAAAATTCAAGAATGCTCAAAAGAATATTTCCATGAAAAGATACTAGATGAAGCACAAATATCATGGATATTCCACTAATTTCATGGAGTATAGAAATCAAAGCTTTAACCAACTGAGTATAATAAATAATGGAATAACAAAAGAAATCACTAGGCATGCGATAGACCGCACAGACAGGTTATTCCAACAGAATAATAAATAATGGAACCAAATCATGCGTAAATGCACACAGACGGTGATATTACGGCGAGAATAATAAAGAATGGAACCAGGTCATGCGTAAATGCACAGACAGAATATTCTAACTGAATAATAAATAACGGAACCAAGTCATGCGTAACGCACAGACAGGATGTTCCAATAGAATAATGAAGAATGGAATAACAGAAGAATTTCACCATGTATGCGGTACTTCGCATAGCCAGGTTATTCCAATATAATAATAAAGAATGGAATAATAGAAGAATTTCACCAAGTATAGAGTAGATTGCGTATACAGGTTATTCCAACAGAATAATAAAGAATGCAATAACAGAAGTTCTCTTCATGAATATGAAAGAAATAATACCCCTTACCTTAGAACAAACTGGATATAGGAGTAGTGAAGTAGCATAATACTTTTCTTCTTTCTCTCTATAGTTTCTCTCTCTAGAGTTTCAGTGAATTTGTAAGAAATAATGAAGGAATAAGCTTCTATTTATAAGAGAATGGACTAAATAGTAACTAATTCCTGAACGGTCCAGATTGATTTACTTTTAAACGGACGATCCAGATTAGTTTACTATAAAATATTCTAATAAAACAAAATCTTTTAAATAAAATATAATATATTCTATTTATAATCTAATAAAACGAATAACTTTATAAAAGTATTCTGTTTTATATAAAAAGCTTTTCTATTTTATTACATTAATAATACTAATAAAACAAAACTTCATCATCATTATTATAATTCACACTATTAATGGACCAATGGATTTCGGGAAAGAGGGGCTTTCTAATAAGGATTTCTCCTATTTCATGCAAGCAATTTGGTGACCAAACCTCTCCTTGGTAGAACTTCTAGACATCGTTAATATTGCAAATAATAATATTAATAACTCTGTCATCTCAATTATTGATTTAATAATATAAAAATATCGACAATAATTGAATCAAATAACATGAGATACTATGTAACAATTACTGAAGCAATAATTGAACAAAACTGAGTGACTTCTCATGTAAGCATCAATAATCAATACCGTGTGCTACTATGCAACCACACGTATTCCTGTACTTTTAACACCGGGTGTTTCAACAGGTAACGGTAAAACTTCTGCCGTTATTTTCATAAAATATTTTTGTCGTTTTCTCAATCCGACAATAATTCCGTTGTGGGGTCCACCAATGATTATGCCGTCGTACGAATATTCCCTGTTAAAATGAATATTCTCTAACCAATCGAATATTATATAACAACTTGCGTACTTTACAAAATTTATAAATATTACCCACAACTATAACATTATATCAAATTCATTCCATAATATTTAAAAGTGATATTTATAGAAAAATCATCTTTATTAAAAAAAGTTAGGGTCTTACAAATACCTCATACCATATCAAAGCACATTAAAAAAAACTTCATTATATTAATATGCTTCTTCATAGTTTGAAACTATTTACAATTTGTTTTGCATAGCCAAAAGCTATTACATTTCTATCCTGCAATTGAATTTCACAAAAGTTGGGATTTACAAAAAGACTACCATTTTATACAAAAGAGGGTTTTACGCCACTGCACATATATTTATTTACTCTTGACTTCTAATAATGCATAACAGCGTCCTCATGTTTCTCATTCGCAATCTTCGCTACAACATCCTGACTAATAGTATGTTGAGTCTGCCCCGACTCTATGGAATAACAAGCAACTTTAAGCTTGAAATCCTTATGAGCACTCTTATGGATGTAAGACATCCATGCTATCTTCTGGTCCTTCTCCTCCAGTTTCCTACGAAGCTCTATCACCTCGTTCATATAATCCCTAGTCTTATTTATCATGAGCACCTTCTCATCATGCTCTGACTCAAAATCTACTTATACAGACTCCTTCGCTACATAAAGAACACTAATCTCTTCATTCTGATTCTACACAACCGTATTTCGGTTGCACATTCTGTCAGCACCGCCAGATATCTGATGATCTCATTGCATCTGGAGGTGATGACTCTAGTGTAGGTACCACTGTATCAACTGATGTTACCTCTATCCCTTCCTCCACATCGTTCATCATACTAAGGTATGGCGCTATATCCATATCTCCCTCAAAGTAGTCTTCCTCATAAAAGTACTCCTCTGTCTCTGACTCCTCTAGAATTACTAATGGTACCTCCGACACCGACATAGGTACAGGCTCTAGTCTATTCACAATTTCTTCGCTCACCGCGTGTATATCTCTATACATCAAGCTATCGATCGACATCCTACAATAACACATATGTTGATTAGTACATAACACACAATAGTATAAGCATAAATCACATTTAATTTACTTAGGGTTACTTTCCATCTTTTAAACCTTTCGATACTGAGTTTCCTCAATATCGTATTGAGTCATTCAACTTAAGTAAAGCTCGAGTTTACTTCCTTCAGACTTTTCTTCCTTAATGAGGTTATTAGCCAAGGTTCTTCCCCCCTTAAGTTTTATAACCTAATGCTCTGATACCAACCTGTGGCGCCCCCAAATCCGGGTATCTTCTAACCCGACAGATGGTACTACACGGTACTCATAACTGTACATTCATTCTATTGAAACGACATCAAAATGTGTGTATCAACGACATTCTTATTACATTAATAATATTACATCCCGTTCCCAGGTTCTAAAACCATTACATTATTTGTTCATCATACCATAATATATACAACTTACTAGTTTATTACAAGGTAAACTAATCGTTCATCTTCGTCTTGCCTTTATCCTTGTCGGATCCCTCGGTTCGTTCAATTTTAGCTGCATTCATATGGTTTAAGCAAGAGTGAGCATAACAAGCTTAACAAGTACAACAATTTCTTTCAAACAACATGCTTGAAACATAGGAATCATATATCTTCAATAAGTAGATAATAGTTATGAAGTACTATCAATAATTCAAAATAGCATTTCTTTTCCTTCAAAACGTTTTACAATGACAATATTCAGTAAAACATTAATTCTGGTCCAAGACCATGAGCATTTTATAATTTCTTTGAAAAGGACAACCCGACACTAAGTCCGTTAGTCTGGTATATCTTACGAGCACTTCTGGGTGATCAACCCATAGTACTCTATGTTGATCAACACTACATCTTGTTCAAGTTTTGGAAACCTCACGTGCCAATTGAATAATCGATGAAAAATACATTTGTTTATCCATTCTCAGGCTTACCTTGAATCCGTACCAAACAATTGGCGTAGGATAGCGTTAACAATTGTATATTAAAAGACTTGTAAATAAATCAATCAACTCTTCAAGATAAGTCTAGCCGAGGTAAAACTGGCATCGACCCTTTAGTAAAATAGTTCATGCATCTCATAACATGAATCACAGAAAACTTGGCTAACACGAAGGTTAGACAAGCGTTTAAGAGAAACTTGCCTTCAGCATCTGCTACAGTAAAAATTACTTTCCCTTTGAGTCTTTATAGTCTCTACAACACATAACCACATAACATACCACATTAGGTCATAAATGAACATAAATGGTTACTAATGAATCTTACCCTTCTTCTCAATCTAATCCTGTATTAGATTTGTTATTATTGGTTTTGGCTTACCGTTATAACTTACATCATTCTTACCAACTTCTTTCTCTTCTATAACTTAACTGAAATTATTATTAATACCACTCGTTTTGAGTTAAGCATCCTTCCTCACGGCTTACTAACATTCTTACGTTATTAATCAAAACTTGATCGTCATTGGTTAAGTACACTTACTGCATATCGTTCACGTTCAATTATTTATCTTCAACCCTAAGTGATCATGCTTAAGTTTTAAAAATATCTTAATAATGTCACCTTATGTTTGTTAAGGTTGTGTTACTTCATTTGTCTTTCCTTTTATCTTCATAATCATTTATCTCTATGCAAACGCTAAGGCTGGCGCTACGGCGCCGACTATTCCTCTCTATGTCACGCCGCGGCGTGACTTAGCAATGGGTAAGGTCCGGACTCGGCGCTGCAATGCGAGTCTCCTTTGATATGGCCGCGATGCGATGCCGATTAGCGATGTACCACAATGTCTCGGCCTCATATTGAGGCGGCAAACCTTTAATGTTTGGAGTCGCATGACTGTGACGCGGACTCTGTGCCTCAAAAAATTTTGACAATTTTCCAACTTTGCGAAATTCCCGAACGCATAACTTCTTCGTTATAAGTCCGAATTGGCTCGTTCAAAAGCCTACAGTTAACAAATTACATACTCTACGCATTCATTTAAGAATTTTACCTATTTGACTTCATTTGCTAAAAATTCACCTATTAGTTCATTTTAACAAAAACGATAAACGTTCGTGAATGTTTAACGCTCGTTTCTTCGTTCAAATTCGGAATTCAGCCATTCTCGAGTTCACAACTCTATAACGCCAAATAAGACTTGTCTCCATTTATAAACAATGTTTCCAAGCTCAATATCAAAATTTGACCTCCATTTTGAGAATTTTACGAATTTGACGATTATCGTCCAAACTCGTGAATTTCTCCTTAACTTCATTTCTTATGATTTGTTCATCGTTTCAAATGGATTTAATCTATCATATTAACATCTTAACATACTCATCTCATTAACTTATATACATGATAAGTAATTACTTGTTCTTCATAAGTTTAGGACTTATAAAACTACTTACACTTTTATTTCTCATGACTTATAATGATTTATGTTTTCTAACCATCATCCTTATATCTCATTATCATACCAATTTCATTAATGTAAACATGTTACAAGTTCTTATAAGTTATTCTTAAGTTCATAACTTCATTTATTATTTATCTTACCACATGACTTATTCATGGCTTATTAAGACTTAAGCCCTTTGATTACTCATTCTTATCATTTCTTAGCATACTAGTTCTACCACTACTCACTTCTCTAACAATAAAAGAGAAAGAGAATCATGGTTTAGAATTTCTTACCCTTGAATATCACTTGGTTAATCTTTGATCTCCTTCTTGCTTCTTGAAATATGAAAGACTAGCTTTCTAGCTTTTCTAGCTTATTATCTCTAACAAATAAGCTCTCAACTTATTGGATGAAATGAAAAACCAAAAAAAATGAAATCTAAGCTTGCTATTTATAGGATTTCTAAAGTTAGGGTAGTTTGGTCATTAGGCCATCCCACCTCCTTAATCACCTCCTTACTAATCCTAACTTAAACACTAAGTTGACTTGCTCCCCACAACACTTGGCCATTAAGTCTACTTGGTCATTAAGTCTACTTGGTCATCACACTTAGTTATCCATTAAGTATACTTGCTCATCACAAATAAGCACTTTGCTTGCTCATCACACATAAGCACTTTACTTAGCCTTTAAGTTACTTAACTTATCCTTTGCTTAACCCTTAAGTCTACTTGCTCAACACACTTACTTATTGGTCACCAATTTAGCCATGGGTTGCCCCATGGATCCTCCTAATCTATTGGATAAATAGTTTGGGCTTAAAGTTTAATTAATCCTAACTTATACATTGGGCTTGAAATTAAACAAACACTTAGGCTCGTTCATTAATTTACATTGGACTTAACATTACATATATTTGGGCTTTAACATTAATTCTTATTGGGCTTTATTATTATCCCAATTGAACATTACAATTTTCTACACCATCCTACAAGTCCATTACATATGGCTTAAAGCCTTATAACGTATAATCTACGTATTAATCTCGTATTCCACTTCGTATACTTATTCATGTACGTCATACCATCATTCATGCATAGTTGTATAATAACTTGTATCATACTCGTATTCATTACTTCGTACAATACCTACGTATTATACAATCATTGCTTTAATTTATTATACACATTCCATTTCCTTCTCGGAAAGCATTTTCCCTAATCGTTAGGTTTTAAGTCCTCAGGCGAAAAAATACGTTTGCCATAACTCAAATATTATTGGATATTCTATCTGACCTCGATATTCTATCATTACGTATTTCTCGGAAGTTCAAAAATAATTCTCAAGTAGAAATGCATGAATAGTGTTTTTTGAAAAATTTCTCGGAAAGCTTTTATTTTCATCTTGGAAATTCAAACACTTTAATTCTATCACGTAGCCAAAATACTACGACATTCCGATATATCAAGGTCATAGAATGACCTTCAAATAGCTCACTCCCATAATTAATTATTTAAATTCATTTAATCCATATATTCAAATAAAAATTTAATTCTCAAAAATCCGATTTTTTTTCTGGGGCGTTACAGCCATGTTTAAGAATTGTTAAATTGTACTTTGTACATATTGCATGTATTAATCAGGTATGAAAGGTTGATCACCTTCATTACCATTCGGTCTAGATATAACTGATATGTTCATGTTAAATGTTCTTCAGCTATGCAAGTTTGTTCGTGCTAATTCACAACTATATTGTTGAATTATAGCTAGCTCTATAACGCCCCCAAATTCAGATACTTGAAACCCGAACTCCGTGCATTACGATACCATTTCTATGAGTGGAAATAATAATATTATCATAAATATCTAACTTAATTTACATATTAGAGTTTTCTAAATCCCAGGTACGCGACCATAAAACATTTCATTACATGATAGATAATAAATATAATCTTCTTATTTAAGTCTAGCTATTACATAAGATAACTCAAACTTATTCGGGTAGCTTTTCTTTCCTTTTGTTCTTGGCAGAGCCCTCTGGTCTATCATACTTAACTGAAAACATTTAAATTAAGCAAGGATGAGCATTTGAGTGCCCATCAAGTAATAACAATTATAAATATTAGCTGAAAGGATTAAATGTTTTCTTTGTACTTGCCTTCTACAAGAAATCAAAAGTTGTGAAGTAATCTGAACTGATAATAATAACATAACAACTCTCTACCAAATTTTTGAAACTACGTACTGACTATAGATAGGGTTAAGGTGACATACTATAAACATTGTTTTTCATTTTCCCTAAGGTTTAACAGAACTTCATCCGCAAACCGTCATAACTTACGGACACGAGGGTGATCTACCCAATGTGCCCTGTATTGATTAATACTACATGCAAGAACGATATTATCGTTCACTCTGTCCGCCTTGGGCGCATAAAAGTTTTCCCATATTCGAAATATTCATACTTAGTCTGGAATCCAAATCAAAACAATTTGATTGGATACAAAAAGGTTTTATCATATTCAACGATATTTCTAAATCTGTGTCTAGCTGAACAAATAGCTTAGACGACTTTTTGTTATCGTATACATACTGGGATCAATAGGTATATATATATATACAACCCCAATCAGGAGCATCCAACTTAAAGAGTCATACGAACCTTAAAGAGCATTCCACTTTAAAAACCTAGTCTTTTAATATATCTCTCCTCACTCAGTCATAATACAAACACTGACCTCTCACTAGAAATCCCACACCCCCAAAATAATCTCCCTTGAAATCGTTCACAGCCAAAATCGAAGAGAGAGAAATCCAGTCCTACAAAATCGAAGCCGTGTTTCTCAAACTCCAGTCCTGTGAAGCCCTTGACATCTCTCAAACTTGAAGTCGTGTTTCTAAGGTTCCCCCAAAATCGATTAAAGTTTAGTGCAAGAGGGAAAGCCAAGCAAATCGATTTCCTTGCTGCAAGAGAGAAAGCTAAGCCCTAGAAATCTGAGTTCAAGGGTTCTGTGTTTCGACTGAGGGAATGAGTTCCTTCTCCATCGCGATTGCTAAGACCTAGTTTGGTAAGGACTTCGCTTATCAGTTCGAATCGGTAAGGGCTTGTGATTCTAAATTGTTTATTCCTAGTTTACAACTGACAGTGGATGTGTTTTACATTAGATTGTTCTAATCAAAACCTAAAATTATGTTCATTTCCTCAATAAATCATCTCACTGGGGAGAAAGATTATGTTTGTTTGCTTGGAAGATATGGAAATACATGGATTTCATTATAATTTTATTTTTCAAATTAAGTTCAGGAGCATCCTATGTTAAATATTTTAACTTTATTATTGTTACATTTTTATTTCCTTTTATTTTATGTATTAGGAGTGGTTGATATTCGATTCTAAGGGTATAGGGTGAACTGGTGGCTCATGGTATATAAGTATTTTTTTTATGGTTATTATGTTGTGATCTTTAGGTATGTCAAAAAGAAAAAAACAGTCTTAGCAGTCTTATGATCTTTTTCATGTGACCCTGTATATATGGATTTCATTGTTAATAGAAGAGCATTAAGTTATTAGGACTTCAAGGTTAAATTACTGGATGTAATCATGTAACTTCTAATCCTGCTACATTGTTGAAGTCTTTGAACCACGTCGAAGTAATTCTCTGTATTATCTGTTACTTTGTTGACTTCAATTACTTTATTGTAGAATTTGCATTATCTGTTACTTTATTGTATATTTGATACTGATTGAGGGCTCTTTACTATGTTACTTTTGGCATTGATCTTATATCTATTGGAGAATTATTTCAAAACTTTGAACTGTAAGTTGTAAACTAGGAAAGAGTCAACTTAAATGGTCGCAGTTAACCACTGTCATTGTCATCGCCCGGCTATGTTGATAACTTCTTGGATTGATTTGAATCCTGGTCATCGATTCTATGGATGTCAAACTGCATAAGTAAGTAATTTATATTCAATTTCCTTTAATATGAAGTTTGTTTTCAAATAAATTCTTTTTTGACAACCTCATGGTTGCGGGTATTTCATGTGGTATGATCCTCCGATGCAGCCGAGAGCTATTCAAGTGATTCCTGGTTGATTCCTGTAATGAATTGATTGTAATGAAACAAAGTTGATTACTACTAGTTGATTCCTGTAGATGTAATTAAATCTGAAGCAAAGTTAATTACTACTAGTTGATTCCTGTAGAAGTAAATGGAAGCCATTCCATTTGTGCATTAATAGATACGAAGGATTTTATTTTATTTTATTTGGGTGTTGATTCTTAGGGATGATGCTATCATCTGTTTGGAGATTTGTTCAACGTTTTAAACAATACTTGATTGATTACTGTATATATTGATCCAATTGACAAATGATACAATTTTTTTTTCGTCTGATGATTGTTCATTTAGACATTGTGAGCTTTCTTTGTACTCATTTCCTTTCAAACAGGAGGCACCACATGAAGCATTCGTACAACACCTAAGTGGGTATAGTTGGTATTGTCACATTAACAGCTTATAGACATTTAAACCAAGCCATAGAAGATTTAAACTTTATTTTAAAAAAAAAAATTCAGTTAATCATACAAAACAAACTTAACTTGCAAACATACCTCAATTTCAAAATATTTTAACACTCCAAATTAATTGTTCAAATCTACCAAAGGAACAAGTACATATTACACTTTACAATGTTTCTTCCTCTATTAAAGTATGCATTTTGTATCCTCCAAAATAGGTTTGTTTCCCCAAACTTTACTCTAAAGCTCTTAGATAGTCTAACTAATGTACATTGTGTATGCCTTCAAAACTTGAAATAAAAAACAATAGATGGGCTATCTCAACTTCCTCAACCTGAAAGAGAAAAACCATTGAAACAGATAGCTTGTGTCAACATCATTAATCAAGCCCCATCTATTTACATCAAACATCTTCAACATCATCTGATTCCTAGCTTACATTACACAATCAGTTGGTGTACTGCAACAAGGAAATTCCTGCAAATTGAGTCAAAACTAAAGTCACATTTTTTTCAACACAGAAAAGAATGCAAATTACATGTGCAATAGTATTGACAACATGCTCTATATATACTCTGCCTCAACCTGTAGTATAAAACCCATCTGTTTAAACCCATCATCAGCAACAGTATTAAACCCATCTGTTTCAACCCACATTAACAAATAAATAAGTGGTATATTACTATGAATAAATGTTGCTTAGTAGCATTTCAAACTGTTAGGAAGATTGATCACGATATAAAAAACTACCCGACTTGTAACTGATCCATAATTGACTCAATCTTGTGCAGTAAATGAGTTGTGCATTATAAGATTACAAAATATGAGTATATCAATAAACAGGTAGCATATTACCACTATTAAAAAGATAATGCAATCATACACAAGCACCTAATAAGTCCCTATAACAAATGATACACGACAATAACTCCAATGTATACCCAGTATTATCATTGGGGAAGAAAACTGAAATTCATTATAATCTAACAACAAGGAAACTGAAATACATTAAGATTGTCCCAAATTCACACTAATCCAAAAATAGACACAACATTGAGCGTAACAAATTTCAAATTAAGCGTTCTATTAACAACAAAAAAACCTAAATTTAAAAAAAAATAGGAATGAAGAAGAAGGTAAAAGGCTTTGAGGGCATTAATCTAAGCTACACTAAGGACTTCTCCAATTTGAAAGAATCCAATTTTCATGGTTCACGAACTGATGGGATCAAGGGTCACTCTCTGATTTTCATGGGCTTCAATCGATGTTCTGAATCTAGGGCTTGTGAGAGCATTCTGGGCTTCTATTTTCTGGAGGGGATCAATGGCGAGTAGAGAGCCTTAGAAACACGGCTTCAAGTTTGAGAGATGTGTAGTGTATAGCTAGAGCTCAGTCTTTGTATAGCAAAAGTTCAGTCTTTGGCGAGTAGGGAGCCTTAGAAACACGACTTCAAGTTTGAGAGATGTCAAGGGCTTCGCTTTCTTTCTCTTCGATCTTGCGATTTTGTAGGACTGGATTTCTCTCTCTTCGATTTTGGTAGTGGACGATTTCAAGGGAGATGATTTTGGGGGTGAGGGATTTCTAGCGAGTGGTCAGTGTTTGTATTATGACTGAGTGAGGAGAGATATATTAAAAGACCAGTACTTTAAAGTGGAATGCTCTTTAAGGGGCTATATATATATATATATATCAACATGTAATTAAATACAATGATTATCCAAGTGGTGACACTTGAATAACCATATTTAGAAACTAACGAACATAATATATATATATATATATATATATATATATATATCTGAATTACCATATAGTACCATGTTAATAATCAATGATCAGATATAACATATATAACAATAGGGTTAATAATCTAGTACAATAATAATATAATTCTGAAACTCTCTTACTTATGTCCATTGCATAAAGGAAATGCAAAGGTAGGATACTTGCCTAGGCTGCTGCTTACTGTTACGAAAACTTAGTTTTATCTTTTATATCGAAAGCTATCATTAATAAAATCATTCGTTCGATTAGAATCACATATCATAACACATAGTACTGCTTATTACAGTCAACACATAACCTAATCACCTTGTCACACATTTTTAAAAGTCATTGAATCATAAACAAACATTAATACAGTTAAAATATCTAAGTCCAGAACAATTTCTGAAACATGTCGGTGTACCGACGGCTTTATCGGGTAATTATCGAGTCTAAGACTCTATCCAGTAGTTCAATAACTGTAATTATCAGTCATATCATTTTTAAATGACTTATAATAATTTTAAAACATTTATTATCATTTATCATAAATTTTCAAACACCGGTATCATTATTAAATGATTTAAATAGTAAATAATTCTATTATCATTAACATTTAATTAATATTAACTATCAATGAAACCCTTGCCAAAATATTAAAGTTATTTATAATAACTCAAAATATTTTAAAACATTTATATTACCCTTAAATGATTTTTAAAAATTTAAAATCATTTTTAAATAATTACCATTAATATTAACATATAAATGTACTATTCCTCAAAATATTAAAAGTCATTAAGTATAACTTAAAAATATTTTAATTCATTTATATCCTTTTAAATGATTTTTAAATAAATAAAATCATTTTTAAATTATTTATTTAATATATTTATTAAATAAATCCAATATCATTTAATATTAAATTAATATCATTAATATTAAATTATTAATGAAATTACCCTTTAAATATTAAAAGTTATATTTTATAACTTCAAATATCTTTAAACACTTTATTTTTATTTAAAATGATTTTTATAATATTAAAATAATTTCTAAACTTATTTATTTAATATAATTATTAAATAAATCTAACATCATTAATATTAAAATATTATTGATAAAATATCAAAAGTTATATTTTATAACTTAAAATATTTTTATAACTTTTAAATCATTTTTATATAATTTTAAATCATTAATTATATTTTTCATAATTTATTTAATACATTTATTAAATAAATTAATTACCATTAATATTTATTTATTAATGAAATTCATCACAAAATATTAAATATATCTTAAAATATTTTCTTCTAACATAATATAATTTAAATGATTTTTCAAGTATTAAAATAATTTTTAAGTAATTTATTTAATATTATAATTAAAAAAATTAAATACCATTAATATTCCAAAAATAATAAATATTAATGAAATATATTCAAAATAATTAAAAACCTATTTTTAGACTTTAAAATAATTTTTAGGAATTTATTTTGTATTTTTAATAATTAAAAACTATTTTTTTTCTATTTTAATCAATTTTTGGAAATTAGGAAAATAAAATAAATAAAACTGTCGTTATAGGCTATATCGATGGCAAGAATCCTGTTCGCTGTGTTCTTGTGCTTGAAGAACATTGACAATCAGTCTGAGGTCAATCTTTGACCACTTATAATTCTCAGATTAATGTGTTTCTAGGCAAGACTGAGCATCGATTATGTAGTGTTTATGTAACACTAGAAGTACCAACCATGATCTAGGTCATATCATACCACACCACGAAGATCTGGCTATTCAAAGTCATTGTCAGACCACTCCTGGGTTTTCTGGGTAACCCAGAAACCTAGGCAGTGTCTTGGTCCTACTTTCAAGCTCACTTAATTAGGTGTTCTTGTCATTAGGTAAGTGTGCTTATGGTCTAAGTATGTAGTATTCATGACAAGGAATAAATTGTTATCAACATATCAGCTTAACAATAACAAGATCACAAGTTATGATTCGGTCAAAGGTTGTCAGAAACCTTGTTCATATAGTTTTTGGGTTTTCCAAAAACTCAATCCGTGATTGAGTGACCTAGTATGACCGTCCATTAAATCCAACATACGTAATGTTTTAGTGATATAAAGGCATAAGAATGAAGTACAAACAACATAGTTCAACTTAGATATAACAACAATAACAAACCAACAAACCACTGAAAGATCTGAAGCTATGAACATGTTGTCAGGCCGATATTTACACATTCTTGGTTTTCCAGATTTTAGAAAGTTATGGTCGGTCAACGACCATTGACCATGAATATCTTTAATTCTATGAATGATCTGGTTCTTCTACAAGTTCTAGAACACAGATCTCATATCATATAACACGATCAAACATTTAAAACACAAAAATAGTAAACATACTAAGATCTAGGATGTCTGACATTCATTGTCAGACAACATATTCATATTTCTTAGATTTTTGAAAACTCTTATTTCGAGTATCTAGATGTTATTGATCACCTATGTACCAACCCAGATCACTAAATGACACCTTCTAACATAACTCTAAACAATAAACAACAACAAATAACATGAATCACATAAATTTCTAAGTTTAGGGTTTTTATACCTTTTTAGCTTTGATCCTTGAATCTGACTTTTGATTCTGATCCTTGGCAAGCTATGAAGTGTTCTGAACTTTGTTTCTAACTCACTACCACTCAAAATTTTCGGATGAGAGAGAGAGAGAGAGAAGGCTTGGATAGGTTGAGAACTAAAGTAACTTACTTTGCTTGCTTGTATGCTTTTAATTCATGATGTAATGTATTTAATCTAGCAAGTTGGATGATTAATGTTGCTTACTAGACCACATGGCTAGCTAGAGTTGGTCACCAACTCCTTACTAGGGCTAGATCTTTACTCCACCTTATTAAAGTAATCAAAAGGGTAGTTTGATCATTTGACTCATAAAGTGAATGGCAACTTGGTAACTTCTCACAACTATTAGGTTTTAACCCTTAGGGTTTGACCCTTAGGGTTTAACCCTAGGGTTTCATAAGCTTAATTTCTTGAATTGTGTATTAAGGGGAAATATGGAAATCTTAGTTTCTAAAATGTTGATTAGGGTTCCCTAATTACACTAGGTTTTCTAATTACCTAGGTTGTGTAAATTAGCCATTATATTATATTAATTACTATTAACCTTGCTAAATTATTACTTAGGATTTATAACTTAGCAATTAGGGTTCTAATATAATAATCATGGTTTTTAGATATTAATTAGGGTTTACCTAATTAACATAAAACATAATAAAAATCATTAACTACATAACACATAACTTAACAAACATTACGGTCATATTTGAATCATATTATAGTTCATCAAGAATGCAAGGATTTTGTACTATTTTACTATAACTGCTCCACACATTAACATTACACACATATAAGACAAATTTATATTACTGAAATATAAATAATATTATATTATTATTCTCATCCTTTATTCAAAATCCAAACTTAGGGTTTTGAATTTATATCCCATATAACCTTCATACATACCATCATTAATTAAGTTAAAATAATTAACCTAACCAATATAATAAAATACATATCATAAGAATCCTAATAATCATATCATATATACCATAATCATATTTTCATGGAAAATAAATAATAAATATTTTTATTACAAAATTAATTTTTATAAGAATATAATCTATAATGATCAATAAGTCTAAAAGAAATTATTTAGATCTAATAAATATTTTTATTTATCACATAGATACATACACTTTACTTTACACATAATCCCACCTTTATATATATATATATATATATATATATATATATATATATATATATAAAATTAAATCGCAAAATTTCTTATTGAAAATATTGAGTTATTACATTCACCCTCCCTTATAAGGATTCCGTCCATGGAATCACCACTTTAAAACCTATAGATATTAGGGAAAATTGCATACACAGTCATTGCAAATAGATCTCGATCATAATTGATCGAACCGATCTTTAATTATTCAGCATAAGGTTTGTCTATCTGCTTAAACAGAAATTTGATTTCTAATTGAACTCAAATTCCTCCTTCAAAATTTCTTTATAAAATAATTTACTATATATATACGAAAAATCATATATAAGAAAATACAATTGACTAGAATAATACCTGGAGTCGCATCCCCATCTGCCACGGTATCTTAAATGGTCATGCTGAATACTCTTGCGGTTGATTCTGTTGGGTTGTTTATTGGAGTTGGTCCCGTTGTCTCCAGCGTCCCGCTACTTTTCTCCGTAATCACACTTCCTGCATCCCTTCTCCTTTTCGGACAGACCTTCACCTTATGCTCCATTGATCCACACCTAAAACACCTTCTATTCATCCTATGAGTGGGACAGTTGGGAGAGATATGTCCCTTCTGCCCATACTTATAACACACTAACTTACCTTTAAGACACTCTCCCGAGTGATTCCTTCCATAATTTCCACACTGCACAGCCTTATTCTTTCCGCCTCTTAGCCTAATTTCGGTATTCCTGAAATTATCTCATTTCCTTCTTCTAGTCCTACTACCACTAGTCCCTTCTCCTGCTCTAGCTTGATTTGACTCCCACCAAAAATTCGCCTCCCCTTTCATCGTATAGGTGGAAAAAGCTGTCTTTTTCCCCTCCGTTACCCTAGTTATCACAACTACTTCTACAGGTTCAGTCGACCCTCTAAATCCTGACGGTCCTATGGCCTTAAAATCTTAAAAGTTCATAAATAGATTGTCTGGCTGATTTCTCGCAGCTGGTATTCTATTCTGTATATCTTGAGCGACCACATTCATAAAATTCTGCATCGGGTCTGGTTGTCTTCCAGCTTTGTTAACAGGTTCTTCTACCCTTTGGTTTCGTTTACGTCTTGGCGGCATTATCTGATCATAATTGATCTTTTATCGACTTACCTTCTATAACGCAAAATTTTTGTTAGGTTTTGTGAAAATCAAAGTAGCAATCAAATTGAAAAATTAGCGGAAGCGAAATAAAATCAGATTTTAAAATTTTTTCACAAACCAATTTCCCAGATCATCCTTTATGCATATTATTAATTAAACGAAGAATAAGAAATTATGAAATCATACCCTTGTAGAAACGAGCTTCCTCAGGTACGAGTTCACCTCCTGCTTCTCCGCGATCTCCTTGAATCTCCGGGTAGATTCCTTCCTTTGATCAATATAAGCCACCCAAGTGTATGACATCTAGAGGTGATCCACCAAAGAAGAAGAACTTTCAAGAAGAAGGGGTATTGGCTCAAACCCTAGTTTTTCCTATCTGTATAGAAAAAGGAGGCGTACTCTTCAACTCTAGGAATTACGTATATTAGATATCTGATATAAGACTCCTCTTATAAAGATATCATGTAACCCTATTTTAATTAAAATAAGGTATTATTTATTTAATTAAACTCTTTTAATTAAATGGGCTCCCTAATCCTATTAGGGGTAATTAATTAAACTCCATTAACTAATTTTCCTTCCTAATCCAATTAGGAATAAATGAGAGTACTTATATTAAATTAATTCCTAAACCTTTTAGAAATTAAAATAATAATAATTGTAATAATATTAATAAGACTCCTCTTATTAATTTATATTTAATATTTCTAAAATATTAAATAATAAATATTAAGCTATTTAATTTATTCTATCACCATAGATTAAATTAAATATACTTAACATATTATTACAATTATGCCATTAACTTCTTAAATAATTATTCTTCCTTTTATGGTGTGACCCTTTAGGTTCTCCATATTAAACCTATTGTGAATAAATCAATTAGAACAATTCTAATCTCATTTAAATAAATAAATTAAACAAATAATTTATTTAAATAAATAATATTTATTCTACAATAGGGATAAGCCTCCCTAGAGATCAACGACTTTCCAGATAATATAGATTTCAACATTAATCATAAAAGAACCTTTGAGTAAATAGTTACCGTACAATTTAATCCTTCCACCATACAATGTCCCAATTAAATATAAGACATGGAATTACTGTCAAGTCTTATTTTATTTATTTATATGTATTTCGATTCTTAAATGCACAACTCCTAATGAATGCAAATTAGAAACTACTTTCTAATTTCATTCCACCTTGGCCAAGGATTCCTGGGTTGTCATTTATCGAATCACATAGGACATTTCTCCTTTTTACTTGAAGTGGTAGATTCTTTATTGATCATTCATTATCTTCATATATAACTTATTACACCCAAGCATACCCTTTGATATACTCTAAGAGTCTTAAGGAATAAGTCAAAGTGTAATTCATTATATATAAGATACTATGATGATCTCAAGTCTAAGGATCATTTGTACTACTATCACTACAGGAATTCCTATTGATAGGTAAGTAAAACTCCATTAGGTATTCCTTAGCGAGTCACGTTCAGTGAACTTATTCTCTAATAAGCGCCTACATACTTGCTTTAGTGTCTCCACACAAATGATCATGAGATCAATCATCCTCATCCAATGAGCAAACAACGTACGTACCAATCTATCCAGATTCATTAATCCCCTTTTTAGTAATCCATTGATTGGGAACATTTTAGTTTTAAGCTATCTAAGAATTTAGATCTCATTAGCATGATCTCATCATGATTCTAAAAGCATTGCTTAAAACTATGGGTTTATCATATATTATTAAAACAGCACCATGTAGATAATAAATGCCTTTAATAAATAATTCTTTTATTAATAAATAAATAAGATTGATTACACAGTATATGCTTTATCATCATACATGATTGGCTTGTATGCATAATACTTTCAATCTCCCACTTGCACTAAAGCCAATCGCCGTGGTATCTCATACCCATCTTCTCTAAGTGACGATTAAACTGCTGTTATGTTAACGCTTTAGTAAATGGATCTGCAATATTGTCTTGAGATTCCACACGTTCCAGGGTGACGTCTCCTCTTTCAATGATCTCTCTGATCAAATGAAATCGCCGCAACACGTGTTTGGATTTCGATGAGACACAGGTTCCTTAGCTTGAGCAACAGCTCCAGTGTTGTCACAGAATAAAGGCACTGGTCCTTTAATGCTAGAAACCACACCAAGTTCGGTAATGAACTTCTTCATCCAAACGACTTCGCTTTGCAGCTTTCACTTGCGGCTATGTACTTTCATGCCTCACATCGAATCAAGAATCGCTTGTTTTGCTTAGAACTCTTCCAACTCATCATGCCACCGTTTAAGGTAAACACACATACCCAGAAATGGATTTTCATCATCTTGGTCTGCTTTGAAAACTTGAGTCTGTGAAGCCCTCTAGTTTTAATTCGGACCCACCGTAAACAAGAAATACATCCTTAGTTCTTCTTAAGTACTTTAGGATATTTTTCACCGCCTTCGGTGTTCTTCTCCGGATTCGATGATATTTGCTTGTTACACTAAGTGCATGAGCGACATCTGGTCTAGTACATATCATCTGCACATGATAGATCCTATTCTTTGAAGCATAAGGAATCTTACTCATACGGTTTCTCTCCTCAGGTGTCTTTGGGGATTGTTTCTTGGAGAGATGTATTCCATGGCTCATTGGCATGAGACCTCTTTTGTAATCTTCCATGCTAAACCGCTTTAGCATCAAGTCAATGTACGTTCCTTGGGACAAGCCAAGCATCCTTTTAGATCTATCTCTATAGATCTTTATCCCCAAAATATAGGATGCTTCTCCCAAGTCCTTCATGGAGAAGTGTTTAGATAACCAGATTTTAATTGATTACAACATAGGAATATCATTCGCTATCAGTAATATATCATCAACATATAATACAAGGAATGAAACAGCGCTCCCACTAACCTTCTTGTACACACATGGTTCATCCTCATTTTTGATAAAATCAAATTCTTTGATTGTCTCATCAAAACGGATGTTCCACCTACGAGAAGCTTGCTTTAATCCATAAATGGATCGTTGTAGCTTACAGACTTGATTTGTTCCAACCTTTGAAACAAATCCCTCTGGTTGTGTCATATACACATCCTCCTCAAGTTTCCCATTGAGGAAGGACGTTTTCACGTCCATCTGCCAGATTTTGTAGTCATGGTAAGCTGCAATCGCAAGCAAAAACCGAATGGACTTGAGCATTGCTACTGGTGAGAAGGTTTCGTCATAGTCAACTCCTTGTCTTTGTTTGAAACCTTTTGCAACCAGTTGGGCCTTATAGGTCTCTACCTTGCCGCCTGCTGCTCCGCCTTTCTTTTAAAGACCCATTTACACCCAATAGGCTTAATGCCTTGGTGGTGAGACCAAAGTCCATACTTGGTTCTCATACATGGAGTCCATCTCGGTTCATGGCTTCTTGCCACTTCTCCGAGTCTTTACTACTCATAGCTGCTAAGTAATTCAATGGATCATCATCATCTATGATCGTACCTCATTGTCATCTTCTATGACAAGTCCATACCGTCTGGTATCTTTGGTACTCTTCCAGATTCTGAATAGGGTGTGGTACTGAAGAATCTCTACTTGGTTAGGTACCTCACTTTGATCTCGTAGTATTTTGTGGTTCTTGAACCTCTTCAAGATATATCTTACTCCCATCGACCCCTTCAAGGATAAACTCCTTTTCCAAGAAGGCGGCATGTTTTAACAAACACCTTTTGATCAGGTTGGATGATAGAAATAATACCCGATGTTTCTTTAGGGTATCCCACAAATCTACATTTGTCGGATCTAGTCTGTAGCTTATCGTTTTCAAACTTTTTGACATAAAATTTGGACAACCCCAAGTCTTAACATGCTTAAGATTTGGTTTCCTCCTATCCATAACTCATATGGGGTCTTGGGGACGGATTTTGTAGGTACCTTGTTAAGTAGGTATGCGATGATCGATTCTAGGGCATATCCCGAGAAGAAAAGCGGAAGGTCGGTAAAACTCATCATAGATCGAACCATGTCCAACAATGTTCGATTTCCCCTTTCGAATACACCATTCATCTGTGGCGTCCTGGTGGAGTCCATTGTGAGATTATACCATTTTCTTTGAGACAATTGAGAAACTCACCACTTAAGTATTCTTCTCCTCGATCAGATCAAAGAATCTTAATACTCTTACCAGTTTGCTTCTCAACTTCACTTCTGAACTCTTTGAACTTTTCAAATGATTCAGATTTGTATTTCATTAAATACACATATCCAAATCTTGAGTGGTGCGTCGATGAATGTAATAAAATAAGAATACCCTCCTCGTCGTAAATGTCGTTGTCATAGGTCCACATACATCTGTGTGTACCAACGCTAACAACTCTGTAACTCTTTCTCCTTTTCCACTAAAAGGAGATTTAGTCATTTTACCCATGAGACAAGATTCACAGGTTGGATATGATTCATAATTAGATAGCTCTAGGAGCCCATCTTTATGCAACTTGGATAATCTTGTTTCATTAATATGACCTAGTCTACAGTGCCACATGAAGGTATAATTAACATCATCTCTTTTCCTTTTCTTAGTTTGTTTAATTTGAAATATATTTTCATGCAAGTCAGTATGTAAAGTCCATTTCAAAATTACCAACACCATATAAAACATTATCATTATAAATAGAACAACCATTGTTCTTTATTATAATATTAAAACCATCCATATCCAATACGAGAGATAGAAATAATGTTTCTAATGATATTTGGAACAAAATAACAATTATTTAAATTAATGAACTTGCCCGTAAGCGATGCTAAACAATAAATCCCTACAAACTAATGCGTGAACCTTTGCTCCATTTCCCACTCGTAGGACGACCTCATCCTTGCTCGACTTTCTACTTGACCGGTCCACGCATATTATTACATATGTGAGAACCACATCCGGTATCCAATACCCAGTAGAAGATTGACTTTCGTAAAAATAAATTTCAATCATAAACAAACCTTGATTAGGATTGAAGCTTCTCAAGCTTCTTACGCTTTTGATTCTGCAAGATAATCCTTGCGGTTCCTCTTCCATGACGACCCTACTTTGCAATGGAAGCAAATTCCTATGCTAAATTGGATCAAGTTTCTTTTGATCCTTCACTTTCGCCTTTCCCTTAGCCTTCTTGGATTTTTTCCTTTCAGAAGGTACCTTGGGCCTCTTCCTTTTCTTGGAAGAATCATCCACCAGTAAGACATGGTTCTTCTTGGATGGGAAGTGACCTTCGACGATTTTCAACATGTTAAGTAATTGAGCGGTGACATCCAACTTATTCATGTGAAAATTCACAACAAATTGTGAGAAGGTGTGCGGGAGTAGTGACAAGACTAAATCTTGACTCAATTCCCCATCCATGACGAACCCAAGCTGTCCAAGACGTTCAATCAGATTGATCATCTTTAGGACATGAGTCTCAACGGTAGTGCCCTCGGTCATCCGAGATCGGAAGAGCTCCTTAGATATTTCATATCTAGCAGTCCTACTTTGCTCACCATACAACTCTCGAAGGTGTAGTAGCATAGTAGGAGCATCCATATTTTCATGCTGACGCTGAAGCTCGTTACTCATGGATGCGAGCATGATGCATTGAGCCACAGATGCATCATCTTGCCACAGTTTAAAAGTAGCAATCTCTTCCTCGGTACATCTCTACAACTTTTTGCAGTGCAGGCGAATTTAGGACATAAGAAATCTTTTCAGCAGTGAGAACAATTCTCAGATTCCTTAACCAGTCCGTGTAGTTCGATCCAGTCAGTTTGTTAGCATCAAGTATGCTACTCTGTGATGAAATTAGTGAATGTGACATTTTCAAAATTACTGCATGTAAAAAAGACAATATTTTAGCAAACATTCATTTAATTAATTACCAAAATAAATTAGGTCTTATTTTATATTGGTATCTCCCACTATTTTCTTCAAACTATATTACCCTCATTTATATAGTTCAAGAAAATCTAATTAAAGTTTTTGCTAGTGAGAATAAGGATCCCATTTCAAATATATATAGCCTTGTGGTGACACAACAAACTATATATAAATAAATAGGTAGACAACTCCTTGTCAATTACATCAACATGTAACTCCTTATGTTTTGCCTCTTAGATTATTTTGATCAAGTGGTGGCACATCCGAATCAAAATTATCTAAGTTAAGTCCAACCTAGCACTTCCATATATTCAAAAAAGAAAAATATCGCCCTTGTGGTGACACAACAAAACAATATTGTTCAATTTTCTTTATAAGCATCAAATGTGATAAATTAACATCTTAAATACTTAATACTTGCCTTGTGGTGACACAACAAACTCATATTAAATATTTAATACTCTATTAATTTTATCATGCTAGAAGGCGACGTTCGATATTCTAAATATCTTTGAACGCTTAAGACTTAATATATAAATACTTTGAGGGATTTGTTATTATTTGTCTCATCTTATTTAGCACGCATGCAAATATATATATAAAATATGCGTCATATTATTAAACATGCGAAGCATGTTTGCATAATATATAATATATATAATACTAGCATGCACATATAGAATACTATATTTTACCCGGATTGATTATGGACTTTTATTCTAGTTTGGTTCACTAGAGCCACCAAGTGAACCAAAAGGTCAAACCCTAGGGTGCAAGAATAACATTTAAATATAACTATTACATTTAAACCCTGCTCCATTACAAAGCGGGTCTTGACGCTCCTTTCTTTTTGATCTCCGGTTCTTCAAAAATTCTAACTAATCCTATTACATTAAACTATTTAATTTAAATAGAAACCACGATCGTGATCGAGGGAAGTACATAGGAGAGAGATAGAATTTACAACAAGAAGAAAACCAAAAAGACGAAGGTACGCAGTGAGACCCATTTAATAAAACCCATTCATTCAAACATCCAACCAAAATAAATCCAATCACATTGGTCAATTGTCCATAATCAATCCCATTTATTATCATATATCATCATCATATGTATCAATAAATAAAATCATTCCATATTTATACAGTAGTATCATTTAATGGGCAATTTTATATTGCATGAAATCCAATTTCAAGATTAAAAAAACTCTTTATTTTAATTATAAAATAATTGAGATTAATATATATATATATATATATATATATATTCCTAAATCACGTGAAGGAGCTTAAAAAACATTAAACAAAAAAAAACCTAATACGATTATAGATTATAAAATATATATATCATATATTATATATAATGAAACCGATTAGAAGCAATCACGTATATATATTTTTATATATAATGTATCCGGATAAGTAACATGCTAACCTGCTGTCCACGTGACTTTGAAAGAAAGAAAAAATATGATCCGCATACTCTAGAACTAGGATCATATATATATATATATATATATATATATATATAATATATTCTTGAAGGCGTAGGTCACCGGATTCCTTCAAAAAAATGACATGCACGGATTCGAAAAAAAAATGTTTTGTGAAAATAGTTTTCGGCAAAATTAATTTTTTTTTCATAAAATAATAATTTTATACAACAAATTATGCCCAATAAATAATTCTAAATTCATACCCATACATACATGGAATCAAAAAATTAATAATTCGCATAAAGTTTGGCTCATGATACCACTGTTAGGTTTTGTGAAAATCAAAGTAGCAATCAAATTGAAAAATTAAGCGGGCGCGAAATAAAATCGATTTTAAAATTTTTCACAAACCAATTTCCTGATCATCCTTTATGCATATTATTAATTAAACGAAGAATAAGAAATTATGAAATCATACCCTTGTTGAAAGCGAGCTTCCTCAGTGCGAGTTCACCTCCTACTTCTCCGCGATCTCCTTGAATCTCCGGGTAGATTCCTTCCTTTGATCAATGTAAGCCACCCAAGTGTATGGCCTCTAGAGGTGATCCACCAAAGAAGAAGAATTTTCAAGAAGAAGGGGTATTGGCTCAAACTCTAGTTTTTCCTATCTGTATAGAAAAAGGAGGCGTGCTCTTCAACTCTAGGAATTACGTATATTAGATATCTGATATAAGACTCCTCTTATAAAGATATCATGTAACCCTATTTTAATTAAAATAAGGTATTATTTATTTAATTAAACTCTTTTAATTAAATGGGCTCCCTAATCCTATTAGGGTAATTAATTAAACTCCTTTAACTAATTTTCCTTCCTAATCCAATTAGGAATAAATGAGAGTACTTATATTAAATTAATTCCTAAACCTTTTTAGAAATTAAAATAATAATAATTGTTATAATATTAATAAGACTCCTCTTATTAATTTATATTTAATATTTCTGAAATATTAAATAATAAATATTAAGCTATTTAATTTATTCTATCACCATAGATTAAATTAAATATACTTAACATATTTTTACAATTATGCCATTAACTTCTTAAATAATTATTCTTCCTTTTATGGTGTGACCCTTTAGGTTCTCCATATTAAACCTACAGAATAAATCAATTAGAACAATTCTAATCTCATTTAAATAAATAAATTAAACAAATAATTTATTTAAATAAATAATATTTATTTTACAATAGGGATAAGCCTCCCTAGCGATCAACGACTTTCCGGATAATATAGATTTCAACATTAATCATAAAAGAACCTTTGAGTAAATAGTTACTGTGCACAATCAATCCTTCCACCATACAATGTCCCAATTAAATATAAGACATGGAATTCTTGTCAAGTCTTATTTTATTTAATTATATGTATTTCGATTCCTTAATGCACAACTCTTAATGAATGCAAATTAGAAACTACTTTCTAATTTCATTCCACCTTGGCCAAGGATTCCTGGGTTGTCATTTATCGAATCACATAGGACATTTCTCCTTTTTACTTGAAGTGGTAGATTCTTTATTGATCATTCATTATCTTCATATATAACTTATTACACCCAAGCATACCCTTTGATATACTCTAAGAGTCTTAAGGAATAAGTCAAAGTGTAATTCATTATATATAAGATACTATGATGATCTCAAGTCTAAGGATCATTTGTCTTACTATCACTACAGAAATTCCTATTGACGGTAAGTAAGTAAAACTTCATTAGGTATTCCTTAGCGAGTCACGTTCGATGAACTTATTCTCTAATAAGCGCCTACATACTTGCTTTAGTGTCTCCACACAAATGATCATGGGATCAATCATCCTCATCCAATGAAAGCAAACAACGTCGTACCAATCTATCCGGATTCATTAATCCCTTTTAGTAATCCATTGATTGGGAACATTTTAGTTTTAAGCTATCTAAGAATTTAGATCTCATTAGCATGATCTCATCATGATTCTAAAAGCATTGCTTAAAACTATGGGTTTATCACATATTATTAAAACAGCACCATGTAGATAATAAATGCCTTTAATAAATAATTCTTTTATTAATAAATAAATAAGATTGATTACACAGTATATGCTTTATCATCATACATGATTGGCTTGTATGCATAATACTTTCAATTTTCTACTCAAATAATCATACATTCAAAATATTATATTTTGAAAACTTGGTTACTATATTAATCAGTGCTCAGATAAATAATTACTATCTTTATACCAACTTATTTCATTAATCCAACATAGGTTCATATTCATAGCGCTTGACATACAATAGCACATACTGCTTTAAACATCCGATATCCCCTTGTGACTCGAAAGTCAGGATTCGCTGCCATAACTTATACAAAAGTTAAGAATATTACATTATACCCACATACCTATCATATACACATCATATAATCATACATATTCACGTAAAACTAATACTACTTATTTCTTCCGCCTTCACTAAGGATCAATTATTTAATATTCTATATATTCCCATTATCCTCAATAATCCATTCACACCTAACTATACCTAGTTCGTCAAACTTTACCACACATTATGAGTTTAAGAACTCACCACAGATATATGAGTATAAGAACTCGAGCTTGCCCTTATATTCTTTAACTACACTCTACCTATCAATTATACTATCTTTTCTGGGTCCGATACTATATTTTTCCAGTATAATCACCCCATCATGGTTTCTTTCAATGTGAGCCTCTATTTCAGCTATCAGCTTTGATATTGGCTCAGTTACGGAGGTTGACTCCTTCTTTACGATCTGAGGGTATCCTAATCTTTTTCTATCTATCATCTATACACATAAATTATTTAGCATATAATATATACACACATCAATTAATAGTTTTATTTAAGTTATCTTTTATTTTTGTTTGACGATGAATTTATTCGATTCATCTCCTTTTTAAACTCTATGTGAGTTATTTTTACTTTCAGCATTTTCATCTGCTCTAAGGTTATAGCCTAAGGTCTACCCCCACCTAAGGTTTCTAACCATAAAGCTCTGATACCAAATTGTAAAGCCCCCAAATTCAGATACTTGAAACCCAAACTCAGTGCATTACGATACCATTTCTATGAGCGAAAATAATAATATTATCATAAATATCTAACTTAATTTACATATCAGAGTTTTCTAAATCCCAGGTACTCGACAGTAAAACATTTCATTACATGATAGATAATAAATATAATCTTCTTATTTAAGTCTAGCTATTACATAAGATAACTCAAACTTATTCGGGTAGCTTTTCTTTCCTTTGGTTTTTGGCAGAGCCCTCTGGTCGATCATACTTAACTGAAAACATTTAAATTAAGCAAGGATAAGCATTTGAGTGCCCAACAAGTAATAACAATTATAAATATTAGCTGAAAGAATTAAATGTGTTCTTTGTACTTCCCTTCTACAACAAATCAAAAGTTGTGAAGTAATCTGAATAGATAATAATAACATAACAACTCTCTATCAAATTTTTGAAACTACATACTGACTATAGATAAGGTTAAGGTAACATACTATGAACATTGTTTTTCATTTTCGCTAAGGTTTAGTAGAACTTTACTCGCAAATCGTCATAACTTACGGACATGAGGGTGATCTACCCAATGTGCCCTGTATTGATCAATACTACATGCAAGAACGATATTATTGTTCACTCTGTCCGCCTTGGGCGCATAAAAGTTTTCCCATATTCGGGATGTTCATACTTAGTCTGGAATCCAAATCAAAACAATTTGATTGGATACAAAAAGGTTTTATCATATTCAACGATATTTCTAAATCTGTGTCTAGCGGAATAAATAGCTTAGACGACTCTTTGTTATCGTATACATACTGGGATCAATAGGTATATATATATATATATATATATATATATATATATATATATATATATCAACATGTGATTAAATACAATAATTATCCAAGTGGGGACACTTGAATATGAAAGTAGTATGCATACAAGCCAATCATGTTTGATGATAAAGCATATACTTTGTAACAATCTTATTCATTTATTAATAAAAAAGTATTAATTTATTAAAGGCTTTTAATTATCTACATGATGCTGTTTTATAATATGTGATAAACCCATAGTTTTAAGCAATGCTTTTGGAATAATGATGATGATCATTCTAATGAGATCTAAATTCTTTGAAAGCTTAAAACTAAAATAGTTCCCAATCGTTGGATTACTAAATTGGGGATTAGTGAATCCGGATAGATTGGTACATACGTTGCTTGCTCATTGGATGAGGATGATTGATCTCATGATCACTTGTGTGGAGACACTAAAGCAAGTATGTAGGTGCTTATTAGAGAATAAGTTCACTGAATGTGGCTCGCTAAGGAATACCTAATGGAGTTTTACTTGCCAGTCAATAAGAATTCCTGTAGTGATAGTAGTACAAGTGATCCTTGGACTTGAGATCATCATAGTATCTTGTGTATGATGAGTTATACTTTGACTTATTTCTTAAGACCCTTAGGGTATATCAAAGGGTATGCTTGGGTATAACAAGTTGTACATGAAGATAATATATGATCAATAAAGAATCTACCACTTCTAATAAAAGAAGAGAAATGTCCTATGTGATTCGATAAATGACAACCCAGTAGTCCTTGGCCAAGGCAGAATGAAATTATAAAGGAGTTTCTAATTTGCATTATTTGGAGTTGTGCATTTAAGGATCGAAATACATATAATTAAATAAAATAAGACTTGACAGTAATTCCATGTCTTATATTTAATTGGGACATTGTATGGTGGAAGGATTGAATTGTACGGTAACTATTTACTTAAAGGTTCTTTTATGATTAATGTTGAAATCTATATTATCTGGAAAGTCGTTGATCGCTAGGGAGGCTTATCCCTATTGTAGAATAAATATTATTTATTTAAATAAATTAATTGTTTAATTTATTTATTTAAATAAGATTAGAATTGTTCTAATTGATTTATTCACAACCGGTTTAATATGGAGAACCTAAAGGGTCACACCATAAAAGGAAGAATAATTATTTAAGAAGTTAATGGCATAATCGTAATAATATAATATTATGTATATTAAATTTAATCTATGGTGATAGAATAAATTAAATAGCTTAATATTTATTATTTAATATTTTAGAAATATTAAATATAAATTAATAAGAGGAGTCTTATTAATATTATTACAATTATTATTATTATTTTAATTTACGAAAGAGTTTAGGAATTAATTTAATATAAGTACTCTCATTTATTTCTAATTGGATTAGGAAGGAAAATTAGTTAAAGGAGTTTAATTAATTATCCCTAATAAGATTAGGGAGCTTAATTAATTAAAAGAATTTAATTAATTAAATAAAACCCAATTCCTTAATTGTTAAGGTGGGTTGCCCACATCTATAAATAAGAGGAGTCTTATTATGGGTGATGTGGTTGTTGACTTTTACAACATACGTTATAATTCCAATGGTTGGAGAGTACGATCTTTTTCTATAGAGATAGAAAAACTAAGGTTTAGCCAACCACCCATCTTCTTGAATCCTTCTTTTTCCTTGGTGGATCACCTCTAGAGGCCAAACACTTGGGTGGCTAACGTTGATCAAAGGAAGGAACCAAACCCGGTGGATTCAAGTTGAGCGAAAAAGGATTGGAGGTGAACTTGTACCTGAGGAAGCTCGGATCTTCAAGGGTATGATTCTTGTTCTTTCTTTTTGTTTAATTAATAATTATGCATAAAGGGTGATTCGGGTATATGGTTTGTAATTTTTTTTAAACTCTGATTTTACACGTTTCCGCTTATTTATGCAATTTGATTGCGTTCTTGAATATTACAAACCCAACAGTGGCATCAGAGCCAAACCTTTATGCGAATTATTAATTGTTTTAATTTGATATGTATATTGATATGTGTTTAGAACAATTTAATTGGGCATAATTTTGTTGTATAAAATAAAAAAATAAAAACGCAAAACCGTATTATGGTACGGTAACTATAAAATTACTATCAAATTGTACTGTTAATAGTAAACCCAATTACTATCATAGAAGTGATACTATCAAATACTTGGGTTACGTAGTCTTCGTTTACGAATATTATGCTAATGATGCAAATTTTACCGTACAATTGGGCATAATTTTTTTTTTTTTTTGGTTAATAAGTGGTCATTCACGGGAATTAAAGGAATCATCTAAGCATGTTACTTTTTGACCCACGTGATCCACAAATTATGGGAATCAACAAGGATTACAAGCCGTGGGACCATAAGCAACATTCAGATATATATATATATATATATATATATATATTATAATATTCGATTATTATTGGTATTATATATATATATATTTTCATTTATTTTATAATTAAAATAAAAAGTTTATTTTAATTTTAAAATAAAAGATTTATTTTAATATTAAAATAAAAGAGTTTATTTTAATTTTAAAATTAAATTTCATGCTAACTAATTAGAGTTGGAATTGGATTTCAAGATAACTAATTAGAGTTGAAATTGGATTCTATTTTTCCTTAAATAAAGGAGTTTATTTTGATATGAAATTAGATTTCATATTATTCAAAAAAAAAAAAAGGTTTATTTTTGAATAGGAAAAATTAGTCTTTCCTTAAATAAAGGAGTTTATTTAGATATGAAATAAGATTTCATATTATTCAAAATAAATGAGTTTATTTGTGAATAGAAAAGATAATCCGTGTTTCCTTTAATAATTTTTTTTTTTGACATGGAATTGGATTCCATAATTAATTAAAATAAAGGAGTTTATTTTGATTAAAAATTTGATTAAAATAAAATAGTTTATTTTATTCAAAATTAGATAAATTAAAATAAAATAGTTTTATTTTGATTTAAATTTGGATTAAAATAAAGGAGTTTATTTTGATTCAAAATAGATTTTATACTAACTAAATTTGCCCATTAAATGATATCAATATATATATTGAATGTTTATTATTCATAAGATGAATGTTATTTATTGATGCATATGATGATGTGTATGATAATAAATGGGATTGATTATGGACTATTGACCAATGCGATTGGATTTTATTTTAGTTGGATGCATGAATGTATGAGTTTTATTAAATGGGGTTACATGTACCTCGCCTTCTCTAATTTTTTCTTAATGTAAATTCTATCTCCCTCCTATGTACTTCCCCTTGACTACTGATCAAGGTTTCTATTTATTTTAAATAGTTTTGTAATAGGAATAGTTAGAATTAATTTTGAAAAATTGGAGATCAAGGAGCAAGGAGCGCTTGAAGACCCGTTTGTAATGGAGCTCGGGTTTAAATGTAATAGTTATATTTAAATATTATTTCTTGCACCCCTAGGGTTTGACCTTTTGGTTCACTTGGTGGCTCTAGTGAACCAAACTAGAATAAAAGTCCATAATCAATCCGGGTAGAATATAGTATTCTATATGTGCATGCTTATACAATATATATTATATATTATGCAAACATGCTTCGCATGTTCATTAATATGACGCGTATTTTATATATATATATATATATATGTGTATGCGCGCTAAACAAGATGAGACATTTTAATAACAAACCCCTCAAATTTTTTTATTAAGTTCTAAGCGTTCAAAGATATTTGGAATATCGAACGTCGCCTTCTAGTATGATAAAATTAATAGAGTATTAAATATTTAATATGAGTTTGTTGTGTCACCACAAGGCAAGTATGAAGTATTTAAGATGTTAATTTATCACATTTGATGCTTATAAAGAAAATTGAACAATATTGTTTTGTTGTGTCACCACAAGGATGATATTTTTCTTTTTTGAATATATGGAGTGCTAGGTCGGACTTAACTTGGATAATTTTGATTTGGATGTGCCACCACTTGATCAAAATAATCTAAGAGGCAAAATAAAAGGAGTTGCATGGTTGATGTAATTGACAAAAGTTGTCTACCTATTTATTTATATATAGTTTGTTGTGTCACCACAAGGCTATATACATTTGAAATGGGATCCTTATTCTCACTAGCAAATCTTTAATTAGATTTTGCCGAACTATATAAGTGAGGGTAATATAGTTTGAAGAAAATAGTGGGAGATACCAATTTAAAACAAGACCTAATTTATTTTGGTAATTAATAAAAGAATGTATGTTAAAATGTTGTTAATTACATATTCATTTACAGATTTTTACAATGTCTAAATTATTATCACTGCGAAACATATTAGATGTTATTTAACCGGACCCTATTAAACGGATTGGTTAAGGAATTGAGAATAGTTCTCATGGCTGAAAAGCTATCTTATGTCCTTAATACGTCTATCCCTGCAATGGTTGCAGACAATACCTCTGAGGAAGAGATTGATACTTTTAGAAAGTGGCAAGATGATGCACAGTTGGCTCAATGCATCATGCTCGCATCCATGAGTAACGAGCTTCAGCGTCAACATGAAACTACGGATGCTCCTACTATATTCACCGCACATCAAGTAGTTGATGGTGAGGAAAGTAGGATCGATAGATATCGAGATATCTAAGGAGCTCTTCCGATCTAGAATGACCGATGACACTCATGAAGATGATAAAAGTCCTTAACATTATCAATTTGATTGATCAATTAGGACAACGAGTTTTGTCATGGATGGAGAGTTGAGCCAAGATTTGATCTTGCACTCACTCCCGACTCCTTTCACAATTGTTGTGAATTTTTCATATGAACAAGCTAGATATCGACCTCACCGATTTGCTTAACATATTGAAAAATGTTGAGAGTCACTTTCCAACCAAGAAAGATCAAGTCTTCTTGGTAGGGGCCAAAGGATCTTCCTCGAAAAGAAGAACGATTCAAAGAATGTAAATAGAAAGGCATAAACAAAGGATAATAAGAACAAAAGCGATAAGGATAGCAAAGGAGTTTGCTTCCACCGCAATAAGCCCGACACTTTGGAAAGAAATCTGCGAAGTATCTTGCAGAGGCTAACCAAAGAAGCTTAGTGAAGTTTTGGTTACAAATACAAATTTGTTCATGATTTAAAATAATTTTTCTTTAAGTCAAGGTTCTACTTGAGTATTGGATACCGACTTTGGTTATCATAAATATAGATTTATGAAGGGACCAAACAGAAGTAGAAAGCTAAACAAATATAAGTAATCCTATGTGCGGGAAATGTAGCAAATGTTACCATATTAGCCATAGAAACTTATAGTTTAGCAATGCCTACGGGCAAATCTATTAAGTCAATAAGTTGTTATTGTATTCCAGTTCTTGTTAAAAATATTATTTCCAGTTTATTGTTGGACAATGAAATCTTTGGTATTATAATTAAGAATAATTGTTGTTCTATTTATAATAATAATGTTTTGTATAGAACTAGAATATTACTTAATAAATTTTGTATACTTGACTTACATGAAAATAATTTTGCATATTGAACAAATTAGTATGAGAAAAGGAGATGATCATTCAAAGAGTTGAATGTGTGTATTTGCTGAAATACAAGTGTGAATTATTTGAAAGGTTCAAAGAATTCAAAAGTGAAACAAATTGACAAAGTATTAAGATTATTTGATTAGATCAGGGAATAAATACTTGAGCACTAAGTTTCTAGATCATCTCAAATGGTTTTCTCATAATGGACACCTCCTGATACGTAATAATTGATTGATGTATCTGAAAGGAAAAATTGTACCTTGTTGGACATGGTACGGTCCATAATGATTTTACCGACATTCTAGTATCCTTCTAGGATCATGTCCTAGAAATGGCTGCATATCTACGAAAAAGGTAACCTCAAAATCCAGCCCCAAGACTCCATAAAAGTTATGGATAGGGAGGATTCCTAATCTTAAGTATGTTAAGATAAGGGGTTGTCTAACTTATGTGAAAAGGTTTCAAAGGATAAGCTTGGGACAAGATTTGACAAATGTCGATTTGTGGGACATCCTAAAGTAAGTTTAGGGTATATGTTCTATAATCCTACTTAGCGAAAGGTGTTTGTTGTGAAACACGCTTCCTTCTAAGATAAAAGTGTTTATCATTAAAAGGAGCTAGTGGGAGGATAATAGATCTTGAAGAGTTCAAGAACCACAAAATACTATAAGTCAAATAAGAGGAACCTGTAGAGTAGATAGACCTATTATACCACAAATCAATCGTAAAATGCGAATAGTCTTCAAGATACCTAGGAGGTATGGATTCATCATGGATGATGATGATGAGGTACGATCATCATAGAAGATGATGATCCGTAGTTACATACGATGAGGTAAGAGTTTTAGTGTGTACAAAAGGGTCAGTGGGAGCGTCTTGAAATTTCTAGTATTATATGTTGATATACTACGGATGAGGAATTACATACCAATGCTACAATCAGTAAAGATAAAGTTGTCTAAACAATCCTCCATGAATGATTTGGGAAGAGTATCATTATTGGGGATGCAAATCTATATAGATAGATTTAAAAGGATGCTCAACTTAACCCAAGGAACGTATATTCATTTGATGCTAAAGTCGTTTAGCATGGCAAACTCCAAGAGATGTCTCATGTTGATGAGCTATGGAGTGTATCTCTCTTAATAGTCCTCATAGACTCCTGAAAAGAGAGATCGCATGAGTGACAATCATGTATGTAATGAAATATACGAGACCTGATGTTGATCGGTCATATTCTGGAGAAGATCACTATAAGACAGTGAAAAACATCTTAAAGTGCTTAACCGACACTAAGGATGTGATCATATTTATGGTGGGTCTAAATTAAAACTAGAGGGCTTAACAGACTCAAGTTTTTCAGACAGACCAAGAAGACAGAAAATCCACTTTAAGGTAAAGCGTTATCACTAAACAGCAAAGAGTTGCTGGTTTAGTGATAAGGACAAAGTATATAGCTATAAATGAAGCTACAAGTTGATTGTTTTGATGAAAAGTTCATTATAGAACTAGGAATAGTTCCTAAGTCTCATCTTGGATCTAAACATGTGTTGTGGCACTTTCACTTGATTATAGGAATCATTGAAAGATGGGAAACCACTATAGAGATAGTGGACACTCAAGAACAACATTACATATCCATAAACTAAAGCTTATCCAACATCAGGATAATCGTCACTTAGAGAAGAAGAGTATGAGATACCATGGTGATTGGCTTTAGTGCAAGTGGGAGATTGAAAGTAGTATGCATACAAGCCAATCATGTTTGATGATAAAGCATATACTTTGTAACAATCTTATTCATTTATTAATAAAAAGTATTAATTTATTAAAGGCTTTTAATTATCTACATGATGCTGTTTTATAATATGTGATAAACCCATAGTTTTAAGCAATGCTTTTAGAATAATGATGATGATCATTCTAATGAGATCTAAATTCTTTGAAAGCTTAAAACTAAAATAGTTCCCAATCGTTGGATTACTAAATTGGGGATTAGTGAATCCGGATAGATTGGTACATACGTTGCTTGCTCATTG
Source organism: Panax quinquefolius (assembly GCA_020205615.1). Classification (NCBI taxonomy): domain Eukaryota; kingdom Viridiplantae; phylum Streptophyta; class Magnoliopsida; order Apiales; family Araliaceae; genus Panax; species Panax quinquefolius. The sequence goes on along the minus strand of JAINUW010000158.1, from coordinate 2,157,428 downwards.
GATGAGGATGATTGATCTCATGATCATTTGTGTGAAGACACTAAAGCAAGTATGTAGGTGCTTATTAGAGAATAAGTTCACCTGAACGCATTCGCTAAGGAATACCTAATGGAGTTTTACTTGCCTGTCAATAGGAATTCCTGTAGTGATAGTAGTACAAGTGATCCTTGGACTTGAGATCATCATAGTATCTTGTGTATGATGAGTTATACTTTGACTTATTCCTTAAGACCCTTAGGGTATATCAAAGGGTATGCTTGGGTATAACAAGTTGTACATGGAGATAATATATGATCAATAAAGAATCTACCACTTCTAATAAAAGAAGAGAATGTCCTATGTGATTCGATAAATGACAACCCAAAGAGTCCTTGGCGGCGTAATGAAATTAGAAAGGAGTTTCTAATTTGCATTATTTGAGTTGTGCATTTAAGGATCGAAATACATATATAATTAAATAAAATAAGACTTGATGATAATTCCATGCCTTATATTTAATTGGGACATTGTATGGTGGAAGGATTGAATTGTACGGTAACTATTTACTCAAAGGTTCTTTTTATGATTAATGTTGAAATCTATATTATCCGGAAAGTCGTTGATCGCTAGGGAGGCTTATCCTATTGTAGAATAAATATTATTTATTTAAATAAATTAATTATTTAATTTATTTATTTAAATAAGATTAGAATTGTTCTAATTGATTTATTCACAACGTTTAATAATATGGAGAACCTAAAGGGTCACACCATAAAAGGAAGAATAATTATTTAAGAAGTTAATGACATAATCGTAATAATATGTTATGTATATTTAATTTAATCTATGGTGATAGAATAAATTAAATAGCTTAATATTTATTATTTAATATTTTAGAAATATTAAATATAAATTAGTAAGAGGAGTCTTATTAATATTATTACAATTATTATTATTATTTTAATTTCTAAAGAGTTTAGGAATTAATTTAATATAAGTATCTCATTTATTCCTAATTGGATTAGGAAGGAAAATTAGTTAAAGGAGTTTAATTAATTATCCCTAATAAGATTAGGGAGCTTAATTAATTAAAAGAATTTAATTAATTAAATAAAACCCAATTCCTTAATTGTTAAGGTGGGTTGCCCACATCTATAAATAAGAGGAGTCTTATTATGGGTGATGTGGTTGTTGACTTTTTACAACATAATGCTATAATTCCAATGGTTGGAGAGTACGATCTTTTCTATAGAGATAGAAAAACTAGGGTTTAGCCAACCACCCATCTTCTTGAATCCTTCTTTTTCCTTGGTGGATCACCTCTAGAGGCCAAACACTTGGGTGGCTAACGTTGATCAAAGGAAGGAACCAAACCCGGTGGATTCAAGTTGAACGCAAAAAGGATTGGAGGTGAACTTGTAACTGAGGAAGCTCGGATCTTCAAGGGTATGATTCTTGTTCTTTCTTTTTGTTTAATTAATAATTATGCATAAAGGGTGATCCGGGTATATGGTTTGTAAATTTTTTTTTAAACTCTGATTTTACACGTTTTAGCTTATTTATGCAATTTGATTGCGTTCTTGAATATTACAAACCCAACAGAATAACCATATTTAGAAACTAACGAAAAGAATATATATATCTGAATTACCATATAGTACCATGTTGATAAACAATGATCAGATATAACATATATAACAATAGGGTTAATAATCTAGTACAATAATAATATAATTCTAAAACTCTCTTACTTCTGTCCATTGCATAAAGGAAATGGAAAGGTAGGATACTTGCCTGGTCTGCTGCTTACTGTTATGAAAACTTAGTTTTATCTTTTATACCGAAACCTATCATTAATAAAATCATTCATTCGATTAGAATCACATATCATAACACATAGTACTGCTTGTTGCAGTCAACACATAACCTAATCACCTTGTCACACATATTTAACAGTCATTGAATCACAAACAAACATTAATACAGTCAAAATATCTAAGTCCAAAAAAATTTCTGAAACATGTTGGTGTACCGACGGCTTTATCAGGTAATTATCGAGTCTAAGACTCTATCCAGTAGTTCAATAACTGTAATTATTAGTCATATCATTTTTAAATGACTTATAATAATTTTAAAACATTTATTATCATTTATCAAAAATTTTCAGACACCGGTATCATTATTAAATAATTTAAATAGTAAATAATTCTATTATCGTTAACATTTAATTAATATTAACAATTAATGAAACCCTTGCCAAAATATTAAAGTTATTTATAATAACTCAAAATATTTTTAAAACATTTATATTACCCTTAAATGATTTTTAAAACATTAAAATCATTTTTAAATAATTACAATTAATATTAAAATATTAATGTACTATTCCTCAAAATATTAAAAGTCATTAAGTATAACTTAAAAATATTTTTAATTCATTTATATCCTTTTTAAATGATTTTAAATAAATAAAATCATTTTTAAATTATTTATTTAATATAATTATTAAATAAATCCAATATCATTTAATATTAAATTAATATCATTAATATTAAATTATTAATGAAATTATCTTTTAAATATTAAAAGTTATATTTTATAACTTATTTTATTTTCATTTAAAATAATTTTTATAATATTAAAATCATTTCTAAACTAATTTATTTAATATAATTATTAAATAAATCTAACATCATTAATATTAAAATATTAATGACAAAATATCAAAAGTTATATTTTATAACTTAAAATATTTTTATAACTTTTAAATCATTTTATATAATTTTTAAATCATTAATTATTTTTTTCATAATTTATTTAATATATTTATTAAATAACTCAATTATCATTAATATTTATTTATTAATGAAATTCATCAAAAAATATTAAAAATATCTTAAACTATTTTCTTATAACATAATATAATTTTAAATGATTTTTCAAGTATTAAAATCATCTTAAGTAATTTATTTAATATTATAATTAAAAAATTAAATACCATTAATATTCCAAAAATAATAAATATTAATTAAATATATTCAAAATAATTAAAAACCTAGTTTTAGACTTTAAAATAATTTTTAGGAATTAATTTTGTATTTTTTATAATTAAATTTTTTTTTCTATTTTTAATTAATATTCGTTAATTAGGAAAATAAAATAATTAAAATTGTCGCTATAGGCTATAGCGACAATAACCGTCGCTGTTGGTGTTCTTGAGCTTCAAGAACACTGACAGTCATAGTGCAAGGGGTCATATTTGACCACTTATAATTCTCAGATTAATGTGTTTCTAGGCAAGAATGAGCATCGATCATGTAGTGTTTATGTAACACTAGAAGTACCAACCATGATCTAGGTCATATCATAGCACACCACGAAGATCTGGCTATTCAAAGTCATTGTCAGACCACTCCTGGGTTTTCTGGGTAACCCAGAAACCCAGGCAGTGTCTTGGTCCTACTTTCAAGCTCACTTAATTAGGTGTTCTTGTCATTAGGTAAGTGTGCTTATGGTCTAAGTATGTAGTATTCATGACAAGGAACAAATTGTTATCAACATATCAGCTTAACAATAACAAGTTCACAAGTTATGATTCGATAAAAGTTTGTTAGAAACCTTATTCATACAGTTTCTGGGTTTTCCAAAAACTCAATCCGTGACTGAGTGACCTAGTTTGACCGTCCATTAAATCCAACATACGTAATGTTTTAGTGATATAAAGGCATAAGAATGAAGTACAAACAACATAGATCAACTTAGATATAACAACAATAACAAACTAACAAACCACTGAAAGATCTGAAGCTATGAACATGTTGTCAGGCCGATATTTACACATTCTTGGTTTTCTGGATTTTAGAAAGTCATGGTCGGTCAACGGCCTTTGACCATGAATATCTTTAATTCTATGAATGATTTGGTCCTTCTACAAGTTCTAGAGCACAGATCTCATATCATATAACAAGATCAAACATTTAAAACACAAAACAGTAAACATACTAAGATCTAGGATGTCTGACATTCATTGTCAGACAACATATTCAACATTTCCCAGATTTTTGAAAAATCTTATTTCGAGTATCTAGATGTTATGGATCACCTATATACCAACCCAGATCACTAAATGACACCTTCTAACATAACTCTAAACAATAAACAACAACAAATAACATGAATCACATAAATTTCTAAGTTTAGGGTTTTTATACCTTTTTAGCTTTGATCCTTGAATCTGACTTTTGATTCTAATCCTTGGCAAGCTATGAAGTGTTCTGAACTTTGTTTCTAACTCACTACCACTCAAAATTTTTGGATGAGAGAGAGAGAGAGAGAGAAAAAAAAAACTTGGATAGGTGGAGAACTAAAGTAACTTACTTTACTTGCTTGTATGCTTTTAATTCATGATGTAATGTATTTAATCTAGCAAGCTGGATGATTAAAGTTGCTTACTAGACCACATGGCTAGCTAGAGTTGGTCACCAACTCCTTACTACGGCTAGATCTACATCCACCTTATTAAAGTAATCAAAAGGGTTGTTTGGTCATTTGACTCATAAAGTGAATGGCAACTTGGTAACTTCTCACAACCATTAGGTTTTAACCCTTAGGGTTTAACCCTAGGGTTTTATAAGCTTAATATCTAGAACTGTGTATTAAGGGCAAATATGAAAATCTTAGTTTCTAAAATGTTGATTAGGGTTCCCTAATTACACTAGGTTTCTTAATCACCTAGGTTGTGTAAATTAGCCATTATATTATATTAATTACTATTAACCCTTCTAAATTAATACTTAGGGTTTATAACTTAGCAATTAGGGTTCTAATATAATAATCAGATTTTTAGATATTAATTAGGGTTTACCTAATTAACATAAAATATAATAAAGATCATTAACTACATAACACATAACTTAACAAACATTACAGTCATATTTGACTTTGTACTATAGTTCATCAGTAATGCTAGGATTTTCTACTGTTTTACTATAACTGTTCCACACATTAACATTACACACATATAAGACACGTTTATATTACTGAAATATAAATAATATTATATTATTATTCTCATCCTTTATTCAAAAATCCGGACTTAGGGTTTTGAATTCATATCTCACATAACCTTCATACATACCATCATTAATTAAGTTAAAATAATTAACCTAACCAATATAATAAAATAAATATCATAAGAATCCTAATAATCATATCATATATATACCATAATCATATTTTCATGGAAAATAAATAATAAATTTTTTTATTACAAAATTAATTTATTATAAGAATATAATCTATAATGATCAATAAGTCTAAAAGAAATTATTTACATCTAATAAATATTTTTATTTATCACATAGATACATACACTTTACTTTGCACATATTCCCACCTTTATATATATATATAAAAATAAAAAAAATTAAATCGCAAAATTTCTTATTGAAAATATTGGGTTATTACAAGCTCATTATTCAAATTCTTTCAATCATGATATATCCTCAAATAAATTTATACTTGCCGGGCAAACATATGCTCACCCTTGCTATATCATGATAAACATTGCAGATTAAGACAAATGCGCCGGATACAAGGAAAGGTTAAAGACAGATTCAGCTTTAGTTTACGTGTGCAGCCAAATTGTAACAGTAATGTATAATAATATCTTTGTATGTCAGATAAGATAATAAATTGTGTATTATGTGAAGGTTCTTGACCTTGGGGAATAGTGTGTAAGTTTAATGTATAAACAATTTATGTTATAGAATGATTGTACTAGATCCGTGGTGATTTAGGACCCAGATTTGGGGATGTCACAGTAACATGTATTGTATACTATTCTCAGTCCTAATACATAACTGCCATGATGTTTAAAGAGTTCTAGCACCTAATAACTATGAGAAACCAAGAATCTAAGGTTTTTACAAACTTTCATATTTCTTTTATACAACCTAAATAGATGATGGTTATATAGCTACGTGGTGTGATAGCATGTTAATGTGATATTCCATTTACGTTGCTAAGATGATAATAGATGTGTGTCATTAAATTATATGATCGAACATATATGAGATTATTAACTTATAGAGTTAAGTAACTAATAAAATATGTTGTATACATAACAACGGATTTTAAAGTGTTGATAAGCTATAAGTTGATAAACTATGCTTGAGGCATGTTCCCTAACTTACACAACTTTAGATTTTGTGCAAGTTCTCTAACTTCATTTGATTTTCATATTGAATGAAAGTTTCTTAAACTCTTTACACTTTATATATTGTATAATTCTGAATTATTGTTATATCAATCATATTTACATTGAGCAAATATCTATTACTATTCAGAAATTAATTTTATATCTTGATATTGTCGCAAGCATTGAACTTATCATTCTTAAATGCATTATAAAAGTTGTCTAAGTCATTAATTTGTCTAGACTATTATCATGTGTTAGAAAGCTTTTCAAACCAATTGACTTGGTGCGGACTCGTGTAAATCTACTAAGATGAACAACCCTCATTGAAGGGGAAATTTTATAATTGTCGGGGAACCGACGTGCGCACATACTAGCATGTTTAAATGTTATGCATAACATAAGGTACTTAGGCTGATCACTTATCGTACTCGTTTTTATAGGATTTTCAGTATAATACTGTTAATTCTAGTATGAGTTCTTAGTCCCTAGTGATTGCTCAGTGTTCATTATTCTTGAACTTTGACATGATTAACTCTTTGAATCTTGTTGATATCTTTCAGTCCATAGCGACCTTTATTGATAATTGTTGATAATTCCTGAAATATTATTCACTGTCATACCCTTGAGATTTGAACTTTATAACTATCACACACTTATTGCGATATTAGTTGTTGGGCTAATTTTTTGCTCATCCTTGCTTTCCTTAAAACTTTTAGTTAAGGCAGAACATGGTGAACCCTCAGGCAAGGATAAGGGTAAAGATAAGGCTTCAAAGTAGCTTGTTCCTTAGCGTTAGGAATTTAATAATATTTTGTTGTATGAAGACTTCTGTATTATAATGTAATATGTTATGTTAAATTAAGATGTTGTAGTAACGATTATGAGACTATGGGAAGAGAATGATTATGTTATCACAATATAAATTATTCTATTTTTCGTTGTGTGAGACTTTGATTTATTATTAGAGATAACACGTGACGAACCAAATTTGAGATATGAGTGTCTAAATTTGGGGGCGGCACAGTAATTCCTTAATTTTATTAGAGCTGAAGTGATCGATGAAGTGTATGATCATAACAAAGATTTATAAGTTAAGGTCGAGAAGTTAAAAGGTCAAGTTGTAGAGCACCAAGCCACGCTAACGCAAGAGAATGTTATGATTCAAGACCTTACCGCACGATTAGGAGGTGTAGAGCAGGTATTAGCTCAGTTAGGATGTTAAAGAGGATAGTTATTAGTTGGAAACGAGATTGTGAAGGATGATTTAAGAAAGGAGTTAGTAGAGCGAGAGAGAGCTAAAGACGCTTGGGCGTAGGCTTTTAAACATATAGATCACGTTGAAGATAAGTCAAAAAAAGGCCAAGCAATGGATAGGGCTCGAGATTTAGAATTCCACTATCCTGTACACGTTGAGGATTATTTTTCTTATGCAATGGATCATAGGACGATGACTTGTATCACGGAGAAAGAGCGCTATGAAGCGTTGTAACGTAGAATGTCTTCGTAGGTTGCGAGAAAAATAATAAGATAATAAATAAGTCATGATGAAAGTTGATATGATGTAAATCCTAATTTTTTAGATAAAAAAGGGATATAATGAGTTAATTATGCAATTTTATTATATATGATGTAGTAGCAGTGAGGCTATTTTTGTTATGTTTTAGAGCAAAAATGAATAAAGATATCATTGTTTATTAAGATATATTATGTGTTATCTAAAAGTGGTTGAGATAAGCTTAAATGTTTTGATATGTGAATGAATGATGATCTAGTGCAAATTTTAAATAGTAAGATGCCGCATACAAGAATACAACAATGTCAAACAACCCCCAAGGAATATATAGACAATAATGAAACTAACGCTAACCCTGTGTCGTAGTAGGTGAATTTGCTGGTCAGAGCACTTGCAAATCAATTGAATTCCAAGCTGTATAGTCAAATCATGATGTTTCAATCAAATTCGTTCACAACAGGGCTGAAAGGACGATTGTCATAGACAGGGAAGGTAATACGCTGACATACAATCAAGAGCAAAGGGAATATAAAGGTGAAAAGGGAGAAAAGGCAAGAGGTAGCCGTAGGGGTAATGTTCAGAAAAGAAAGTAGAATGAAAATGTCATTGCTGGAAATCAGAAAGGGAATGAAAAGAAGAAGGTGGATGTAAAGCCCTCAAATTCGGGTACTTGAAACCCGAACTCGGTGCTTCATGATACCATTTCTATGAGCGGAATAATACTAATAATAATAATAATAATATAAATATTAAACTTAATTTACATGATTATCTAAGTCTAGCTCCCAAGTACGTAACCTTTAATCATTCATTACATAACATGATAGATAATATATATCATTGTCTTAATAATATTAAATTATTACATAAGATAACATTGCATTCACTCAACAACCTTTCCTTTTCCCTTGTTTTTAGAAGAGCCTTCAGGTTGTTCACACTTAGCTGAAAACATTTAAATTAAGCATGGATGGGCATTTGAGTGCCCAGCAAGTAATAAAAATTATAAATATTAGCTGAAAGGATTAAATGTTTTCTTTGTACTACCCTTCTATAACAAATCAATAGTTGTGAAATAATCTGAACCGATAATAATAACATAACAACTCTCTATCAAATTTTTTAAACTACGTACTGACTATAAATATGGTTAAGGTGACATATTATGAACATTATTTTCAATTTTCGAATAGGTTTAGCAGAACTTCATCCGCAAACCGTCATAACTTACGGGCACGGGGGGGTGATCAGCATATTGTACCCTGTATTAATCAATACTATATGCAAGAACGATGATATCATTCACTCTGTCCACCTTAGGTGCATAAACATTTTCCAGTGTAAGGGATGTTCATACTTATCGGGGTTCCAAACAAAAATATTTCAGTTGGATAATAGTAAGGTTTTATCTTATTCAACAATAATCTATAATTCAATATATATATATATATATATATATATATATATATATATATATATATATATATATATACGGGTAATTAACAAAGGTGTATCAACATATGATTAAATAGTATGATTATCTAAGTGGGGACACTTGTACAACTATATATAGAAATTAACGAACAGAATATATATCTGAATTATCATATACTAACATGTTGATAATTAAGGATCAGATATATATAACAATAGGGTTAATAATCTAGCATAATACTAGTATAATTCTGAAACATTCTTACTTATGTCCATTGCATAAAGAAATTAAAATGCAAAGGTAGGATACTTGCCTGGTCTGCAACTTACAATTCACAAATTAGTTTTATCTTTAATATAATCACCTATCAGTAATTAGATCATTTTACTGATTAGAATAACATATCGTAACACATAGTACTACTTATTGCAGTTAGCACATATCCTAATCACATTGTCACACATATTCAACAGTCATTGAATCACAAACAAACATTAATACAGTCAAAATATCTAAGTCCAAATCAATTTCTGAAATATTTCGGTTTTACCTACAGCTTTATCGGGTAATTATCGAGTCTAAGACTCTATTCTGTAACTCAATATCCGTAAGTATCAGTCATATTATTTTTAAATGACTTATAATAATTTTAAAACATTTATTATAATTTATCATGAATTTTCAAATATTGGAATCATTATTAAATAATTTAAATATTAAACAATTCTATTATTATTAATATTTAATTAATATTAAACTATTAATGAAACCATTGCCAAGATATTAAAATTATTCATAATAACTCAAAATATTTTTAAAACATTTATATTATCCTTAAATGATTTTTAAAACATTTAAAATTATTTTAAATAATTACCATTAATATTAAAATATTAATGTACTATTCCTCAAAATATTAAAAGTCATTAAGTATAACTTAAAAATATTGTTAATTCATTTATATCCTTTTTAAAGGATTTTAAATTAATAAAACAATTTTTAAACCATTTATTTAATATAATTATTAAATAAATTTAATATTATTAACATTAAATTAATATCATTAATATTAAATTATTAATAAAATTATCCTTTAAATATTTAAAGTAATATTTTATAACTTTAAATATCTTTAAACACTTTATTTTCATTTAAAATGATTTTTATAATAATAAAATCATTTTTAAACTAAATTATTTAATATAATTAGTAAATAACTTTAATATCATTAATAATAATTAATTAATGAAATTTACCTTTAAATATTGAAAGTTATATTTTATAACTTAAAATATTTTTAAATACATTATTATTATTTTAAATGATTTTTAATATAATAAAATCATTTTTAATTTATTTATTTCATTCATTTATTAAATAACTTAATTATCATTAATATTAATTTATTAATGAATTTCATCACAAAATATTAAAAGTCATTAAAAATAACTTCAAATATTTTCTTATATCATAATATAATTTTAAATAATTTATCAAATATTAAAATCATTTTTAAATAATTTATTTAATATACTAATTAAATAAATTAAATACCTTTAATATTTCAAAAATATTAATTATTTATGAAATATATAAAAAAATTATCAAAAATAATTTTCAGACTTTAAAATAATTTTTAATAATTAAAATCTAATTTTCTATAATTATTTAATAAAAATATAATTTTATAAAGAAAATGTCGCTAAAGACCACCTATAGCGACAGAACTGTCGCTATAGGTGTTCTTCATGTTCTTCATCAAAACCCAGAACATCAAGTCAGTTTCGAGCTAGCTAGTTTGACCAAGCTTTAAACATTGATTCATTGTGTTTCTGGGCACACTAACACCTTGATCTTGTAGTACTAGTGTAAAACTACAAGATCTAACAACAAACATGAACAAAACACATAACACAAAAGAGATCTGATCGCCCAAAGTGGCTGTCAGAGCTGTTCTTCATTTCTGGGTTTGCCCCAAAATGAAGAACAATGCGACATGCCCACTTTGGGCTTCCACAACTTGAGTTTCACGTAATCTTTTAGTGATCTATCGAGTCCAGGTTGAAGACAATATACAAGTAAAGATATCTACCACATAAAATACACATAACATCAACCGAATCAACTTCTAATCTTCGGTCAAACTGTTGTCAGAAACATGTTCTTCCGGTTTCTGGAAATTCCAGAAATCTTAAGTCATGGCTGAATGGCCTACTTTGACCACTTACTCCGTTCACTTTGTTGATTATATAAACGATATAAAGCCATAATTTTAAAGCACATGTGTAAGGCTACAAAATGGTTACAACAACAACATTAAATCTCCCAAAACTTGTCAAATCTAATCGATCGAATATGTTGTCAGACATTGGTAATGACTTTCTGGGTTGCCCAGAAATGGTCCGGTCATGGTTGTTGGTCAACGACCTTTGACCATCAATATCAAGCAATCTAGACCAGATCTAAGCCTGATTCTTGATCCAGATCAAAGAGCACATAACAGACTACATAATCAAAGCTTTAAACAACAAAAACACATAACAGAGAAAGATTGGTGGCCACTGACATTCGTTGTTAGACCACAGCATGAACTTTTTCCAGATTTTATAAAATGCTAGATCTGAGCCTATAGATGTTATGGATCTAACATCTATCAACCCAGATCCTCATTATACACTATATCTAACATGTTTTAACATAAAAAACACAACATCTAACACATTGATCAAGATCAGATTTTCAAGTTAGGGTTTATACCTTCTATGATCCAATTCTGATTCTAGCTTCTGATTTGGTTAAAGATGATAGTGGGGCTTGGTTTGTGACTGATATGTCTTGATATTTTCGGAGGTGAGAGCTTAAGATAGTTTAGATGGGCGTTGTGCACAAAATAAGCTAGCAAATGCCATTTCTCTCTCTTCCAATCTATTTATATAAGTGGTAGATGCAAGTATTGGCTGATTATAGGCTAATGTACTGGAGATTTAGGTTATGCTAAGTCAACATTTTAGTTCACCAACTCTAATTTTGGCTAGATACACAAGTAAGCTTATTAAAGAATACAGAAGGGCATTTTAGTCTTTTTTGCTCACAAATTTAATGGCAACCTTGTAAATTGGCAAACCCTTAGGGTTTAACCCTTAAGGTTTAACCCTAAGGTTTAGCACATAGCATTTGTAGGATTTTCAATTAGGGTTGTACAAAAATAAAAATTTTAGTTTCTAAAATTTATAATTAGATTTTTCTTAATTAGATTAAATTTCTAATTATACATGACCATTAGGGTATTATTTACTAATTATAATTATCCTTGCTAATTTAGCAATTAGGGTTTATAATTTTAGTAATTAGGGTTACCAAATCATAATTAGGGTTTCTAATTAGGGTTTTAAATTACTAATTAGGTTTTTCCTAATTAACAATTATAATTGTAACACTTGTTAATTAACAACATTAACGCATTTACACACAATCTTGAACTCTAATTTGAGTTTCGAATTAGGGTTAAGCACAATAACACTAGGGTTTTCAAATAATTCACCATAATTGACCAATCATTGTCAGTCCACACATACATACAGTACATATTAATAGCACTAAAAAATCAAAATATAATTTATATTATATTATTATTCTCATTCCTTGATAAAAATCCAAAATTAGGGTTTGGATTCCATATCTGATTTATCTTGCATAAACAACATTATTAATTAAGTTAAAATACTTAACTTAATAATCCGAACTAAAATTTATACAATAAAATTATAATTCTAATAATCATTCCATATATTAATATAATAATCATATTTTTTTATGGAAAATAATTAATGAAAATATTTCTACTATAAAATTAATTATTATAAGAATGTAATCAATAACTCTAAAATAAAATTATTTAAAATTATTCATGTAATAAATAAATTTTTATTTATCACAAATATACATATACAGATTATCTTGGCACATATTCCCCATATTTATTTTAATAAAAAAAATAAAAAAAATTATACGCAAAATTTCTGATTTATTTGTATAGAAAATATCGGGTTGTTACATTCACCCTCTCTTATAAAGATTCCATCTCCGGAATCACCGTTTTAAAACATATACATATAAGGGTACATAGCATACACAATCATTGCAAGTAGATCTTGATAATAAATGATCATACTGATCTTTAACTATTCACGTAAAGCTTGTCTATCTGATTAAACGAAAATTTGATTTCTAAAAGAACTCAAGTTCCTCCTTCAAAATTCCTTTATAAAATAATTTACTATATATAGGAAAATCATATATAAAAAAATAAAAGTTATACGAATAGTACTTGGAGTTCCATCGCCAGCTGCCACCGTATCCTGGACCGTCATGTTGAAGATCCTTGCTGTTGATTTTGTTGTTTTACTCGATGACGTAGGTCCCGTGATTGCTAAAGTCCCGCTGCCTTTGCCAGTATTCACACTCCCTGCTTCCGTCCTCCTCTTCGGACAATTCTTTGCCTTATGCTCCATCGACCTGCTGATAAAACAACCAGTATTCATTCTTGGATTGGGGCAGTTGGGAGAGATATGGCCCTCCTGCCCGCACTTGTAGTACATGAACTTCCCCTTCAGACATCCCAGAGTGGTTCTTTCCACAGTTTATACACTGCACAGCTTGCTTCTTAACTCCTTCTTGCTTAATCTGAACATTCCCAAAATTATTCACCTTCCTCTTACTACTACCACTTTTACTTCCACTATTAATCTCTACCCTCCCAACTCCTTCGATCTTACCCTTGTTCTTCCTCTCCTTGTTGTAGAGGCTCATGGTCTCACACCCTTCCTCGGTTATAATCGTTTTTTCCATGAGTGCTGCAAATGTAGGGATCTGAAACACTGCCACCTTGTTGTAGAGCCAGGGTTTTAATCCTAGCTCAAACCTTCTTGCTTTCCTAGCCTCCATATCAACTTGATGTGGAGCGAACCTAGTCAACTCATTGAACTTTACGGCATATTCTGTAACTGACATATCCCCTTACTTCAACTCCAGAAATTTCACCTCCATCCTAGTTTACATACTAGATGAAAAATAATTTTTGAAAAATAGTTTCTTAAACCTATCCCATGTAACTAAACCTTTTCCTTCCCTCGCCTGATTTGCTTCCCACCAAAGGTTCGCCTCCCCCTTCATCATGTAAGTGGCAAAAACGGTCTTTTGCCCCTGAACTACCCTAGCTATCACAAACGCCTTTTCAATCTCTTTAACCCAAGTTTGGGCTTCTACTGGGTCAGTTGTACCTTTGAATTCCGGTGGTCCTACAACCTTAAAATCTTTAAAATTCGCTAAGCGATTGTCCGGCTGGTTCCCTGCGGCTGGTATTCCTTGTTGCATAGCCTGAGCTACCATATTCGTAAAGTGCTGCATCGGGTCTGCTTGTTGTTGTCCCTCAACGTTATTGACAAATTCTTCTGCCCTTTGGTTTCGAGTTTGACGTCTTGGCGGCATTATCTAGTCAAGTAAAACCATAAATTATACTTTATTAACTTATATTCTAAACCTTATCATATAAGTTTAATATATTAAACTTGTTTTATCACTCAAACTTTAGATTCATATTCATTTAACGAATATTTTACATAGCATAACACATACTGCTTTAAACATCAGCTATCCCTTTGTGACCACAAAAGTCGGGATTTATAGCTTTGGCTAATACAAAAGTTGGGAACATGACATTACACAGACATACTTATCATATATATTACATTAGACATACCTACACAGCATAACCTATACTACCTATTCACTGCACCTTTTTCTTGGACAACCTTTTGCCTGATGACCTTCTATCCCACAAATAAAACATGCACATGGTTTATAGTCTGGACAATACAGAGTGGTATGTCCCTCATAGCCGCAAAGGTAACATATTCTTTTCCCTTTCTTCTTATCAGGTTTTCCTAAGTAATGGTCTTCTATCTTTCTTTTTCCTTTATTACTCGGAGCTGCACACAATGTGTTGCTTGAGGCTCCCATATGATCAATTTCGATTTTAAGCTTATCTTGTTCTTCCATTATTTCTATTAACGCCTGTCGTAGTTGACTATTAAGCAGCTTTTTTATTTCCCACAACTTTTCTAGAGAAGAAACCTTGTTCCTCAGATCCTGCACCTCTGTTGATGCTTGTTCAGCTTCAACTTTAGTGTCTGAATCACTATCTGTTAGCTCCACCATCTCTGGATCTGGTACTATGTTTTCCAAAATAAATACCTCATTAGAGTTGGTTTCATCGTGAGCCTCTATTTCAGCTATTGGCTTCGATATTAGCTCGGGTGTATGAATTTGATCCTTCTTTAAGTTATAAGAATACAACAAGCCTTTTCCACCAGACATCTACACAAATAAATTATCCTGATTACCATATAGTATACACACACAACAAATAATAGTTTTATATGGGTTATCTTTAATTTTGTTTAACGATGAATTTATCCAATTCATCTCTTTTTAAACTCTATATGAGTTATTTGTATTTTAAACGTTTCCCTCTGTTCTAAGGTTATAGCCTAAGGTCTATCCCACTTAAGGATTCTAACCCTAAAGCTCTAATACCAACCTGTAACTTTCATGGTGCTTCCAACTATAGCACCTTACAAGGGTACCTATCAGCTTGCCACCGACTGAATCAGCGTCCCCTACGGAGAGTCTGGCTTTGGTGCATTCCACACAAGGAAGTCACCAGCGAGAGGCTCGGGGCTCTTCGTAAATTCATGCTTATAGCTCTGATACCAACCTGTAAAGTCCCCAAATCTAGGTACTTGAAACTCGAACTCGGTGCTTCACGATACCATTTCTATGAGCGGAATAATACTAATAATAATAACAATAATATAAATGTTAAACTTAATTTACATGATTATTAGAGTCTAGCTCCCAAGTACGTAACCTTTAATCATTCATTACATAACATGATAGATAATATATATCATTTTCTTAATAATATTAAACTATTACATAAGATAACATTGCATTCACTCAGCAACCTTTCCTTTTCCCTTGTTCTTAGCAGAGCCTTCAGGTTGTTCACACTTAGCTGAAAACATTTAAATTAAGCAAGGATGAGCATTTGAGTGCCTAACAAGTAATAAAAATTATAAATATTAGCTGAAAGGATTAAATATTTTCTTTGTACTACCCTTCTACAACAAATCAATAGCTGTGAAGTAATCTAAACCTATAATAATAACATAACAACTCTCTATCAAAAAATTTAAACTATGTACTGACTATAAATAGGGTTAAGGTGACATACTATGAACATTGTTTTCAATTTTCGAATAGGTTTAGCAGAACTTCATCCGCAAACCATCATAACTTACGGGCACGGGGGGTGATCAACCCGTTGTACCCTGTATTGATCAATACTACATGCTAGAACGATGTTATCGTTCACTCTGTCCACCTTGGGTGCATAAAAGTTTTCTCGTGTAAGTGATGTTCATACTTTTCGGGGTTCCAAATCAAAGCAATTCGGTTGGATAATAGTAAGGTTTTATCTTATTCAACAATAATCTATAATTCAACATATATATATATATATATATATATATATACGAGTAATTAACAAAGGTGTATCAACATGTGATTAAATACCATGATTATCAAAGTGGGGACACTTGTACAACCATATATAGAAATTAATGAACAAAATATATATCTGAATTACCATATACTGACATGTTGATAATCAATGATCGGATATATATATATATATATATATATATATATATATATATATATATATAACAATATGGTTAATAATCTAGCATAATACTAATATAATTCTGAAACATTCTTACTTATGTCCATTGCATAAAGAAAATGCAAAGGTAGGATACTTGCATGGTCTGCTGCTTACAATTCGCAACTTAGTTTTATCTTTTATATAATCCCCTATCAGTAATAATATCATTTTACTATTTAAAATAACATATCGTAACACATAGTACTACTTATTGCAGTCAACACATATCCTAATCACATTATCACACATATTCAACAGTCATTGAATCACAAACAAACATTAATATAGTCAAAATATCTAAGTCCAAATCAATTTCTGAAACATGTTGGTGTACCGACAACTTTATCGGGTAATTATCGAGTCTAAGACTCTATTCTGTAACTCAATATCTGTAAGTATCAGTCATATTATTTTTAAATGACTTATAATAATTTTAAAACATTTATTATAATTTATCATGAATTTTCAAACATCGGAATCATTATTAAATGATTTAAATATTAAACAATTCTATTAACATTAATATTTATTTAATATTAAACTATTAATGATACCATTGCCAAAATATTAAAGTTATTCGTAATAACTCAAAATATTTTTAAAACATTTATATTATCCTTAAATGATTTTTAAAATATTTAAAATCATTTTAAATAATTACCATTAATAATAAAATATTAATGTACTATTCCTCAAAATATTAAAAGTCGTTAAGTATAACTTAAAAATATTTTTATTCATTTATATCCCTTTAAAGGATTTTTAAATTAATAAAAAAATTTAAAACCATTTATTTAATATAATTATTAAATAAATTTAATATTATTAATATTAAATTAATATCATTAATATTAAATTATTAATGAAATTATTCTTTAAATATTTAAAGTAATATTTTATAACTTAAAATATCTTTAAACACTTTATTTTCATTTAAAATGATTTTTATAATAATAAAATCATTTTTAAACTAAATTATTTAATATAATTATTAAATAACTTTAATATCATTAATAATAATTAATTAATGAAATTTACCTTTAAATATTGAAAGTTATATTTTATAACTTAAAATATTTTTAAATACATTATTATTATTTAAAATGATTTTAATATAATAAAATAATTTTAATTTATTTATTTAATTCATTTATTAAATAACTTAATTATCATTAATATTAATTTATTAATGAATTTCATCACAAAATATTAAAAGTCATTAAAAATAACTTCAAATATTTTCTTATATCATAATATAATTTTAAATGATTTATCAAGTATTAAAATCATTTTTTAAATAATTTATTTAATATACTAATTAAATAAATTAAATACCTTTAATATTTCAAAAATATTAATTATTTATGAAATATATAAAAAAATTATCAAAAACTAATTTTCAGACTTTAAAATAATTTTTAATAATTTAATTTGTATTTTTAATAATTAAAATCTAATTTTCTATAATTATTTAATAAAAATATAATTTTTATAAAGAAAATGTCGCTAAAGACCACCTATAGCGACAAAACCGTCGCTATAGGTGTTCTTCATGTTCTTCATCAAAACTCAGAACATCAAGTCAGTTTCGAGCTAGCTAGTTTGACCAAGCTTTAAACATTGATTCATTGTGTTTGTAACGCCCCGAAATCCGGTCTATTTTCACATCCGGATTCTGTATGTCACGATCCCATCTTCTTCCAAACATACATCATTATATAGTTAAATATAACAACATACATCCTCAAATCCCATGTTCTAAAACCTTAAAACCTCTTTCATTACAAATAATGATAATTACATTATTCTTTACATCTTGTACAAGTGACTTTTATCCGCCACCAAGGATACATAATCGTTCATTAAACTATTCTATAGTTTAATTCTATCATTCTATATTACAAGTCTTCGCTTGATCTTCACGCTCATTCATATAATGAATGACACTTCTTTTGGATACCGATTAGCTTGATCTTTTCGGGATCCTTAAGTTCTTCTAACATCGTTCGCTGAAAATGTTTTTATTTAAAGTAAGTGTGAGCATTTAATTGCCCAACAAGTCATAACAGTTGAACAAACAACTTTAAGAATTCAAACATTCTTTTAAGACTTCATTAACCGAACAAAGGTTACGAAGCAGCTTGAATAATAGGAATAATCTCGATTCCTATCATTTTAAAACATTAGTCACATTCACTTTGAAATACTTTCATGCTTCTACCTCTTTCATACACATTCTTTCTATCTAGAATCAATAGCACAGACTTAACAATAACGGTTCATGTATAAACAAAATATTCTCAAATTGAACAGTTCAATCACAGAACAGTTCATATCATAGAAACACCGAAGTGTTCACATTGTTGCACAAGGCCTCATATATTCTAACACCTTGTACAAATATCACACATTTGCACATAGACAGAACTTCTCAAGTTCAACATCTGAGAAGTTTTAAAAACTAGCATTCATTTGAAATATGAATGAAGTTAGGAAACTTGCCTTACGCACAACTACAACTTATAGTTTACGCTGAACTGCTCATTCCAATTCCTATGTAGCACATAAGGAAATAACACATACACCAATTAGTCATATACTTGACTTTACACATTGGTTTACTTCAATTTACTTCTTAGGGTTCACATTCTTACAAACTAAGTTTACGCGACCAACTTCCTTTATCGGTTAATGGCTTCATAAGATACGGAGATGTCTTACTTAATACGTTCATCACCTTTGATGATTTACATTCTTATCTTCTTCTTATAACTCTCCTAGGACTCAGCACACATCGTGTCTCTGCTAGTAGTCCATATGGTACTCTTAGTGGTTTCCCACAAACAACTAACAAACAAGTTCCCGTCTCATCTATACTGCCCATAACAGTGAGTTAGATCGGTTATAAGTTTTGTATATACCTTCGCTCTCTAACGTAATTATTTAGCCCAGCTCCCATATGTCAACATCAAAGGTTACGATTATACTAAAACCTAAATTCATCTTAACTTATCTGAACTATTAAACTATAATGTTCGTATAGTCAATTTCTTATTCCTTATGGCTTTTTGGCAACTAAATGCCATACCTCGGGATTCATTATTTATCGTCTAAGTCATACAGTCTTTTTTATACTCAGGACGATCATTCCATATTCATTTTTATACATTTATAGCGTTAATTCAACTCGGAACCTCATCCAAGTTATAAACATTAACTCGGCTTCTTTAAGTTATACGCACTTGTCTTTAATTCAGCTTATTCACCATTCATAGGTTTAATCATTGGTCTTCATTATCCTACGGTCAAACCATACATGGGGTGTAGGTTCTACCCGTTTAGTCTTTGTGTACACTCAACCTTCACGACGGTTCAAGTGTTCAACGCTTACATTTAATTCTAACATTCTCCTCTGACTCACATTCGGTTTCGTTAATCTTATTATCGTTCGCTACGACTTTATTGATAATTCATATCATACTTACTACCTTCGTCAACGTCTAAGTTATACAACCAATGTACACTTAGAACGTTCGCTCGACGTGAATAAGATTCACAAGAATCGTTTACGTATTCCACATTTACGTTGTTCATTCCTTAATCCCTCATTCAACCTTTATCTAATGTTTTAATCGCTTCCATTCATTACTCATCACCTGAACCCCATGTTCACTATTCTTTCTTAATGTCGAAGCCATACGATTCGTTGTATGCTAAGACCGATCGCTCATCGCAACAGCGTTGCATTCACATCATCTAAAGGCTTTAAATTCATCTCTCATTACCATGACATAACATGAAAATGTTATTCATTACCCTCGTCAATCAACGTCTAAGGAATCACCATTATAGCAATCCCTCAAGTTCATTTATCGCGACTACGGTCCCCGGATATTGGTTCCGTAACCTGCGTCTACATTCTTTGTATTTTAATCTCATTTAATCTTTTTGGTCAACCTTCATCAAAGGTTTAATACACTTAATTAAATGTTACATTAATTGAACTACATGTTCATATTTCTTTCTTGCACATCCCCCAATAATCGAAAGCGCTTAAAAGCTCATCATCAAGCATCGACTTGCAACGGCAATGCTTGCTGCGTCTCTTTCTTTACCTCATACCGCAAATATCACTCTCATCTTTATTTCTCGTAACAAAGACCACTCGTGAAGAGTGATGGCCTCAGCGCATCGCTTTATAGCGCCCCCCAAGGCTTGATCAAGCGCCATGGGTAGAAAGCACAAAACCTAGAAATTTTTTCTAAGTCTTAGAAATTGCTTAAGACGCTTATTTCCCGATTCCATAACTTATTTGTTATAACTTGGAACGAGGACATTCCAAAGTCATTTTCTTCCTTATCTTATGTACTTCGATTACCCATGGATAGAACTTCGTTTTGAATCCGTTAACATGCCATTCAATTGGCTTAATCTTCGCTCTTTGTTCGTTTTACGTTTTTAACGTTCTTCGTTTGTTCGTCCGTAATTCGGTCATCCGAACTCAGAACTCATTCGTTCTTGAGTCCACGAATCACATTTTATACGTTCTCTTACATTATTATGAAACCCTACACGTTCGGGTTCATTTACTAACTTTCTAATTCTCGTTCTTCTTTTACGAAATTTTCACCATAACTTTGTTATAGCTAAGTTTTAATCCGTTTTTCATGAACGTTTCTAACGTTCCTAACCAAGCATTAAGCAACTATCTTATACGCGATGGTTTTAAACTTGTCCATCAATAACAATTATACTACGATGGTTTTAAAATTTTCCATCAACAACGTTCTTCGCGTTCTTCGTTCGTTATTCATTTTTAATTGATATTTTGATTACGATTTTACTTTTTCTTGGAATTTGATGTTATGGAACACCATTCCTTACTTAATTCACCTACTCATTCATATAATCCACTCGGATCATTCTAATTCATTACGAATCTTACACTTCCTTAAGAAATTTATAACATAAACTTCTAATTCTTATTTCTTCTTTTATCAATGATTTCAACCATATGAAGTCATTCCTAACATCATTTACTTCTTATTCTCATTAAGCTATGTTTTTAACATATAAACTTAAAGAAAATTATCTAGAAGCTAGGTTTTCGAATTACCTTTCTTCTTTAATCTCTTTCCGTAGGATAAAGCGTGCTCACGAGCAAGCTTTTCCTTCTCTTCTCCCATCCGAACTCTCTCTCTCTCTCTCAAAGTTGTAGGATTTTCAAAAGCCTTAAACAATGAAATTAGCTTTCTATTTATAGAAAACCAAGGCTAGGGACATTTTAGTCATTTTGCACCCCTAACCTCCTTACTATTCAAGGCTTAAGGACTAAGTTAACTTAGCCCTCAAGTTTTCTTAGCCCTTAAGTTTCTTAGTTCCGTCTTTCAGGGTTCATCCGACAATTTTAAAAACTGCTATTCACGGAATCCAAATATTTTTGGATATTTTGTCTTTCCTTTACCAATTAACTTTTACGTATTCTTCAGATTTCCGAAAAACTGAAAAACACTTTTTGGTGTCAAGTGTTTTCCTTCACGTTTTCTCCTAACGTAGCTAAACGAATGAAAAGTACATAACAGTACTTTTCATCGTTTTTATTTTTTCCGATTTTTGCACATTTTTCGAGAAAAACTTTTATCGGCTTACTTAACATTTCATTATATATTATCGTCAAATCTTTCGACGGAATGTCATTTCGATATACCGAACTCTTGGAACGGCTTAGGTTATTCAAACCCTAACCCTTAGGGTTTCATTGGTTAATAGTGTGACGCCCCCAAAATAGGTCCACACGACCCATTTTGAGTCGCCAGATATCATACTATAAAAATCAAATACAAACTTCATTCATACAACTGTTGAACTGTCGTGCAGAATACGACCACGGTTAAACTGTGAGTTTTAATAAAAATGTATGTAACTCTCATGGTGCCTCGACCACAACCTTAAAATGGTACTTTACATAAAAGTACAGTCAAAAACTATTTTAGAAATTAAAATCTTTGGGAAGTGCTCAAGGAAACCTTCGTACATGGGAGGCCATGCGTCTATGTTATGATAGATATCATATGTCCACAGAATTATCCTTGGTTGACCCAATAGACCCCAAAGAAAAACGAGAAGATTATTATCATGTTCTTTCCAATGGCGAGTCTTCTCTTGACATATAACTATCTCCACTATCTGCAATTGAAAATTATATTTCAACCAAACTCCAAGATCATATAGGTTGTGCTCGTAGATATACTCAGAAAGTGGATGTGCACAAACCTGTCTTATGATAACACGAGGTTGTATATCATTAGACATCTTGTACGATAGTGGCAAAACACCCTTCCAAAGTTGGGTTCATCTCACCCTATTCGATTCACCAAAATTAAATATCAAATGACATATACAATACGACACGCTTATCTAAGGTTCTTAATAAAATTATTTCCATACAATTTAGGGAGAACCTCAACAGCTATAGACCACCGTTCTATTCTCCTGTTACCCCCGCTCGACCCAGCTACACTCTTATTACCTGAAAGGAATTGTGAAGCAAAAAGGGTGAGCACAACTAGCCCAGTAAAGAATATCATGACTAAAGATAATTTACATCATCAATAGCCTTCATCAGTAATAAATTAGAGATTTAGAACATATGGTAGATGATAAAACTTTTCAACCATAGTTGCAGCGGAACGAGCAATCCATTAGAAGAGTCAAATAGACCATCAAGTCTATTATTTTCCCCATGTTAAAAGTCCACCAATAATGTTTTATCCCTGTAACATCAATCAACAATTCCTGTCCACAATCATATGAATAACTCATAATCATAATTGTGATTCTAAATTCCTATTCGCACCCAGGACGAAGATAATTTTCATCACCTATCTTCACCTGAAACATCAAAAATCATGGTTATACCAAATCACAATTCCTTCTCATAATCATACTAATCAATTCATCTTTGCACTACGACCAAAGATATTCATTAACAATTCATCTTTGCACTACAGGCCAAAGATATACAACTGTATTTTAGAAGAGTTAAGTAGAGCATGATATCTACTATCTTTTACGAATTAAAAGTGTATAATCAATATGTTATCGCTGAGACTCAGCTTAATAAATAATCCACATCATCAAATCATCCATGCACTACGGCCAAGGATATTCATGTAATCATCAATTGTCATGATTATACCAAACAATCCCTAGTTATAATCATACCAATAACTGTCCATCAATGTACTACGGGCCAATGAGGACTTTTACCACATCATCTATAACATTACGGGTCATGATTATACCGAATGATCCCTGGTAATAATCATACCAATAAACAGTTCATCTATGCACATAAGCCAAAGATACTCATCAATCGATAGTTTATCTTTGCACGTAAGCCAAATATATACAAACAGAAACCAATAATCAATAATCCATCTTTGCACGTATGCCAAAGATATACAATCAGAAACTAATAATCAACAAATCCATCTTTGCACGTGAGCCAAAGATGTCTTTCATCATATTATAAGCATGAGGATGATGACAATGATATAAGCATTAATCAAACGAAATCAAGGATAAATATTAAAGACTTTAAATTTATCTAGAGTTTAAAAATATCCAATTTGTCAACATGATACTGCTTTGTGGAGTAACATTCAAGAATAATATTCATGTACCAAAAATAATTTGGACAGAAAAGAAATATATTTTTCGGATAAATAGTACCCCGCAATAGTACCCTATGAATAGTACTTTGGGAATAGTACCTCGTGAATAGTACACCGCCATGAAAAGTACCCCAAATACCCGAGTGAATAATATTCAAATGAATAGTAATTTTGGCGAATAGTAACCCGTGAATAGTAACTCGTGAATAGTACTCCGACACAAAAAATGCCTCGAATATCCGAGTGAATAATACTAGAGTGAATAGTAACTGGGTGAATAGTAACTCTTGAATAGTAACTCATAAAAAAATACCAAAGAAAATGATATTCCATAACGAGTACAAAATAAATGATATCTCATACGAGTATAATAGAATATACAAAACTGCAAATGGATTTTCACCAGCCATGCGGTAATCCACGTAAACATATCATTTCCACAATTTGATAAAGAATGAATACGAAGGATCATTCACCATGCATGCAGAATCCATATGTATGTTTATTCCAATGTAATAATAAAGAATGGAATAACCGAATAATTCACTAGGCATGTGATAGACCGAATGTATCGGTTATTCCCAATAGAATAATAAATAATGGAACCCGGTGTGTCATGCGTAATCCACACGATATAGATATTCCAATGTAATAATAAAGAATGGAATAACAACAGAATTCACTGTGCATGCGATAGACCGCATGCATAACGGAGTTATTCCAATGTAATAATAAAGAATGGAATAATGTAAGTTTTTTACCATGTATGCGATGATTTCGATGACAATGTTTATTCTAACATAATAATGAAGAATGGAATAACAACCTTACGACTATTGAAAGAAAATAACTCTCTTCATGAATACAAAAGAATAATACCCCTTACCTTAGAAGAAAACTGGATACTGGAATAGTGAGGTACCAGACCTCTCTTCTTCTTTCTCTCTATAATTTCTCTATAATAATTGCTCTTTTGAGACTTAGTGAATTGGTGAAAATAATGAAGGAATGAGCTTCTATTTATTGGAAAATATAGTTTTGATAATTGCACGTTTTGGGGCTCGAAATATTACAGTATAATACCTTCATCTTTTCCTTCATTTTTAATTTAGTCATGCAAGTATTATCAAACTTGCACCACCTCCCCTAATAGTAAATCATGTGAATCAATTGTAAATCATGTGACTCAATAGTTCTAAACATGTGAAAAAATTAATTATAGTATAGTACATTCATCTATACCTCCATTTTTAACTTAGTCATGCAAGTATTATCAAACTTGCACTAACTCCCCTAATAGTAAATGAATGTGATTCAATAGTACACACATGTGAACAAATAGTTATAATCATGTGAATTAATAGAAATTAATTGCTCATTTATCCTATTTATTATCCGATTGGTCAATATAACTTCCAGACATCAATTATTATCAAAATAAATGACGGTTTTCACTAACACTAATAATCCCAACACAATGGAACTATTAATTTCATCTTTAATCAACACAAACTTATTCATCATTAATATTATAACTCACAATATTTAACAACCAGGTCATTCCCAAGAAAGAGGGGGCTTTTCGATAAGGATTCTCCTTATTGGCGCGCAATTAGATGGCCAAAGCTCTCCTTGACAGAACTTCTAGACATTGTTAATATTGAAAATAATAATATGAATAACTTTGCCATCTCAATTATTAATTTAATAATATATCATATTATGCAGATGATACTGTGACAATAATTGAATCAATAATATGAGAGATATGATGCAAAGAATTCATCAGAGTAATAATTGAGTATAACTGAGTGACTTCTCATGTAAGCATCAATAATCAATACCGTGTGCTACTATGCAACCACGCGTATTACTGTACTTTTACTACCGAATAGTTCAACAATTATAACGGTAACACTTTCATCGTTATTTTTATAAAAAGATAATTCTATCATTTTTTAACTATAACAATACTTCCACTGTGGGGTCCACCAATGATTGTGCCATCATATGGATACCCCCCGACAAAAAGAATATTCCCCGACCAAACGAATATTTTATAACAACTTGCATACTTTGAAAAAATTTCACATATCACCCTTAACTTTAACCTTTTATCAATTTAACCATTTACTAAATAGAATAATTATAAAAAAAATTGAATACTTTCATTTCATAAAATTCGGGGTCTCACAAATAGTGCCTATTTTGTCTTTTTCCCCAGAAATATTTTGTTCTCGGAAAAATTTTATTTTCGTCTTGAAAATTCTTACTCGTTCAGTCTAGCTCGTAGCTAGAATCCTCCCGATTAATAATCATTCTAGGTTCTAGAACGATTAATAAACACATAGCACAAAATAGTATTAATAAAAATTTATTTTATTAATAAGTAATTCTTTAACTCTTAAATTCTGGACAATTCGAATTTTCGGGTTGTCACATTCTTCCCTCCTTATAAAAATTCCATCCTTGGAATTTCTAAAACCACATCCATTCCCGGGTCATCACATTCACCCTTTCTTCACAGAATTTCGTCCTCGAAATTTTATCTTACTCATCTTCACAACTTCTCTTCAAAGAAGTTCTTATCTTTCATACATTCCCTACCCTTCATAACTTATCAAGAATCATGAAGTGAAAGGAATAAATAGGAATATAAATATTCCTTTAAAAAATTTCATACTTTTGCTGAGGGGTCAAATTGACCATGAACTCTTACTAGGTTTAACAATATTTCACCGTAAATCCTTCTTACACGGTCAATTTACAATCACAAAGAAGGTAAACTACCTCTTCCATACGTAGGCGATCAACCCATCGTATAACCCCATTTTTAGGGTATGTTCACCTCAGACTTAATCATTAGATTTCGCACCAAAACAATTTGGTTCGGCATAACTCTTCAAAGAAAGCTCAATTTTCTTTTAATCATGACATACCATTCGTCTTAGCTAAATCAAGTAGCTTAGACCATACCAATAAATTGGACATCAACTTGAAACATTCGTCTAGTCAAATTAATTGACATCGACTACTTCTTTAAATTCTTTCGCAATACATCAAAACGTTTTATGACGTCATGATACTGTACTTTTCACAGTACGTTGACTACTTCGTCAGTTTATGACTTCATCGTTATGCATCATACCATAGTGGTTTGTTGATCCTAAGATCAAATCCAACACCAGGTTCAATTGCATTAATAACTCCATCCTTTTACCATCCTTGTATCAAATGCACTGCTGATATAAAATTCATTTTGATATTTCAAATCAATTTCTGTCTAGCCGAATTAATTAGCATAGACATACCAAGAATATTTCTTTTAAAATCCATTGGTTCCAAAAGTTGAACCAATTCTTTCATTTTCAAAATGCGCACATTAGCACGATTTCACGAAACTTCGAAATCTAGCATAACTATGTGACTTGGAATATTCTATTCTCCATCTTCCTTCATTGTCTTACTTGAGACAATACTTAATCTTCTATAGCACCTTCAATGCTAAATCTACTGAAAATAACTCATTTTCAGTCCACACATTCCTATACCTTAGTACAGTCCATCAACTTACCACACATTATGAGTTCAAGAACTTTCCATAATAATATGAGTTTAAGAACTATCCAAGACATACCATAGGCGTCCATTCACTGAGAAGTTCAAAAACACACCATAAAATTATAAGTCACGAACTTATCATAAGTATGAGTTTCAAGAACTCGCACCTTATCTTATCGTTCTCTACCTATCAAGTATATACATGAGAAAAGATTCACCTTCTCCTCATATACATCTTGATAGCGCGACCAATTTCAATGATTATCACTGTAATAAACTGAGTGGTTGTTACACCCAGAACAAACCTCTGCCCATACAAAGGTTAATACAACTCAATTATCACATGAGTCCTTAATTGAAATCTTATAACTTCTAACTTTCTCTTTACTTAATACTAATTTTCTTTAATTTGTATACTATCCTTTACAACTCAATCTGAGTTCTTTTTCTCGTACTACTTCGTAATACCATTCATTCATAACATTAGCTACAAACCATATATCTTTTAACAACTCATCTGTTACTACGATTTACTATGATCACGTGGTGATCTCTTTATCCTTCTATCTACGATTATAGTCTTAGGTACTCATACCTAAGATTTATAACCTATCAGCTTTGATACCAATCTGTAATGCCCCAAAATCCGGTCTATTTTCACATCCAGATTCCGTACGTCACGATCCCATCTTCTTCCAAACATACATTATTATATAGCTAAATATAAGAACATACATCCTCAAATCCCAGGTTCTAAAACCTTAAAACCTCTTTCATTACAAATAATGATAATTACATTATTCTTTACATCTTGTACAAGTGACTTTTATCCGCCACCAAGGATACATAATCGTTCAATAAACTATTTTATAGTTTAATTCTATCATTCTATATTATAAGTCTTCGCTTGATCTTCACACTCATTTATATAATGAATGACACTTCTTCTGGATACCGATCAACTTGATCTATACGGGATCCTTAAGTTCTTCTAACATCGTTCGCTGAAAATATTTTTATTTAAAGCAAGTGTGAGCATCCAATTGCCCAGCAAGTCATAACAGTTGAACAAACAACTTTAAGAATTCAAACATTCTTTTAAGACTTCAATAACCGAACAAAGGTTACGAAGCAGCTTGAATAATAGGAATACTCTCGATTCCTATCATTTTAAAACATTAGTCACATTCACTTTGACATACCTTCATTCTTCTACCTCTTTCATACACATTCTGTCTGGCTAGAATCAATAGCACAGACTTAACAATAACGGTTCATGTATAAATAGAATATTCTCAAATTGAACAGTTTAATAACAGAACAGTTCATATCATAGAAACACCGAAGTGTTCTCATTGTGGCACACGGCCTCATATATTCTAACACCTTGTACAAATATCACACATTTGCACATAGACATAATTTCTCAAGTTCAACATCTGAGAAGTTTTAAAAACTAGCATTCATTTGAAATATGAAAGAAGTTAGGAAATTTGCCTTACGCACAGCTACAGCTTATAGTTTACGCTGAACTGCTCATTCCAATTCCTATGTAGCACATAAGGAAATAACATATACACCAATTAGTCATATACTTGACTTTACAAATTGGTTTACTTAACTTTATTTCTTAGGGTTCACGTTCTTACAAACTAAGTTTACACGACCAAGTTCCTTTACCGGTTAATGGCTTCATGACATACGGAGATGTCTTACTTAATATGTTCATCATCTTTCATGATTTACATTCTTATCTTCCTTTTATGACTCTCCTAGGACTCAGCACACATCGTGTCTTTACTAGTAGTCCATATGGTACTCTAAGTGATTTCCCACAAATAACCAACAAATAAGTTCCCGTCTCATCTACACTGCCCATAACAGTGAGTTAGATCGGTTGCCAGTTTTGTATATACCTTCGCTCTCTGAAGGAATTGTTTAGCCCAGCTCCCATATGTCAACCATCAAAGGTTACGATTGCACTACAACCTAAATTCATCTTAACTTATCCGAACTATTAAACTATAATGTTCGTTAAGTCAATTTCTTATTCCTTATGGTTTTCTGGCAACTAAATGTCATACCTCGGGATTCATTCTTTATCGTCTAAGTCATATAGTCTTTTGTATACTCAGGACGATCATTCCATATTCATTTTTATGCATTTATTGCGTTAACTATTTTATATTACCTTATTTTTATCTTACAACATCCGATTAATTCGACTCAGAATGTCGTCCAAGTTATAAACATTAACTCGGCTTCTTTACGTTATACGTACTTATCTTTAATTCAGCTTCTTCACCGTTCACAGGTTTAATCATTGGTCTTCATTATCCTATGGTTAAACCATATATGGGGTGTAGGTTCTACCCGTTTAGACTTTGCGTACACTCAACCTTCACGACGGTTCAAGTGTTCAACGCTTCCATTTCATTCTAACATTCTCCTCTGACTCACATTCGGCTTTCGTTAATCTTATTACCATTCGCTACGGCTTTCTTGATAATTCATATCCTACTTACTACCTTCGTCAACGTCTAAGTTATACAACCAATGTACACTTAGAACGTTCGCTCGACGTGAATAAGATTAACGAGAATCGTTTGCGTATTCCACGTTTACGTTGTTCATCCCTTAATCCCTCATTCAACCTTTATCTAAGGTTTTAATCGCTCTCATTCATTACTCATCACCTGAAATCCATGTTCATTATTCTTTCTTAATGTCGAAGCCATACGATTCGTTGTATGCTAAGATCGATCGCTTATCGCAACAGCGTTGCATTCACAGTGTCTAAAAACATTACATTCATCTCTCATTACCATGACATAACATCAAAATGTTATTCATTACCCTCATCAATCAACGTCTAAGGAATCTCCATTATAGCAATCCCTCACGTTCATTTATAGCGACTACGGTCCCCGAATATTGGTTCTGTAACCTGCATCTACATTCTTTGTCTTTTAATCTCGTTTAATCTTTTCGTTCAACCTTCATCAAAGGTTTAATACACTTAATTAAGTGTTACATTAATTGAACTACATGTGCATATTTCTTTCTTTCATATCCCCTAATAACTTAGCAGTAAAAAGCTCATCACTGGGCACTGACTTGCACCGACGCTTCGGCGTCGTGCCCCTTTCTTTACCTCGTGCTGTAGCACCACTCTGCAGTGTCAAATTGCCGAGGCTGGCGCTGCGGTGCCACTCTCTTCTTTATTTCTCGCGCCCCGGTGCCACTCAAAGATGAGTGATGGCCTGGCCTCACACCGTTTAGCGCCGCCTCCCAAGTCTTGGATCAAGTTGCGATCTTAAGCACAAAACCTAGAAATTTTGTCTAAGTCTTAGAAATTGCTTAAGACGCTTACTTCCCGATTCCATAACTTATTCGTTATAACTCGGAACGAGGTCATTCCAAAGCCATTTTATTACTTATCTTACGTACTTCGATTACCCATGGACAGAATTTGGTTCTGAATCTGTTAACATGCAATTCAATTGGCTTAATCTTCGCTCTTTGTTCATTTTACGTTTTTAACACTCTTCGTTCGTTCGTCCGTATTTCGGTCATCCGAACTCGGAACTCATTCGTTCGTGAGTCCATTACTCACGTTTTATACATTCTCTTACATTCTTATTAAACCCTACACATTCGGGTTCATTTACTAACTTTTTAATTCTCGTTCTTCTTTTACAAAATTTTCACCATAACTTCGTTATAGATAAGTTTTAATCCGTTCTTCATGAAGGTTTCTAACGTTCCTGACCAAGCAATAAGTAACTATCTTATACGCGATGGTTTTAAACTTGTCCACCAATAACAATTATACTACGATGGATTTAAATTTGTCCATCAACAACGTTCTTCGCGTTCTTCGCGTGTTCTTCGCGTTCTTTGTTCGTTCTTCATTTTTAATCGATATTTTGATTATGATTTTACTTTTTCTTGGAATTTGATGTTATAGAACACCATTCCTTACTTAATTCACCTACTCATTCATATAATCCACTCGGATCGTTCTAATTCATTACGAATCTTACACTTCCTTAAGAAATTTAAAACATAAACTTCTAATTCTTATTTCTTCTTTTATCAATGATTTCAACCATATGAAATCATTCCTAACATAATTTACTTCTTATTCTCATTAAGCTATATTTTTAACATATAAACTTAAAGAAAATTATCTAGAAGCTATGTTTTCGGATTACCTTTCTTCTTTAGTCTCTTTCCGTCGGATAAAGCGTGCTCACGAGCAAGTTTTTCCTCTCCCTTTTCCTTCTCTTCTCCCATCCGAACTCTCTCTCTCTCTCTCTCTCTCAAAGTTGTAGGATTTTCAAAATCCTTAAACAATTAAATAAGCTTTCTATTTATAGAAAACCAAGACTAGGGGCATTTTAGTCATTTCTCCCCCTAACCTCCTTACTATTCAAGGCTTAAGGACTAAGTTAACTTAGCCCTCAAGTTTTCTTAGCCCTTAAGTTTCTTAGTTCTGTCTTTCAGGTTTTGTCCGATAGTTTTAAAAACTGCGATTCACGGAATCCAAATATTTTTGGATATTTCGTCTTTCCTTTACCGATTAACTTTTACGTATTCTTCGGATTTCCGAAAAACTGAAAAACACTTTTTGGTGTCAAGCATTTTCCTTCACGTTTTTCCCTAACGTAGCTAAACAAATGAAAAGTACATAACAATACTTTTCGTCGTGTTTATTTTGTTAGATTTCTACACGTTTTTCCAGAAAAACTTTTATCAGCTTACTTAACATTTCATGATATATTATCGTCAAATCTTTCGACGGAATGTCATTTTGACATACCGAACTCTCAGAACAGCTAAGGTTATTCAAACCCTAACCTTTAGGGTTTCGTCGGGTGAATAGTGCCTATTTCGTCTTTTTACCCAGAAATATTTTGTTCCTAGAATATTTTTATTTTCATCTTGAAAATTATTACTCGTTCAGTCTAGCTCGTAGCCAGAATCCTCCCGATTAATAATCACTCTAGGTTCTAGAACGATTAATAAACACATAGCACAGAATAGTATTAATAAAAATTCATTTTATTAATAACTAATTCTTTAACTCTTAAATTCTAGACAATCCGATTTTCTGGGTTGTCACATTCTTCCCTCCTTATAAAAATTCCGTCCTCAGAATTTATAAAACCACATCCATTCAGGGTCATCACAGTGTTTTTGGGCACACTAACACCTTGATCTTGTAGTACTAGTGTAATACTAAAAGATCTAACAACAAACATGAATAAAACACATAACACAAAAGAGATCTGATCGCCCAAAGTGGCTGTCAGAGCTGTTCTTCATTTCTGGGTTTGCTCAGAAATGAAGAACAATGTGACATGCCTACTTTGGGCTTCCACAACTTGAGTTTCACGTAATCTTTTAGTGATCTATCGAGTCCAGGTTGAAGACAATATACAAGTGAAGAGATTTACCACATAAAATACACATAACATCAACCAAATCAACTTCTAATCTCCGGTCAAACAGTTGTCAGAAACATGTTCTTTTAGTTTCTGGAAATTCCAGAAATCTTAAGTCATGGCCAAATGGCCTACTTTGACCACTTACTCCATTCACTCTGTTGATTATATAAACGATATAAAGCCATAATTATAAAGCACATGTGTAAGGCTACAAACTGGTTACAACAACAACATTAAATCTCTTAAAACCTGTCAGAACTAATCGATTGAATATGTTGTCAGACACTGGTAATGACTTTCTGGGTTGCCCAGAAATGGTCCGGTCATGGTCGGTCAACGACCTTTGACCATCAATATCAAGCAATCTAGACCATATCTAAGCATGATTCTTGATCCAGATCAAAGAACACATAACAGACTACATAATTAAAGCTTTAAAAAATAAAAACACATAACAGAGAAAGATTGGTGGCCACTGACATTCGTTGTCAGACCACAGTTTGAACTTTTTCTAGATTTTGTAAAATGTTAGTTCTGAGCCTATGGATGTTATGGATCTAAAATCTATTAACCCAGATCCTCATTATACACTATATCTAACATGTTTTAACATAAAAACACAACATCTAACACATTGATCAAGATCAGATTTTCAAGTTAGGGTTTATACCTTCTATGATCCAATTCGGATTCTAGCTTCTGATTTGGTTAAAGATGATAGCGGGGCTTGATTTGTGACTAATATGTCTTGATATTTTGGGAGGTGAGAGCTTGAGAGAGTTTAGATGGGTTTTGTGCACAAAATAAGCTAGCAAATGCCATTTCTCTCTCTTCCAAACTATTTATATAAGTGGTAGATGCATGTATTGGCTGATTATAGGCTAATGTGATGGAGATTTAGGTTATGCTAAGTCAACATTTTAGTTCACTAACTCCAATTTTGACTAGATACACAAGTAAGCTTATTAAAGAATACAAAAGGGCATTTTAGTCTTTTTGCTCACAAATTTAATGGCAAACTTGTAAATTGGCAAACCCTTAGGGTTTCACCCTAAGGGTTTAGCACCTAGCATTTGTAGGATTTCCAATTAGGGTTGTACAAAAATAAAAATTTTAGTTTCTAAAATTTGTAATTAGGGTTTTCTTAATTAGATTAAATTTCTAATTATACATGAACATTAGGGTATTATTTACTAATTATAATTATCCTTGCTAATTTAGTAATTAGGGTTTATAATTTTGGTAATTAGGGTTACCAAATCACAATTAGGGTTTCTAATTAGGGTTCTAGTCATTAGGGTTTTAAATTACTAATTAGGTTTTCCCTAATTAACAATTATAATTCTAACACTTGTTAATTAACAACATTAACGCATTTACAAACAATCTTGAACTCTAATTTGAGTTTCAAATTAGGGTTAAGCACATTAAAACTAGGGTTTTCAAATATTGCACCATAATTGACCAGTCATTTTCAGTCCACATACAATAAGTACATATTTATAGCACTGAAAAATCAAAATATAATTAATATATTATTATTCTCATTCCTTGATAAAAATCTAAAATTAGGATTTGGATTCTATATCTAATTTATCTTGCATAAACAACATTATTAATTAAGTTAAAATACTTAACTTAATAATCGAACTAAAATTCATACAATAAAATAATAATTATAATAATTCTAATAACCATTCCATATATTAATATAATACTCATATTTTTATGGAAAATAATTAATAAAAACATTTCTACTATAAAATTAATTATTATAAGAATATAATTTATAATAATCAATAACTCTAAAATAAAATTATTTAAAATTATTCATGTAATAAATAAATTTTTATTTATCACAAATATACATATACAGATTATCTTGGCACATATTCCCCATATTTATTTTAATAAATAAAAAAAAAAATATACGCAAAATTTCTGATTTATTTGTATAGAAAATATCGGGTTGTTACAGTGGAGGCGTGTAGAAACTGTGGAAAGAAACCTGTAAGTGTTTGTTTGAAGGGAAAGAAGGTGTGCTTCAATTGTGGATTGGGGGCCCACATTGCACCAAATTATCAAAGCCCGAGGAAGGGAGCATGTTTCATGTGTGGGTCGAAGGAGCACCTGGCTCCAGATTGTCCAAAGAAAGTGGCTAGAAAAGCAAGCGGAAGCAAGGGGGCAGCAGTAGTGTCAAATTAGTTATTGTAGAAACTGCTCCGCCGAGTCAACCAACCAAACATTCATTCAACATGCTAATGGAGGATGAAATGCAAGGTATGGTTTCGATTAGAGATCTAAACAGTGGCGTGTTATTTAATTTAAGTGCCACTTGTTAATTTATGTCCGACTAATTTGCTATGAAATTTTAATTTCTTCGGGAGGAGCTAGAACATTCCCTAAATATAGAAATTGTGAATAGTGATTCCAATTAGGTTTATGCATAGAAATTGTCGGGTAGATATTAAAGGTCATGTGATGTCGATGGATTTAATTTCAATTTGACTCAGAAAAAATCTGAGATCATCCTAAGATTAGATTGGTTATTGTACCATGGGGCAAGAATTGATTGCCAATGGAAGTGTGTAAACCTTTTGACTTCGAGGAAGTTAAAGGTAATATTTTATTTTTTTATAGCAGGTCTCATAGACGATCGAGTTGTCTAGCGATGACGCAAGCTAAGAGGTTGTTAAGAAAAGTGTGTGGCAAACAAAAAGTTTTTAAAATAGGAATTTGGATAAAGCATGTGCAATTTCTAAGTTACGTGTGTAGACACTCAAAATTTGGCATTCTTGTTACTAACCCTGTGTAGACACTCGAAATTTTGCATTCCTGTTATTAACATTGTAGGAGGGCATAATCGTCTTTTAGAGATAATCCTGGAGGACAAAGCAGTTACAGTTCCGGAAATCCCACCGAAGAAGCCTTTTCAATCTCAAAGATAACCCCGAGATATTCAATCCCAGAAATAACACCAGTATTTCAGTCTCTATAACGACCGAGAAATTCAGATCTATTATAAAATAATTTTATTAAATTTATTAATGAATAAAATTATATTATTTGTTATTATTATGTGTTAGTAAGATGAATGTCGGTCTATAACCTAGAAACATCGGAATGTCATAGTATTTTGACTACGTGGAGGAATTAAAGTGTTTGAATTTCCAATACAAAAATAAAAGTTTTTCGAGAAATTTTTTGAAAACACTATTCACTGATTTCTGCTCGGGAATTATTTTTGAACATTCGAGAAATACGTAACGATAGAATATTGAGGTGAGATGGATTATGTAATAATAATTCAAGTATGGAAAATATAGTTTTTCGCATGCGGACTTAATTCGAGAATGTTAGGAAAAGTAAAGCGTTAACTAGTTAATGAGATGATCGTATAATACGTACGTATTGTACGAGGTAAGGAATACGAGTATGATACGAAGTATTATATGAGTATGCATGCATGATGGTATGTCGTATATGTTGAATAAGTATACGAGTTAGAATACGAGATTAATACATAGAGAAAACGTACTAAGGCTTTAAGCCATATATAATTGGACTTGTAGGATTGTGTAAGAAGTTTATAGTTTAATTGGGTTTGTGTTTAAGCCCAATGTAAACTATTGTTAAAGCCCAAGTGTTGGTTAATGTAAAGTCCAAAGTGAATTAATGCAAGTCCAAAAGAATAAGTTAAGCTAATTAAATTAAAGCCCAAATTAAGATCCATTGGGTAAAAAAGATCCATCGGGCAACCCATACGGGCCACATGATCACATGGTGATCTTGGTGGCCAAGAAAATAATGTGATGAGAAAGAAAAAGATTTGATGAGCAAGTTAATTTAAGGATTAAGTAATGAATAGTAAGGAGGTGATTAAGGAGGTCGGATTTGGGTATTGACCACTATACCCTAACCTAGCAATTCCTATAAATAGAGAGCTTAGATTTCATTTGTTGTTTGCTCAAAATACACAAACAACTTAAGTGCATATTTGTTAGAGAAAATAAGTAAGAAAAAGCTAGACTTTCATTAGTAGAAAAGAATAAGAACAAGCTTGATCAGCTAGGGTAAGACTTCTAAACCATTAATCTTCCAACTCTTCAGTACTAGTTTGATAGAGAAGTGTGGATTAGTGAAGTATGTATGCTAAGAAGTAAAGAGAATGGTTAATCAATGGACTTAAACCTTAATAAACTTTAAATAAGTAAATTATTCATATATAAGTTATGAACTAAGGAAGAACTTGTCATATGTTTACATAATGTAGTTTTTATGATATGAAGAAGCAATGATGGTTGTAGAAAACTAAAACCATGATAAGTCATATGAAATGAAATCATAAGTAGTTTATACTTTTATAAGTTATAAACTCATGAAGAACAAGTAATAATTGATGATGTAAATAAGTTTATGAAATATTTATGTTAAGATGTTAATATGCTGGAAAGAATCCATTTGAAATGATGAAAAAATCTTAAGTAAAGAAGTTATGCCAAAATTCACACGATTAGACAATAATCGTCGAATTCGTGAAATTCTCGGAATGGAAGTTGAATTTTGATATTGAGCTCGGAAATATTTGGTTTTCGATGGGAACAAGTCTTATTTGGCATTATACAGTTGCGGAATCAAAAATGACCGAATTCCGACTTAGAACGAAGAAACGAGCGTTGAATGTTCACGAACGTTTATCGTTTTTGTTAAAAATGAACTAATAGGTGAATTTTAAGTTAACAAAGTTAAAAATGTAAAATTCTTGCACGAACACGTAGAGTATGTGATTTGTGAGCTAATGGCTTTTGAACGAGCCAATTCGGACTTAAAATGATCAAATTTGGAGTCAGGGAAGTTAACAAAGTTTAAAAACTGTCATTGTAATCTGGTGCACAGAGCTGGCGCCGCGACGCCAGCCCAAGGCTTATTGATGGCGCTGCAGCACCGAGCCATGCACCTGTCATTGTATTGAGTTTGGAGTCGCAGCGTCGGGTCCGTGCAATACCTTCTGGAGAGTTGCGCCATGGCGTGGGACAGAGAGGAATAGCTGGCGCTGCAGTGCCAACCTTGGGGTTTACACAGTGAAGGAAGATTATGAAGATAAAAAGAAAGTTAATTGATTAATAACGAACTAAAACTTAATGTAACATTGTTTAAGACATTGTTAAACCATAAGTATGATAACTAAAGGTTGAATATAATCAATCGAACGTGAACGTAAGAACGATGTAAATTATAACGGCAAGCCGGAACCAATTTTACAAATCTAATAAATTATTAGATTGAGAAAAAGGGTAAGATATATGAGTAACCATACTTGGTTATATATGATCTAACGTGTTATATTATGTGGTCATATATTGTAGAGACTTAAAGACTTAAAAAGAAAGTGTAATAACAATAGTAGACGCTGAAGGCAAGTGTTCTAACCCTTGTCTATGCTCAATCTGGACAAGTTTTTTGATTCATGTATTCTTACGCATGAATTGATGTATGATGAAGTCAAAGTCAATTCTTTTTGCTAGACTTACGATATGTTGGATTTCTTATAATCTATTGTCCTTGTTAATTATTTACCAAACTATTTTGGTGTTTGTTTCAAATGAAGACTGAGTATGCTAAACAAATGTTTTGTCATCAAAGGACAGACACGTGAGGTTACCACAACTTAAATGTTCATACGTTTAAAGAATGTAGTGTTGATTAACATAGAGTACTATAGGCTGATCACCTAGAAGTGCTCGTAAGTAATGCCGGACTTACAGACTTAGTGTCGGGTTGTCCTTTTCAAAGAAAGTATGAAATGCTCAATTTCTTGGACCAGAATTGATGTTTTACTGAATGTTGTCATTGTAAAACGTTTTAAAGAAAAGAGAAGTGCTATTTTGAATTATCGATAGTAATTCATAAATATTGTTCAATTATTAAAGATATATAATTTGTATGATTCAAGCATGTCGTTTAAATGGAATTGTTATACTTGCTGAGCTAGTTATTCTCACTCTTGCATGAACCATATGAATGTAGCTATGATCGAACGAACCGAAGGATCCAGTAAAGATAAAGGGAAGGCTGAGGCAGACCGTTGAACTGTCTATGTAATAGTATAGGTTTAATGTTGTAATGTATTTGATATTATGACAAATAACTTATGTATTGGTTATAAAGAACCCGGGAAGGAAATATTATTTGGAATATATATAAGATATATTCATTCTTTTGAGGCATTTCAATTGAATGTATGTGTGAACTGTAGCACCATGCAGCACCATATGTGGGGTTGGAAGATACCCGGATTTGGGGGCATCACAGTCTCAAACTCGGAGATAACCCCGAGGAGTGCAGTTGCAGTTCCGAAGATAACCCCGAAAAAGCTCATTTCAACCTTAGCAGTCAGCTCAACCTCAAATATAACCCCGAGGGGTCATGCACACCTCAGAGACAGCCCTGAGGATATTCAGCACTTGCAGCAGCCCAATCTTAGAGATAAACCTGAGGAACAACTGTTTTATCAGCCCAAACCAAAGATAACCCCGGTGAGGGGCAAAATTGTCATTTACCACCTTGATCCTATATGTGCGCTGTCTCAACACATTTCAACATACACTTTACACAGTAGTGTCCTACAAGAACCAAACAGCTATAATCATGAGTGACTACTACACAGGACATCACACTGAATATAATTTAAAGACTTGAAGACCAAGGGCATGGTCCCATCTTCTTGACTTCTTACAACTTCTAATCCCATGTCATTTGTGTAGATATCGATAATAGCACTCCGTAATAGGTCTTATACAACGCAATTGGAGGCTCGAATTGAAGTTATGAAAGTTTAAGTGGACAACACGTTGCATGCGTGCATGTACATTGAGACGGTAGAACCCGCTGAGCCCGGGGCACCCCGGGCAACCGAAGTTGAACCTGCGGCTGCCACATATACACCTACGGCTCCCCCCTCTATAAATAGAGGGCATGGGGTTGCCATTTTGTAAGAAAAATGGCAAGGAAACACTTTCAAATTTCTTTGTACACACTATAAACTGAGTGGTTTCTCATTTTAAACACTTGTGAGCTCATATATTGCTATATTTTTACCAGTGGGAATTGAGTGTTCATCCATTTAAAGCTATAGAAGTCTTCTTTGGCATTCCACTGTAAGCCTTCTTACACCTTTCAAAGCCTTTTCTCCACATTTTGCACACATCGTTCTTCACGTTGAGAGTCGTGTTGCATGTGCATGCCCGGACTTCGATCCGTGGCTTTTTATTTCATTTTGTATATATATGTATATTTATATATATGGACTAACATTATTA
Source organism: Panax quinquefolius (assembly GCA_020205615.1). Lineage (NCBI taxonomy): Eukaryota > Viridiplantae > Streptophyta > Magnoliopsida > Apiales > Araliaceae > Panax > Panax quinquefolius. Next base: position 2,116,507 of record JAINUW010000158.1, on the reverse strand, counting down.
AGTTATACCTCGATTGAGCCTGGACTCATGTCCGGAGCGTTTATTGCTTATATATATATATACTCATATATAAACTATGGTCGAACTCTGTTCGATGAGCCTGAATTTATATCCGAAGCATTTATTGCATTTATATATATATATATATATACATATATATAAACTGTTTTCGGACTACGTTCGATGAGCCTGGATTTTATATATGGAGCATTTATTGCTCATATATATATATATATATATATATATATATATAAATACTTATATACTTATATATATATATATATATTATACCCATCAAAATCTGTTTGATTGAGCCTGGATATAATATCTGGTGCGTTTACCAATTATATTTATATATATATATTTACATTTTTGTCACGCCTGGAGCTTACTTCGTGACCTTTTACTGCTTTATTTACGTTTCATCCCGCTTGGAGTTTACTTCGTGGTGATTGTTTTTACTGCTTTATTTACATTTCTAATCCCCCATAGAGGTGCTTTATGGTGATTGATCATGTCTCTCTATATATATTTACCGCTTTTATATATTTACATTTCAAGTCCCCCATGGAGGTGCTTTGTGGTGGTTGACAGTCTATATATATATATATATATATATATATATATATAAATATATATTTACAGCTTTTATATATATAACTGCTTACAACTTTTATACAAATTGCTACATCATGTAAGCCTATGAATAATGTGATCACAGATTCAATCTCCTGAATCTAGATTCGGTTCTTGTGATGGACATTTTTAGCTGTAAATAGCTTGTACATTATTCACGGTGTTCGAATTTCCTTAGACAACTCTAATGCCAATAAGGAGTTTGGCACTGCTATGTATATTGTTTTTCTCGAAGATGCTTCGCATCTCGAAAATAAAAGCAATTATGCCGAACCCTTAATAAAATGGAAGGCCTCAATTACTATTGAGCATAATGGTTAGAAAAACCTCTTTTACAAAACATCACTGTTATATCTTGTCAAAACTGAATTTTTACACAAATTCAAACCCTTTGTATATAGGTGCGAACGAGGCATATCACTACTTCCAAATAATTGCACAGTGACCCACACACACACACATTCATAAAACAATTTAATTAAACAGTGGCGGTCACTGTGGTAAAACGGATGTCACGGGGTGCCTAACACTTTCCCTCCGCATAAGCAAGTCCCCAGACCCTAACGAATCTCAGTTTCACAGACCAGTTTAGCAGTGTTACATCACGTGATCAATGTGAAAACCTTTTCTCGGTTGAGTGGGTGAAACCATTTAAAAATACCAACTGGTGACTCTTACAGTCCAATCGTCGATATATAAATGTCGGACCTTTTCACAACTTATTTTTTCAAACAAATCTCACCTAACATGAGAACACCAAAAGACAAGAACAGAAAAGGGACAATAAAAATCTTGGCGTCGCCAGGTGACGACGCTGCTGGGGACATCCTGTAAGAACCTGAATTTTTCAAAAAATATTAAAATAAGAATTTACTAGATAAAATTCTTAAAGCATGAGATGGGTTCGAACAAGAATATATAAATGTGTTACGAGGAATGTGGTATTGTGTTACATAGGGTAATATGAGCTATATAATAAGTGATGTTGTGTTTAATAAATATATATCATTATTATATATTTGTTATAAATTGTAGAGATGAATTAATAAGAAGTTGGGTAGAAATATATCTGTTGATATTAAATAATTTATGTGAAATTATTTTATCATAATAAGTTGGTGACATTAAATATCCTTGATAGTCACCAATTTCTTGAGTATATGTACGAGTAAGTATCAAGTCTAAGGTAGTGCAACCATACCCTTTAATTGTTGATGTATAAGAGCTGGGCTAAACGATTCCTTTAGAGAGCGGAGGTATATACGAATTAGTAACCGATCTAACTCATTGTGAAAATAGTGTAGATGAGACGGAAACTAATTTGTTGGTTGTTTGTGGAAAACCACTCAGTGTACTATATTGAATACCATTAACGACTCGATGTGTGCTAGGTTTGGACTTGTATATATGTACATTGTTGATGATAGAAGAAAAATTGATATATCTTTAGATAAATATTTTTTAGAGATTTATTGACTAATATTGGGATATGGTTAAATGTATAGATTAAAGAAAAAAGAGTTGAACTTGAAGTTTAATCTCTAAATTATTGAAGAATGTAGTAATTGGAGATTTATTTTGATTCGTATAATGAGATAGCATGTATGGAGTATGTTAAAGGATTTAAAAGTTAAGTTCTATTTCTGTTGAAACATAACATGTATACGTCCTAACTTAAGGTGGCGCAACTGCGCCACTCTCAAGCCTAAGACCAATGCGGCCGCGCCGGTCTGCAGAAAATTCTAAGTAAGTTTATGAAAATTTGATTTCAAGACATGTATACTAATAACTCTTATAAGGGTCATAAATGGTGACTAAGTGTCCATGAAGCTATTTAGTTAGCAAAACATGACTTGAATAAGAATTAATTAATTAACCAGAAATAAATATTGGTTAATTAAGTGATTTTATGGAAGAATTATTATATTAATTAGTGTAGTACATACTAATTGTGAGAGCCCCAAATCCGAGTCTCGAATCACCACGGATCTGGTATAATTATTCTATAACTAATTGCGGAAGATATAAACATAAATTGTTTATACATTAAACTTTACACTACTCCCCAAGGTCGAGTAACCTTAACTTATACACAAATCATAACTTGTCTAACATATAACATTATTCTCATACTATACTATTACATTTTAGCTGCACATATTATCCCAGGCTGAACTTGGCTTTATCCTTTCTTGTATCCGACGTATTCACCTTAATCTGCAAGGTTTTATCATGATATAGCAAGGGTGAGCATAAATTTGCCCAGCAAGTATAAGTTTATTTAAAGATATATCATGATTGAAAGAATTTGAATAATAAGCTGGCTATAATTCAATAATATAGTTATGAATTAGCATGAACAAATTTTATATAGCTGAACGAACATTGAACATTGAACATGAACATATATATATATATATATATATATATATATATATATATCTGGACCGAATGGTAATGAAAGTGATTAGCCTTTCATACCTGAAGATTTCCTGCAACATACATATAGTACGATTCAACAAATCATAGACGTGATAATCATGAATGATTATTCACAAGCATATACGCAAAATTATAACTCAGGGTTGAGTTAAAGAAAACTTGCTTGTTTCGTTGATTATCGTTACGCATTTTAATAAGCTTTGTCTGAAGACTTAATATATAAATAATATAGATCTCCAATAATAGAATAATATCATCACAATATAATATTGTTATATATATATATATATTTATAAAATAATCCTAAACACATAACACATAATCCTATCAGTCTATGAAACACCTATGACTCGGTATCAAGTCAAACTATTTCAGTCTGAGTTGAATCCGATAAAATTCTAACATCACGATGGTCTAGCCGGACAAATATCGAGTTTAAGTTCAATTAAACTCTGCCTAAACACTTAACAATTATCTTAGATAATTCATAATCAGTTAAAATATTTTGCATAAGCTCGTAATAATTTTCAGATAATTATTATCATTTATCATGAATTTTCAGTCATTAAACTCGTATTTATATGAATTAAATACCACATAATTCTTTTATCATTAATATTTATTTAATACCAATTATTAATGAAATAAATGTCATAATATTATAATATATTTATAATATATCAAAATATTTTAATACCTTAAAATCATATTTATATGATTTTTATATGATTTTTAAACCTTTAATTTTATTATTCGATAATTGCCATTAATAATAAATATTAATTTTTTTCATGAAAAAATATCAAAAGTTATATTTTATAACTTAAACTATTTTTATAACACTTAAATCATTTTTATATGATTTTTAAAATATTAATTCTATTTTTCCATAATTTATTTAATATATTAATTAAATAAATTACTTATCATTAATATTAATTAAATAATGAAATTCATCACAAAATATTAAAAGTCATTAAAAATAACATAAAATATTTTCTTATACCATAATATAATTTTTCATGATTTTTCAAATATTAAAATCATTTTTAAATAATTTATTTAATATTATAATTAAATAAATTAAATATCTTCTATATTCCAAAAATATTAAATATTTATGAAATATACTTTGAAAAATATTTAAAACTAATTTTTGGACTTTTAAATAATTTTAAGAATTTATATATATATATATATATATATATATATATATATATATATATATATATATATTTAACCTAATGGTAATTAAGGTGATCAACCTTTCATACCGATACATGCAATACGCACAGAGTGCAATTTAATAATTCTTAGACATGGCAATCAGAACTGATTAACCACAAACATATTCGAATAAACAACTCGAGGTCGAGTCAAAAAAACTTGCACAATAATTAAGAGTTCAAGTTTAGTAACTTGCCTGTTCGGTTGATTACTACTACGCATTCTATATCGCTTTATCAGAAGACTTATTATTAGTAATATAGATCTCCAATATTAGAATAATATCATCATAGTATATTACTATTATATATAATCATAGAATAACCTAAACACATAACACATAATCCTATCAGTCTATGACACACTTAAGACTCCGTATCAAGTCAAACAATTGTAGTCCGAGTTGAACCAGACTCAATTCTAACATCCCGACGGTTTAGTCGGACAATTATCGAGTTTAAGTTCAGTTAAACTCTGCCTAAACACTTAACAATTATCTTAGATAATTATATTATCAGTCAAAATAATTTTCCAAGTCTCATAATAATTTTTACATAATTATTATCATTTAAAATGATTTTTCAATCATTAATATCGTATTTATATTATATAAATACCACATTATTCTATTATCATTAATATTTATTTAATATTAAATATTAATGAAATATACGCTATAATATTATAATATATTTATAATATATCAAAGTATTTTTAATACTTTAATTTCTCATTTTATGATTTTTAAACCTTTAAATCTATTATCCGATAAATGCTATTAATATTAAAATATTAATATTTTCATGGCAAAATATCAAAAGTAATATTTTATAACTCAAAATATTTTTCTAAGCCTTAAATCATTTTTATATGATTTTTAAAGCATAAATTCTAATTTTCCATAATTTATTTAATATATTCATTAAATAAATTAATCACCATTAATATAAATTTATTAATGAAATTCATCACAAAATATCAAAAGTTATTAAAATAACTTAAAATATTTTCTAACACCATAATATATTTATTCATGATTTTTTCAAGTATTAAAATCATTTTTAAGTAATTTATTTAATATTATAATTAAATAAATTAAATACCATTTATATTCCAAAAATATTAAATATTTTTGAAATATACTCAAAATAATTAAAAACTAATTTTTGGACTTTAAAATAATTTTTAGGAATTTATTTTGTATTTTTAATAATTAAAAACTAATTTTCTCTAATTTTTAAATAAAAATAATTAATTTTCATAATTAACTATCGCTAAAGGGCTCTATAGCGACAAAATCGTCACTATAGGTGTTCTTGAGCTTAAACCCAGAATTCTTGTCAGTGATTGAGTTGGTATGTTTGACAGTAAATAAATCTAGGTTCCTGTTGATTTCTAGGTTTATAAAAGTGTTAATGTTGTAGTACTAATGTAGTACTACAACTCTGCACCAATTCCATGTCCATTTCACAAAAATTCAGAGAGATCTAAGGTCCAGAAAGTCTTGTCAGACGCTGTTCTTCATTTCTGGGTTTTCCAGAAATGAAGAACAGTACGAGTATTCTACTTTAAATCTTCATAGCTTGCATCCTGTACTCACATAGTGTGATCTAAAGGTTCATGATTGTAGTACTGATGTCAGGGTATAACACCCCATCATCAGATCAACAAATAAACATCAAACTTAAAGGATCTTGGTCGGTCAAACTACTAGTCAGAAAACGCCCTTTGAAGATCTAGGTTACCCAGAATCTTCTTCTGGCAAGTTGGTCAACGGTTGTTTGACCACAATTATCTATAATTATCTATGATTATGTTATGTATCTAGTTGTTCTAAGAGCATGATTGGTTAGTCCTTATATCATACTACATCATCAAAACAACAAATCGGTCAAAACATCAAACACATGCAAGATCAGAGGCCTTGAAAGTGCTTGTCAGACTTTTCTAGGTAATCTGGGCTACCAAGAAGCTCACTTTCGTGATCGGACAATGTTGTTTGACTGATCATAACTTGAAATCTAGACACAATCCAACCCTGATTCAAGTTGCAGAATAAAGACCACATGGCATACTACAGATACATAACATAAAACACCATAAACATCTAACATGTAAAGATCTAGAGGCTCTGACATTAGGCTGTCAGGCCTTAAAATTAGGGTTCTTTGGCAGTTTTTAAAACCTGATTTTCTAACACCTAGATGTTATGGATCCTTGATGTAACATCTTGGATCACTAAATAATACTCTTAACACAACTTTAACAAACAAATAACATACTCTAACATCAAACACATAGATTTAGCAAGTTAGGGTTTTATACCTCTTTAAAGCTTGATCTTTGATTTCTGATCTTGATGATCTGATATAGTAGAGCTAAGGGATGTTCTTGGCTTTCCTTAACACTTAGTTTCTGTCAAAAGTTTCGGATGTGAGAGAGAGAAAAGGCTTGGCTATCTTGGAAAGTAAAGTAAGTTAATTACTTAACTTTTAAGTTTGATTTTTGATTCAATGTATCCAAGTCTTGCAAGGTGGCACACATTGGCTGATTACTTGCCCAATTTAGAGCACATATGATATCCAAGGTGATGAATCACCAAAGATTTGCCATATCTTTTACTTAAGTTTTAAGTAAAAGGGTATTTTGGTCATTTTGAATTCATTAAGGGTATTTTTGTCTTTTCCCCTATAACTTGAAGGGTATTTCAGACATTTCAATTATATCCCAAAACATTTAACACTTAACCAATTAAACTTAACTTTTGAATTCCCAAATTAGGGTTTTGAATATCCGAATTAGGGTTTCGAATTCCTGGAACTAAAATTAGGGTTTTCGATCATATCATTAGGGTTTCTAAACAGTCATTATAGTTTTCTAACTTAAACATGACATTCTTAACCCAATTTAGGGTTTACTAAAGTTATAACTTATCAAACCAATTCCTTGATCTTTATTCACAAACTATACGTATAAAATCTCTGATTAGGGTTTAATAACTGAACGTTGACGTTCTTAAGATATACTTAGGGTTTAATAACTTGACCTTAACGTCCTCATTATAATTTTAGGGTTTGTCACCTATGTAACCTATCTGATTAAAATTTGATCCTTATCCATAAATTATACACATAAAAATTTACTGTTCACATATATGATCACATATACTGACTCGTATACACTTAGATACTTAACCCTGATAATTCTTCACAAGAATTTTAAATCTACCAAAATCTTATACCTCATTACTAGACTATCACTTACAGTCTACCAAATTATTCAAGTCTTGTCCAAAAATTTTGAAATCCTTAAAATTTCATTACAGAACTGCCAATTCCATACACTTATTTTCAGTCTAGGTTCTAATATTGAACCTTAAATTAATGAATTATGATTTTAAATTTTTTCTAAATTCTCGGGATGTCACAGTCGTTGGTCGAAAGCTCGCTAAGGGGTAGCATTGTTAGCCTAATGGAATGAGACATTGGACAGACATGGTTAAAAAAAAAATAATAAAACGGGAAATAAGTGCAAAAAGCCCCCGTGGAAATATATTTATATGAATAAAAATAAAGCATAAGTACCCTATGTGAACCTTTGATAGTGGTGATTGCTTAGTGTTAGTTGGAACTCGTCTGTGTTTGAACTTTTTGAGTTTACTCTGTATGATTCCTTATAAGAAATTAGTTATGTATTGAATTTGAATCTGTATTAGTTAGCACGGATGTTAATCACACACACACACACACACTATACCAGTGATAGTGGTTTAAGATTCGAAAATTAATAAGGAATTATCGATTGGTTTTGATATGAAGTGTTGTAGTGTTTGCTTGATTTCTCTGAGGCCGGAGGAATAATTCGATTATATGACACTGTTGGATTCATAGGCATTTTAGATCAGATGCATTACATAACATTACATTTCATTATATAGCATATTTGTTTTGTTTTGTGCTCGAGGACTAGCACAGTTTAAGTTTGGGGGATTTTGATAAGTTATACCCGCGAATCGGTTCCTAATTCAAGCTTAATCGGTGTTAATTCCTTGCATTTATGTCTTATTTTACTTGTTTATTGTTATTTGGTGTGTAGGTTTGGTGGTGTGGCATTTGATCATAAAAGGGGTGAAATTGTGGCAATAAATTAGCAAGTTTAAAGCATTACATGACTAACTAGCAGAAGGTATGCCCGCCAGGGCAAGCGTTTTTAAGCCTTACACCCCCTCCGGGGCGGGGGGTCCAATACTCTAAAGACAAGAGCTATGCCCGCCGGGGCTGGCTAATTGTGAGTCTGGATTTAGCGATTATTCAGTTAGTTTCAAACACTGCTATATTAGTATTTGTGATGGTTTAGGACGTGTATTAGCAAGGATTTCCAATCAGAATACAAGTCTTAGTGTTATATCCAATGAAGAATAAAAAGATTGAGAGATAGCCATTAGGAGACAATTAACAGAGAACAAGAATACAGATTTTTGAGAGCAAGCATTGGAGAGAAGATTTTGAAGGAATTTTTGTATCAATTGCAACTGAGCTGAAGAAAAGGGTGGTTCTGGATTTATTCTTTTCTTTTAGTTTATTTGTAATTGAAAGGATGATATCTTTAATTTATTTAGTGTTTATTTCATTTATGATGAGCTAAATTACTTTTTAGGCTTATGATGGATCTTTAGGTGAAACGATGGTTATACAACTTTGATTTTGAGTTTAATAAGCTATTATCCAGTTTATCTATATTAATTTGTTCTTGAATTTATGAATTACCTGATAAACAATTCTTTTTGGACTTGTATGGATTCGAGAGAGGAAGTACGAGTCTAGACTTAGTTAATATAACATGTGTCCTTGAATTTTGTGAATGAATAGAATCTTGATGAATGTTAGGGTAGAGATATGCTTAACATCGCATGTAATCGGGTAGAGAAATTGAATTTAAACCTTATTTGATTATAATTCACATACATATATAGTGAGTTAGTTAATTAAGTTGTTTAACTTAATTCTATCTTAATTATGGATTTAAGTTAATATAGTGTTAGTGCATCGAGAGGTGGCTAATTCTACTTTAGTGTTCTTGATTAATAAACTGGGATAGTAAATTAAACTGGAGCAAAGGATAATAACCAGAGTGAAGCTTAGGGTGAAATTGTAAGTCTAATTCTTCGATAGTTGTTTAGAAATTTAGTTTTTCCGATTTGTGATTGTTTTGAGATTTTAGTATTTTTAATAATTGAGAATTTATAATTTTAATCATTAATTTGGATAGTTTAATAAAATTGGGATTAATAGGGAACTGGTAATTGTGAAAGTTAAATTCTTACTGATTTCTCTGTGGGAATGATACTCTACTTACTATTATATTACTTGTTGACCACGTATACTTGCGTGTTGTGCGTAATTAGATTTTACCCAACACAAAGATGGTAAAAGGATGGATTTGTTAATGCAATTGAACCTAGTGTTGGATGTGATCTTAGGATCCACAACCCACTATGGTATGATGTATAATGACGAAGTACTCAACGTATTGTAAAAAGTACGGTATCATGATGTCATAAAACATTTTGATTTATTGCGAAAAGAATTTAAAGAAGTAGTCGATGCTAATTTATTTGACTAGACGAATATTTCAAGTTGATGTCCAATTTATTGGTATGGTCAAAGTTATTTGATTTGGCTAAGACAAATGGTATGTTATGTTATAAGAAAATCGAGCTTTCTTTGAAGAGTTATTCCGAACCAAATTGTTTTGGTGAGAAATCTAATGATTAAGTCTGCGGTGAACATACCCTGAAATGGGGTTATACGATGGGTTGATCGCCTACGTATGGAAGAGGTAGTTTGCTTTCTTGGTCATTGTAAACTGACCGGGATAGAAGGATTTATAGCGAAATGATGTTAAACCTAGTAAGAGTTCATGGTCGATTTGACCCCTCAACAAAAGTATGAAATGCTTTTAAGGAATCTTTATATTCGTATTTATTCCTTTCACTTCATGTTTCTTGATAAGTTATGAAGGTTAGGGAATGTGTAAAAGATAAGAACTTCATTGAAGTGAAGTTGAGAAGAAGGGTAAGCTAAAATTTTGAGGACGAAATTCTTTGAAGAAGGGGTGAATGTGATGACCCGGGAATGGGTGTGGTTTTAGAAATTCCGAGGATGGAATTTTTATAAGGAGGGAAAAATGTGACAACCCAAAAAATCGGATTGTCCAGAATTTAAGTTTAAAGAATTAGTTATTAATAAAATGAATTTTTATTAATAATATTATCTTCTCTGTGTTTATTAATCGTATTAGAACCTAGGATACACGGGAGGATTCTGGCTACGAGCTAGACATAACGAGTAAGAATTTTCAAGACGAAAATAAAATTTTTATGGGAACAAAAATATTTCTAGGGAAAAAGACAAAATATGCACTATTCACTCGACGAAACCCTAAGGGTTAGCGTTTGAATATCCTAAGCTTTTCTGAGAGTTTGGTATGTCAAAATGACATTCCGTCGAAAGATTTGACGATAATATATCGTGAAAAGTTAAGTAAGCCGATAAAAGTTTTTATCGAAAAATTTGCAGAAATCGGACAAAATTAACAACGATGAAAAGTACTGCTATGTACTTTTCATTCGTTTAACCACGTTACGGGAAAACATGAAGGAAAACGCTTAACGTCAAAAAGTGTTTTTAGCTTTTTGGAGATCCGAAGAATATGTAAAAGTTAATCGGTAAAGGAAAGATAAAATATCCAAAAATATTTTGATTTCGAGAATCACAGTTTTCAAACTGTCACATGAATTTCACAAGACGGAAGCAAGAAGCTTCCAAAGGAAGCTTTGTAAATAGTAAGGAGGTGGAGTAAGGAGGTGTGAATAGTAGATTTGGGGGAAAATGAATATTTTGCCCCTAGCCTTGGTTTTCTATAAATAGGAAGCTTAATTTCATTTGTTTAGGATTTTGAAAATCCTACAACACTTGAGAGAGAGAGAGAGGTCGAATGAGAAGGAAAAGGAAGAGGATATGTTTAAGACATAGATTAATGAGAATAAGGAGTAAAAGATGTTAGGAATGATTTCATATGGTTGAAATCATGAGAAAAGAAGAAATAAGAAATTAGAAGTTTAGTTTATAAATTTCTTAAGGAAGTATAAGATTCGTAATGAATTTGAGCGATTCAAATGAATCATATGAACGATTCAGTGAAATAAGTAATGATGGTGTTCTATAACATCAAATTCTAAGAAAAAGTGAAATCGTAATCAAAATATCGATTAAAAATGAAGAACTAACGAAGAACGCGAAGACCACGCGAAGAACACGAAGAACGTTATTGATGGACAAATTTAAAACTATCGTAGTGTAATTGTTGTTGATGGACAAGTTTAAAACCATCGTGTATAAGTTAGTTACTTATTTCATGGTTAGGAACGGTAGAAACGTTCATAAAGAACAGATTAAAACTGAGCTATAACGAAGTTATGGTAAAAATTTTGTAAAAGATGAACGAGAATTAGAAAGTTATTAAATGAAAATAAACATGTAGGGTTTCATAAGAATGTAAGAAAATGTAGAAAACGTGAGTCGTGGACTCAAGAACGAACGAATTCCGAGTTCGGATGACTAAATTACGGACGAACGAACGAAGAACGTTAAAAACATAAAGTGGACGAAGGATGAAGATTAAACCAATCGAATGGCATGTTAACAGATTCAGAATGAAGTTCTGTCCAAGGGTAATCAAAGTACATAAGATAAGGAAGAAAATGGCTTTGGAGTGACCTCGTTCCGAGTTATAACGAATAAGTTATGAGATCGGGAAGTAAGCGTCTCAAACTGGAATCAAGACTTAGAAAAATTTTCAAGGATTAAGGCTTGGCGCAGCAGCGCAAGCCGTGCCTTGGGAGGCGGCGCCGTAGCGCTAGCCCCAGCAGTTTGACACTGTAGAGTGGCACTACAGCGCAAGTGATAAAGAGGGAACCGATGCCGCAGTGCCGGTGCAGGGCAAAGCCCAGTAATGAGCTTTTAACTTCTCAAAACCTAGGAGATGTGTAACGAAAGCTAATGAAAATATAGTTCATCAAATGTAACACTTAATAAATTGATTTAAACCTTTATTGAAGGTTAAATGGAGAGATTGAACGGGATTAAAAGATAGAGAATTTAAGCGATAGATTATGTAACTGGTATCCGGGGATCGTAGTCACGATAAACGAACGTGGGGGATTGCTATGATTGTGATTCCTTAGACGTTTAGTGACGATGGTAATGAATAACATTTTGATGTTATGTTGTAGTAATGAGAGAAGTGTAAAGTGTATAGATGCTGTGAACGCAACGCAGTTGCGATGAGCGATCAGTCTTAGCATACAATGAATGATATGGCTTTGACATTAAGAATGAGTAATGAATGTGGGGTTTATGTAATAGACAATGAATGAAAATGATTAAAACCTTAGATGAAGGTTGAATAGAATTAAGAGACAAGTAACGTGAACGTTTAATATGTAAACGATCCTCGTGAATCGTATTTGCGTCGATTGAACATTCTAAGTGTACATTGGTTGTATAACTTAAACGTTGACGAAGGTAGTAAGTAAGATATGAATTATCAAGAAAGTCATAGCGAACGATAATAAGATTAATGAAAGCTGAATGTGAGTCAGATGGAAAATGTTAGAATGAAATGTAAGCCTTAAACACTTTAACTGAAGTGAAGGTTAAGTGTACGTGAATATTAAACGGGAAGAACCTACACCCCGTGTATGGTTTAACCGTAGGATAATGAAGACCAATGATTAAACTTGTGAATAGTGAAGAAGCTGAATTAAAGACAAGGACATATAATGTAAAGAAGCCGAGTTAATGTTTATAACTTGAAAGACGTTCTGAGTCGATGAACCGGACATTGTAAGATAAGAATAAGGTAATGTAAAATGCTTAATTCTTTGAATGCGTGGAATTAATATTGAATGATCGTTCTGAGTGTACAAAACACTGTATAACTTAGACGAGAAAGAATGAATCCTGAGGTATGGAATTTAGTTGCCAGAAAGCCATAAGGAATAAGAAATTGACTTAACGAACGTTATAGTTTAATGGTTCGGATAAGTTAAGATAAGTTAGGTTGTGGTGCAATCATAACCTTTGATGGTTGACATATGGGAGCTGGGATAAACAATTCCTTTAGAGAGCGAAGGTATATACGAAACTGGCAACCGATCTAACTCACTGTGATGGCAGTGTAGACGAGACAGGAACTTTTTTGTGGGAAACCACTCAGATTACCATATGGACTACTAGCAGAGAAGCGATGTGTGCTGAATCCTAGAGAAGTTATAAGAAGAAGATAAGAAGATGAACGTATTAAGTAAGACATCTCCATATATCATAAAGCCGTAAACCAATAATAAAAGTTGTCGCGTAAACTTAGGTTGAAAGAACGCGAACCTTAAGAAGTAAAGTTAAGTAAACCAATGCATAAGTCAAGTATATGACTAATTGGTGTATGTGCTATTTCATTATGTGTTGTAAAGGGATTTCGGTAAACAGTTTAGCGTAAACTATAAGCTATAGTTATGCGTAAGGCAAGTTTCCTAACTTCATTCATATTTTAAATGAATGCTAGTTTCTAAAACTTCTCAGATGTTGAACTTAAGAATTTATGTCTATGTGCAAATGTGTGATATTTGTACAAGGTGGTAGAACGTATGAGGCCTTGTGCCACAATGTGAACACTTCAGTGTTTCTATGAGATGAATTGTTCTGTGATTGAACTATTCAATATGAGAATGTTCTGTTTATACATGAACCATTATTGTTAAGTCTGTGCTAAAGATTCTAGCCAGACAGGATGTGTATGAAAGAGAGTAGAGAATGAAAGTATTTCAAAGTGAATGTAACTAATGTTTTAAAATGATAGGAATCGAGATTATTCCTATTATTCAAGCTGCTTCATAACCTTTGTTCGGTTATCAAAGTTCTAAAAAAAAGTTTAAATTCTTGAAGTTGTTGTTCAACTGCTATGACTTGCTGGGCAATTGAAGGCTCACACTTGCTTTAAATGAAAAATATTTTTAGCGTACGATGTTAGAAAGAACTTAAGGATCCCGTAAAGATCAAGCTGATCGGTATCAAAACGAAGTGCCATTCATTTGATGAATGAGTGTGAAGATCAAGAGAAGTCTTGTAATGTAGAATAATGTAATTAAACTATAGAATAGTTTAATGAACGGTTATGTATCCTTGGTGGTGGATGGAAGTCACTCTTGTAAGAGATAAAGAATAATGTAATTATCATTATTTGTAATGAACAAGGTGATAAGGTATTAGAACCTGAGATTTGAGAATGAATGTTGTTATATTTAACTATGTTATGATGTATGTTTGGCAAGAGATGGGACCGTAATGTACGGAATGCGCGTGTGAAAATAGACCGGATTTTGGGGCGTTACAATGTCCATCACGGGAACCGAATCTAGATTCAGAAACTGAATCTGTGATAACATGATAAAGCAATATGTGCAAAAGCTATAAAAATTATATATATATATATATATATATATTTATATATATAAGCTGTAAATATATATATAATGAACAATCAACTGCCACGAAGTAAACTCCAGGCAGGAAGTGAAATGTATATATATATATATATATATATATATATATATATATATACATTCGATCGAACTGGAGCTTATATATATATAAGCTGTAAAAGGCCATGAAGTAAACTCGAGCTTTGACTAATGTATATATATATATATATATATATATATATATATAAGTAATAAACTTTTGATGTGTCTATCTAAAGTATATATATATATATATATATATATATATATATATATATAATGATAAAAGCCATGGGCCGATTTGGCATTAAGGCACACACAACATGACTCTCAACGTGAATAACTATGTGTGAATGAAAATGAAGAAAGGCTTTAAGAAATCTGAGGTGTCTTACAATGGGCTATCAAGAAGACTTTAGATGGCTTTAAATGAATGAATACTCGGTTTCCACCAGTAAAATATAGCAAAACACAAGCTCACAGGTGTTTGGAAAGAGAAAGCACTAAGTTTAAAGTGTGTACAAAGCAAAATGGACAAGGCTTCCTCGCCTTTTCTCTATTGAAAATGGCCACCCCAAGCCCTTTATTTATAGAGGGGGGAGCCGCAGATCCACCTGCGGCTACCCAGGGTGCCCCAGGCTCCTTGGGCCTCGGTGTCTCAAAGTACATGAACTCGTGCAATGTGTTGTCCACTCGAACCTTTGTAACTTTCACTCTGGGCATCCGATTGAGGCGTATAACACCTTTTTAGAATGTTGTTGTCGAGAGCTACACAATGACATGCGATAAGAGGTTGTACGAAGCCAGGATGATATGTCTATGACCAGATCTTCAGGTCTTCAAATTGTATCTGATGTGCTGTCTTATGCAGTAGTCACTTGGGATTTTGAGTTATGGTTCTTGTAGGACACTTCTATGTAGAATGTGAGTTGAATTGTTGTTGAGATGGAGCAAATGTGGGATCAAGGTGGAAAAATGATGATTTTTCCCCTCACCAGGGTTATCTCTGGCTCTAGGCTGATTTAGTAGTCGTTGCTCAAGCTTATCTCTGAGATTGGGCTGCTGTAAGTACTGAATTTCCTTAGGGTTGTCTCTGAGGTGTGCATGACCTCCCAAGGTTATCTCTGAGGTTGGCATTTAGTGCATCGGGGTTATCTCCGAGGTTAAAGCTGACTTCTGGGGATCATAACAGACTTTTTTGGGGTTATCTCTGAAACTACAACTGCATTCCTTGGGGTTGTCTCCGAGGTTGGAACTGAAACTCTCGGGGTTATCTACAGGACTGGAACTGAGTCTCTCAGGGTTATCTTCGAGATGGAAAACTGATTATCTCGGGGTTGTCTCTAGGATTGAGCTATTTTGACTTCCAGGGTTATCTCTGGAAGACGATTTTGCCCTCCTGCAAGGTTAGTAGTAGGAATGCAGAAATTTTGAGTGTCGATAATATGTTATCCAGAATTATTTTAATTGCTTCATAACTATTGATTCGTTGTAGAAGTATACCTCAAAGAGAATTTTTATTTCCTTCAACTGATCTTTATTAACTGCTTTTACTTGCTGAGTAATTAAATGCTCATTCTTGTTTTGAAATTAAATGTTTTAAGCTAAACAAAATTGAATAGAAAGTTCTAGCAAGGATAAGGGTAAAGGAAAGCAGAATGAGTAGTTGGATGACGTTATTTGTGATAACTAGAGTTTTATAAGGTGATAATATATTATCTATCATGTAATGAAGTACTTAAAGGTCTTCGTACCTGGGAATATTAAACTCTGATGTAATATTTTTAATTAATTAATATATCAAGTTGTTTGAATGAATGGTATTGTGGAGCACCAAGTACGAGTTTTAAGTACCCAGATTTGGGGGCGTTACAAGTTGGTATTAGAGCTTTAGGTTAAAAATCTTAGGTGGGGATACCTTAGGCTATAACCTTAGGTTAGATAGAAGCGTCGGAAAATGAATAACTCAAAAAGAGTTTAAAGGAAATGAATTGAGAAAATTCACTGTAAAACAAAATAAAAACTAAATTAAACTAGTTTGTTATGTGTATATAACATATATTATGTACTAATCAAGATAATTTGTGTATAGATGTCAGATGAAAAAGGATTAAGAAACTCTCATATCATGAACGAGGAGCAAATCACTCCACCCGAGCCAATATCTAAGCCAATAGATGAAGTAGAGTCACATTGAAAGCAACCTTGAAGAGGTGGTCATTTTGGAAAATATAGTACTAGAACCAGTGATGGTGGTACTAATAGATAGTGATTCGAACACCGAAGTTGGAGCTGATTAGGCATCAATGGAAGTGAAGAATCTAAAAAATAAGGTGTCTTCTCTGGAAAAAATTATGGGAAATAGAAAGACTATTAAATAGTCAAATACAAAAGGCCTTAATCGAAATAATGGAAGAACAAGATAAGATGATGATCCAAATTGATAAAATGGGGGCCAAATGCAGTATACCATGTGAAGCTCCAAGTAAAAAGGGGAAAAGAAAGATGAACGACATCGATCTAGGAAATTCTAGAAATAACCAAGGAAACTTTAAAAATATAAGAAAGTGTACAAACTGTAAAAGGAAGCATAAAGGCATATGCCAAAAAAGGTAAAACGTATGCTACAATTATAGACATAAGGGACATATCTCTCCTCATTGTCCCAATTCGAAGAAGGAAACATGTTTAATATGTAGGTTGGTAGGTCAACAATCAAAAGTTTGTCCAGGATCAAGGGCAAGTATAGGAAATAAGAGGGATAAATATTCTATGAATATGTGTAGTAGATGGTCTGTATATGCATATGTGTGTAATGTACTGAAAGTAGTATGCACACAAGCCAATCATGTTTGATGATAAAGCATATACTTTGTAACAATCTTATTCATTTATTAATAAAAGGTATTAATTTATTAAAGGCTTTTTAATTATCTACATGATGCTGTTTTATAATATGTGATAAACTCATAGTTTTAAGCAATGCTTTTAGAATAATGATGATGATCATTCTAATGAGATCTAAATTCTTAGAAAGCTTAAAACTAAAATAGTTCCCAATCGTTGGATTACTAAATTGGGGATTAGTAAATCCGGATAGATTGGTACATACGTTGCTTGCTCATTGGATGAGGATGATTGATCTCATGATCATTTGTGTGGAACACACTAAAGCAAGTATGTAGATGCTTATTAGAGAATAAGTTCACTTTGAACGCATGGCTCGCTAAGGAATACCTAATGGAGTTTTATTTGCTGTCGATAGGAATTCTGTAGTGATAGTAGTCTGAGTAATCCTTGGACTTGAGATCATCATAGTATCTTGTGTATGATGAGTTATACTTTGACTTATTCCTTAAGACCCTTAGGGTATATCAAAGGGTTTGCTTGGGTATAATAAGTTGTACATGGAGATAATGTATGATCAATAAAGAATCTACCACTTCTAATAAAGAAGAGAAATGTCCTATGTGATTCGATAAATGACAACCCAAAGAGTCCTTGGCGGCGAATGAAATTAGAAAGGAGTTTCTAATTTGCATTATTTGAGTTAATGCATTTAAGGATCGAAATACATATAATTAAATAAAATAAGACTTGACATAATTCCATGTCTTATATTTAATTGGGACATTGTATGGTGGAAGGATTGAATTGTCACGGTAACTATTTACTCAAAGGTTCTTTTATGATTAATGTTGAAATCTATATTATCCGGAAAGTCGTTGATCGCTAGGGAGGCTTATCCTATTGTAGAATAAATATTATTTATTTAAATAAATTAATTATTTAATTTATTTATTTAAATAAGATTAGAATTATTCTAATTGATTTATTCACAACCTAGGTTTAATATGGAGAACCTAAAGGGTCACACCATAAAAAAAGGAAGAATAATTATTTAAGAAGTTAATGGCATAATCGTAATAATATGTTATGTATATTTAATTTAATCTATGGTGATAGAATAAATTAAATAACTTAATATTATTATTTAATATTTTAGAAATATTAAATATAAATTAATAAGAGAGTCTTATTAATATTATTACAATTATTATTATTTTAATTTCTAAAAGAGTTTAGGAATTAATTTAATATAAGTACTCTCATTTATTCCTAATTGAATTAGGAAGGAAAATTAGTTAAAGGAGTTTAATTAATTATCCCTAATAAGATTAGGGAGCTTAATTAATTAAAAGAATTTAATTAATTAAATAAAACCCAATTCCTTAATTGTTAAGATGGGTTGCCCACATCTATAAATAAGAGGAGTCTTATTATGGGTGGGGGTGGTTGACTTTTACAATGTACGACATAATTCCAATTTGTTGTAGAGTACGCCCTTTTTCTATAGAGATAGGAAAAACTAGGGTTTGAGCCAATACCTCTTCTTCTTGAATTCCTATTCTTCCTTGGTGGATCACCTCTAGAGGCCAAACACATGGGTGGCTAACGTTGATCAAAGGAAGGAACCAAACCCGGTGGATTCAAGTTGAACGCAAAAAGGATTGGAGGTGAACTTGTACCTGAGGAAGCTCGATCTTCAAGGGTATGATTTTATTCTTTATCTTTTTGTTTAATTAATAATTGTGCATAAAGGGTGATCCGGGTTTATGGTTTGTAAATTTTTTTTAAACTCTGATTTTACACGTTTTCGCACTTTTTATGCAATTTGATTGCGCACATGAATATTACAAACCTAACAGTGGCATCAGAGTCAAACCTTTATGCGAATTATTAATTATTTAATTTGATATGTATATTGATATGTGTTTAGAATAATTTAATTGGGCATAATTTGTTTGTATAAAATTTTTTAAAAAAAAAAAAACGAACGCTTTTTTTTTTTTATTGGTAATGCCGATTTTTTGCTCCCATAATTTGCTGACTAGCTCATGGAAAAATTGGATCATTTACTATAATATATATATAACCATAGTGATGCCTAAAATAAATAAAAAAAAAAAAGGTTCCTGGACAAAAGGAATGACTCACGTGAGTCACGGCACCAGCTTGAAAGAAAGGAGCTTAAATCAAGTTATGAAGTAAAGGAAACTACAAGGGAGGAATTATTATATATATATATAATAATATATATACCGTATTATATATATATATAATATATATATACCGTACTATATATATATATAATATATTCGGTACTAATATATATATTATTATATATACGGTTAATATATATATATATATATATATATATATATTATTCTCAATAATTTTATAATTAAAATAAAAGGTTTATTTTAATTTTAAATAAAAAGTTTATTTTAATTTTAAAATAATAGTTTTATTTTAATTTTAAAATTAAATTTCATGCTAACTAATTAGAGTTGGAATTGGATTCTATGATAACTAATTGAAGTTGAAATTGGATTCTATTTTTCCTTAAATAAAGGAGTTTATTTTGATATGAAATTAGATTTCATATTATTCAAAAATAAAAGGTTTATTTGTGAATAGGAAAAAGAATCAGTTTTTCCTTAAATAAAAAGTTTATTTAAATATGAAATAAGATTTCATATTATTCAAAATAAAGGAGTTTATTTGTGAATAGGAAATATAATCAAGTGTTTCCTTTAATATTTTTTTATTACATGGAATTGGATTCCATAATTAATTAAAATAAAGGAGTTTATTTTGATTAATGATTTTGATTAAAATAAAATAGTTTATTTTATTCAAAATTGAATAAATTAAAATAAAATAGTTTTATTTTGATTTAAATTTGGATTAAAATAAAGGAGTTTATTTTAATTCAAAATTAGATTTTATACTAACTAAACTTGCCCAGTAAATGATATCAATATATATATTAAATGTTTATTATTCATGAGATGAATGTTATTTATTGATGCATATGGTGATGTGTATGATAATAAATGGGATTGATTATGGACTATTGACCAATATGATTGGATTTTATTTTAGTTGGATGCATGAATGTATGGGTTTTATTAAATGGGGTCTGCGTACCTCGTCTTCTCTAATTTTTTCTTAATGTAAATTCTAACTCCTCCTATGTACTTCCCTCGATCACGATCAAGGTTTCTATTTATTTTAAATAGTTTTGTAATAGGAATAGTTAGAATTAATTTTGAAGAATTAGAGATCAAGGAGCAAGGAGCGCTTGAAGACCCGTTTGTAATGGAGCCCGGGTTTAAATGTAATTGTTATATTTAAATATTAATTCTTGCACCCCTAGGTTTGACCTTTTGGTTCACTTGGTGGCTCTAGTGAACCAAACTAGAATAAAAGTTCATAATCAATCCGGTAGAATATAGTATTCTATATATGCGTGCTTATACTATATATATTATATATTATGCAAACATGCTTCGCATGTTAATTAATATAACGCGTATTTTATATATATATGTGCATGCAGCTAAACAAGATGAGACAAATTAATAACAAACCCTCAATTTTTATATATTAAGTCCTAAGCGTTCAAAGATATTTGAAATATCAAACGTCGCCTTCTAGCATGATAAAATTAATAGAGTATTAAATATTTAATATGAGTTTGTTGTGTCACCACAAGGCAAGTATTAAGTATTTAAGATGTTAATTTATCACATTTGATGCTTATAAAGAAAATTGAACAATATTGTTTTGTTGTGTCACCACAAGGATGATATTTTTCTTTTTTGAATATATGGAGTGCTAGGTCGGACTTAACTTGGATAATTTTGATTCGGATGTGCCACCACTTGATCAAAATAATCTAAGAGGCATAAGAAAAGGAGTGCATAGTTGATGTAATTGACAAAAGTTGTCTACCTATTTATTTATATATAGTTTGTTGTGTCACCACAAGGCTATATACATTTGAAATGGGATCCTTATTCTCACTAGCAAATCTTTAATTAGATTTTGCCGAACTATATAAGTGAGGTAATATAGTTTGAAGAAAATAGTGGGAGATACCAATTTAAAACAAGACCTAAATTATTTTGGTAATTAATAAAAGAATGTATGTTAAAATGTTGTTAATTACAAATTCATTTACTGAATTTTTACAATGTCTAAAATTACTATCACTTGAAGCATATTAGATGCTAAATTAACTTGAATCAATTAAACTGATTGGTTAAGGAATTTGAGAATAGTTCTCATAGTGAAAAGCTATCTTATGTCCTTATGTCGCCTATCCTACAATGGTTGCGCATAATGCCTCGAGGAAGAGATTGCTACTTTTAGAAAGTGGCAAGATGATGCACATTATTTCAATGCATCATGCTCACATCCATGAGTAGCAAGCTTCAGCCACGCGTGAAACTATGGATGCTCTTACTATATTCCCGCACATCAAGTAGTTGATGGTGAGGAAAGTAGGGGCCGAAAGATATCGAGATATCTAAGGCTCTCTTCCGATCTAGAATGGCCAATCAAGGCACTACTGATCTGGACACATGTCCTAATGATAATCAATTTGATTGATCAATTAGGATAACGAGTTTGTCATGGATGGAGAGTTGAGCTAAGATTTGATCTTGCACTCACTCCGGACTCCTTTCACAATTGTTGTGAATTTTTCATATGAACAAGCTAGATATCGGCCTCATTGATTTGCTTAACATATTGAAAATGTTGAGAGTCACTTTCAACCAAGAAAGATCACCGGGTAGGGGCCAAAGGATCTTACGAAAAGAAGAACGATTCAAAGAAGGTAAATAGAAAGGCATAAAAAAGGATAATAAGAACAAAATCGATACGGATAGCAAAGGAGTTTGCTTCCACCGCAATAAGCTGGACACCGGAAAGAAATCTGCGAAGTATCTTGCAGAGGCTAACCAAAGAAGCTTAGTGAAGTTTTAGGTTATAAATACAAATTTTGTTCATGATTGAAATAAATTTTTCTTTAAGTCAAGGTTCTACTTGGGTATTGGATATCGACTTTGGTTATCATAAATATAGATTTATGAAGGACCAAGCAGTAGAAAGCTAAACAAATTTAAGTAATCCTATGTATGCGGGAAATGTAGCAAAGGTTGCCATATTAGCCATAGAAACTTATAGTTTAGCAATGCCTACGAGCAAATCTATTAAGTGAATAAGTTGTTATTGTATTCAGGTTCTTGTTCAAAATATTATTTCCATTTTATTGTTGACAATGAAATCTTTGGTATTATAATTAAGAACAATTGTTGTTCTATTTATAATAATAATGTTTAGTATAGAATGAAAGATTACTTAATGGATTTTGTATACTTGACTTACGTGAAAATTATTTTATAAATTGAACAAATTAGTATAAGAAAAGGAGATGATCATTCAAAGAGTTGAATGTGTGTATTTGTTTGAAATACAAGTGTGAATTATTTGAAAGGTTCAAAGAATTCAGAAGTGAAACAAATTGGCAAAGTATTAAGATTCTTTGATTAGATCAAGGGATAAATACTTGTGGAATAAGTTTCTAGATCATCTCAAATGGTTTTCTCATAATGGACACATCCTGATACGCAATAATTGATTGATGTATCTGAAAGGAAAAATCGTACCTTATTGGACATGGTGCGGTCCATAATGATTTTACCGACATTCCAGTATCCTTCTAGGATCATGTCTTAGAAATGGCTGCATATCTACGAAAAGGTAATCTCTAAATCCGGCCCCAAGACTCCATAAAAGTTATGGACAGGGAGGATTCCTAATCTTAAGTATGTTAAGATAAGGGGTTGTCCAACTTATGTGAAACGGTTTCAAAGGATAAGCTTGGGACAAGATTTGACATGTATAGATTTGTGGGACATCCTAAAGTAAGTTTAGGGTATATGTTCTATAATTCTACTTAGCAAAAGGTGTTTGTTACGAAACACGCTGCCTTCTAAGATAAAGGTGTTTATCATTGAAGGGGCTAGTGGGAGGATAATAGATCTTGAAGAGTTCAAGAACCACAAAACACTATAAGTCAAATAAGAGGAACCTGTAGATAGACCTATTGTACCACAATCGAATCGTAAATCTGGAATAGTACTGAAGATACCTAGGAGGTATGGATTCATCATAGATGATGATGATGATGAGATACGCATCATAGAAGATGATGATCCAGTTACACACGATGAGGTAAGAGTTGTAGACACTCAGAGAAATGAATTGAAGCAAGTTTCTCAAATATGGAACATTCATTTTGATGAGGCAATCAAAAGAGTTTGATTTTATCAAAAATAAGAATGAACCTAGTGTGTACTAAAGGGTCAGTGGGAGCATCGTGACATTCCTAGTATTATGTTGATATACTACGGATAAGGAATGACATACCAATACTACAATCAGTAAAGATAAAGTTGTCTAAACATTCCTCCGTGAATAATTTAGGAAGAGTATCATTATTGGGGATATAAATCTATATAGATAAATTTAAAAGGATGCTCGACTTAACCCAAGGAACGTATATTCATTTGATGCTAAAGTCGTTCAGCATGGCAAACTCCAAGAGATGTCTCATGTCGATGAGCTATGGAGTGTATCTCTCTTAATAGTCCCCACAGACTCCTGAAAAGAGAGGTCGCATGAGTGACAATCATGCATGCAATGAAATGTATGAGACCTGATGTTGATCAGTCATATTATGGAGAAGTTCACTATGAGTCGGTGAAAAATATCTTAAAGTGCTTAACCCAAGCACTAAGGATGTGATCATATTCATGGTGGGTCCGAATTAAAACTAGAGGGCTTAACAGACTCAAGTTTTTCGCATGCACCAAGACGACGAAAAATCCACTTTAAGGTAAAGTGTTACCTTGAACGGTGGTGTAGTGAATTGAAAGGTTCCAAACAAAAAAGAGTTCTTTGGTTTAGTGATAAAGACAAAGTAAGTAGCTATAAATGAAGGCTGCAAGTTGATTGTTTGGATAAAAGTTCATTACGAACTAGGAATAGTTCCTAAGTCTCATCTTGGATCTAAACATGTGTTGTGGCACTTTCATTTGATTATTAGAATCATTGAAAGATGGGAAATCACTATAGAGATAGTGGACTCTCATGAACAACATTACATATCCATTAACTAAAGCTTATCCAACAATGGGGATAATCGTCACTTAGAGAAGAAGAGGTATGAGTTACCATGACGATTGGCTTTAGTGTAAGTGGAGATTGAAAGTAGTATGCACACAAAATCAATCATGTTTGATGATAAAGCATATACTTTGTAACAATCTTATTCATTTATTAATAAAAGGTATTAATTTATTAAAGGCTTTTTAATTATCTACATGATGCTGTTTTATAATATGTGATAAACCCATAGTTTTAAGCAATGCTTTTAGAATAATGATAATGATCATTCTAATGAGATCTAAATTCTTAGAAAGCTTAAAACTAAAATAGTTCCCAATCGTTGGATTACTAAATTGGGGATTAGTAAATCCGGATAGATTGGTACATACGTTGCTTGCTCATTGGATGAGGATGATTGATCTCATGATCATTTGTGTGGAGACACTAAAGCAAGTATGTAGATGCTTATTAGAGAATAAGTTCACTTGAGCGTTGGCTCA
Source organism: Panax quinquefolius (assembly GCA_020205615.1). NCBI lineage: Eukaryota > Viridiplantae > Streptophyta > Magnoliopsida > Apiales > Araliaceae > Panax > Panax quinquefolius. The sequence goes on along the minus strand of JAINUW010000158.1, from coordinate 2,091,097 downwards.
TAAGGAATACCTAATGGAGTTTTATTTGCTGTCAATAGGAATTCTGTAGTGATAGTAGTACAAGTAATCCTTGGACTTGAGATCATCATAGTATCTTGTGTATGATGAGTTATACTTTGACTTATTCCTTAAGACCCTTAGGGTATATCAAAGGGTTTGCTTGGGTATAATAAGTTGTACATGGAGATAATGTATGATCAATAAAGAATCTACCACTTAAATAAAAGAAGAGAATGTCCTATGTGATTCGATAAATGACAACCCAAAGTAGTCCTTGGCAAAGGCGAATGAAATTAGAAAGGAGTTTCTAATTTGCATTATTTGAGTTGTGCATTTAAGGATCGAAATACATATAATTAAATAAAATAAGACTTGACGGTAATTCCATGTCTTATATTTAATTGGGACATTGTATGGTGGAAGGATTGAATTGTACGGTAACTATTTACTCAAAGGTTCTTTTATGATTAATGTTGAAATCTATATTATCCGGGAAGTCGTTGATCGCTAGGAGGCTTATCCCTATTGTAGAATAAATATTATTTATTTAAATAAATTAATAATTTAATTTATTTATTTAAATAAGATTAGAATTGTTCTAATTGATTTATTCACAACCGGTTTAATATGGAGAACCTAAAGGGTCACACCATAAAAGGAAGAATAATTATTTAAGAAGTTAATGGCATAATTGTAATAATATGTTATGTATATTTAATTTAATCTATGGTGATAGAATAAATTAAATAACTTAATATTTATTATTTAATATTTTAGAAATATTAAATATAAATTAATAAGAGAGTCTTATTAATATTATTACAATTATTATTATTTTAATTTCTAAAAGAGTTTAGGAATTAATTTAATATAAGTACTCTCATTTATTCCTAATTGAATTAGGAAGGAAAATTAGTTAAAGGAGTTTAATTAATTATCCCTAATAAGATTAGGGAGCTTAATTAATTAAAAGAATTTAATTAATTAAATAAAACTCAATTCCTTAATTGTTAAGATGGGTTGCCCACATCTATAAATAAGAGGAGTCTTATTATGGGTGGGGTGGTTGACTTTACAATGTATTTACATAATTCCAATTTGTTGTAGAGTACGCCCTTTTTCTATAGAGATAGGAAAAACTAGGGTTTGAGCCAATACCTCTTCTTCTTGAATTCCTATTCTTCCTTGGTGGATCACCTCTAGAGGCCAAACACATGGGTGGCTAACGTTGATCAAAGGAAGGAACCAAACCCGGTGGATTCAAGTTGAACGCGAAAAGGATTGGAGGTGAACTTGTACCTGAGGAAGCTCGATCTTCAAGGGTATGATTTTATTCTTTATCTTTTCGTTTAATTAATAATTGTGCATAAAGGGTGATCCGGGTTTATGGTTTGTAAATTTTTTTTAAACTCTGATTTTACACGTTTCCGCACTTTTTATGCAATTTGATTGCGCACATGAATATTACAAACCTAACAGGTACTACTCCCAACTTTTGTATAAGTTGTGGGATTAATATAAATTTCTTCATTTTGTATGTAATAAAAGAATAGGATATGGAAATAGCAGAAGCTATAAAATAGAATATGTTATAAGAAGCATATTAATAAAAATATTTTTTAAGTATGTTTGGTGATAAGTATGTGCCAGTATATATGATTTAAATCGTTTGAAATGGTTAATAAAATATTAATATCAATAAATATTTTATTAACATAAAGATGCCGCTAAGAAAAGAACCACAAAATTTAAAGGTGGAGGAATCCGTTAATAATGAAGAGAGAGAACAAGTTAACCCAATGCAATAGTTCGTAGATTTGTTGGTAGGAGCCTTTCAAAATAGAAATCCTCTTAACCCTCACGCTAATGTGAATCCGCCAGCAGCGCATGTAGCTAGTTTCAAAGACTTTAAGATGGTGGGACCGCCTGAGTTCAGGGGAACCATTGAGCATATTAAGGCTCAATCATAGATCAAGGAAATGGAAAAGGAATTTGAGGTGGCCAAAGTAGGAAATGAGCAAAAGACTTCTTTTGCTACTTATATGCTAAAGGGTGAGGCCGACTTTTTGTGGGAATCTAATAGAAATAGGTCTGGAATATAAGTGATTACTTGGGAAAGATTCAAAGAGTTATACTTTGAGAATTATTTCTCTCCTAGTGCATTAAGTCGAATGGAAATAAAGTTTTTAGAATTGAAACAAGGAAAAATGAAAATTCCTCAATACACTGCTAAGTTCAATGAACTGGTCAGGTTTTCACCACACCAAGTAGACACGAAAGAGAGGAAGTAAGAAGGTTTGAGCAGGGCCTGAAACCTGGCTCTTACAGTGTTACAAATTAGTTCTTTCAGATCAATCTTTGAGAAGGCTATCATAGCTGAAGGTGGAAGTGAGGCTATGAGTCTCTACAATAAAGAGAAGAAAAATAAAACTAAAATTGAGGGAGCCATCAAGACTGAGAGAAGTAGTGGAGGTGGAAAAAGAAAATGGAATAATTTTAGAAACATTGGGAATAATCAGGGAGACCCGAAGACAAAGATAAATTAATATAGTAATTGCGGTAATGCCCAAATCCAAAGAAGAATAGCGGGTGTTTCATCTAATGATCAACAAACCATATGGTGAGGGATTGACCAAAAAGAAGAGTTAATGGGGGGAAATACTAATATAGGGAATAACAACGGAAAACTAGCAATAACTGGTCCAACTCCACGAAATTATCTAACCGCAAGGACCTTCAATATAATGGTCCAAGATACAGTAGCATCCAGAGCTGGAGTTTCGGGTATGACTCCGATTAATTATATCAATTTATATGTTTGATTCAGATATAACCTATTTTCCTTACATACTATGAGTTTGTTAAGATAGGTATGTTTACCCTTGGGAACGTTAGAACCTTTTGAATATAGATATGCGGATGAGAATTTCAGGAAAAGACATAGGATAATAATAAAAAAATAACTAAAAAAATTATAAATATAAAAATAAATCATTAATAAAAGGATTTTGAAAAAAAATTTGAGTTTTGTTGATAACTAGATTACGTAATTATTAGTAAATATGAGCTATGATAAGTTAAGTAAGACTTGAGTTAAGTAAAGAGTTTTTGCTCCTGAATGAGATGAGAAAGAGTAATGAAGTAATAAATAGGTTAGAGTAATTCAATAAAAAATTGATTGATTAATAAATAAGGGTCTAAGGATAGACATAATTTGAATGAACGGTAATAGTGATTCCGGGGATGAAATCCTTATAAGGAGAGGAGAATGTAAGGACGTGGAATTTTATACTGTAAAGCCCCCAAATCCAGGTACTTAAAACCCGAACTCGGTGCTTCACGATACCATTTCTATGAGCGGAATAATACTAATAACAATAACAATAATATAAATATTCAACTTAATTTACATAAATATCAGAGTCTAGCTCCCAAGTACGTAACCTTCAATTCATTCAATACATGATAATAATATTATATATCATCCTTATCATAATAAAGTTAAACTATTACATAACATATCATAAAAACTCATTCAGCAACCTTCTCTTTTCCTTTATTCTTGGCAGAGCCTTCCGGTTGTTCACACTTAGCTGAAAATATTTAAATTAAACAAGGATGAGCATTTGAGTGCCCATCAAGTAATAGCAATTATAAGTATTAGCTGAAAGGATTAAATGTTTTCTTTATACTACACTTCTACAACGAATCAATGGTTGTGAAGTAAACTGAGTCAATCATAACAATATATTATTTCTATATCAAATTTTTAAAACTACGTATTGACTATATATATAGGGCAGTCGACAGATTGTGAACATTATTTTCTATTTTCGAAAAGGTTAAACAGAACTTCATCTGTAAACCGTCATAACTTACGGGCACGGGGGGTGATCAGCTTGTTATGCCATGTATTGATTAATACTACATTCAAGAACGATATTGTCGTTCACTTTGTCCGCCTTGGCACATAAAAGTTTTCCCATGTCAGGGATGTTCATAATTAGTCAAGAATCCGAATCAAAGCAATTTGATTGGATACAAAAAGGTTTTGTTATATTCAACGATATTTCTAAATCTGTGTTTAGCTGGGTCAAATAGCTTAGACGGCTTTTACTGTATACATACTGGAGACCTATATATATATATATATATATATATATATATATATATATCAACATGTGATTAAATACAATGATTATCCAAGTGAGGACACTTGTATAACCATATCTAGAAATTAACGAACAGAATATATATCTTGATCTACAATAACAGAATTAAGGAACTTGTACAACAAATTATAATTTAATAACTTACTTATACAGAATCATTGCATAAGTACATACAAAGGTTGAAATATTTGAACAATGAAAAAGAATAGTTCAGATATTATCTTACGCATGTCCATTGTATAAAGTAAATGCAAAGGGTTAGATACTTGCCTGGTCTACTACTTACACAACTTAGTTTTATCTTTCATATCAAGCCCTATCATTAAATAGACCATTCGTTCGATTAGAATAACATACTATCACACATAGTACTGCTATTTGCAGTCAGCACATAACCTAATCACATTGTCACGTAAGTTTAACAACCATTGAATCACAAATAAACACAAATACAGACATATTATATAAGTCCAAATCAATTTCTAAAACATATCGGTGTACCGACAACTTTATCGGGTAATTATCGAGTCTAAGACTCTATACAGTAATTCAATATCTGCAAGTATCAGTCATATTATTTTTAAATAACTTATAATAATTTTTAAACATTTATTATAATGTATCATAAATTTTCAAACACTGGAATCATTAATAAATGATTTAAATATTAAGTAATTTCATTATCGTTAATATTTAATTAACATTAAACTATTGTAAAAATATTAAGTTATTTAAAATAACTTAAAATATATTTTAAAGCATTAATATTACCTTTAAATGATTTTAAAATAATTAAAAACATTTTAAATAATTACCATTAATATTTAAATAATAATGTATTATTCATCCAAATATTAAAAGTCATTAATTATAACTTAAAATATTTTTAATTCATTTATATCCCTTTTAAATGCTTTTTAAATCAATAAAATCATTTTAAAACTATTTATTTAATATAATTATTAAATAAATTTAATATCATTATTATTAAATTATTAATAAAATCTACCTTTAAATATTAAAAGTTATATTTTATAACTTAAAATATTTTTATAACACTTAAATAATTTTCATATTATTTTTAAATCATTAATTATATTTTCCCATAATTTATTTAATATATTTATTAAATAAAATAATTATCATTAATAGTAATTTATTAATGAAATTCATCACATAATATTAAAAATAACTTAAAATATTTTCTTATACCATAATATATCTTTAAATGATTTTTCATGATTAAAATCATTTTTAAATAATTTATTTAATATTACAATTAAATAAATTAAATACCTTTAATATTTTAAAAATATTAAATATTTATGAAATATATTAAAAATTATTAAAATATAATTTTTGGACTTTAAAATAATTTTAATAATTTATTTTGTATTTTAATAATTAAAACTAATTTTCTATAATTATTTAACAAAAATAATAATTTTATAAATAAAGTGTCGCTGAAGACTGCCTATAGCGATAGAACCGTTGCTATAGGTGTTCTTCATGTTCTTAATGAAACCCAGATCTTCAAAGACAGTTTCGAGCTAAATAGTTTGACCAAGTTTAATTTGTAAACTACAATGTTTCTAGGCACGTTCATGGTCATATCCTGTAGTACTCGTGCAATACTACATGATCCAACAACAAGAATTGCCAAACATCATAACATGAGTGAGATCTGGGGCCTTAAACAAGCTATCAGAGTTCTTCTTCATTTTCTGGGTTACCAAGAAATGAAGAACAGTTCGACAAGCCATATTTGGGCTTCCATAACTTGCAATCCGTGATATCTATGTGTGATGTAATGGATCTAGTGTGTAGCCAGCATGACAAGGAAGAGTTCTATCACAATAGATCACTAAAACAACAACATATAAAGCAGATTCATACTGGTCAAACCATGTCAGACAACATGTTCAAGTGTTTTCTGGGTTACCTAGAAAACATCTTCCATGATCTTTTGGCCTGGTTTGACCGTCCTCTTTAATCACACAGTTTGATGATTAGGAGATTTTAAGGCATAAACATGTAGTATAAACAACATACTACAACTTAAACACAACAATCAAACAAAAACATCAACAAACTATCAAATCTAGACGCTTGAATAAGTTGTCAGACACGATCTTATACTTTCTGGATTTCCCAGAAATGGCCCGGTCATGGTCGGTCAACGACCTTTGACCAATAATATCATGCAATCTAGACCAGATCTAAGCCTGATTCTTGATCCAGATCAAAGAGAACATTACATACTACATAATCAAAGCTTTAAACCATAAAAACACATAACAGAGAAAGATTGGTGGCCACTGACATTCGTTGTCAGACCACAGTTTGAACTTTTTCCAGATTTTATAAAATGCTAGATCTGAGCCTATAGATGTTATGGATCTAACATCTATCAACCCAGATCATCATTATACACTAATTAGGTACCTCAATGTCTTAAAAATCGAAAACTCCGGTTTGAGTTTCAAGTTAGGGTTTAATGAATTAATACTAGGGTTTTGACAATATACACCATAATTGACCAACCATTATCAATACGTACATACAGTACATATTTATAGCACTAAAAAATCAAAATATATTTAATATTATATTATTATTCTCATGCCTTGATCGAAATCCAAAATTAGGGTTTGGATTCCATATCTGATTTATCTGTCATACTGAACATTATTAATTAAGCTAAAAATATTTAACTTAAATAATTTGAACAAATTCATAAAATAAAATAATTATTATAAAATTATAATAATCATTTCATATATTATTTAAATAATGTATAATCATATTTTCATGAAAAATAATTAATAAAAACATTTCTACTATAAAGTTAATTATTATAAAATATAATTTATAATTATCAATAATTCTAAAATAAAATTATTTGTATTAATTCATATAATAAATATATTTTTATTTATCACATAAATACATATATACATTATCTTGACACATATTCCCCATATTTGTTTTAATAAAAAAAAAAAAATTATACGTGAAAATTTACGATTTATTTATATAGAAAATATCAAATTGTTACATATACGATTATATATGTATATTTTTATGGATAGTTTTTAAGCATATGAGTGAATATGTATTATATGATTTAAATTAAGTAAGTTAGTCAATTTATTTATTTTAAGTTAACAAAGAAGGGAAACCAAGATGAATAACTAATCAAATTGATTGAAGAAAAGTAACACACATTTATGTATAAATTAACATAGCTTGAATGTTGACTTTGAATGGTAATTTAATATAACCTAAAAATATTAAATTGGGAAGAGATAAGCTAAGTATTATGGTGGTAATTAAATTAAGCTTAACCTAGTAGTCAAGTGTTAGAAATTTAATAGAAGTCCAAAAAGGAATTGAGAATATGGCAAGACAAATTAACATATATGGCAAACCATATAAATATAGTAATCAAGCCTCGATATTTAATTATTTAATTTTCTTGTAAGCATGAAACAAGTTGTTAATGTGCCCCAAATGATTTAAAAAGGGAGTAAATATTTTGTGACTCATGTGATGTATATATGTGAATTAAATGAATATATAAATTGTAAATATGTATATATATTTATTATTATCTAAAAAGAAATAAAATGAAAACTATATATATAACCTAATATTGTATATTAGGAATGATAATTAAATAACCTAAGAGTTATAGTTGTCGACATCGGGAAAATTTGTGTCCCTTTCTGTTCTTGACCTTTTGTGTTCTCATTTGGTTGAGTTTTGTCTAAAAAGGAGAGTTTGAAAAGGTCCGACATGTGAATGTTGATGATTTGAAAAATTAGAGTCGCCAGTTATCAGTTTTGAAATGGTTGTGCCAACTCAACTGATTTTGAAAAGGTTTACACAAAAGCCCAATGGTTGGGCATTGTTTAACAGGCCTTTGAAACCGAGATTCATTGAGTTCCGGGGGTTGATTAAGCGGGGTGGAAGGTATTAGGCACCCCCCGACTTCCGTGAAAACACGGTTACCGTAACTTTTCAATTACCCTAATTATCTACATGTGTGCGTGTGTATGTGTTTATTGGGCCTATGTGCATTTATCTGAAAGTAGTGCTAATGTCAGATCCCGAATTTTATGAAATAAAAGTATTCAATTTTTCTATTTTGGTAAATAGTTAAATTGATAAAAGTTTAAAGTTAAGGGTGATATGTGAAAATTTTTCAAAGTAAGCAAGTTGTCATATAATAACCGGTAGTAAAAGTACAGTAATACGTGCGGTTGTATAGTAGCACACAGTACTGATTATTGATGCTTACGTGAGAAGTCACTCAGTTTTATTCAATTATTGTCACAATATTTATATTATTAAATCAATAATTGAGACGACAAAGTTATTCATATTATTATTTGCAATATTGACAATGTCTACAAGTTCTGTCAAGGAGAGGTTTGGTCATATAATTGCGCTCCAATAAGGAGAAATCTTTATCGAAAAGCCCCCTCTTTCCTGGGAATGACCTGGTTATTAAATATTGTGAGTTATAATATTAATGATGAATAAGTTCGTGTTGATTAAAGATGAAATTGATAATTCTATTGTGTGGGAATTATTAGTGTTAGTGGAAATCGACATTTATTTCGATAATAATTAATGTCTGGAGGTTATATTGACCAATCGGGTAATTAACCGGATAAATGAGCAATTAATTGCTATTAATTCACATGCTTATAACTATGTGTTCACATGTGTGTACTATTGATTCACATGATTTACTATTAGGGGAGTTGATGCAAGATTGATAATACTTGCATGACTAAATAAAAAATGGAGGTATAGATGAAGGTAATATACTATAATTAATTTTTTCACATGTTTAGAACTATTGAGTCATATGATTTACTATTGATTCACATGATTTAATATTAGGGGAGGTGGTGGAAGTTTGATAATACTTGCAGGACTAAATTAAAAATGAAAGAAAAGTTGAAGGTATTGTACTGTAATATTTTGAGCCCCAAAACGTGCAATTATCGAAACTATATTTTCCTATTAATAGAAGCTCATTCCTTCATTATTTTTCACCAATTCACTAAAGCTATAGAGCAATTATTATAGAGAGAAAGAAGAAGAGAAGTCTACTACCTCACTATTCCAAAGATCCGCAAATTCTTTTGATGTAAGGGGTATTATTCTTTCGTATTCATGAAGAGAGTTATTTTCTTTCAATACTTATAAGAGTTGTTATTCCATTCTTTGTTATTATGTTGAATAACTTTGCCTATCTGGCACCGCATACATGGTGAAATTCTTCTGTTATTCCATTCTTTATTATTTTGTTGGAATAACATGTTTGTGTGGTCTATCGCATGCCTGGTGATTTCTGTTGTTATTCCATTCTTTATTATTCTGTTAGAATATCATGTCTGTGTGGATTACGCAAGACCGGTTCCATTCTTTATTATTACATTGGAATATCCTCATCTGTGCGGATTACGCATGACCGGTTCCATTCTTTATTATTCTATTGAGAATAACTTCTGCATCTTGATATCGCATGCCCGGTGAATTCTTCTCGTTATTCTATTCTTTATTATTCTCATTGGAATAACTCCGTCTATGTGGATTACCACATGCATGGTGAATGATCCTTCATATTCAATCTTTATTAAATTGTGGAAATGATCTGTCTACGTGGAATACCGCATGGCGAGTGAAAATTCATTTGTAGTTTCGTTTATTCTATTATACTCGTATGAGATATCATTTCTTTTGTACTCGTCATGGAATATCATTTTCTTTGTTATTTTTCTTTTACGAATTACTATTCACGGGTTACTATTCACCCGATTACTATTTATTCTAGTATTATTCACTCGGGTATTCGGGGCACTTTTTGTGTCGGAGTACTATTCATGAGTTACTATTCATATGTTACTATTCACTCTAGTATCATTAACTCGGGTATTCGAGACACTTTTTGTGTCGGGGTACTATTCACGGGGTACTATTCCCAAAGTACTATTCATGGGGTACTATTCACCCGAAAAATATATTTCTTTTCTATCCAAATTATTTTTGGTGCATGAATATTATTCTTGAATTTTACTCTACAAAGCAGTATCATGTTGACAATTGGGATGCTATTGATTTCTGGATAAATTAAATTATAAATCTTTAAAATTTATCCTTGAACTTGTTTTATTAAATTATTATGTCATTGTCATCATCCTCATACTTATATTGTGATGAAAGTCTCTTTGGCTTACATGCATAGATGGACTTGGTATGATTGTGACCAGGGATTATTCAGTATAATCATGACCGTAATATAACGAATGATGTGATAAAAGTCCTCATTGGCCTGTAGTTCATTGATGGACAATTGTTGGTATGATTATGACTAGGGATTATTCGGTATAATCATGACCATTGATGATTATATGAGTATCCTTGGTCGTGGTGCAGGGATGATTCATTTTTATTTATTAAGCTGAGTCTCAGCGATAAAGTTGATGAAAAACTTTTTAAATCATAGAAGATAGTAGATTTTATGCTCTACTTGACTCTTCTAATGGATTGCTTATTTCCGCTGCAGTTGTTGATCTAAAATTTGTTGTCTATTGTATTCTATCAGTTGTTATATTGTTAAAGGCTAAGGATAATTTATTATGCATTATCTTAGTTATAATATTTCTTACTGGCTAGTTGAGCTCACCATTTCTTTCATTGTTCTCTTCAGGAAATGAGAATATAGGTGGGACGAGTCGGGGAATGGAGTGATGGTCCAGGATAAATGGCTTTAGTAGTCCTCACTATTCTACAAAATAATGTGATAATAATTGTAATGAGGACTCCATTGAGTGTGCATATTGTCTAGATGACAATATTCTTGTTTAAACTCTCAGTTATGTTTTGTCGTATTTTACACGACTATTGTAAAATTAAGTTGTATTTGAATTTATGTACCATGTATCTGGCGACTCAGGATGGGTGATGTATACCTGTTTTGGGGGCGTCACAACTATGCCTCGTTTGCACCTATATACAAAGGGTTTGACTAGAATAAAATTTTAATTTTAACAAGAATAGCAGTGATGTTTTGGAAAATAGGTTTTCAAACCCTTATACTCAATAGTAATTGAGGCCTTTGATACTTCAATTTTTTTTGTATTCAACTTGATTGATTTTATTTACCATATACGAAACATCTTTGAGAAAATAAGATACATAGCAGTGTCGAACTCATTATGGGCATGAGAGCCATCCAAGGATATTCAGACACCGTATATAATTTACAAGCTGGCTGCAGCTAAAAAGTGTCCATCGTGAGAACTGGATCTAGATTCATAGGCTAAATCTTCGATCTCGTGGCTCCTAGTCTCATATGATAGATTAATGTGTACAAAACTAGAAAGAAAACTAGATTTAAATAAATCTAAGACATTCTAGCGTCAACGGTTCCAGTTTAGTCACTTTTGAACCGGTTAAAGTTAGAAATAGCTAAATTTATATAAATCTAGTCCACAGGCTGGAAGATTAAATATCTACATTGCGAAAGCAGATAAAGCTGATATATATATATATACATATAAATAGTAAATATATATATATATATATATTAAAGTAGTAGAAAGCTTAAAAATCTAAAAAATCTTACAGTGAGCTTCCAAGAAGACTTTAGATAACTTTTGGGGCCTAAAAACTCAGTTTCTACCTGTTAAATTCTAGTATGCTGTAGAACACAAGCTTACAGGCGTTTAAAAAGAAGAATCACAAAGTTTGGAGCACTATAGAAGAGGTTAAGGGCTGAAATAGACATATTTTTCTCTCTTGTCTTCTTTTTTTTCAAATAATTTGATGGAGGCTTATATTTATAGAACAGATGGCCGGGGTCAACCCGCGGTAGCTGCGGGTCTACCTGCAGTTGCTTGGGCTACCTCGGGCTTTGCAATTCTCATTATCTCGAAGTACGTGCACTCGGGCTACGCGTTGTCTGCTCAAGCCTTCATAACTTTTAATCTGATAATCTGATGGAGGCGTGTTGTACCTTTTCGTAAAGCCGTTGATGAGAGTCACATAATGACATGGGATTAGACATTGTTCGAAGTAGGGAAGATAGGTCCATGACCAGATCTCCAAGTCTTCACAGTCTATCCGTTGAGCTGTCTTATGCAGTTGTTACTCAAGATTTGAGTTATGGTTCTTGTGGGACATCTTTTAGTGAAATTTGAGTTGAACAGTTGTGAGATGATGTTGAGGTGGAAAATTGACCATTTTGCTCCTCCCGGGGTTATCTCCAGCTTTGGTGTAGTTATATCCATCATTTCTTAGGGTTATCTCCGAGATTGGCCAGCTGTTGACTCTGAAAGTCCTCAGGTTTATCTCTGAGGTTGGTTTGACCTCCCGAGGTTGACTCTGGGCTTTAAACTTGATCCCTCGGGATTATCTCTGGGCTTAGAACTGGATCTTCCAGTGTTATCCTTGGGTTTGGAACTGACTCTCCCGGGGTTATCTTCGGGACTAGAACTGGATCTCCAGAGGCTATCTCCCGGGTTAAAAACTAGATCCTTCGGGGTTATCTCTGGGGTTAGAACTGACTCTCCTGGGGTTATCTCCAGGGTTGGAAATTAAATCTCTCGGGGTTATCTCTGGGGTTCGAACTAGATTTTCCGGGGTTATCTCTAGGGTTGGAAACTAAATCTCCTGGGGTTATCTCCAGGGTTTTGACTGAATCTCCCAGGGTTATCTCTGGGACTGGAAACTAGATCTCCTAGGGTTATCTCCAGGATTGAAACTGATATGACTTCAAGGGTTTTCTATGGAACACTATTATGTCATCCTGCATGGTTAATAATAGGAATGCAAAATTTTGAGTGTTTACAGATGCCCCTCTTTATCATGTTTATGTAATGTAATGGCATGGACAAGATAAAGACTACTAAACACTTGAAATAAGAAAAGATTAAGATGACGCAATGCAATACATCATGATGTGATGTTATGATAAATGTTGTTATTGGAATGATTTCCAACGGGGTGTGATAACTGCCTGCTCCTGTCGTTTCTATTGGGGGAGGGAGTTGTAAATGATGGACCTCTATGATATCTACTCGAACAATAGTCTACAAAGCTTTGATCACCTAATCTTCTGATACTATGATGGGGTTATCGCCAGCGGTTTGAAATGTCCATCAGTACTATCTGAGCATGATTTGCTGACAAGTTACAAAGATTTTTTCAAGATCCCTACAGTGAAGGTCTTCCAATGGTTGAGACCATCGGATGTTGACATTAGGGTTATCACCAACGTCCTTGATCTTCTACCAGGTTGATGCTGATAGTTCCTCTGGGGAAATCTCTTTGATTGCTTACTTTCACAATATCTTGATAATACTCACTCGAATGGTAGTGTTATGAAGGTTGACTATCATCGACTTTCCTCGGTGCCTACTTGCACGGTAGTTTACAATGGTTTGGAAATCACCAAGCCTTTGTGGTGTCTCGGCTGAGGATCTGTATAATAGATTCCATCATCGGTCCTCCCCGATGAGGGTTGTTTTCCATGGTCTACATCATCAGACTTCTCTTACGCTTCGCTAGAGTTATCGCTAACGGCTTGGAACATCAGATACTCTGATCTTCATTGATATAGATTTTAATGACTTTCATCACTGGACTATTTCTGACGCTTCGCTAGAGTTGTCACCAACGATTTGTAGTGTCACGGATGCATGACCTTCATTGAAGTAGCATTCAATAACTTATATCATTGGATCTTTTCCGATGCTTTGCTGGAGTTGTCGCCAACGGCTGCAGTGTCAGGGATGCCTGACCATTATTGAAATAGCCTTCAATCAGCTTACATCACCGGATCTTGTTCGATGCTTCGCTGGAGTTGTCGCCAATAGCTTGCAGCGTCAAGGATGCCTTACCTTTGTTAAAGTAGCAGTCAATGGCTTACATTATCAAGGATGTATGAAATCTCCTCTAGGGATGTCTTTCTGATGAGTTAAACCCTTGACGAGTTTGGATGCTTTTGATTGTGATCACAACCCCCGGTTCATGGCATCGGACCTTAGAGATGCATTGACCATGGCTATTTTTAATTGCTTTTATCATCGGCTCTCTAAACCATGTATCTGGGTGAATACTAATAACTTACATGTAGACCCGCAGTTTGGTCTCTAAATTCAGGATTTCAGGCCCTTTACCCTTAATTGTGTAGCACCTTTTCCCAAGATTTTAATTATTATCTTCTGGAACCTCCTTTGCAACTCAAATCTGATCGAGCCAGAGGGGGTAGGGACCACCCTTGGAAGCCGCTGGTAGACCCGAGGTTGCCATGGGTTAAACCACGACCACACGTGGGTTATATACTCCCTCCCATCTCTTTCACAAGTCATTTTCAAGTTGAAGCCATAAAGAAAATCTGAGATTTCTTCTTCAAATATACTGAGTTTGGGGTGCTTTCTGCAAAATCAGTCAACTGACGCCCTTTTTTGCTATTTTTTCATCCTATTCGAGGACAAATAAGCAAAGGTTTTGAAGTAAAACCCACTTGGTAATTAGGATACCATGATGAATTTAATTTTGAAGTTTTTTTATTCATGTAGAATGTTCACGACTTTAATTTGGTGTGCTACTGAATGGCCACCTAATCATGCTTATGTGCATGTGCACAGTCTATTTTATAAAGGAGACTCTGGCAAAAAAATAATTATGAGTCTAAACATTGAATGAACATACACTTTAACTCTACTATATATGTATGTTAAAGCAATACATCCATGCATGAAGCTATAATTTGAATTTAATAAGCTTCAGTTTAGAATTTACCACACCCTTTTTGTGGTTATTTGTAGACTTTTGTCCAAATTATGGATCCAGACTAGACGAGTGGCTATCGCAGGGCCTCTTCAGGTGTAAGGAGGAGAGCTTCGGATGTTTCTCAGCCTCGCCTAGCCCGACAGCATTGTCGGTTGACTGAGTTAGTGATTCACCCTATCTGGGTTGAGAGACCGGATGTCGAGGATGAGGAGGAGGACGTACCCATTGTGGATCTTGTTCTTTCTTCTTTCATTCCCCATAGGGAGCTTCCAACTATAAATGTGATGATTCCAGATCTTCTAGATGATTTGAGTCGTCACCCCTCGATCTATCTCTATGCGAATGAGTTAATAGTCATTTCCATCTTCCTTTTCCTATTTGTGGGGGTAAGGGTTTTGATTTTAATTTAAAATTTGATGCAGGTTCCCGGCTTTACGTAGGCTACAGGGAACTAGTTTAGCATACATTCTATGTACTAGAATCTTCATCTAGAGTACCAGGAGATTGTTCATACCTGGGGCTTCGAGGCTTTCTTTTCTATCCCCCCATCGTCGTCCTTGGGATTATCTCAGGGCTTGATTTGAGTGCTGGTTTCACCAAACCCAATCTCTTCATTTTCCTGATTGTGAGGTGATGATGACACCGATGGATTAGCAATTCATCACTGGATTGGAGTTTTTAGGCGTGCCAGTACCTTTGGTGGCTGATATTTCCCCGACTGTCATCGGATCCTTTTTGGGAGTCCCGGCCATGACGCCCAAGGGTCAGACTATTCTTTCTGGTCCCTTTAGTGTAGATGCCATGAGTGGGGCTCTAACTGAGCCATTGCTCGATGATCGGAGGGTTAGAGATTGCATCCTTCTACGATTGTTCCTGATCATCATCATGGGTTCTTTCTTGGTGGATATCTCCTCCACAGTATCATTCGCTTTAGTCAGCACCACTCGGGAGGTGGACTGTATCAGAGAGTTTGATTAGGGCTTCTACACCTTTGCCCACTTCCTCAGAGGGATGCGCCTATGCTCAGAGGGTATGAAGAAGGCTTGGTTAGGGCTTTACCCATTTTTGCTAGTGTGTATTTTCTCTTGATTTTTGATTCCCCTTGTTCAGGTTATCAGCTTACCTGAACACATATATTTAATCTTTGCATTCACAGTTTTAGGCCTACGAGAAGCTCCCATGTCTTCATCACGTTAGCATGTTAGGTCCGGACACCTATCCGCGGGGATGGCGATGGCATTACTTCAGTTTAGCGAAGGTTTTTGTAGCTGAGGGTTTCACTTATTCTCACTTACAGTTAGAGTTATTGACAGCCGATATCATTACATGGATTCCTTACTCTTAGGACCACTTGACAGTTGGCTTTGAGGGTAGTTTCCCGACTGGTGTTGAGTATGTATTTCCCACCTATCGGATTCCACTTCTTACTAATGGAGGTTGGGAGCTCTGTTTGGGAGAGCGTACTATCAGGAGCACCACAAAAGAGATACTTATTTTGTTTTTTCCTCCTACCAGGCGTCATTGGCATTTATCTCAGTCGATCACCGAGATCCCCTTGATGGGCGTAGATGGTTTTACTTTGTCAAAGGGACCCTTCACATAAGAGGCTTTTTACCACTGGTGGTTCCCTCGCACCATTGGACCTCAGACCCGTGCCACATAGTTTATGGGAGATATGGTTCCTGGATTAGTTACGATGACAGATTGGATTTCCTGTGTCCGAGAGCCTACTTATTTAACGCATATTGATAGTTTTTACCCAACAATTGGACCCAACAAATTTCTTCATCCAGCATTTAGGCAGAGATCCATCAGAAGCGGATACTTTTGATCCTTCCACTCAAGGCCGCCCTTCAGTGGGCCCATATTCGATGGTTTCTTGGCACAGATCCTCCATCAGACGTACTGATATCCCTTCCGCGAGACTTAGTGACTTAGGAGGAGTTACATTATATGGATAGACTGGATGATGTAAACATCATAGATTTCTGCTGATGTATTTTTTGTTATTTCTTTTGATAGACCTCTGTTAGATATTGGGCGGCTATGCCCTAGTTCTCATTATATCTTTTGATAGGCCTCTGTTAGATGTTGGACAATTGTGCCCCATTTCCGTATATTTTTATTTCTAGTTGTATACAGAGATGATGTATTTTAGATGATGATATATTTAAGAATGTATGTATAATGCTTTCTATTCCCTACATTATATTGTCATCTATCATTTATTATGCATACATTATGTCATGGATATACATTCTCTGAGGTGAGTTTGGCATTGACCCCTGGATGGTCTTATGATACGGTTCTATAGATGTTTTCATCCAATATTAGTCGGAATGAGAATACCCCACCCATATTGGTGGCATCTTCTTTGTGATCGTGGTATAACAGTTTGTCTTCCCTAAATTGGGTCACAGTTGATCAGTTGTTGAGGCACTCCATGACCCTCCTGACATTTTAGGTTCTGTCAGGCTTTGTAGAGGGCATGCTTGATCATTGGATACCAGATAGACAGATGTTCAGATTTGATACCCATGAGTTAACTCCCATATTGGAGGGGTTTAAGCGTCTTACAGATTTTCCTTTGGATTGGCCCTGCACTCGGATGACTGTCAATGACATGAGCCAACAGTTTATGACCTTGATAGGCTTGAGGCGTAGAGTTGCCCTGGATGAGATTACCTCGGGGCATGTAGTGTCCATGGATTTCTTGATTGATCGATTTGGGTCATTGGACAGCTATCTATGGTATTCCAGGGACTTCATAATTTCTGAGGGTAAGTGGCATGCCGCCCGCGTAGATATTTTCTTGATGTGCATTGTGGCCTATCTATACATACTGCTGTACATGGACCATCTAGATATCGGTGTGATTATGGTAGTCCATGCTCGCAGGGAGGGTTATACCATCTTGCTGATGATCTTGGTGGAGACCTTGATCTATCGGTTGCATTTTGCCATACCTATACTATGGGAGTTTTGTAGAGATAGTGTCGTCTTGTTGGACGTGTGGTTTATGACACACTTGAGACCGATTGGAACCTTCAGACGTTATGGGTATTATTTTTCCCATGAGATAGTCATGTCTTATTCCTTTCAGTCAGTTGAGTGTATAGACGCATCATCCTGGTTTGCTTTCTTATCAGGGATCGAGGACCCATTTGTTATTTTCCCATGTTCAGGGCTCAACTCTCCCTATAGCTTTATCACTTATGTAGTTGGCATGGACTATCTTCCCCTGGATGGTTTGAGAGGGGTGACCATGTGAGACCCCGAATTTTATGAAATGAAAGTATTCAATTTTCTTATAATTATTCTATTTGTAAATGGTTAAATTGCTAAAAGGTTAAAGTTAAGGGTGATATGTGAAAATTTTTCAAAGTATGCAAGTTGTTATAAAATATTTGTTTGGTCGAGGAATATTCTTTTCGTCGGGGAATATCCGTAGGACGGCACAATCATTGGTGGACCCCACAACGGAAGTATTATCATAGTAAGAAAATGACAGAATCATCTTTTTATAAAAATAACAGCGAAAGTGTTACCGTTAAAACTGTTGAACTACTCGGTAGTAAAAGTACAAGATATACGCGTGGGTGCATAGTAGCTACACCAGTGATTGATTATTGATGCTTACGTGAGAAGTCACTCAGTTACACTCAATTATTGCTACAATAATTGCTGCATCATATCTCTCATATTATTGATTCAATTATTATCACAGTATCATCTACATAATATGATATATTATTAAATCAATAATTGAGATGGAAAAGTTATTTATATTATTATTTGCAATATTGACAATGTCTAGAAGTTCACATCGAGGAGAGGTTTGGTCACCTAATTGCGCCATGATAAGGAGAAATCCTTATCGGAAAGCCCCCTCTTTTCTGGGAACAACCTGGTTGTTAAATATTGTGAGTTATAATATTAATGATGAATAAGTTCGTGTTGATTAAAGATGAAATTGATAGTTCCACTGTGTTGGGATTATTAGTGTTAGTGGAAACTGACATTTATTTTAATAATAATCTATGTCTAAAAGTTATATTGACCAATCGGGTAATTAATCGAATAAATGAGCAATTAATTGCTATTAATTCACATGCTTATAACTATGTGTTCTCATGTGTGTACTATTGATTCACATGATTTATTATTAGGGGAGTTGGTGCAAGATTGATAATACTTGCATGACTAAATTAAAAATAGAGGTATAGTTGAAGGTACTATACTATAATTAATTTTTTCACATGTTTAGAACTATTGAGTCACATGATTTACTATTGATTCACATGATTTACTATTAGGGGAGGTGGTGCAAGTTTGATAATACTTGTAGGACTAAATTAAAAATGAAGAAAAAGTTGAAGGTATTGTACTGTAATATTTCGAGCCCCAAAACGTGCAATTATCAAAACTATATTTTCCTATAAATAGAAGCTCATTCTTCCTTCGTTTCTCACCAATTCACAAAAGCTTTAGAGAAATTATTATAGAGAGAAGCTATAGATAGAAAGAAGAAGAGTAGTCTGCTACTTCACTACTCCAGTATCCAGTCTTCTTCTGAGGTAAGGGTTATTATTTTTATATTCTGAAGAAATATTATTTTTCATATTCGTATGAATATTATTATCGTTCAATATTCAATATATTCGTTTAATATTCGTAAGAAATATTATTTTCGTTCAACCGTTGTAAGTAAGGGGTTTCTGCCAGGGGCAGTTTCATAATTTGTCCGACCCTCAAAAATTCTAGAAAAAAATTGAAATGATAATTTGATGAGTTTTCTAAATTGTGTCCAAAAATGGAGATTTTTGGATGTATAGATTAGGAGTTATGAATTTTATGGGAAAAGACTATTTTAAAAATAAACCCTTATAACTCCTTGTGGTTAACTCCAAAATTGGTGAAATTTTTATTGGGAGTACATCTATATAACAGCAGTATACCCTGTAATTTTCGGAATTTTTGGACAAAAGTACAATTTTTAATAAATGTCTAAATATTCGGCAGTTTTAGTCATATAAAAAATAGTAAATGAATTTTAAAAATTCTGAGAAAAATATATGTTCAATATGGGACTATATTCTGCTAAATTCCAGAAAAGAAAATTTGTTTGTACTGATTTGGTATTTTTCACGAAAATGGACTAGTTATGAGTAAATGAATTAAATATGTTATGTGAAGTAAGAAAATTGAAAAATAGGATTTTATGGCTTGAGAATCCTATATAAGGTATATGCAGATTTTTTATGAGAGTTTTGGTTATTGGTGATGAAATCTTATGAGTATGACATTTTAGGATGATTAAATGCATTAATTAGTAAAGTATAAACAATTAAAATAAATTATTTATAAGTTTAAGAAATGATTAAAATATTGTGGGAATATTAATAATATTAGATTATGAGATTATTAAGTGATTTATAACATTTGGATTAAGGTGTTATAAATATTGATATGGATTTTATTGTGAAACTTTATCTTTTTTTGTTGGGTTACTATTCACGTATACGACACTATTCACGTATATGACACTATTTATGTATACGACACTATTCATGTATATGGCACTATTTGCGTATTCACGTATATCTTTTTTTGTTGGGTTACTATTCACGTATATCTTTTTTTGCTGGGGTTACTATTCACGTATATGACACTATTCACGTATATGGCACTATTCATGTATATGGCACTATTTGCGTATATAACATTATTTATGTATACGGTACTATATACGAATACAGAGTACTATTTATGAGTTACTATTCATGAGTTACTATTCACGAGTTACTATTCACGGGGTACTATTTACCCGAAAAATATATTTCTTTTCTGTCCAAATTATTTTTGGTACATGAATATTATTCTTGAATTTTACTCCACAAAGTAGTATCATGTTGACAATTTGGATATTTTTAAACTCTGGATAAATTTAAAGTCTTTAATATTTATCCTTGATTTCGTTTGATTAATTCTTATATCATTGTCATCATCCTCATGCTTATATTGTGATGAAAGTCATCTTTGGCTTACGTGCATAGATGGACTGTTGATTATTGGTTTTACAGTTGTATATCTTTGGCTTACGTGCAAAGACGAATTGTTTATTATTGGTTTTATAGTTGTATATCTTTGGCTTACTTGCAAAGATGGACTGTTGATTATTGGTTTTACAGTTGTATATCTTTGGCTTACGTGCAAAGATGGACTGTTGATTATTGGTTTTACAGTAGTATACCTTTGGCTTATGTGCTAAGATGAACTGTTGATTGATATCTTTGGTCGTAGTGCAAAGATGAACTGTTAATTGATAGCTTTGGCCCGTAGTGCAAAGATGGACAGGTGTATGACATGATCATGACCACTTGTGATACTAATGAATATCCTTGGTCGTAGTGCATGGATAATTCGATGATGTGATTGGCAGGATCATGACCATTAGTTAACAATTGAATGTCTTTGGCCGTAGTGCACTGACAGGTAATTGATTGGTATGATCATGACCATTGGTTTTATAGTTGAATATCTTTGGCCAGTAGTGCAAAGATAGACAACTGATTGTTATAATCATTGTTATTACATTTGAAAATCTTTAGCCTTTGGGATAAGGATATTGAGTAAATGTTCTATTAAGCCTTTATGGCAAAGAGAAATTGTTGATTCACATTATTATAAACATGAATTGTGATTTTAACTAACATCTTTGGTGGTTCTGGTGAAGAACAGTTACCACGCTAGTATTGGAATGCCACCTTATGAAGCGTTATACGGTAGAAGTGCAGAACTCCACTATATTGGGATGAAGTTGGCGAAAGACAACTACTAGGCCCGGAATTGGTACAACAAACAGTAGAGATAGTCAAGGTGATTCGAGCAAGATTGACAGCAGCTCAAGATAAACAGAAGAAATACGCCGATCCACACCGCAAGAATGTCGAATTCGAGCCGGGTAGCTATGTGTTCTTAAAGGTCTCTCCTTGGAAGGGAAAGATCCGGTTCGGGAAGAAAGGAAAATTGAGCCCAAGATTCATCGGACCATTTGAAGTTCTGAGAAGGGTAGGAGAAGTTGCTTATGAGGTAGCCTTACCTCCATCTCTAGAGAGTGTCCACAATGTTTTCCATGTCTCAGTCCTACGACCCTACAAACCCGATTACAAGCACGTGATTGAATATGAACCCCTACATTTCGACAAAGACTTGTCTTACGAAGAAATTCCTGTTCAAATTATCAACCGGAAAGAACAAGTTTTGAGAAATAAAGTAATACCTTCTGTTAAGGTAATTTGGAGGAACCACAACGCTGAAGAAGCTACGTGGGAACTCGAAGAGAATATGATGAAGAATTATCCTCATTTATTTACTTAGATTGTTATATGCGATTACGGGGGATGTAATCTTTAAGGGGGGAGAATGTAACGACGAATTATTGAGTTGTGATTACGGGACGAAATCCTTTTAAGAGGGAAAGATGTGACAACCGAGATTTTTGTAATTTAATTTTAATATTTATTGGATTGAATAAATATTTTTCGATGAATTAATTATTAGATTAAATAATTAATTGATGAATTGTGGTAGATTAATTTAATTATATGTGTTATATTTATTAAATTAATGTGGAGAATTTTTATTATTCAAGTATGTGATTATGTGAGCTTATCAATTAAAAGAAATATTTAATAAGCCTATGTTATTTTAATTAATTTAATTATTAATTAGAAATTTAATAATTTAATATTATTATTAAATGAGAAATTTAATTATGTGACTATGTGAATTATTGAGAAATTATTATATTTTATTTAAATAAATTAAATAAGACATTGATTTATTTTATAATGGATGTGACATTACTTAAACTATATAATATAGCTTTATTAAATTAAATGATTTTTAAAACCTATTCTAACTAGCCAAACATGGCCTTAGAGGGAGTTGAGGCGCTACCCACGACCGGGTAATCCCTGCACAACTCGCCGACGCCTTCTTTATTATACGTTTTCCTTCCTTTTCTTTATTAATTTTCCTAAGTCTAGAAAGTGACAGAGAGAGTTTGAGTAATTAGTGTGTGATTGGTAAAGAATTGAGAGGGAATTCATCTTCTCCAAGTTATATTCTACGCTTTGGGTAATTCTCTCCTACCCAAATTCCTATTTTACGTCTTTTTAAGTTTTCATGAATATGGCCTAAGTTTTCTGGAAAGCTTCTGTAGTTGGAAAGGGTAACAATTATGTGATTATGTGTTAATATATAACATCATAGCATGTTTTATATATATTATATGGGTTTCCATATCTTCAGTTTCATGAAATTATACAGTAAAAGATTTTAGAGTATGTTATATGGCCATATGGCCTTATACGTGTTTTTAGTATGTCAAACATAAATGGTTTTGCAAAATTTCCACTTGTATATGATAATGCATGATAAAATGAACAAAACGAAATTTGTATGGTTGGATTTGGTCTTATAACAAATCTATGGCGATGAATTTTAGAATTTATGTTCAAAACTTCAAGAACATCAAGAACAATCCAATTTTCATGCTCTAATTCTATGATCATGTGTTTTAATGTGTTAAAATCACTCTATATATGTTGGGTTATGGTTATGTATAAATTCTAGCATGTGGGTATGTTTAAATTGGTGAAATTAATGATCACGTAGAGTTTATTTTGCTGAATTCTGTGTTCTTCGCGAACTGGAAATTCAGAATCTGGAGTGTCATGTGCCGCTACCAACTCGAACTTCGAGACTTTCATGCTTTACAATACCATTCATTAGCCATAGCATAGCATACACACTAATTGCTTATAAAGGTGCCCTGGCCTTGAAAATACCAAGACATAGTATAAAAGTGGCGCCGCAATGCTATTTAGCGGAATGGTCAGAAATGAGTTTTTAAAAGTGTACAAGTATGGAAATGTGATAGCAACTTAGTCTAATGATTATAAAGACTTGTTAGACCTATAATGAGATGTTAAAATAAATTCTTAATATGTCCATAACACAATTACGTGTGGATTGAATGATCGAATGCATAATTAGTTTATTTTTTTCGTGAAGTCTTAATTTTACACTAAGTGTAATAATTGACTAAGTATAGTCATGAATTCGAGTTAAACAAAGAGTAAAGTTATGATGTTAGTATGTTGTTATTGACTGGTATTGTGAATATAATTGGTATGTAGGATTTAATTCAAAGAACAAGTTTGTTTAAGTGTAATCTACACACGAGGTAAGTTTCTAAACCTTATCTTGTTACATTGAGCAAGTTTTCTAACTCTACATTTACGTTGAGCAAGTTTCTTACCCTAAACTTTCGTTGAGCAAGTTTCCTAACCCTACTTGTTATCGTTATATAAGTTGATTAATTCATTTTTCGATATTGAGCAAGTTCTCATTATTATTGATCAAGCATGTCTTGTATATTAAAGTTTATTAATCTTTAAGCATGATGTTGTTATACAATAATTATTCTATTGTATACCTTTTGAGATGTTATTCAAGTTAAATATTCGTTTACTGTTAAACCTTGTTAGACTAGCGAACCCTTATTGATTCGACTAGTCCATAGTTGATGAGCGTTCTAAATTTCAAAATTCCTTGATGAATTATCCAAACCAAACTTCCTTTGGTGCGGACTCGAATGTCAAACTGAGATGAACAACCCTGTATAGGGGATTATTTATGCTTTAGTGTTAAGATATTGTGCACAGTATGGTACTAAGGGCTGATCCCCCTAAGTATAAGAAGAAGAGTCCATAGTCTTATGATTGTTAAAGGTTTCAAGTAAAAACACTTGACAACCTAGAACATAGTTCAAGCTCTTATGACCCTCAGAATTTCTTTTGATTCTTGTTATCCATTCTTGATTCAAAAGTTGAGCTTTATATCAGAAGTTATTATTTCTCTCGCATGTTATTATTCATTGTTATATTGTTATACTTGTGGGCAATTGTGCTCACTCTTGTGTAATAATAACATTGCAGTTAAGAACGAAAGAGCAGACGAACCTTCAACTAGTAAGGGCAAGGGCAAGCTTAGCAAGTAATGAAGACTGTTTTATTAATATTGTTATGTGATGTAATTAGAATTGATGTTACTAAGACTTATTTGTTTATGTTTTCCGCATAGATATTTTAAGGTTAGAGTAACCTGGGATTTATTTATTATTCAGTTGATGTAACCCCATAAGGGGAGAGATTTTATTATTATTTATTTCTATTGCATGGTTTGCATTTATTTATTGGTAGATAGATAGATGATGCTTGTACAGTGAACACCAAATCCTGTGGAAATGGAAGTACCGGATTTGAGGGTGTCATAATTTTTAGAGTAGGGGTTGCATCTGATGACATTTGAGAAGGATCAGGCTAAAGCCTTGATGTTGACAACTCTTTCTGGTATAGATGCCACTTTTATTGAGAGGGATGATGCCCTAGCTAGCAGGGATACCATTGTTTTTGAGTGGGATGAGGCTCGATTATCTCGGGATGTAAGTGTTGTTGAGCGAGATGTGGCTCTAGCTACCCGAGATGCTGCCACTACAGATAATACTGCACTTATATCTCATACTACTACCATTATTATAGAGATGAGTGTGTTCATTGATGAGCATGGTAGCACTATGCAGATGGCCGTAGATCTCCTTGATCGCATGGACACCTTGGGGAAGGAGCTCATAGATTCACCTGCATCTACTAAGAGGGATGTTATGCTGGACTTGATGGCTCGCTTATATACGAATTTGTAGATTAGCTTTTATTTTCCTGCATAGACTAGGTTAGCCATTTTTTTATGTGCATGACACATTGTATATATCAAATAGTATTATATGGCAAGGAAATATGTTTTGATTCAGTTCCCTTTTAGATATGCCTTGTTACTTACTTGATAGTTGCCTTTTTTTTCTCCAGGACATGCGATCTCGATGTATTCTGAACTCCTCTTTGGTGGATGGACATTGAGATGTCTCAGGATCTTTCAAAATGGATTGTTGATATTTGGGTTTCCCAGTTCTTTGGTGTTTTGGGACTTATTTTTGAATGTGGTTGGGGTTTGAGGAGAGGGTTTTGGCTTTCCTCTCTAAGGGTTGACCATACCACAGATGGTCGTCGGTTTTCTCCCATTGATGAGGGGATACCAGGTAGTTCCATCTTTATGGTTTGGCTTGAAAGGTTGAAAAGCTGAATGGATGATCACAAAACCATTGAAAGGGTTTTATGATTTTGCAAGGGTGAGACCACATCGTAAATGATTGCTTACGTACTCCCATTGACGAGGGGAGATTAGGTCTGTGTAGTTCGAACCTGGCGTGAAAATGTTCGAAATGTTGAAGAAATTGAAAGGGTTTGAATTTTTTTTTGTGGTTGGACCACACCATATATGGCTGCCTACGTACTCCCATGTATGGGGTAGATCACGTCTACGTAGTTCTGGTTAGAGCTGGATGGTTTGAAAGTTATATGTGGTGAAGGGTTTTTTTGGATTTTTGCAGGGGTTAAACAACACCATAAATGGTTGCCTACGTACTCTTGTGTCTGGGGGAGATCAGGTCTTTCGTACTTCTGGCTAGGTGCCAGACTAATGCAGTTAGAAAGGTTTTGTAACCCTGAATTGACTTGATTGATGGATTGATGATCTAGAACCAGGATGCTAGTTTGCAGGTCACTTCAGACATAATACCTCTGCACGCTGTCTGAGTTGATAAGATGGGGAAATTCTTCGTCGTCCATTTCTTGCAATTTGAGGGCTCCTTCCATTAATACCCCCTTGACAATGAAAGGGACTTCCTAGTTTAGGGCAAACTTTCCTTTAGATTGATCTTGATTGGCAAGGACCTTCTTCAAGACCAAGTCATTTTCTTTGAACTACTATAACCAAACTTTTTTGTTATATCCTCTATTGATATAACTGACCATGGAAAATGGTTTTGGCCCTCCTCTCATATATCAAAGATAATTGGTGGTACTGATCTTGCGACCATTGGTCTTCCTCCATTTGAGCCTCTATCAACACTCTTAGGGATTGCATTTCTACCTCTATTGGGAGCACAACTTCCATGCTATAGGTTAATGTGTACAGAGTTGCCCTAGTGGAAGTGCGCATTGACGTTCTGTAGGCTAACAGAGTCAGAGGCACAAGTTTGCCATCCTTTGTGATTAGATGACATTTGTTGCATGATCTTCTTGATGTTCTTATTAGTCTCTTCAACAACACCATTCATCTTTGGACGATAGATAATGGAGTTAAGATGCTTAATGTGGAATTTGCTGCATAATTCCTCCATCATCTGGTTGTTGAGCTTTTTGGTATTGTCTGATACGATCATCTCGGGTTGTCCATATCGACAAATGACATTGTTTCTGATGAAACCAATGATCACCTCTTTGGTAACTCTGAGAAACTAGGCCACTTCTACCCACTTGGTGAAGTAGACGATCATTGTGAAGATAAACTGATGATCATTGCTAGCTTTGGGCTCGATTGGCTCGATCACGTCCATTAATTGAAAAAGGCCATGGTGAACTCATATTGTGGACTTCCCTTGGAGGAGCGTGGATGGAATTTCCATGAATCTGACATTAATAGCATATCTTGACGTGATCATCACAGTCAGCTTTGAGAGATATCCAGTAATGCCCTGTTCTCAAGACCTTCTTGACAAGTAGAGGACCGCTCATGTGTGGGCCACATACTCCACCATGGATTTCATCCATGAGTCTCTAGGCCTTATCTTTGTATAGGCATCTTAGAAGTCCTAGTCCCGCATTCCTTTTATAGAATATGTCTCTGCTTAGATAAAATTTCATGGCCATTCTATGGATACGCTTTCTTTCATCTTGACTTGCCCTAGTGGGCGTAGATCCATCTTGCAGATATTCCTTGATGGAATGGTACTAAGGGTATTGGATGGGAGGTAGTTCATCTGATACTTCTCCGATGTAATTTCCATAAGCTGGTACCTTCTGTCTGGCAAATTTGATATTTGGAATGCCTCCCCTTTCAGATATGTGGATCAAGGAGGCCAGGGTTGCTAGTGCATCCGCGAAATCATTTATGTTCCGCGGAATGTAGAGGAAGGATTTTTCTTCAAACTCCGCAACCATCTTGATAACTTGCCGATGGTAAGGCAGAATATAATTCTTTGGTATGGTAGAACCTAGTGGTTTATTTAATACCAGCTCAAAATCTCCAAATATAGTTAGTTATTTGATACCCATGAATTGGGCCAGTTTAAAGCCCATTATACAACATTCCTATTCATCTGTGTTGTTGGTGCTGAGAAATTATAACTTGATAGCAATGGGATATTGTTCTCCCAAAGTATATACCAGAACTACCCCTACTCCAGCACCTTCCATGTTTGCAGTTCCATCAAAATACATTTTCCATGACCGGACTGTACTCTCCTGACGGTTTTGTTAAATTGTTATTACCCCTTCATCGGGGAAATATGTTTCCAAGAGTTTAAAATCCCCTGATGGTGCTGCGGCCAGTTAATCCATAATTCCTTGACCTTTGATAGACTTTTGGGTCACGTAGATGATGTTAAATTATTTGAGGATCAACTGCCATTTAGACATTCGGCAATTCAACATTAGTTTGCTAAATACATACTTTAGAGGATCCATACGGGATATGAGATGGGTTGTGTGACCATAGAGATAATGTTGTAATCTCATGGAAGCCCATGCTAATGCATAACAAGTCTTTTCAATCAGGGAGTACTTGTGCTCGCTACTGCTGAATCTTTTGATGAGGTAATCGATAGCTCTTTCCTTGCCTCTATCGTCCTTTTATCCCAGCATGTAGCCCATGGCATTTTCATTGATTGACATATACATAAACATGGGAATATTGTCCCTTGGAGGTACCAAGATAAGAGCTTTGACCAATTGTTCTTTGATGGAAAGGAAGGCTTTTTGACACTCTTCATTCTATTCCTTGGAGGAGTTCTTCCTTAACATCTACATGATGGGCTCACATGTTGTTGTGAGTTAGGAGAAGAATCAGCTGATGAAATTGGTTCTCCCCAGAAATCTCTATATTTCCCTCTCTGTTCGGGGCACAAGCATCTCAGTGATTGCTTGAATTTTGGCAGGGTCAAACTCAATGCATTTGTGGCTTACTAGAAATCCCAGCAACTTTCCTGACTTGACGCCGAAGGAACACTTAGCCAGATTCAGCTTTAAGTTGTATTTACGCAACTGGTTGAAAATCTTTTTGAGATGGTCTATGTGGTCCTCTTCCCTCCGGGATTTCACGATGATGTCTTCCATATAGTCTTCTATTTCTTTGTGCATTAAATCATAGAAAAGAGCCATCATGGCTCTCTGGTAGGTAGCACCGACATTGATTTGGTGAATGACAACCGTCTATAGCAAAAGGTTCCCCACGGAGTGATGAATGTTATCTTCTCTCGGTCCTCTTCAGCAGCCATGATCTGATGGTACCCAGCAAAGCAGTCAACAAAAGAGTATATGACATACTGAGCCGTGTTGTGTATGAGTATATAGATAAATGGTACCGAGAAATTGTCTTTGAGAAAAACTTTTGTTAAATCCCTGTAATCCACGCACACTTGTACCTTCGCTCCAAGCTTGGGTAAGGTAACTATGTTGGATAGCCACTCAGGGTAGGTTGATACCATGATGATGCTGGCTTTGAATTGTTTCATAATTTCTTCTTTGACTTTCAAACTCCACTCAGGTTTCAATCCCTTGAGCTTTTGTTTGACTATCTTGAATCCCTCTTTAATGGGTAGGTGATGAATGATGATATCAGTAGACAAACTGATCATGTCTTCATGAGATCGTGAAAACACATCCTAGAACTGGGTCAATAGAGCAACCAGGTCTTTCCTTTGGCTTGGGGTAAGGTCCATGAAAATCTGGATTTATTTTGGGTTTTCTGAGGTTCCAATGTTGATAGAGGTGGTTTCATCAAGGTTTGGTTTGGGTTTATCTTCTACCCATTCGTTTATCTCCTCAGTCACCTCATAGTCCTCTTGCTCAATTTCCATCAAGTCGAAGTCCAACTTTACGTCAAAGTTGCAGTCATTGTGAAGATTTGGCATTCCATCAACAAGTTTAGAAAAACCTAACTCTAGAGTCCTGAAAACAAAATGTTTTCACTTAATATATGAAATTATTTGATCATACAATGTGTTAGCATGGCAAAAGTAAATGCTAGTACTATACACCAAAAGTAAGCAGTTAATGATATCTACAGTGTAGGGCAAAGAAATCTTCTGGCCTTTTATGTAAATGCAAGGAGTGTTGCTCCAATTACCTAGGCTCAAGTCCTGGTGGACAGCTGTGATGAAGGGGCGTTTATCTTCCTCCTCCAT
The DNA here is from genome assembly GCA_020205615.1 of Panax quinquefolius. NCBI lineage: Eukaryota > Viridiplantae > Streptophyta > Magnoliopsida > Apiales > Araliaceae > Panax > Panax quinquefolius. The sequence continues at coordinate 2,060,740 of JAINUW010000158.1, read as the reverse complement.
TTTGATGATGACCATGACTAATTTCACATCAGGGTCAGTGTTTCTCTTTAACCAGTTCTCCTTAGCCCTATTGATGCGAGGGATCAGGATCTGATCTTCTGAGTAGTCATCATCTGGGATATCCTCGTTCATAACGTCAGTATGTACCAGGAAGTACATCTTTGATAACCATCTCTTCACATCTTGTTTACGTCTCTTATTCCTTTCCTTAATGTCTGGGTCTAGAATTAGAACTTCTTTCCCACTAGCCAGTCTGGGCTTAGGAAATAGCATACGTGCTATGGAAATAGGAATTTTCCTCAAAGGCCTTACAAATCCTACATCTGTATGGTTAGGAAGTAGAATTATAGATGAAGGAACCGGTGTATGCTTGTGCGGCTTCCTATGATTTGATCTAGAGGAATATCCTAATCCACCCTTCCGTTTCTGGCTGGGAATTTGAATTGGGCTTTTGATGCCATACTGATTTTTACCTAACCCTTGTCTAGGTTGGAAATCCATGGATATCATTTCTTGACTGGCCAACATTACTTCTGCAGAAACTTTGGGTTTCAAAGTTGGAGACTCGATAGGTTGATAGTGAGTGTTTCTTACCTTCAGGGCTTGGAAGTTGACAGGCTCAACTCCTTCATTGAAAGTGATTAGACACATATCACTTTGGACATAGACAAGATATTTTGGTTCAGCATTGACATTGACCAGATTACTGTTGATGATATACTTGACCTGTTGATGAAGAGTGGATGGAATGGCTCCCGCCATATGGATCCAAGGTCTTCTGAGTAGTAAATTATATCTTGTAGTGATGTTGAGCACTTGAAAGGATATGTAGAAGTTATGTGGACCGATTTCTACTGGTAATTCAATTTCTCCTACAACATTCCGTCGAGACCCATCGAAGGCTCTTATGACTATGTGGCTGCTTCGGATCTGGTGTTAGGATTGATCTTCATTCTTACCAACGTGGCATAAGGGTAGATGTTCAAGGAAGATCCTCCGTCTATTAGCACACCTCTAACCACATATCTGAAAGACATCACTACTATGTGCAATGGCTTTCAATGATCCGTCCCTTTGAGGGGTATGTCATCATCAGTGAAAGATATCACACTGCTGTTAAAAATATGATCTACCAGATGATGAAACTTTTCAACGCCCACCATCTTTGGCAGGTGGGCTTCTTCCAATACCTTCATCAAGACCTTCTAATGATCTTCAGAAGAGAATACCAAGTCTAGAATGGATATCTGTTGAGGTGCTTCTTTCAAGCTTTGCACGACCTTGGCTTCACAATGTCCCATCTTGCGGAGGAATTCTTCAATTTTCTCCTCAGGCACTTTCCCCTTTGATAAGTAGGTTTTATACCTACTTATTGGCTATCTACTTGCTAGAACTATAGCTTAACTTCAAGTGTTTTAGTCACTTTTTATGCATTTTTATCTTCATTTTGTAAATTGCATGGAGGAATCTCTTTTCTTAACATCGTGGATGGACATGGCATGGAAATGATGTGTTAGCAAGCATTGTGGTGAAGAAAAGATAGAGCTGGCATATAACAGTGAGCACAGCAGGTGGAAGTGGCATGGAATTGAAAAGAAGAAGGGAGATTGAAACTAGCAGAATTAACTTAAGCAAACAAGAGAGCATCAGCAGTGAACCAACATTCATCCTGCAGGAAATCATAGCTTGTAGCAATTGCGCCCTATAAAAGCTTTAACATATGCACCCGCGCCAGAGAGAAGTTCACCATAGGCAGTGGCCTACAGCATACCTATTATTAGACATCTGGGATGGCGCTGCGCCGCCATAGAATTCTCGACCAATTTGACTTTTCATTAAAATTTCTATTTACGTGTATTTCCTTTAAAGGGTGTGTTCGGAGGTTATAGACTTACACTTTAATCTTTATTTTACTATTCTAGGGTTTTAGAGAGACAAAGAGAGTTCGTAGCTCATACTTCTAATTTTTGGCTTCTCTCTTTCCTCTCTCTTTGCTAGATTTTGATATTTAGAGTTTTGATTTGGTTGATTTGGGATATTGAATCAATATTGAAGATTTGGATTGGACAAAGATATATCAGATTTGCATTCTCTTCATCTCTTGGTTCTCATTGTCTTCATTTCATAATCTCATGCTTGAACAAACTTCCATAATGGTGATTGCTTCAGTGATGAACTAATCTCCATAATGGGATTCTAATGGATCTTATTGCTTAGTTCAGATCTCTGTGCCTCTTTATTAGTTATGATTGATTATGTCTGGATTGCCTAATATGGGTGCTTTAATTGTTTAGATGCTTGATCACCATCTACCATATTAATTTGTATGAACTTTGGGAAATGAAGTACAAATTCAGATTTACCCATATTAGCACGTGTTCATGATGTTTAAATGTGATATATTTCATGATTCGTAATCCAGATAGACATATACTGTATTATCGCGTGTAGTCATTTGAGAGGACTTGTGCTTGAATCCATATTATTCTTCAGTCACATAGAAATATAGTGGTTTAAGTAATATTGGGTGTTCATATATATTCTATCTTTTGTAGATTGTATGTGATATGAGCATGGTATATCTAGCGATAGCCATGTTTTACCTTTGTGTTCTCTATTAGCAATCTAAAGTAATCAATTAGGCTTAACAAGAGGTATATGATTTGAATAAGTCATTAAGTGAAGTTAGAATCCCATATCATCTTAATTTGACTCATTTGCTTGTTAATTAGTTTATTAATTGATAATCAGTTTAGATATTTAGTTCACAATTTAATCATTTGTTTAAGCAGGCTAAGATAATTGCAAAGTTGTTGCATGTTAGACTAAAGATAACCATTTTTCTCCGTGGGATCGATACTTTTCTTACCTTATATTACTTTTGGACCACGTGCACTTGTGTGTGTGTGATTGTTTTGTTAACACCGAAATAAGCCAACAAGTTTTAGGCGTCGTTGCTGGGGGATAGTGTTTTTTTTATTACTTTCAACATCAACTTAAGTTAAATTTGTCTGACTTAAACAATTCACATCTTATCTAATTTCTATTTTATTTTTCTTTTGGTTTCAGGTACTCTTGGTTAGTTTATGGAATCTCGATCTTAGAATCTTGCTTTGGGGCCAAAACAATATAGCATCAATAGGAGAGTTTGGAGATTGAAAACCATTGCTGCAAATACACAAGAGGAAACTAAAACATTGGTACAAATGGCGGCCGATGAACATAGAGCATTGAGAGAGTATTTTATGTCAAAAATTAATGAGCTACAGTCGAGTATAGTCAGGTCGGCAATAGCTGCGAACACCTTTCAAATCAAACCAAGGACAATCCAAATGGTTCAGAACACAGTCCAGTTTGGGGGTTCGGTTAATGATGACCTGAATGAACATCTTCTGAGTTTTATTGAGATCTATGACACATTCAAGTATAACAATGTGTCAGATGATGCGGTGAGGCATCGTCTCTTTCCATTCACTTTGAAGGACAAAGCTAGGAGTTGGCTTCATTCGTTACCAGCTAGGAGTTGGCTTCATTCATTGCCAACATGTCATCTCCTAGTAAAACTTCAATACAAAGCATACTAGGTCATTCAAAAGCTGAATTTTGATCAAATAGCTGCAGGAGAGAAAATACTGTTGCAACTGAATGAGCTAGACAAGTTTCGTCTGCAAGTCTACGGAAACTCAATACTCTATAAGGAAAAGGTCAAGAAGTGGCACGACCAAAAGATTTTGCAGAGAAAGTTTTAACCGAGTCGATCTGTCTTATTGTACAACTCTCGACTGAGGTTGTTTCCTGGACAACTCAAATCATGATGGTCGGGGCCATTTACTATTAAGATAGTCTACCCATATGGCGCTGTTGAACTCTATAGCAGGAATCCACTTAAAATATTTAAAGTCAACGGGAAGCGTCTAAAACACTATTGGGGCAGTGACATCGACAACCAAGCCACCGTGATCACTCTTGTCGATGCACCATAAAATAGGGAGTAGCCAGACTGAAAGACTCAAAAACAAGCGCTCATTGGGAGATAACCCAATTTTCTTTTCATTTATAGTATTTTTGTTTCATGTTATTCAATTCGTAGTTTAGTTAATAATTTAGTATTACACAGTTCAAATATGTACAATTCTTAGGTAGTTAGTTAGTTAGTTGTGTTCAGTATTTTCCACCATGCTTGCTTAAACTCCATGAAATTATCTTATATATTTGGTTTTAATGGTTTCAGGTACTAATGATGAAGTTCTCTATGTGTGCGGGTCAAAATTTGATGGAAAAACTGAAGTATGCAGAAGAGAGACCCCCACCCAGGCCGGCTTTTCCCAGCCTGACACACCCACCCCGACGGGGGGGTTCTCTATATATGCCTGCCCCGGTGGGCTTTTTAGGATAAAATGACCCCACCCCGGTGGGAGTACGGGAATCAGAAATGAAAGAATGTGTGCAGAATATGGTCTTCTCCACTTCTATTCTTCCATAACCGAACCTAAAACTTCCCTATACCCATAAAATACTTCCATAACCCTCAATCTCACATCAATTTCGCCCATTAATACCATTCTATATATATCTACACCCTAATTCATCCATTCCACACCCATTATCCATTAAATTCTCAAATTACAAACACTAAAACCTAGGGTTTGCTAAAGCTTCGTGTTTGCAGCAAGGAAGGAAGGGGGAAACTTCAGAAATTAATCAATTAATCACTACACTATCACCATTTAGTGGGGCATTTTAGTGTGGGTAAGTCATTCTCATCAGTCTTTCCTCATAATTTGGATATCAGTTGTCAATTTTGGGTATTATGAGTGTGATGCATACCAATTATTTGTGAATTTTCCTGAGACAAAGTTTGGGGGAGTAGTTACTACAGTACAATGGAATAGCATAGAAAACTCCTGTGAAATGCCAAAGGGGCGAAGGTTCATCCCCACCAACTCAAAGTTTTAAGAAGCGCACGTTCGTGAGTGCTAGTGCGGCTAATAAGTATGACTATTTCACGCTCAAGGAACTGACACCGGAGAGGGGTTTGAGGTCGGATGCTTTTGATGGATAGATGCGTAGACAGATTCATGAACAGGGCTGCGTGGTATTTACTGATAAGCCAGACCCTGCAGTTATGCCTGTTGTGAAATAATTTTATGCCAATGCTGAAGATAAAGCACCATATGTGGCATTTGTGCAGGGTAAACAAGTGCCTTTTAGTCCTGAGGCAATAAATGAGTATTATAGTGTGTGATCCCCTGTAGTGTGTCAATATGTCCAGCTACGTGACAGTAATCCAAATTATGACCAGATCCTCACGGAGATATCAAAACATGGCACTGTATGGGCGAAGGGGAAGAAGGGTGGAACCCTTTTCATGAGCAAGGATCTGAGCCTATATGGAAAGATTTGGTATGCATTTTTGTGTGCGAAGGTATTTCCTTCGACGCATACCAGTGAGGTTACCAAGGAAAAGGTGCTACTCCTGTATGCCATAGTGAAAGATTTTGATATAGACATCGGTGCCATAATCATCATTTCAATTTGGTGTTGTCTTTGTGGGCCATTTTTAGGAGGACTGCCACACCCTTTATTCATTTGTGGGTTGTGTAGGAAGTTTGGCGTTCGATGGTCAGGTGATGAGCCCGTGCAGTAGCCTCTCCAGCTGCTTAATTCCAGAATGATTGCTCGATACTCGGTCTGGGCTGGAGGTGAGTCGCATCTTCGTGGTTTAGGTTTTGTATTTCTTGATGCTCTTAAGGAGGAGGAGGCAGAGGATACGTTTGAGGATGCCGAGTTTAGAGCTGATGAGGTGTCTGGTGAGGAGGAAGCTGTGAGGGGTAGTAAATCTATAAACTATATATTTAGTACACAATTTCGCAGTTTGTAGAGGCATATGGACATGAGAGATAAAGAAGCAGATAGAAAGATGAAGAGAATTGCAGCAAGGCGGGATCACATGTTAAACACAATAAATAATTCCCTTGCTTCATTGAATAAGGCATTGCAAAGATGGAATCCAGCCGTTGCGGACCAGTTTTTGTTTCCAGTTTCCAATCCCTAAGCCAATGCCACAGTACCCTCGATCTGATTCTGATGTGGAGGAGTTTTCAATCAATATCCCACATTCACCGCTACCACCACCACAGGCTTAGCATGTTATAGGGAAGTCCTCTTTTACTTTAATGTAATATTTTTCACAATGAGGACATTGTGTATATTATGTTTGGGGGAGTTAGTTTAGTTTTTTGTTTAATGTTTTAGTTTCTATTTTGTGTGTTAGTTTTTCATTTAGTTAGTCATATAAGTTTATGTTTGCATTCAAGTAGTTGCATTGTTAGTAGTATAGTTATGTTTTATGTAGTTAAGTAGATTAGAATTGTAAATAGTTTTCTGTTTTTTTTGTTCTTGTTAAGATATCTAAAAAAAATTGAAAAAATTGAAAATCGCAAAAATATTAATTAGTTACTAACCTTGCAGGAAGGCAAAATCGTCTTCCAGAGATAAACCTGGAAGTTAAATCAGTTTCAATCCCGGAGATAACTCCGGGATACCCAGTTTCAACCTCGAAGACAACCCCAAAGAATACAGTTCCAGTTCCAGAGATAACCCCAGAAAAGTCAGTTCCAATCTCGGAGACAACCCCAAGGCACTCAATTCCAACCCTAGAGATAACCCCGAGAGGTCAAGCACACCTCAGAGACAACCTTGATGGCATTTAGCATTCACAGCAGCCCAATCTCAGAGATAACCCTAAGCAACGACTACTACATCTGCGCAAAGCAGGAGATAACCCCGGTGTGGGGAAAAATCTTCATTTTACCAACTCGATATTACACTCGCATCTTCTCAGCATCATTCCAACTCATACTCCATACAAGGTGTCCCACAAGAACCATAACTCAAATCTCGATTGACTATTACACATGACAGCACACTTGATAGAATTTGAAGACTTGGAGATCTTGTTATGGACCCATCTTCTTGGCTTCATACAACCTCTAATCCCATGTCATTCTATAGCTCTTGACAACATCATTCTTAAAAGGTACAACACGTCTTTATCAGATGCCCGGATTGAATGTTATGAAGGTTCGAGCGGACAGTGCGTTGCCTAAGTGCACGTACTTCAAGACAAAAGGACCCACATGGTCCAAGGCACCCCGGGCAGCCGCAGGTAGACCTGCGACCATCTGGTCTATAAATAAGTGCTCTTGCCAGCTCATTTAAAAAAAAGGATGACAGAAAACTTTGTCCATTTTAGTCTGTAAACACTTCTAGAGTGCTCTAAATTAAGTGGTTCTTCTTTTTAAACACTTGTAAGCTCGTGTTTTGCAACGTACTAATATTTAACCAGTAGAAATCGAGTTTTCATGCATTTAAAGCTATCTGAAGTCTTCTTGGCAGCCCACTGTAAGATATTTCAAAATTTTAAGCTTTTCATTACTTATATATATATATATATATATATATATATATATATATATCTGATCCCGAATCATAAGCTCACCCTTATTTAACATACCTTGCTCACCCTCCTTTAGCAATGGACCGAGCGACGATTCGGTCCGTCACTATATATAGAACTGTCGTCTTAGCTTTTAGCGACGGGCCGAATTGTTGCCCTATCAGTCACTAAGGAGAGGTGAGCAAGGTATTTTAGATAAGGGTGAGCTTAAGATCCGGACCATATATATATATATATATATATATATATATATATATATATATATATATTTACAGCTTTTATATATATAATTGTTTTATCTGCTTTCATAATGTAGATATTTAATCATTAAGCCTGCAGGCTATATTTGCCTAAATCTGTCTATTTCTCACTTTAACCGGTTCATGGTGACTAAACTGGAACCGTTGAAGCTGGAATAGTTTAGATTTACTCAAATCTAGTTCTTTTTCTAGCTTTTGTATATATTAATTTTCTTGTGAGCCTAGGAATCATGTGATCACAGATTCAGCTTCTGAATCAAGATTCGGTTCCCGTGATGGACATTTTTAGCTGCAGTTAGCTTGTAAATTATATACGGTGTTTGAATATCCTTGGATGGCTTTCATGCCCACAAGGAGTTCGGCACTGCTATGTATCTTATTTTCTCGAAGATGCTTCGCAACTCGATAATAAAAGCAAACAAGCCGAACACAATAATAAAATAGAAGTATCAAAGGCCTCAATTACTATTGAGCACAAGGGTTTGAAAAACCTGTTTTACAAAACATCATTGCTATATCTTGTTAAAATTGAACTTTTATACAAAAGTCAAACCCTTTGTATATAGGTGCAAATGAGGCATAACACTACTTCCAAACAACTGCACATAGACCTAACTCTCACACACACACATACACAGATAAAGTTTTAAATGAAAAGTGACGGTAATCGTGTTATCACGGAAGTCGGGGGGTGCCTAACACCTTCCCTCCTCTTAATCAAGCCCCTAGACCCTAACAAATTTCAGTTTTGCAAACCAGTTAAACAGTGTCACATCACTAGGTCTTTGTGCAAACCTTTCCTCGGTTGAGTTGGTTCAACCATTTAAAACTAACCAACTGGTGACTCTTACAGTCAAATCGTATACATGTCAGACCTTTTCAAACTTATTTTTTCAAACAAATCTCACCTAAAATGAGAACACCAAAAGATAAGAACAGAAAGGGACAAATAAAAATCCCAACGTCAATAGGTGGCGACTCTGCTACGGATTCCAGTAAGAGGAATTAAGCCGCTATTCAAGCTTTTTTAAAACAAAAATTTTAGTTTCTTATGTGTGAATACTTCATTTACATTGTATGGTTGTATATTAATGCTTTATTTATTGCACTTAGTGTTTCACACCATATCTGCCTGTGATATTAGTGCTTCACACATGTCATCATTTCCATGAAGTGAGACGCGATGTATGTGAATGTATGTTGTGTGGTCCCTTCATCAGGAGGATATCCCGTCGGTGTTTGATTACTAGACTCGCAGGAAGACTAATTCCACAAGGCTCAGGAAAGGCACCACCCAGATTCGCTCTAGTTGTAAGATCGAATTAATTTCCCATCAAGTAAATTGCGATGATATAGGGACCTTCATGACAAAAAGCTGCGAGATTAACCTAAGATAGGCCAACCTTTGATAAACCAAATGCGGAGGGATGTCTCTTCATGCCATCCCATTTCAATTACCTGTAATTTTAATTACTTGTAATTTAATTTCCATGTCAATCTCAATGTAATGGAAAATATAAAGGAGTATGTGAACATGCATTCCTTTTCATATCAAGACCTGTCATGTTATCATGTCATCAAAACAACCGACATCCGTTTTGTAGGATAATACTCCTAAAAATTGGACACATTACATAGCATTTCATACTCCTAAAAAATAGACACATTACATAGCATTTAAGATTTCCACATTTCCCCAAACTAAACTACATAAGTCTTTTTGTAGGGAAATGATTGGTCCCATTACCAGTTCAAAGTCCAAAAAGGCACTAAGCCTACAGTTAGACATGGCTACTATGACAACCCGAATTTTTATAAGTTATTAAAATAAGAATTTAATAATTAAAATTCTTATTATGAGGTGTATATATTTTGAATAATGTGATTTGGTGTGAATAGAATTATATATTCATATGTTGGGGAAAATGAGATTTAATAGTTACTTAAACTATTAGAGAAATTAAATAATATTAGTTATTTTAATTAAGCGAAATTATATTATGAGATAATATAATTTTAATTGTTATACCTTATGGGCAATGAAAATTATTATGAGTTAAATTTCATAAAAAGTGTGAATAATTCACTTAATTAAAATAGTGAATTAATACAAGTATAATTGATTTAATAAAGTGAGAAGCTAATATATTGCATGAAGATATAAATGTTATTATAATGCGAGTAAAATATTTATTAAGTACATTAAATATTTTAGTTGGAAACTTTATGGAATAAAATGAAAATCTATGGTATTAAATAAATATTTAATGAAAATTGTTATGGGATAATTTATTTAATTATGATAAAATAGATGGGATTTATACGTATTTTATTACGCGAGTATAATGGTGATATTCTAATTTAATTAAATTATTAAATTAGAGGAGGGAGAATTTGGTAAATAAATTGTGACAATAAAACTATATGATAAATGAGTTATTAACATAAATTAAAAGAGTTTTAAATTTGGTTTTACCAAACAAAGCCTTAGAGCTTTTGAAATTCTTGTTTTATTCTTGTTTTGCCAAACAAGGCTTCAGGAATGACTAAGTCATTATTTTAATTGGTTTTACTAAACAAGGCATAAGGGTTCAAAGTTATTAATTTTTAAAGTGGTTTAGCCAAACAAGCCTTATGACTTTTGATTTTAAAAAAAATATATAACTAACATCAGTTATACATATAATTATATTATATATTAATACATATTATATTATATGTTATATTTTCTAAGTTACGTAAGTTGGAAAAGAGAAGAAGAGATAATACAGAGAAGAAGAAGAGGAAGAGGAAGAAGAAGAAGAAGAAGAAGAAGAAGAAGAAGAAGAAGAAGGGAACCCTTGAGAAAACAAAAGAAAGGCTTTCATTATCTCCATTTTTTCTCCTAATTCAACCTAGAAAGGTATCAAACTAACCCTTATACTAAATTAAGATATTTTGTATTTAGTCTTTGTAAAATTAGGTTTTCATGATTGTGAATTTATATGCATATATGGTGTTCATGTGTTTTCATGTATACGCTTACATGAGATTTTTATAGTTATTCAAAAGTTTCAATTCACAAAGATATGATGAACATGATAAAATAATGTTCATAGTGTTTGATTATAAAGTTATGTTGAAAATTGTGCTTAAATCTTTGATGTGAGCATGAGTTATGTGTAATATGGGTTATATTATGAGTTATATGGTTGGTCTAGCAATTTAATCCATGTAATTTTGATAAACAAGAGGAATTTTGTTCATAATGATTTTTTGTGAATTAATTTCTTAAAAATGGCTTTTTAAACTATCAAATTGATGTTTGGTTATGATTTATTGTTGAAATTGATCATGTATTATGTTAGTATGTTAAGAATATGAGTTATCACAATTGGAATTACTTGAATTGGTTTAAAAATGAATTCACAGTGAAGAATTTCGCTATGAATGTCAAAAGAAGAGGAAATAAGAGAAATAGTGAAATTAAAGGTTGTAACCTTTGATGTTTATGTTGTTTATATGGTTAGAAACATGTTAGAAACATTAGTTTATGTTTTTATAAACATATTAGACCTTGGGTAGGTTCGTATGGTTGTTAGAAAAGAGTTTGTAGGCCTAATTTGGCTTTCTGTAGTGTTTTAGATCAAAAATCGCAAAAACACAGAAGGGACCCCCGCCCCAGCTGGCCCCCCTAGTACAAAAACCCCCCTTAGGGGGGTGTAAATTTTGAAAAAACCTGATCAATAGTCTGCCTAAAATGAGCATAAATTTTGGAACGAGGTGATTCAAGATGATACAGAACGAGGACAAGTAGACCAACAACCTTTGTTTCCTTTAGGTTTTCAATTTAATATCTGTAATAGTAGTAAAAATTGTCATCTTTAGGACTGTTGTGTTTTTGGGGCAATCGGAGGGCGTCGGACATGCACGTATGCATGTGTTATGCTTCTGACGATAAAAGATGTTGCTCTAAGTTATAAAACATGAATGTTAGCAAACATAATGATGTTTAACATTAATAAATAATGTTTTAGATAAGTTGTAGAAGCATAGTAAGCATACACAAGGGAGACAAATCGGGCGTACGACGAATAAACGTCGAAACGTCGTGATAAGTGTTAATGTACGTAAAAAGTGTTTTAAGTCAAATGAAATGAATATTATAAAATATGAAATGAGTTTAATATAAAACCAATAATGATTCCTAGCAAGATTTAAAAACTTGAATGAATTTTGAATATTACATAAGTCGATTAGTTAACACAATCTAATTGAACATTGTGTGCTAATTAACAGGAATGATTATGAGATGTGGAGTAGAGTTTACATTACAATTACTATATGTTGTTATGTGACTAATAGTTGATGTGTATGATTATATAATTGTGTAGGGCACGTGAAGTGCATATAACTGTAAGTTGTTAAACTGTTATTGGTAAACAACGATCAAGGTAAGTCTTTCAGTTCCAATTTGTTATGTGAACTTGATGATGAACTGTTTTAAATATTTATTGCAAAGAGCATGATATGTTCTATATATATTGAAAGTATGAAATGTTAAAGTCAATTTATGACTACATTGATTGAATAATGAATGTTGATTGAGTAAGGAACTCAACTCAATCTTTATACTTGTTATAAGAAATGCATCATGTATGTTATGTTTGTCCAATGTTTATGAGATATATGTTGAGCATGTTATTATGTGCTATGTGATGCGTGAAAACTATTAGATTTTGTTGGGCTGTCGAGCTCAACCTTGCAAATAACAACTTTTATATGTTAAAGATTTAAGGTAAAGTTATGTGCTACTTGAAAGATATGAATCAGATGTGATACTTGAAGATTTATATACTTTGGCTGAGTTATTATTATTTGAACCATGTTTAAGGTTCTGAATAATGTATTAATGTTGAATTGTAATATCATTTTACGATGTAAACTCTTGTAGTATTACAATGATTCTGAGATATTTAGATGTAAAGGTTGAAAGTTAAGGAACGAGAATAGTTTTTTAATAATAGAAAATTTTAATTATTCCGCAAATTTCAATGGTTGTATTATCGTTTAATGATGTAAAAATTAGAGGTTGAATGTATTGTTAACGACCGAAGTCGAGAATTAAATTGTATGAATTTTGGGGTCGTTATAGTTGGTATCAAAGCTGATAGGTTAGAAACCTCAGGTAAGAGTACCTTAGGCTATAACCTTAAAAAAGAGAGGTAAAGATAATGAAAGAATAAACTCAGATATAGTTTGAACAATAAGAATTAATTTAAGAAATTTGTAAAAAAGGAATTAAAAAATGCGTGAAAGGATTTAAAGAAGAATCTCGCAGAGTTATAAGGAATATGAAAGTGGGGTTACCCAACTCTAATAATAAGGATGTAAGGTGATAATAAATTGACAATGTCTATAAGAATAGAATGATAAAGAAGTTAAGAATAAAAAGTTATATCTAAGTGTGGTACAATCATACTCTTTAATAGTTGATGTATGGTATCTGGGCTAAACAATTCCTTCATAGAGCGGAGGTATATACGAACTAGCAACTCGGAACCTAGTTTGTTGGTTGTCTGTGGGAAATCACTCAGCATACCATATTGAAACTATTAGAGACTCGATGTGTATCAAGTATAGAAAATGGATACGTATGATGAAAATGTGGAACTCAAATGAAATGTTGAGCAATGTAAATGAAGTTAGAAATTCTTAAAGTAAGAATTATTATATAAATAAGAAAATTCAAAGAAGAATCTTGAAGAGATATAAAGATAAGAAATGGCAATAGCCAAGATAATGAATAATGTCGTAAATGATGAAAAATGGGAAAGAAAGAGGATCGTAAAATAAAACGATCACGAGTTAAGAAAAGAATTTTAAGGGAGATGATTATAGAATAAGATCACGACGTGATCTGTTTAAGTTATAAACGAAAGATGGTTTGAAATGTTTAAATAATTATAGGTTGATGCTATGAAGGTAATGTACTATGATATAGTACAAGATAAACTCACAAAAAGTTATAAATAATGTGATACGAGGAATTCATATTGAGCAAGTTAAGGGCAAGTTAAGAATAAGTTAAGAGTAAAGTAATGTTAGGTGGGAATTCAATTGAGGACTCATATGGTGACTAAGTTGTACAAACCTTTGTATGGACAGAGATTTTGTGCATGTACTTGGTTTATCATATTAATAATCATTAGAATGTTGGTGTCGCGCTATCAATGTATGTGAGGTGAAAAGGTGATTCTTTTCTCATGTGTATATTTTATAGTTAGAAAAAAGATTACTCAAATATTATTAGGATTAGGTGCGTTTCTTAAAACTAATGCATATGGTAAGTCTGTGACTCATAATAGTATTGTATGTTTTGAACCCCTCAGCGAATGGATGCCTATGGTCTGACTAGGACAAGTTCTTAAACTCATATTATTGTGGCAAGTTCCTGGATTTCCAAAGTGTGGTAAGGTTGATGAACTATTTTAGGTAGAAAACGGTTATATTATAGAGAGCATTGATGAAGTTGAAAATTAATAGAATGGTTAAGTAATGAAGTAATGAAGTAAAGATTGAAGTTGATGGATACCTAGATATTCTAAATCTACTAGCTATGCAAGACTTTCGAGATTTATTGACTTCGTGCCGATGGTTGTACTTTTGATTTTTGAAAAGTGTTGGATCACACTAGTGAACCAAAGAATTTTTAAAATAGTGCTATTATTCGCGTATCTATGCTGTTTGTTTTGGCTAGAAAAAAATGATTTTTAAATTTTCAAAATATATTTTAATTATATGTACGGGTGATATGATAAACGATGGAGTCATCAATGCAATGGAACCTGGTGTTGGATGTGATCATATGATCGTCAGCCCACTATGGTGAGATGTAGTATGACAACGACATAATCATGACGCCATAAAAGGATTTTTGAGATTTCTTTGAGATATGAGTATATATATATATATATATATATATATGTGTGTGTGTGTGTGTGTGTGTGTATTTCGATTGATGTCTGAATTGTTGTAGAAGTCTATGCTATTTGATTTAGCTAGACGATTAATGAAAGATGTTCATGAAATTTAAACATTTCTTGTGAAGTTTTGTCAAACTAAATTTTTTTGGTGCAGATTCAGATGTTGAAATGCTGAGATGAACAACCCTTTTATAGGGGATTACGCGGAGGCGTTTAGATGTTTGTGCACAATATATGGTACGAAGGGCTGATCACCCTAAGTACGGGGAGTCCCTACAGTATTACTGTTAAGGTTAAAGTTGAAAGATTACTTGTAACCATGGACATAGTTCATGGTCTTGTGACCCTCAGTTACATCTCTAAAAAACTGAGAAGAATAACCCTATTATGGGGGAATTATTTTTACGCGATGCGTTTAGATATTTGTGCACAAGACATCGTATGAAGAACTTAACACCCTATAGTCTAATGACAATTAAGGTTTAAGTTGAAAGAGTACTTATAACCGTGGATGTAGTTCAAAGTTTTGTGACCCATTAGCATGATTTGAAATCTTTTAAATTCCTGAGTTATTCATACTACTTCCTAATTATTGAGCAATTGTAGAAGATTTTTCCTATTCTAAAAGGCGAATGTGGTAAGGATGATAGCCCTTAGAAAGAAGTAGTTGTAGAACGCTTTAATTGAGTGAATAGAGATTAACGTAAAATCTATTTTGATAGATTGAATGAATGAAGATTAATAAATAAAATTTTGAGGACGAAATTCTTAGAAGAAAGGGTGAATATAATATCCCGAGTGTTTATGATAACTATCCTTAGAAAAGGAAATGAATGGGTTAAAGAATATATAATATTTGATATATAACTGTTTTTAATTGAAGGTTATGAAATAAAACCTAGAATTTGTTGAAGAAATGAATGTAGTAGGAAATATAAAACCTATATTAAGGTAATGTGTTGAAGATATTCAACGATAAATTTTGAAAAGAGATTTGGTGAAAACCGAGTAAGGAGGATTTCTTTGATTTCGAAGACGGAATCCTTATAAGGAGGGAAGGATGTGACCACCCGAATTTTCATAAGTTATTAAAATAAGAATTTAATAATTAAAATTCTTTATTATGAGGTGTATATATTTTTGAATTATGTGATTTAGTGTGAAGAGAATTATATATTCATATGTTGGGGAAAATGAGATTTAATAGTTAATTAAACTATTAGAGAAATTAAATAATATTAGTTAATTTAATTAAGTGAAATTATATTATGAGATAATATAATTTTAATTGTTATACTTTATGTGGAAATGGAAATTATTGTGAGTTAAGTTTCATAAAAAGTGAATAATTCACTTAATTAAAATAGTGAATTAATACAAGTATATTTGATTTAATAAAGTGAGAAGCTAATATATTGCATGAAAATATAAATGTTAGTATAATGCGAGTAAAATATTTATTAAGTACATTAAATATTTTAGTTGGAAACTTTATGGAATAAAATGAATATCTATGGTATTAAATAAATATTTGATAAAATTTGTTATGGGATAATTTATTTAATTGTGATAAAATAGATGGGATTTATACGTATTTTATTACGCGAGTATAAAGGTGATATTCTAATTTAATTAAATAATTAAATTAGAGGAGTGTGAATTTGTTAAATAAATTGTGACAATAAAACTATATGATAAATGAGTTACTAACATAAAGTAAAAGAGTTTTAAATTTGGTTTTACCAAACAAAGCCTTAGAGACTTTGAAATTCTTGTTTTAATCTTGTTTTGCCAAACAAGGCTTAAGGAATGACTAAGTCATTATTTTAATTGATTTTACCAAACAAGGCATAAAGTTTGTAAGTTATTAATTTTTAAAGTGGTTTAGCCAAACAAGCCTTATGAATTTTGATTTTAAAAAAATATATAACTGGCATCAGTTAAACATATAATTATATAATATGTTAATACGTATTATATTATACGTTATATTTTCTAAGTTACGTAAGTTGGAAAAGAGAAGAAGAAGAAGAAGAAGAAGAAGAAGAAGAAGAAGAAGAAGAAGAAGAGGAAGAAGAAGGGAAACCTTGAGAAAACAAAAAAAGGCTTTCATTATCTCCATTTTTTCTCCCAAATCAACCTTGAAAGGTATCAAACTAACCCTTATACAAAATTAAGATGTTTTGTATTTAGTCTTTGTAAAATTAGGTTTTCATGATTGTGAATTTATATGCATATATGATGTTCATGTGTTTTCATGTATATGTTTACATGAGATTTTTATAGTTGTTCAAAAGTTTGAATTCACAAAGATATGATGAACATGATGAAATCATGTTCATAGTGTTTGATTATGAAGTTATGTTGAAAATTGTGCTTAAATCTTTGATGTGAGCATGAGTTATGTGTAATATGGGTTATACTATGAGTTATATGGTTGGTCTAGCAATTTAATCCATGTAATTTTGATAAACAAGAGGAATTTTGTTCATAATGATTTTTTGTGAATTAATTTCTTAAAAATGGCTTTTGAAACTATCAAATTGATGTTTGGTTATGATGTATTGTTGAAATTGATCATGTATTATGTTAGTATGTTAAGAATATGAGTTATCACAATTGGAAGTACTTGAATTGGTTTAAAAATGAATTCACAGTGAAGAATTTTGATATGAATGTCCAAAGAAGAGGAAATAAGAGAAATAGTGAAATTCAAGGTTGTAATATTTGATGTTTATGTTGTTTATGTGGTTAGAAACTTGTTAGAAACATTAGTTTATGTTTCTGTAGACATATTACACCTTGGGTAGGTTGGTATGGTTGTTAGAAAAGAGTTTGTAGGCCAAATTTAGTTTTTTGTAGTCTTTTAGATCAAAAATCGCAAAAACGCAGAAGGGACCCCCGCCCTGGCAGACCCCCTTAGTATAAAAACCCCCGCCCTGATGGGGGGGGGGGGTAGTCTGCCTAGCTGAATTTTGGAAAAATAAACTGACTGAACATGTTTTACTAAAATGAGCATAACGTTTTCATACGAACTTTGATTGAGGTGATTCAAGATGATCCAGAACGAGGACGAGTAGACCTACAACTTTTCTTCTTTAAGTGTTTCAATTTGATGTCAGGAACAGTGGTCAAAATGGTCATCTTTAGGACTATTATGTTTTTTAAGGCAATCGGAGGGCGTCGGGCATGCACGTATGGTCCATAAATGATGTTGTTTACCGAAAACTTCTGACGCAAGTACAAGAAGGTCTGGTTCGAAGATATTGGATTGAAGATGATTTGCTATATACAAAGGGTTATAGGTTGTATATCCTAGTGGAGGGGGATTGAGGAGGCAGATCATGCATGAGACGCATGATACAAAATGGGCTGGTCACCCAGGCATAAAAATGATGTTGGCTATGCTATCTCGCTTATACTACTGGCCCAAAATGGAAAACGATGTGGAGGCGTATGTCAAGTCTTGTCTCGTGTGCCTAGTAGACAAACTTGAGAAAAAGAGTGAAGTAGGCTTGTTGCAGCCTCTTCCCATTCCTAACAGACCTTGGCAGTCCGTGTCAATGGACTTCATTTCTGGATTGCCGAAGGTTGATGGAATGAGATCAATTTTTGTAGTGGTTGATCGATTTTACAAGTATGCAGTGTTCATTCCAGCACCTCATGCTTGCGCAGCAGATGTGGCTGCTGGATTATTTTTCAAAAATGTGGTGAAGTACTTTGGGTTGCCTGAAGATATTATAAGTGATCGAGATACACGGTTCACGGGCAGGTTTTGGACCATTCTGTTTGGATTGGTAGGATCAGAATTGAAATTCAGCACTGCGAACTATCCACAAACAAATGGCCAGACTAAAAGAATGAATCAGCTGCTCGAAGAGTATCTGCGACATTATGTGACTGTAAGTCAAAAGAATTGGCTGGAGTTGCTTAAACCAGCGCAATTTTGCTACATGCATGTGTAATGCTTCTGACGATAAAAGATGTTGCTCTAAGTTATAAAACATGAATGTTAGTAAACATAATGATGCTTAACATTAATAAATAATGTATAAGATAAGTTGTAAAAGCATAGTAAGCATACATAAGAGAGACAAATCGGGCGTGCGACGAATAAATGTCGAAACGCTGTGATAAGTGTTAATGAACGTAAAAAGTGTTTTAAGTCAAATGAAATGAATATTATAAAATATGAAATGGGTTTAATATAAACCAATAATGATTCTTAGCAAGATTTAAACACTTGAATGAATTTCAAATATTACATAAGTCGAAAAGTTAACACAATCTAATTAAACATTGTGTGCTAATTAACAGGAAGGATTATGAGATGTGGAGTAGAATTTACATTACAATTACTATGTGTTGTTATGTGACTAATAGTTGATGTGTATAATTATATAATTGTGTAGGGAACGTGAAGTGCAGATAACTGTAAGTTGTTAAAGTGTTATTGGTGAACAACAATCAAGGCAAGTCTTTCAGTTCCTATTTGTTATGTGAACATGATGATGAACTATTTTAAATATTTGTTGCAAAGAGCATGATGTGTTCTATATATATTGAAAGTATGAAACGTTAAAGTCAATTTATGACTACGTTGATTGAATAATGAATGTTGATTGAGTAAGGAACTAAATCTTTATACTTGTTATATGAAATACAACATATATGTTATGTTAGTCCAATGTTTATGAGATATATGTTGAGCATGTTATTATGTGCTATATGATGCATGAAAACTGTTAGATTTTGATGGGCTGTCGAGCTCAACCTTGCAAATAACCACTTTTGCAAGTTAAAGATTTAAGGTAAAGTTATGTGCTACTTGAAAGATATGAATCAGATGTGATACTTGAAGATTTATATACTTTGGCTGAGTTATTATTATTTGAACCATGTTTAAGGTTCCTAATAATGTATTAATGTTGAATTTTAATATCTTTTTGTGATATAAATTTTTTAGTATTATAATGATTCTGAGATATTTAGATGTAAAGGTTGAAAGTTCTGGGAATGAGAATAGTTTATAATAGAAAATTTTAATTGTAATAGAATATTTTAATTATTCCGCAAATTTCAATGGTTGTATTATCGTTTAATGATGTAAAAATTTGAGGTTGAATGTATTGTTAAGGACTGAATTTGAGAATTAAATTGTATAAATTTTGGGATCATTACAACTACAAGTGCCCAGCCTAATCCTACTCCTGTCTTTCGTGAGGAGTTCGAAGGATCAAATAACAGAGTTGGTTGTTCTACTCAAAGAACTACACAAATTAACTCAGGGTCCACAAATACCCATCCACACAGAAGCCTGTACACATGGGGGAATCCAGGGTCGGGATAGAGAAGTCCCAACACCTGAGTCTCAGACTGAGAAGTCCAATAAAACCCCTAAAATCACCCATATTAAGGAAGATTAAGACACCAGTGATATTCGGAATAAGGTTCTATAAATAGAAGAGACCATTCGGTCCATCAAAGGGATTTGAACACACGAAAGTGTTTGATATTCAGACCTTTGTATCTTCCATGAGGTTCATTATCCGGAGAAATTTAAGACTCCCAATTTTGAGAAATATGATGGATTGGGAGATCCTTACACCCACTTAAAAGTGTTCATTGGAGAACTCGGGTCCTATGCTGAGGATAAAAAGCTCAGAATGCAGCTATTTTAGAGAAGTCTGACTAAAGAAGCTAGAGCATGGTACACCAGATTGGATAACTCCAAAATTCACAGCTGGGAGGAGGTGTCAATGAGTCATTCAGAGAGTATGCCCAAATGGTGATGACCTTCATAGATATTCAAGAAGCTCCATTTTATGAGAGTGTCCTAGTTGGGATAGGAAATCCATTCTCAGAAATGACCAAGAACGAAGAAATGGCATAAATGGGATAAAAGTCTAAGAAGATTCAAGGCCTCGCCACTTTAAAAGTCGTAGCTGAGCATATCCAATAAGGAAGTTATGGGAACAACCCCCGGATGGTCCATAAGAAGAAAGAAGAGGATGTTTCCTTGATACTGCAAAGGTAAACACAAAAACACAATCAAAACTTGCCTATTTAGAGGAGAAACTATTCCCCTTTTCAAGCACAGTCATCAAATCCTCCCTTGCCAAAGAGTGGAGAAGACGCTCAAGAGTTTTCACACCCTTAGGGGACTCATGCAAAAACATATTCAGACTTCTGACAGCTCAGAAGAAAATCACTCATCTCCTTCCACCATCCAATCCAAGTGGAAAGGGCTTCAATACAAGCAAGACATGTGCTTACCATTCTGAAGCTCCAGGCCATGACACTTAGGATTGTTGGGCCCTTAAGCATAAGATCTAGGTCTTAATATATAGTAGTGAGATCATGGTGACCAAGCCCGAGTAACCACATGTTCAAGATAACCCTCTACCTCAACACAAGGAAGAGGATTTTAACATGATTAATAGGGGCAGTGGAGAGAGTTCCAAGTACCTTAAATATTTGGGTGGTTCTTCCCAAATCAACAAGGATAATTCCGATAAGTGGGATTATTCAGAATTCCAGTTCATGATAGAATGGCGGTTAAAGTCTCTTGAAGAACAAGTTAATCAACTGGCAGAATTGGTGATACATCAACACCAAGTCACACGACAGTTGTTCAGTCAAGAGCATGCAAGTCTCCTCTCTCTTATCACAAAGACTCCACTACTTACCCAAGAAAGTGAAACCTTGGAGGAAAAGCTTGCAAGAAAAGCAAAGCTCGTCGGAACTTTGCCAACAAAAAGGAATTCACCTATTTAGGCCAACCGATGGAAGAAATATTACAGATGCTGATCAATGAGGGAAAAATCACAACACTGCAATGTGACGCCCCCAAATTCAGGTACTTGAAACCCAAACTCAGTGATTCACTATATCATTTCTTTGAGCGGAATAATAATAATAATATAAATATCAAACTTAATTTACATAATTATAGTTATCTAATCCCAAGTTCCCAACCTTTATAATCTTTCATTACATGATAATTAATAAATATCATTCTTAATAAAGTCTAACTATTACATAAGATAACATAAAACTTATTCTGTCAGCTTTCCTTTTCTTTTATCCTTAGCAGAACCTTCAAGTCGTTCACGCTTAGCTGAAAACATTTAAATTAAGCAAGAAAGAGCATTTGAGTGCCAAGCAAGTAATAGCAAACAATAAATGTTAGCTGACAGAAGTAAATGTTTTCGTTATACGGCACTTCAACAACGAATCAACAGTTGTGAAGTAAGCTAAAAAAAATTTAATCAACATATCAATTCTATTTCAAAATTTTGAAACTACGTACTGACTATAATTGGAGAGCAGTCAACAGACTATGAACTTTATTTTCAATTTTCGAAAAGGTTAAATAGAACTTCATCTGCAAACCGTCATGTCTTGCGGGCATGGGGGTGATCAGCCCATTATGTCCTGTATTGATCAATACTACATATTCGAACGATATTTTTCGTGCAACATATCCGCCTTAGGAGCACAAAAATTTCCCATGTTCGGGATGTTAATACTTAATCTAGAATTCGAACCAAAATAATTCGGTTGGATAGCAATAAGGTTTTATCATGTTTAACGATATTTTTAATTCTATGTCTAGCCGAGACAAATAGCTTAGACGACTTTTAATTAATATATACATATTGGAAATCAATAAATTTACCAACATGTACAATAATTATCCAAGTGAGGACACTTGTATAACCAATCTTAGAAATTATCGAACATAATATATATCTTAATCTATAATAATAAAGTTAAAGAGTTTGTATATCATATTATAATTTCATAACAAATTTTCACAGGATCAGTGTATAAGTAATTACAAAGAATAAGGATACATTCACAATAAAAAGAATAGTTCTGATACTTTCTTACACATGTCCATTGCATAAAATAAATGCAAAGGATTAGATACTTGCAGAATGAAAAAAAATAGTTTGGATACTTGCCTTGATAATTGATTACTTCTACGTAGTATAGCTTACGCTTTTATCTCTAATAAGAAGTCATATCATCAATAGAATCATTATTTTAATTAAAATAATACATCGTAACACATAGTACTGCTATTTGCAGTCATCACATAACTTAAGCACATTATCACATACTTATATCAGTCATTAGAACATAAACAACCATTTATAAAGCCAAACTATATAGGTTCGGATCAATTTCGGAATCAATTCGGTGTATCAACGGCGTTACCGGATAATTAACCAATTTATTTTTAATGAAACTTTGTTCAAGAACTTAAATATTATATTAGATAATTTAATTATCATTTATAATATTTTTTTCAAACATTAAAATCATTTAGAATGATTTTTCAAACACTTATATCATGTTTAATGATTTAATTGCTAAATAATTTCATTATCATTAATATTTAGATAATTTAAAATATTAATGAAATTCATGTCAACACTTTAAAAGTTATTTATTATAATCTGAAAATATTTTTCAAACCTTAATATTACCTTCAAATGATTTTTAAAGTATTAAAATTATTTTAAATAATTATCACTAATATTAAAATATTAATTTATTTCATTTCCAAATATTCAAAGTTATTTATTATAACTTAAAATATTTTTAAACATTAATATTACTTTCAAATGATTTTTAAAGTATTAAAATCATTTTAAAATAATCACCATTAATATTAAAATATTAATTTTATTCATATCAAAATATTAAAAGTTATTTATTGTAACTTTAAATATTTTTAAAATGATTTTAATATATTAAAATTATTTTAACTTATTTATTTAATATAATTATTAAATAAATTTAATTTCATTAATATTTAATTAAATTAAAATATTAATAAAAAAAATTTCAAAATATTAAAAGTTAATTTTTATAATTTAAAATAATTTATTTTTTAAAAAAACTTTATTATGAAATTCTAGTATTTATTTTTTATTTATTCTATAATTTTTGTCTAAAGTTGGGGTCCTCCACGGAAACGCTTGTAGACGGAAATCTACAAGTTTGATTTGGGTCCACTTGGTATTGTTAGAACCGTGACTTCCCGAAATACGTTTTAGGCTTAAGAAACAGTCAATTTAGCCCAGTATAGAACCTTGAAAATAGGTCACTACCGACTGACAATTACATGCCTTGTAAACATTTTCAGTTTTGGAGTCTTTTACAGATACATTTATATTACGAGATCCACAACTCCGATTGAGGCCCTATCAGACTTGTTGGATCCGTATCGTCTTGAACTATAGTTTTCATTTATGAAAGACCAAAATCTAATCTGTATAGGTCCCAAAAATTAGGCCCAAAGTGACTGGTCAGTAAGGTTTTCGTCAAAAGTTTGTTCATTTTTAAGTGTTGGGGTCCTTAACGGAAACACTTATAAAACGAAATCTACAAATCGGATTTAGGTCCAATAGGTATCGTTGGATTCGTACTTTCCCGAACTACAGTTTTCATGTATCAAACATCCATTTTGGTTCTGTTTTGGTTCATAACTTGTTTATTTCTTAACATATTTGAGTGATTCCAAAGGGGTTTTGCCCTTAACTCATGTATCTAGCATGCTAACATGTTGTAAACCATTTATCGCATGAAACCAAAGAATATAACATAAAAATATTTATAGCATACAAAGGAAATCTTTTTCTTAAACCTTTTGGTACAAAACTTGTTTTTCTCACTTTGGATCTAACTTTTGATTTCAAAAATACATTGATACATATATAAAATACCAATACTCATGTAAATCATGAGTTGTTAAAGATCCAAAACAAAAGTTGGTTGGTTCATAAAGATCTAAAAAAGAGAGCACAAAAATTGAAAATTTTCAATTTCGTACCTTTTTCTTCTTGCAAGCCTTCTTGATCCTTCAAAGTAGCTTGTGAGTTTAAGTTGTATGAAGATCCAAGACCCCTCCTAGAGTCCCTATAGCTGCCGAATTCTGCAGCCTCCTTTCTCTCTCTATTGTTTTGTTTTTCTTTTCTTAGCAACTTGAAAAGTGAGAGAGGAAATGAGAGAGAGAAGTGAAGAATTTGATTTTGTTTAGTGTAATAATGCAAGGAATGTATCTATCCATTAGTTTACTTGCTAGCCTTGGATTACTTGCACATGTGAATAAAAGTGTTGGGCCAATTTACCAAGTGACACATAGCTTGGAGTTGGTAGCTTATAACCAAAAATTGGGACAAGCTACTAAAATAAAATTTGTCTCCCCATTATGCCCCCTTAGGGGCCAACTATTCCCCTCTTTATCTCCCCTTATTGATTTAATTTTTATGCTAAATTAAGCTTAAACAGATGATCAAAATACCCCTCTTCAAGTGGGCTAAGCTTGGGCCATTCTTTTAATTCTTCTGGGCTTCAAATTTAATTGTTTGGACTAGGTAAACTAATATTACCCAAAACCTTAATTTTATTTTACCCTAATTAGTTTCTTAGAGTTTCCATTCCATCCAAGTTGGAATTTAAAATGTTTGCTTTTATGCATTCAATCTCATAACCCAATGAGACATGTCTCAATTATGTTTAAAATAATTAATAACTTGAGATAATAAAATTTATCTCTTAGGTTAGTATAATCTTACATACTAACATTCTTTATTAGCTCATAATCACATTCCTTTATTGTGAATGCATTCCCATATTCACTTTGATATTTAGTAAAAATAATAGTTATATATATATATATATATATGTGTGTGTGTGTGTGTGTTGGGTAAAATCTAATTACGCACAACACGCAAGTATACGTGGTCAACAAGTAATAAAGTGATAAGTTGAGTATCGTTCCCACAGAGAATTATTTAATAAAATCACCAAGTACTAACCCGTAACCAACTCAATCTTATTTAAGTGAATGAATTTCAAATTATATAAATTAAACTACTATTAAAATCCACTAGTTAAATTAAGACTATGGAGATTTAAGATCACAACTTCACTTATTTCTTCATTTAAGTTACACTTCTCATCAATTATTCTCTATCCCGAATTGTTAATCAAGAACACTAAAGTAGTATTAACCACCTCTCGAAGCACTAATACCGTATTAACGTCAATCCACAATTAAGATAGAAATCCGTTAAACACCTTAATCAACAAACCCACTATATCTCTATGTGAATTACAATTGAAGAAGGTTTAAGAACAAGTTCTCTATCCGATTACATGCGGTGTCAAGCATATCTCTACCTTAACACTCATCAAGTTTAAGCTACTAACAAAATTCTGAACACTTGCTATCATGATAAGATCTAAATCAATACTTCATCTCTCGAGTTCATATAGATTATCACGGTAATTGATGGCCGATCAATTAAAAAATTAAGTCCAAATCACAATAGACAATCCTCACAATAGAACATAACAATTGATAACGAAACATATTAAAATAAACTACACAATAAGATCCATTGTGATCTCAAACAAAAAATTAGCTCATGATTATTAAATTAAAAATAAGAATCCACACTTGAATAAACATTAAAATACAGAAATAGAAGAAGATAAGAAGATAGAATCTATTGTCTGTAGATTTGACGCTCCCTCCTTGCTCCTACTTTGAATCTTCAATGGACTCCAAGTTACTTCAATCTCCAAAACTCATAATAACTAGGGTTTTTCCCAATATAGTCTAATCTAATATAATGGAATTCTTCCTCTAATTTCTTCTAATCCTTTCAATTCTCCTCCTTTTATATGTCTCTTTATATGTATTTAAGTCCTCTGGGAAGTCCTTGAATCAAACAACTCGAAACAATCCTTATCGGACTCAAATTCGGACAAAAACTACTCATTCTGCGCATAGGCAAGCCCCAGCTTGTCTTTTCCCTTGTAAATAGCAAGCCCCGGCTTGCTAGTGGCCTACTATTCCGCCCAGACCCCCAGCCCCGGCTGGATCCTAAGGCATAAAAGAGCAAGCCCCGGCTTGCCCCCAATCTGCTAATTATTTTTCTACTGCAGCGTCTTCTGGTAAAACGGCCATAACTTTTGATCCGGATGGAATTACGGGGCCTGCCATCTATCAAATCGAAGCTATCGACGAGATCTACAACTTTCATTTTTTGAGTTTTGAGAAATAACGAACATATGAAGTTAGAAATTGGATTGGAAGTGACTGCTATGCAAATGGCCACCCAAAACAATGAAGTTCAACGACGTCCGTTGGTAGAAATGTCATAACTCTTTCATCTGAACTCCGATTGGAATGATTCAAGATGTTCCGAAAAGCTAAGAAGAAGCTCTAAAATATAGTCTAAGTTCCAAGCCAAGAACATGAAAGCCCAAATGATTTCCAGATTGCTTTTCTTTGCATTTTCCTTATTTTTCCTTACCAATAGTCGCTCACACCACTCCCAAACATATAACCTACAAAATGAAAACAAAATGCATGAAAAGTAACTAATAAACATGAGTATAAGTAACTAATTCAAGTAAAAGATACCGGATAAGTATGTATAAAACCTACTTATCAAATACCCCCAAACTTAAACCGTTGTTTGTCCTCAAGCAACACAATATAATGCAATGCAATGCAATGAAATGCAACTAATCTATATGCCTACGAATCCAGCAGTATTTGATAGAATCAAATCCATTCACTAGGCCTTAGAGAAATCAAGTAAACATGATAATACATCATATCAAAACCAATCAACAATTTCCTAGTCAATCATCAAGTCTTAAACTATTATTACTGGTATAGTGTGTGTGTGCTCCACAACAATGTTAACTAATATAAAATAAAATTTAACACATAACAAGTCTCTTCGAAAGCATCATACAGTGTAAACTCAAAAAATCCAAAAACAAGCTAGATCCAACTAAAATCAAACAATTACCAATATCGAGGGTTAACATGGGATACTTATGCTTTATTTTTCATCTACGGGGGCTTTTTGCTCTTATTTCCCGTTTTATTCTCTCTCTTTTTCTTTTATATTTTTTTATACACATAGCTATGTAATGTCTTATTCCCTTAGGCTTTTCAATGCTACCTTAACGAGCTTTCGACCAACGACTCCCAGGCCATTAAGACCTTAGGGCGCTAGGTGTAAAGACAATCCCCTCGGGCTTACTTACTCAAGTAACAAAGGCCACAAAACTAGACAAGCACACCACGGTGTTTATTCATACTTTTGTTTTCTCTTTTTTTTTCTTTTTTTTTCAATAGCTTATATATTTCACATATTCCCCCAAACTTAGGTTCTTGTTTAACTTTAGCCATCACTACTTGTTCTTGTCATTCTTTCATTTAAACTAGCATTATCCTTTAGAGTCCCATTATGTATCAATTTAAACTCAATCAATCAACAAGTTTTTTTTACTATGATATCCTTATTATATCAGTTTCAAACAGAAAAAGACTCAATTCCTAACAAGAAATCACATCAAAGCTCTAATAGTCAGTACTATACTTGCCTATTCAATCCCATTCTCATTATTGACTAAAATAGACTGTAACTTATCAAACAGCTGGACTCATGCCAGATGAACATAGTAACTAACTATTATTTTTGAATTTTTGATTTTTTGATTTTTTTTAATAATGAACCTAAACTATATTAACAACATATGCAAAATAACATAACATAAACATGAAACTAAACATGCAATAACGAAATAAACTAAACTCCCCCAAATTTAGCAATTACAATGTCCTCATTGTAAGAATATAGCGGTAAGTAGAAGAGAACTTCCCTGTAATCAGCTAAGCGAGAGTTGATGGTGGCGATGGCTGCGATGATTATTTTGCTATCCATTGGACCTCCAATACCTGCAATGAAGAGAGACAACATGGATTAGATTATAAGAGAACTTAATAAGCAACTTAATTCCTATCTAATAAATAAACTAGTAAAGCATATAAATATAAAAATTCATGGGTTGCCTCCCAGTTAGTGCTTAATTTATAGTCTTTCAGCCTGACTTTGTCTGGTCAATGCTATCCAATTCCTCTTCGAAAGTTGAGGAACCCTCTATCCATCGGAAATAATATAGCTTTTGGTAGGTTCCCATTTGTGATAGCCATTGTATTAAAGTCACCTAGCATGATTTCTTTAGATAAGAATACATTCAAGAACGTCCAACATCTAGGTGTTTTCTCCATTGTGTATGTGATCACTTTGGGGCATGGAAGCTTGTCACACACAATGAGCTCTTCATCTATCTTCTCTTTCTTGTCCCACCATGGATTCAAAATTGTATTCGCTCTTATGTCATAAAGAGCTTCGCCGATGACATGACTACCTAGCGGACAATGTTTTGCAAATCTAACCGGATTCTTGAACTTTGGCGAAAAAGGCACTTGAAGCATTAATAACATCGGCTCATCCTCGTTAGTATTCATAGTTAGCTCTTCACCGACCTTGTTGTCATTATCCCCACTTGTCTCCTCTTTTTCAACATCTCGAGGCTCATTCAGTTGTAGATTTAGTTCGGGTTCTCCGTCAATTTCGTCATCCATGTCATAAAGCAAAGTGTTTGGAGGAAGGTTGCTTACGGCTTTGGTCATTTGATCTATCTTATTCTGTAGATTTTGAATTGATATCTCTTGATTCTGAGTTGACCGCTTTAGATTCTTCATTCTCTCCTCAGTTGATGCTACGAACTTGGAAAATAATTCCTCCAACCTTGAATCTTTTGTTTCAGTCTCGGAAGCCATGTACTGATGACCATTGGTTGAGGTTGTGACACATTGTTCCATCCAATTATTAAAAGTTTGGGTTGACAACTCTTGGCTAATACTCATCTCCTTTATGTGTGCTATGCACTTCAACATTACATCCCTCAGATTTGGCTTTTCTTCATGTGGTAATGGAGGTGGACATAAAAATTCTGGTGTGTATGTTGAATTTAGAGCGTAGTATTGGTCTTCATAATTGAAGCTCCATGACGAATCCGGGTGATACCCCCAAACTTGATGGTAATTATCATATGCATACTGATTGAGGTCGTTACCACCATACTGTACCGACCCAAGATTGATGGTGCATTGATGACTCAGATGGTTTCCAGCATAATAGCCACACGTAACTGCCATCCTTCGATTCTGTTGGGCTGCGATAATGTCCAACTTCCTCAAAAGTTCTTCAATTTGTGCTGACATTGCGGAGAGTGTCGCGAGTCTGTCAATCTCCGCTTCCTTTGGTTGAGTCATGTTCGTGTATGGCCATTGATATGCAAAGTCATCCATGGTACCTGAAAAGAGAGAAATATAGGAAGAGAATTAAAAATAAAAATGTTTAAATTAAGACTAATTTGATTAAAGCTAATATTGGTAAAAATGTTTTAAACTAATTCCCCGGCAACGAAGCTAAAAACTTGTTGGGTAAAATCTAATTACGCACAACACGCAAGTATACGTGGTCAACAAGTAATAAAGTGATAAGTTGAGTATCGTTCCCACAGTGAATTATTTAATAAAAATCACCAAGTACTAACCCGTAACCAACTCAATCTTATTTAAACGAATGAATTTCAAATTATATAAATTAAACTGTTATTAAATTCCACTAGTTAAATTAAGACAATGGAGATTTAAGATCACAACTTCACTTATTGCTTCATTTAAGTTACACTTCTCATCAATTATTCTCTATCCCGAATTGTTAATCAAGAACACTAAAGTAGTATTAACCACCTCTCGATGCACTAATACCGTATTAACGTCAATCCATAATTAAGATAGAAATTCGTTAAACACCTTAATCAACTAACCCACTATATCTCTATGTGAATTAAATTGAAGAAGGTTTAAGAACAAGTTCTCTATCCGATTACATGCGGTGTCAAGCATATCTCTACCTTAACACTCATCAAGTTTAAGCTACTAACAAAATCCTGAACACATGTTATCATGATAAGATCTAAATCAATACTTCATCTCTCGAGTTCATATAGATTATCACGATAATTGATGGCCAATCAATTAAACAATTATGTCCAAATCACAATAGACAATCCTCACAATAGAACATAACAATTGACAACGAAGCATATTAAAATAAACTACACAATAAGATCCATTGTAATCTCAAACAAAAAATTAGCTCATGATTATTAAATTAAAACTAAGAATCCACACTTGAATAAATATTAAAAGACAATGATAGAAGAAGACAAGAAGATAGAATCTATTGTATGTAGATTTGACGCTCCCTCCTTGCTCCTACTTTGAATCTTCAATGGACTCCAAGGTTCTTCAATCTCCAAAACTCATAATAACTAGGGTTTTTCCCAATATACTCTAATATAATATAATGGAATTCTTCCTCTAATTTCTTCTAATCCTTGCAATTCTCCTCCTTTTATATGTCTCTTTATATGTATTTAAGTCCTCTCAGAAGTCCTTGAATCAAACAACTCGAAACAATCCTTATCGGACTCAAATTCGGACAAAAACTACTCATTCTGCGCATAGGCAAGACCTGGCTTGTCTTTTCCCTTGTAAATAGCAAGCCCCAGCTTGCTAGTGGCCTGCTATTCCGCCCAGACCCCCAGCCCCGGCTGGATCCTAAGGCACAAAAGAGCAAGCCCCGGCTTGCCCCCAATCTGCTAATTATTTTTCTGCTGCAGCGTCTTCTGGTAAAATGACCATAACTTTTGATCCGGGAGGAATTACGGGGCCTGCCTTCTATCAAATCGAAGCTATCGACGAGATCTACAACTTTAATTCTTTGAGTTTTGAGAAATAACGAACAGATGAAGTTCAAAATTGGACTGGAAGTGACTGCTATGCAAATGGCCACCCAAAACAATAAAGTTCAACGACGTCCGTTGGTAGAAATGTCATAACTCTTTCATCCGAACTCTGATCGGAATGATTCAAGATATTTTAGAAAGCTAAGAAGAAGCTCTACAATATAGTCTAAGTTCTAAGCCAAGAACATGAAAACCCAAATGATGTCCGTATTACTTTTCTTTGCATTTTCCTTGCTTTTCCTTACCAATAGTCGCTCACACCGCTCCCAAACATATAACTTACAAAATGAACACAAAATGCATGAAAAGTAACTAATAAACATGAGTATAAGCAACTAATTCAAGTAAAAGATACCAGATAAGTAGGTATAAAACCTACTTATTAATATATATATATATATAAATTATACGCAAAATTTCTTATTTAATTATATCAAAAATATTTGGTTATTACATGCTACCTCTAGTTAATCCGCGCTAAAAAAGATTTGATGCTACTAGAGTATATCAATACCACTCCCATTCTTGCGGTCACACTGAGGAATGATGGGCACTCCGCCATCTTATCCAAAACATGATTGACAGTGGTGACCTACAAATGGCAGACGATGACGTTTTATCACTTGAGTGTGGGAACATATATTCCTCCAGGATGGAGGAAAGTTATAGTAGTTATATCCTTGGAGGGAGATTTGGCTGCCACATCACTTACAATTTAACCAATTCAGCTCAAAGGAGTTGAAAAGCCTTTGAAAGTGGCTGCTCCAAAGCCAATCATATTGTCATTCAGGTCACAGTATCCTATCATCAGCCTTAAAAAAGTCCCATGGAACTATGGAGAAGCTTAAGGATAAATATCTAACACAATTGCTGCGATATATAAGGAAAATCCATTGTATCTCCCTCAACGAGTGATGAAGCCAATCATCAAATCTAAAGGGAAAGTGCCCAAGGAGAAGATTGAAGAATTCCTCCGCAAGATGGGACATAATGAAGCCAAGGTGGTGCAAAGCTTGAAAGAAGCACCACAATAGATCTCTATTCTGGATTTGGTATTCTCTTTAGAAGATCACCAGAAGGTATTACTAAAGATACTAGAAGAAGACCACTTGCCAAAGACAATGGATGTTGAAAAGTTTCATCATCTGGTAGATCACATCTTCAACAGCAATGTGATATCTTTCACCGATGATGACATACATCCCAAATGGACGGGTCATTGCAAATCGCAGCACATAGTAGTGATGTCTTCCAGATATGTGGTCGGAGGAGTGCCAATAGATGGAGGATCATCCCTAAACATCTGCCCATATGCCACATTGGAAAAAATGAACATCAATCTCAATAGGATTCGAAGCAGCCATACAATCATCAAAGCCTTTGATGGATCTCGGTGAAATGCTGTCGGAGAGATTAAATTACCAGTAGAAATCGGTCCACATAAATTCTATGCGATGCCCCCAAAATAGGTCCACACAAACCAATTTGAGTCGCCAAATACATGATACAGAAAATAACTACAACTTCATTATTACAATTGTCGTGCAAAATACGACAACACATATGCTGTGAGTTTTAATACAAATATTATCTTCTAGACAATATCCAAACTCAAATAAATTCTTCATTATAATTATTGATACACTATTTTACAAATAGTAAGGACTGCTAAAATAACTGTCTTGAACTATCACTCCACACCCCGACTAGTTCTCGCTATATTCTCGCCTCCTAAGAAGAAAAATGGAACAAAAAGGAAAAGGATGAGCTCAACTATCCCAACAAAGACTATTATGACTAAGATAATGAAAAACAAATTATCGTTAGCCTTCAATAAATCAGATAAAATATAATGGACAACAAGTTTAGATCAATATTCACAGCAAAAATATAAATTCATTAGAAGAGTTAAGTAGAGAATGAAGTCTACTATCTTCTATGATTTAAAAGTCCATCATCAATATTTTACTCCTGTGACATTAATCAATATATATCTTGAAACAAATATTCATCTTTGCACTACGGGCCAAAGATATTCATTTGTATCACCAGTTTGTCATGTTCATCTCAATACCTGTCCATCTTTGCACTACGGGCCAAATATATTCATTTGTATCACCAGTCTATCATGTTCATCTCAACACCTGTCCATCTTTGCACTACGGGTCAAGGATATTCATCAAGTAAACATTCATCTTTGCACTAAAGGACAAAGATATTCATCAAGTAATCATTTACCTTTTCACTACAAGCTAAAGATATTCAGTTATATCACCATTTAGGACTGAGGATGATAACAATATTTTAAAAAAAACAAATCCACTGAGATAAAGGGACAAAGATTAGGGATTCGTACTTTAGTTTATCCAATTTCAAAAAGACTCCATAATAAACAATTATATAGCAAAATTCAAGAATGAAGATCAAAACATGGATATAATCAAAGATAGTAACCATAATAGACAACTTGGACAATGAAAAGGAAATTTAATTTTTTTGTGAATAGTGTCGTATAAGTGAATAGTAACCCCGACACGAAAAGGTAAAAATTTCATAATAAAATTCATTTCAACATTTTGGTATAATGATATTAAAAGAAATAATATCATTTATGAAAAAATAACATCCCTTACCTTAAAATGGCAGTAGTTCTGACTGGAATATCGAATATAATACTAAAGGAAACTTGCACGAAATAGTAACACTCAAAGTATTTAAATACTCACAAAAATACACTTGATATTATAGAGAGAGAAAACTTCTGATTCTGGTGTAATTTCATTTCTAACTAAGCACTCTATTTATAGGAAAATGCCAAAACACCAATGTTAATTAACTAACCTGCTACCGGTGGCTTCCACCCTTTTCCATTCACGCACACCACACTTTGAAATAATTCTCAGCATATTTCACACCAACAAAAGACAAGAGTGGGGCCCACCCATTCTAGGAAATCTCCACTAAAATATTTTAAATTTTAATAATATTTAGAAACTTCAATAATTCATAATAAATATCTCTTTTATCAAAAAAATATGAACCTTATGTCCATTCGATATAAAATTTAATTCTCTATAACTTTGTAGAATAAAGTTTTTCCAAATTCCGAACGAAAAATGACAAAACTCTACATACGGATGATCTTACATGCTATAATCAAATTTCAGTCAAAAATGGGGCCTGCCAACATATTTAACATGTTTTTTGTAACAAAAATACTCCGGACCCAATTTGCTCTGTTCCTCCTCATTTATTCATATATCGTGCATTCATTGTAAAAATATCACTGTTATTATATTATTATATTATTACATCATACACTTATAATGTAATATTACAATA
Organism: Panax quinquefolius; assembly: GCA_020205615.1. Taxonomy (NCBI): domain Eukaryota; kingdom Viridiplantae; phylum Streptophyta; class Magnoliopsida; order Apiales; family Araliaceae; genus Panax; species Panax quinquefolius. Next base: position 2,026,004 of record JAINUW010000158.1, on the reverse strand, counting down.
ATATATTTGAATTAATTATTTTATCGAAGAACATAAAATATCAACTCGTAGTAATTATCTCTTTAAAAATTTCTCCATTAAATAATTTTTTTCTTATCTTTTTTATCAATAATTAATTATTCACAAATAATATTATAGAATGACAACTAGGTCGTTCCCAGGAAAGAGGGGGCTTTTCGATAAGGATTTTTTCTTATTGGCACGCAATTAGGTGACCAAACCCCTTTCCTTGACAAAACTTCCTTAGGCATTGCCAATAATGCTATCTAGTAATATTATTCAAATAATATGAATTAGTAATCTGATAATGGGAAATACTGTGCAGTGACAATTATTGTATCAATAATATAAAATATTAACGTAGCAATTATTGAATCAATAAAATAAAATATTAAACAGTAATTACTGAGTAGTAACTTCTTACGTAAGAATCAATAATTAGAATTATTGTGCAATACCGTGTGCTACTGTGCAACACCGCGTATTACTGTATTTTAACCACCGAGTATTCCAACAATTTTAATGGTAACAACTACGTCGTTATTTATAAAAAAACTTATACTTGTCGTTTTCTTCATCCGACAGTTTTTTGTTATGGGCCCACAAATGGTTGCTCCGTCGTATGAATATTCCCTGATAGCAAGAATATTCCACGACCAAACGAATATTCCCCAACAACAATGAGTATTTTATAACCACTTGCTTATTTAAATATTTGCGTATTTTACCCATAACTAACCACATTAATCAAATCAACCCATTACTATTCCAAAATAGAGGAAATTCAATTTCATAAAAAGTTGGGGTCTTACATTCTATATATCCTTTCAAGTGCTCAAAATCACTACAGGATATAACTGAAAGTAGTATGCACACAAGCCAATCATGTTTGATGATAAATCATATACTTTGTAACAATCTTATTCATTTATTAATAAAAAGTATTAATTTATTAAAGGCTTTTAATTATCTACATGATGCTATTTTATAATATATGATAAACCCATAGTTTTAAGCAATGCTTTTAGAATAATGATGATGATCATTCTAATGAGATCTAAATTCTTAGAAAGCTTAAAACAAAAATAGTTCCCAATCGTTGGATTACTAAATTGGGGATTAGTGAATCCGGATAGATTGATACATACGTTGCTTGCTCATTGGATGAGGAGGATTGATCTCATGATCATTTGTGTGGAGACACTAAAGCAAGTATGTATGTGCTTATTAGAGAATAAGTTCACTAGACGTGGCTCGCTAAGGAATACCTAAGGGAGTTTTACTTACCTGTCAATAGGAATTCCTGTAGTGATAGTAGTACAAGTGATCCTTGGACTTTAGATCATCATAGTATCTTGTGTATGATGAGTTATACTTTAACTTATTTCTTAAGACCCTTAGGGTATATCAAAGGGTATGCTTGGGTATAATAAGTTATACATGGAGATAATGTATGATCAATAAAGAATCTACCACTTCTAGTAAAAGAAGAAAACTGTCTTATGTGATTCGATAAATGACAACCTAGTAGTCCTTGGCCAAGACAGAATGAAATTAGAAAGGAGTTTCTAATTTGCATTATTTGGTGTTGTGCATTTAAGGATCGAAATACATATAATTAAATAAAATAAGACTTGACAGTAATTCCATGTCTTATATTTAATTGGGACATTGTATGGTGGAAGGATTGAATTGTGCGGTAACTATTTACTCAAAGGTTCTTTTATGATTAATGTTGAAATCTATATTATCTGGAAAGTCGTTGATTGCTAGGGAGGCTTATCCCTATTATTGAATAAATATTATTTATTTAAATAAATTAATATTTAAATTTCTTTATTTAAAAAAATTTGAATTGTTCTAATTGATTTATTCACAACCGGTTTAATATGGAGAACCTAAAGGGTCACACCATAAAAGGAAGAATAATTATTTAAGAAGTTAATGTCATAATCGTAATAATAAGTTAAGTATATTTAATTTAATCTATGGTGATAGAATAAATTAAATAGCTTACTATTTATTATTTAATATTTTGAAAATATTAAATATAAATTAATAAGAAGAGTCTTATTATTATTATTATTATTTAATTCCTACAAGAGTTTGGGAATTAATTAATAAAAGTACTCTCATATATTTCTAATAAGATTAGGAGGTTAAATTAATTAAAAGAATTTAATTAATTATCCCTAATAAGATTAGGGAGCTTAATTAATTAAAGGAATTTAATTAATTAAATAACACACTATTTTCTAATTAGATTAGAAGGGTTAACTGATATCTTTATAAGAGGAGTCTTATATCAGATATCAAATAGATACGTGATTCCAATTGTGGGAGAGTACGCTCTTTTTCTATAGAGATAGAAAAACTAGGGTTTAGCCAACCACCCATCTTCTTAAATTTTTGTTCTTCCTTGGTGGATCACCTCTAGAGGCCAAACACTTGGGTGGCTAACGTTGATCAAAGTAATGAACCAAACCCGGTTTATTCAAGTTGAACTTGAAAGGATTTGGAGGTGAACTCGTACCTGAGGAAGCTCGAATCTTCAAGGGTATGATTCTTGTTCTTTATCTTTTCGTTTAATTAATAATTGCGTATAAAGGATGATGCAGGTATATGGTTTGTAAAATTTTAAAAACTCTAATTTTTCATGCTTCCGCTTATTTTTGCAATTTGATTGCGTTCATGAATATTACAAACCTAACAATAACTTACTGTTGGGAAGACCTTAGATCCATATAGCGGGAGCCGTCCTATCCACTTTTTATCAACAACTCAAGTATATCATCAATAGTAATCTAGTCACTATCAAAGTCCAGCCAGAATATCCTGTCTAAAGTGATATACCTCTCATCAGTTTCAATGAAGAAGTTGAGCCTATCAGCTTCTAAGCCCTTGAGGTGAGAAACACTCACTATCAACCCATTTGGACTCCACCTCTGAAACCTAGAGTTTTCGACGAGGTAATTTCGGCCAGTTAAGAGATGATATCCTTGGGTTTCCAACCATGACAAGGGTTATGAAAGAATCAGCAAGGAATCAAATATCCAATTCAAATTTCCAACCATACAGGGAAATCCGGACTAGGCTAGTCCTCTGGGTCTAGTCATAGGAACCCGCACAAGCATTCATCGATTCCTTCATCTACAAGGCTGTTTCCTAAACCTACAGATACAAACTCTGTACGACCTCCAAGGAAAATTCATGTCTCTGTGACGGGTATGTTGTGATGCCCCCAAATTCAGGTACTTGAAACCCGAACTCGGTGCTTCACGATACCATTTCTATGAGCGGAATAATACTAATAATAATAACAATAATAAATATTAAACTTAATATACATATCAGAGTCTAAATCCCAGGTACGCGACCTTAAAACATTCATTACATGATACTTAATAGTTATCATAGTCTTAATAAAGTTATAGTATTACATGAGGTAACACCAACTTATGCTGACAGCTTTCCTTTCCCTTTATTCCTGGCAGAGCCCTTTGGCTGGTCATACTTAATTGAAAACATTTAATTTAAGCAAGGATGAGCATTTGAGTGTCCAACAAATAATAACAATTATAAATATTAGCTGAAAGGATTAAATATTTTCTTTGTACTACCCTTCTACAATAAATCAATGGTTGTGAAATAATCTGAACCGATAATAATAACATAACAACTCTCTATCAAATTTTTGAAACTATGTACTGACTATAATTAGGGTTAAGGTGACATACTATGAACATTGTTCTCAATTTTCGAAAAGGTTTAACAGAACTTCATCTGTAAACAGTCATAATTATAAATAGAATATATTATATTTAATTATACATAGTGTTTGTATAGTGCCTGCATAGTGTTTGCATAGTAAAATCTTTTTATATAAAATAGAATACTTTTATAAAGTTATTTATTTTATTAGATTTTAAATAATATATATATATATATTGTGAATATATTATATTTTATTGCATAGTATCCTTTTCATTCTCCTATAAATAGGAAGCTTAGTTAGAATTGAAAATCACACTGGAAATTCAGAGAATTCTTCTTCTATAATCTTGAGCGTATTTCTTTAGAGTTTAAGAAAGCTTTGAGCGTAGAAAATAATGCAAGTTTTCTTCAAGTATATCCCCGCCCTACCCGTCGGAATACTCTTCTTCTTAAGGTAAGGGGTATTATTTCTTTCATATTCATGAAGAGAATTATTTTCTTTCAATACCTGTAAGGGGTATTATTCTTTCGTATTCATGAAGAGAGTTATTTTCTTTCAATACTCGTAAGGGTTGTTATTCCATTCTTTATTATTATATTGGAATAACTCATCTATGCGCAAGCACCGCATACATGGTGAAATTTTTCTCATTATTCCATTCTTTATTATTCATTGAATAACCTATCTCATCGCGATCTATCGCATGGTGAATTCTATTGTTATTCCATTCTTTATTATTACATTGGAATATTCTCATGCATGCGAATTACGCATGACCGGTTCCATTCTTTATTATTCTGCCTTTAATATCCATGCTGCATGCGATTATTTGACTGGTTCCATTCTTGATTATTCTGTTGGGAATAACCTGTCGTGTGATCTATCGCATATATAGTGAATTCTTCTATTATTCCATTCTTTATTATTTTGTTGGAATAACCTGTCTATGTGGATTACCACATGCATGGTGAATGATCCTTTGTATTCATTCCATATTAAATTATGGAAATGATCTGTCTATGTGGATTACCGCATGGCGGACGAAAATCCATTTGCAGTTTTATATATTCTATTATACTCAGTTGGTTAAAGTTTTGGCTTCTATACTCCATGAAATTAGTAGAATATCCTGGATATTTGCGCTTCATCTAGTATCTTTTTATGGAAATATTCTTCTGAGCATTCTTGAATTTTACTCCACAAAGCAGTATCATGTTGACAATTTGGACGTTATTGGTTCCTGGATAAATTAATTTATAAATTTTTAAAATTTATTCTTGAACATGTTTTATTGAATTGTCATCATCCTTACGTTTATATTATGTTGAAAGTCATCTGTGGCATATAGTGCATAGATGGACTTGGTATGATTATGACCAGGGATTATTCGGTATAATCATGACCGTAATGTTACAAATGATGTGGAAAAAGTCCTCATTGGGCTGTAGTGCATTGATGGACAGTTTTTGGTATGATTATGGCTATGGATTCTCTTCGGCCAAGGGTGCAAAGATGAATTGTTTTATGGCATGATCAAGACCGTTGATAAAAACACGATTATCTTTGGCCCATAGTGCATGGATAATTCGTGGTCGTGATACTAAATAATATCCTTGGCCTACAGTGCAGGGATGATTTGATGATGTGGATTATTTATTAAGTTGAGTCTTAGCGATAAAAGTGATGAAAAACCTTTTAAATCATAAAAGATAGTAGATTTTGTTCTTTACTTGACTTTTCTAATTGATTGCTTGTTCCGCTGCAGTTAAACTTGATGTTTGTTATATTGTATCAGTTTAACACTGTTGAAGGCTAGCGATAATTTATTCTGCATTATCTTAGTCATAATATTTCTTACTGGGCTAGTTGAGCTCACCCTTTTGCTTTCATTGTTCTCTTCAGGAAATGAAAACGTAGCATGGACTAGTCGGGGAACGGAGTGACGGTCCAGATGATAGCATTAGTAGTCCTCACTATTCTATGAAATAGTGTGATAATAAATGTATTGAGGACTCCATTTGATTTTGAATACTGTCTAGAAGACAATATTCGTATTAAAACTCTCAGTTTATGTTTTGTCGTATTTTACAAAATAGTTGTACTATTAAGTTGTATTTGAATTTTGTACCATGTATTTGGCGACTCAAGATGGGTGATGTATACCTATTTTGGGGGCGTCATAGTTGGTATCAAAGCTTAGGGATATGATCCCTGGCTGAGATGTGAGACAAGAACTAGGAGGGGAGAGACGGGGAATTCCTTCGCTAGTATGACCTACCTAAGTTTTTTTGGTATTTAATTGGTCGATCAGAGTATAGGGATAATATGTGATATGTTAATTAACCCTTGTGTTGTGGCAGTATTTGAAAATGGCAGCTGAAAATGTTAACAATGGAGTGAATAAGACCATTGAGACACCTTTAATCATTAACCAGGTTAATGTGAGGTCAGACGAAGAAGAAATTAGAGACATCTACGTGGTTAGTGAAGAACTAATAGTTGCACCCGAGCTAGTTGCAGAGGTAGCAGCTGAGAGTGCGGAAGAAGAGGAAGAAGAGGAACCTGAAGAGAATTTATTAGAAGAATTTTATGATATAAATTTAGAATTACAAAATCGTAATCATGAGTTAGAAGAGCAGGCTGAAGAATGGCAGGCGGTCGTGGAGCAAAGAGATGCAATAATTCAAAATTGTGTTACCCGATGTGCTATGCTTGAACAGAAGCACTCCTTGGCAGAGTATAAGATATTAGAGCTGGAATATGAGAATGCTATGATCAAAGTTCTGATGAAAGAAGAAGCAACTGAAAGAAGGAGAATAGATGATGCATTGGTAAAAGCCGCACGACGCATTGATATTCTAGAAAAAGACGTCTGATCCAATAAAGCCAAAATAGATGAAATTGATTTTGCTTTTTGGACAACAATTGGGAGAATCTAACATCGAATTAGGAATTACCCTGTGCAGAGCGGTCAACCCCAATTCGATAGGTATCGGAGAGTAATGATTCGAATCATGGATCAGGAATGTGACGAAGCAATTAAGGGTGGAATGTACTCTACAACAAAGTTAAGTCCAACTGGGATGTCCCAGACAAGTCAAAATCGGTAGTTTAAGTGAGAGCGTTTGTCAAGGAACCCGAACAAAATTATCACGGGTAAGTTAATCATAAAATCTTGCGAAGTCAATACCTTATCTGATACCGGTTCTACCCACTCTTGTATTTCACCTAAGTGTGTTCAACGTTTGAACTTGACTCTTGAGAAATTAGACTTTGACTTATCTATTGAAACTCTGTTAGGAGAAACCTTCATTACATCCACTGTTTTTAAATCATGTTTAATTCAAATCGACACTTTCACGTTACCTGTCGATCTTATCTCTTTGAAAATACTCGCCTTTGATGTGATTTTAGGAATCGATTGGTTAACTACTCGTCAAGCTTTTCGTAAGGTTGTTAGTTTTCATATTCTTAACCAACCTGTTATGCGAATTCAAGCAACCAAACCATTAAAGTCAATCACTATCATATCAAGCCATAAGTAAAGAACCCCGAGCCTTTCGCTGGTGACTTCCAAGTCTTGGAATACACCGAAGCCGGAATATCCGTAGGGGACATCATGAATAACGATGACAAGTTGATAGGTACCAATGTGATGTGCTATCCAAGTCTTGGATGAGAGTCACAGTTTTGAATGACATTTCTATTGTTAATAAATTTCCTGACGTATTCTCTGAAGACTTCTTAGCCTACCCCAGAGCGTGAAATCGAATTTTGTATTGACCCCAGTACAAAACACATTTCTAAAACCCTTAAATATTTCGTCAACCAAAACGAACGTATAATGTGCCAATGACGTTGGCTCGAGTTGTTGAAGATTACGACTATACCATTCAATATCATCGTGGAAGAGCGAATGTGGTAGCTGACGCGTTGAGTAGAAGATCGTATGCATTTACGAGTGTGACGTTGTTATCACAAAAAATCATTTCGTGTAACTTACAAATGATGAAGATAGAGTTAAAGACTCTAAGGACCCACACGGTGATATCAAATATACGAGTAGAATTGACTTTAATCGATAAACATAAAACCGTGCAAGCTTCATACTCAAAGCTAATGAATGTGAAGAAGAAAGTTCAAGAGGGCGTTATTCTAGAAGCAAGAATCGATGAAGAGAGGAAATCTCAACCCTCGATTTTATTGGCCCATTTGAAATCCTTGATCGAGTAGGAACTGTGGCCTATAGACTCGTTTTACCGCCAAGTATATCGCGTGTTCATAACGTTTTTCACGTATCGATGTTACGTAAATATGTGGATGACCCAAACCACATTATTGAATTGGAACTAGATGAGATAGCAGAAGATTTAATGTATGAGGAGATACATGTTAAAATCTTGGATAAGAATGATCCTATTCGACACTAAAAGGTTATACCTCAAGAGTTAGAATCTGAAATGAAGTCAAGGTATCCTCACCTCTTCTAAGATATCGTCAATGCGTCGTAAATTTCGAGGGCAAAATTTCATATGGAGGGGAGATTGTGAGACCCCAAATTTTATGAATAAAAATTTAAATTTCTCAAAATATTTTTTTAAAATTATGGTGTGGATTTGAGATAATATTATAGTTGTGGGTAATATTTATAAATTTTGAAAAGTATGCAAGTTGTTATATAATATTCGATTGATCGGGGAATATTCGTTTAAGTAGGGAATATTCGTACAATGGCGCAATCATTGGTGGACCCCACAACGGAATTATTGTCAGAATAAGAAAACGAAAAAAATATTTTTATGAAAATAATGGTGGAAGTTTTACCGTTAAAACTGTTGAACTACCCGGTAGTAAAAGTATAGTAATACGCGTGGTTGCATAGTAGCACACGGTATTGATTATTGATGCTTACGTGAGAAGTCACTCAGTTTTGTTCAATTATTGCTACAGTAATTGCTACATAGTATCTTACGTTATTTGATTCAATTATTGTCAATATTTTATATATTATTAAATAAATAATTGAGACGACGAAGTTATTAATATTAATATTTGCAATATTAACGATGTCTAGAAGTTCTGTCAAGGAGAGGTTTGGTCACCTAATTCTGCGCTAATAAGGAGAAATCCTTATTGGAAAGCCCACTCTTTCCTGGGAACGACCTGGTCGATTAATATTGTGAATTATAATAATAATGATAAATGTTATTAAAAATATTGAGGGAATTGAGTCACGAAAGTTTATATATATATATATATATATATATATATATATATATATATATATATAAATTTTGTTTTATTATTATTATAAATGTAATAAAATGCAATCTTTTTATATAAAATAGAATACTTTTATAAAGTTATTTATTTTATTAGATTATAAATAGAATATATTATATTTTATTATGCATAGTGTTTGCATAGTGCACTGTATAGTGTTTGTATAGTAAAATTTTTTATATAAAACAGAATACTTTTATAAAGTTATTTGTTTTATTATATTTTAAATAATATATATATATATATATATATATTGAATATATTATATTTTATTGCATAGTATCCTTTCCATTCTCCTATAAATAGGATGCTTAGTTAGAATTGAAAATCACACCAGAAATTCAGAGAATTCTTCTTCTATAATCTTGAGCGTATTTCTTTAGAGTTTAAGAAAGCTTTGAGCGTAGAAAATAATGCAAGTTTTCTTCAAGTATATCTCCGCCCTACCCGTCGGAATACTCTTCTTCTTAAGGTAAAGGGTATTATTTCTTTCATATTCATGAAGAGAATTATTTTCTTTCAATACCTATAAGGGGTATTATTCTTTCGTATTCATGAAGAGAGTTATTTTTTTCAATATTCATAAGGGTTGTTATTCCATTCATTATTATTATGTTGGAATAACCTGTCTATGCGAAGTATAACATACATGGTGAAATTCTTTCGCTATTCCATTCTTTATTATTCTCATTGGAATAACTTTATGCATGTGCGGCCTATCGCATGCACGTGAATTCTATTGTTATTCCATTCTTTATTATTCTGTTGGAATATCCTGTCTGTGCGGATTACACATGACCTGGTTCCATTCTTTATTATTCTATTGGGAATAACCTGTATGTGTTGTCTATCGCATGCATGGTGAATTCTTCTGTTATTCCATTCTTTATTATTCTATTGGAATAACCTATCTATGTGGATTACCACATGCATGGTGAATGATCCTTTGTATTCATTCCTTATTAAATTGTTGAAATGATCAGTCTGCGTGGATTACTGCATGGTGGCAAAAAAAATCCATTTGCGCTTTCATATATTCTATTATACTCAAATTGGTTAAAGTTTTGGCTTTTATACTCCATGAAATTAGTATAATATCCTGGATATTTGCACTTCATCCAGTATCTTTTCATGGAAATATTCTTCTGAGCATTCTTGAATTTTACTCCACAAAGCAGTATCATGTTGACAATTTGGACATTATTGGTTCCTGGAAAAATTAATTTTTAAAATTTTAAAATTTATTCTTGAACTTGTTTTATTGAATTGTCATCATCCTCATGTTTATATTATGTTGAAAGTCATCTGTGGCTTGTAGTGCATAGATGGACTTGGTATGATTATGACCAAGGATTATTAGGTATAATCATGATCGTAATGTTACAAATAATACAGAAAAAGTCCTCATTGGCCCGTAGTGCTTTAATGGACAGTTTTTGGTATGATTATGGCTATGGATTCTCTTCGGCCAAGGGTGCAAAGATGAATTATTTTATGGCATGATCAGGACCTTTGGTAAAAACACGATTATCTTTGGCCCGTAGTGCATGGATAATTCATGGTCGTGATACTAAATAATATCCTTGGCCTGTAGTGCAGGGATGATTTGATGATGTGGATTATTTATTAAGCTGAGTCTCAGCGATAAAAGTGATGAAAAACCTTTTAAATCATAGAAGATAGTAGATTTTGCTCTCTACTTGACTTTTCTAATTGATTGCTTGTTCCGCTGCAGTTAAACTTGATGTTTGTTATATTGTATTAGTTTAACACTGTTGAAGGCTAACGATAATTTATTCTGCATTATCTTAGTCATAATATTTCTTACTGGGCTAGTTGAGCTCACCCTTTTGCTTTCATTGTTCTCTTCAGGAAATGAGAATGTAGCAGGGACTAGTCGGGGAACGGAGTGACGGTCCAGATGATAGAATTACTAGTCCTCACTATTCTATGAAATAGTGTGATAATAAATGTATTGAGGACTCCATTTGAGTTTGAATACTGTCTAGAAGACAATATTCGTATTAAAACTCTCAGTTTATGTGACGCCCCCAAAATAGGTATACACAACACCCATTCTGAGTCGCCAAATACATGGTACAAGAAGCAAACTACAACTTCAATAATACAAATGTCGTGTGAAATACGACAATATATACTCTGAGTTTAAATACAAATATTATCTTCTAGACAATATCTATACTCAAATAAATCCTCATCACATTTATTGATACATTATTTTACAAAATGGTGAGGACTACTAAACAACTCTCTAGAACCTTCATTCCATACCCCACTAGTACTCGCTACATTCTCGCCTCCCGAGAAGAAAAATGGAACAACAAGGAAAAGGGTGAGCTCAACTAGCCCGAGAAAGAATATTATGACTAAGATAATATACAACAAATTATCGTTAGTCTCCAACAGGAAAAAAATCGATAGAATACAATAGACAACAAGTTTCAGATCAATATTCGCAGCAGAAATAATAATTCATAGAAGAGTTACGTAGAGAATGAAATCTACTATAATCTATGAATTTAACAGTCCATCATCAATATTTTATCCTGTAACATCAATCAATATTCATCTCAAATCAAATATTCATCTTTGCACTCTCAGGCCAAAAGATATTCATCAATCGGTCATGTTCATCTCAACACCTGTTCATCTTTGCACTAAAGGCCAAAGATATTCATCGATCGGTCATGTTCATTTAAACACCGCTCATCTTTTTACTCGTGCCAAAGATATTCTTCAGAAATCATTCATCTTTGCACTACAGGCCAAAGATATTCAATAATATCATCATTTAAGACTAAGGATGATGAAAAATATTTTTAAAGAACGAATCCAGTGAAACAAAATGACAAGGATTAAGGATTAAGGATTCGTACTTTGTTTTATCCATGTCCAACAATATCTCAAAAATAATCATAGTGGTGTAAAATTCAAGAATGATCAAAACATGGATACAATCAAAGCTAGTATCCAAAATAGATATTTTGGACGAAAAGAAAAATTTTCATTTTTCTATGAATAGTCTTGATTCGTGAATGAATAGTCAGATATCGTGAATAATGTCGATATCGTGAATAGTAACTCTCACACCAAAAGATAGAAATTCCACAAAAAAAACATCTTCACGCTTCATGAATAGTACTCGTGAATAGTAACTCGTGAATAGTAACTCATGAATAGTAACTCGTGAATAGTAACTCATGAATAAGTAACCCCGACATGAAAAAGTTCCAAATTTGATAAAAAGTTCCAACCAATATTTCAAAGATAATGATATTGATGAAATAATATCATTTGAGAATAAAATAACATCCCTTACTTCAAAGAATCGATTTCTTGGAAGGAAAGGTCTCAAGTGATGCTTGAATGAAACTTGTCTTGAATGCAACTCTCAAAGTATCTAAATACTCACAAAATACGCTCGATAATATAGAGAGAAAGAGAAAAACTTTGTTTACGGTGTGATTTTCAATTCTAACTTAGCCCTCTATTTATAGGAAAATGTTAGCCGTAAGAAGCAGACTTGACTTTTACACGATGGCTTTACTCCTTACTATTGCCACCCACCACATTTGAAATAAAATTCAGCACATTTCTTCACCAACCACAAGTGGGGCCCACTCAATTCTAGAATTTTCCACCAAAATCAATTATAACCCTAATTTCCAAATCAGTCACCTCTTAAAATTCATAACAAATCATTCGTTCATTTTTAACGGTTCAAAATTTGTGGACATATACTCAACTTATGTATGTATAACATATCCAAAAATTACAACGATCCAACGATCGGATTAAAAATTATAAGTCACACAATACATCGTAAAAATACTGATTTGATTTTTAATACCTCCATTCCGACAAAATTACTGATAAAACACCTCAACATTAATTCCATCATTAATAACCACATAAATAAATCCATCATTTATATCCACATAAAATAAATATTTCCTTATCATATGAATCAATAATTAATTATTCACAAATAATATTACGAAATCACATTTATAATGACAACCAGTTGTTCCCGAGAAAGAGGGGCTTTCCAATAAGGATCTCTCCTTCTTGGCGCAATTAGGTGACCAAACCTCTCCTTAGACGTAACTTTCTAGACATTGCCAATAATGTTATCTAATAATATTATTCAAATAATATGAATTATTGATCCGATAATGGGAAATCATCGTGCGATGACAATTATTGAACAACAATAATATAAAATATCAACGCAAAGACAATTATTGAATCAATAAAATAAAATATTGAGCGAGAACTCTTGTGAAAATTATTGAGTAGTGCCATCTTACATACGAATCAATAATTCAACAATCTTTGCATGCAATACTGGTAAACTCTTTATGCAACCACGCGATTCTCAGATTTTAACCACCGGGTATTCAAATGATCTTAACGGTAACAACTACGCCAGTTATTTATAACCACCCAAACTTTGTCGTTTCCTCATCCAATCGCTTTCCGTTATGGGGCCCACACATGGGCTACTTGTCGTATTTAATATTCCCTATTCCCAAGCGATGCGAATATTCCACGACCAAACGAATATTCCCCGACAAAAATGAATATTTTATAACCACTTGCTTATTTTGAAATATTTGCGTATTTAACCCTTAACTATCCACATTAATCAAATCAACCCTTACTATTTCAAAATAATAAATAAAGGAAAAAAAAATTTCGGGGTCTTACAACCTCCCCTCCTTATGAAATTTCGTCCTCGAAATTGACGTACGTACCTGGTGTTTCGAAAAGGTAAAGATACCTCGCTTTCATTTTCGTTTCCAACTCCCAGGTCATTTCCTCTATAGCATGATTCCTCCACAAAACTTTAACTTGTGGTACGACCTTTGCGCGTAGGACATGCTCCTTCCTATCCAAAATCTTGACAGGTACCTCCTCATACGTTAAGTCTTCGGCTATCTCGTCCGGTTCTAACTCAATAACGTGGTTCGGGTCTTTCACATATTTACGAAGTACAGATATGTGAAACACATTATGAACACGAGACATACTCGGAGGTAACGCAAGTCTATAGGCTACATTTCCTACTCGGTCAAGAATTTGAAATGGACCAATAAATCGTGGATTGAGCTTTCCTCTCTTTCCAAATCTTGTAACTCCCTTCCATGGAGCAACTCGCAACAATACATGATCCCCTACATTAAATTCCACGTCCTTTCGATGAAGATCCGCATAACTCTTTTGTCGATCTTGTGCCGTTTGTATACGTTGTCGAATCATTTGGATCTTTTCGGTGATCATACGTACTAACTCGAGTCCCAACAATGTTGCTTCACCCACCTCATCCCAACATATTGAGAAAGCGACATTTTCGTCCATATAATGCTTCAAATGGAACCATGCCTATATTTGTTTAATAACTATTGTTGTATGAGAATTCCACCAATGGCAAGTACTTATCCCAACTTCCTTTGAAATCTAGGACACGAGTTTTAATATATCTTCAAGAGTTTGAGTAGTCCTCTCGATTGCCCATCCGTTTGAGGATGGTATGCCAAATCCAAATCATAAATTCGTGCCCATAGCTTTCTCTACAAACTAACCCAAAATCATGAAGTGAATCTTGGGTCACGATCCGAAACTATGGATACAGGGCATGCCATGCAACCTCACGATCTCATTTACGTACATACTAGCAAGAAGCGTTCAAGGAATAAGTCTCCGTGTCGGCAAGAAATGAGCGATTTGGTTAATCTATCAACAATAACCCAAATAGCATTGATGCCTTGAGAAACCGTAGGAAGACCCGTAATGAAATCCATGGTAATGTGTTCCCACTTCCATTCCTAATCTCAAGTGGTTGCAACGGACCCTTAGGTACTAGATGCTCCGCTTTTACACGTTAAAGTTTAAACACATCGAGATAAACTTTGCAATCTCTCTCTTCATATTATTCTACCAAAATGTATGTCGAAGATCACGATACATTTTAGTACTTCCAGGATGGATTGCAAATGGTGTATTGTGTGCCTCCATCATAATCTTGTACCTCAAATCAGAGTCGTTAGGAACACAAAGTCTAGAGTGGACTCGAAGTATTCCTTCTTCATCAATTCTCGCTTCCGGAATAGCTCCTTCTTGTACTTTCTTCTTCATACGCATCAGCTCCGGGTCGGTGGCTTGAGCAACTTTAACTTTATTGATTAAAGTCGATTATACTCGTATATCATCACGTGGGTACCTAGAGTTTTCATCTCCATCTCTATTATTTGTAAATTATACGAAATTAGTCTTTGACAATATCGTACTCGTACTTGTATACGATCTTCTACTCAACACGTCAGCTACCACGTTAAGCTTTTCCGAGGATGGAATGGTCGAACATGTCTTTGAAATGAGTCTCCTCTTGAGTTCTTCGAAGCTCTTCCCACATTCCTTGCTCCATTCGAATTTTGTATCTCTACGAGTCAGCTGCGATAATGGAATAGCGATTCGAGAATATCCTTCAACGAATCTCCGATAATAACCAACTAAGCCTAGAAAGCTACGTATTTCGATTACTGACTTAGGTTGCTCTCAATCGTGACTCATATCCCAATCTTGGATAAGCGTCCACAATGACACCTATCGATTTTACTATCGCATCGAATATGACGTCCCTACACAGAGAGTCCGGCTTGGGTGAATTCCACAAAGTAAGTCACCGGATAAAGGCTCGGTACCAAATTCTATAATTGAATTTTTAACTCCTGAAGTTCAATAGGAGCCATTCGATATGAGATTTTAGAAATGAGTTTTGTACCGAGTTCAAAGTCGATACAAAATTTAATATCAGGCTTTAGGAGTAAGCCAAGAAATTCTTCAAGAAATACGTCAGGAAAAATTAATAACAACAGGAATATTATTCAAATCTGACGTGTCTTTATTCAAATCCATAACATGGACTAAGAAAACTTGACATCCGTTTTTCAATAAACGAATGGCTTTATGGCTTAATATGAAAGAGTTTGACTTCAATGGTTTGGTTGCTTGAATTCGAATAACAGGTTGCTTAGGAATATGAAATCTAACAACCTTACGAAAATAATCAATTTCGGCATGATGAGTAGTTAACCTTAAAATCACATCAAAAGTAAATATCTCTATAGAAATAAGGTTAACAGGTAATGTGATAGTGCCAACCTGAATCAAGCAAGATTTTTAAACAACGGATGTAATGAAAGTTTCTCCTAACGGAGTCTCCACAAATAGGTCAAAGTCTAATTTCTCCGTAGTCAAGTTCAAACGTTGAGCGTTGGCAAGAGAGATAAAAGAATGGGTAGAACCCAGATCTAGTAAGGTATAAACTTCGCAAGAATTTATAATTAACTAACCCGTGCTAACCGTTCGGACTCCTCGCATTTTAACCGGTCACGACAAACGCTCTTCCGAGAATCGTAGACTTTGACTTTTCTCGGGACATCCTTTCGAGTCACCATTCCCATTGGATTGGGTTTCGATATCGTCTAATCTCGGCGATATGTCCTTCTTTTCCACAATTATAACATACCTTAAACTGTTGTGGGCAGTTTGGGCTGATATGTCCCTCTTTCCCGCATTTGTAACATACGACCAGTGGTCTTTCTCCTCCCTTGGAACCAATTGCCACTGGCGCTGACGTCTTCACATGGTCGTTGTTGAATCTCCTCCCAACTCGCTTCTTCTATTTTCATGGCCACGATTACCACCAGAGTGGTTACCGCCTTTGTCTGTATTCTTCTTTCTCCGCTGGTTATCGTTATTTTGTTGACTACTATCTTCGGTATGATCCTGGTTATGGTCCCTCGGTTGAACGTACTCGTTATCTCGCTCTAACAACTGAGCCCTGTTGACAACATCTCGAATAGAGAAAAATTTATGAGAAATGAGATCTTGACGTATCTTGGGTTTCAAACCTCTAAGAAACATCCGCGTCATCGTTCCTCATTCTCCACCAAATGAGGTGCAAACACGGATAACTCCGCGAACTTCGCCTCGTCTTTGGGACACCGCGTGTTATTCTGCTCGATCTAATAAACTCCACTTCCTTCATATAGACGAATACTTTCGGAAAGTACTTGTCATTGAATCATTTCTGAAACATCTCCCATGACATGTTGAGTGCAATTGGATGGGTACGCTTCACGATTCCCACCAATGAATCGCCTCGCCAAGGAACATAAAGGTGGCGAATGGAACCTTCATTCCTCCGTGCATCCCAAGACATCGAATATCTTGGTAATTTGTTTGACCCATGTTTCCGCCATGATCGGATCGGGCTTTCCCTTAAATTACGGTGGTCCCAACTCTTTGAACTTCTTGGTCATGTGACCACTCGTGAATTGCTATCATCTCCTCCTCAGATTTTGAACACGAGTCTCCTCGTGCGATTTTGCATGAATCGCAAAAAGCTTCTAAACATCCCCTCGTTCATCATCTGCGCTTTCGGTGGTGTTATTCATGGGAGGTACATTGCCACTGTTTCACGTTCTCCTCGTTATTAAGTCATGAGCATCTCCACGGTCTCATTTACTCCACTATTAATATTCTCAATCGACATTCTCAAATCTTTGTCGCCAAAAACAAGGGTTAATTAAGGAAATCAATATATCACATAATATCCCTATATACTGACCAACTAACAAATAAGCTTAGGTAGGACACACTAGCGAAGGATTTACTCGTCTCTCCCCTCCTAGTTCAATTCCCCGATCTCCGCCAGAGATCATATCCCTAAGCTCTGATACCAACTGTGACGCCCCCAAAATAGGTATACACAACACCCATTCTGAGTCGCCAAATACATGGTACAAGAAGCAAACTACAACTTCAATAATACAAATGTCGGTGTGAAATACGACAATATATATCTTGAGTTTAAATACAAATATTATCTTCTAGACAATATCTATACTCAAATAAATCCTCATCACATTTATTGATACATTATTTTACAAAATGGTGAGGACTACTAAACAACTCTCTAGAACCTTCATTCCATACCCCGACTAGTACTACTTACATTCTCGCCTCCCGAGAAGAAAAATAGAACAACAAGGAAAAGGGTGAGCTCAACTAGCCCGATAAAGAATATTATGACTAAGATAATATACAACAAATTATCGTTAGTCTCCAACAGGAAAAATCGATAGAATACAATAGACAACAAGTTTCGGATCAATATTATAGCGAAATAATAATTCATAGAAGAGTTACGTAGAGAATGAAATCTACTATAATCTATGAATTTAACGATCCATCATCAATATTTTATCCTGTAACATCAATCAATATTCATCTCAAATCAAATATTCATCTTTGCACTCTGAGGCCAAAGATATTCATCAATCGGTCATGTTCATCTCAACACTGTTCATCTTTGCACTAAAGGCCAAAGATATTCATCGATCGGTCATGTTCATTTAAACACTGCTCATCTTTGCACTACTGTGCCAAAGATATTCTTCAAATCATTCATCTTTTGCACTACTACAGGCCAAAGATATTCAATAATATCATCATTTAAGACTAAGGATGATGAAAAATATTTTAAAGAACGAATCCAAAGTGAAACAAAATGACAAGGATTAAGGATTAAGGATTCGTACTTTGTTTTATCCATGTCCAACAATATCTCAAAATAATCATAGTGGTGTAAAATTCAAGAATGATCAAAACATGGATACAATCAAAGCTAGTATCCAAAATAGATATTTTGACGAAAAGAAAAATTTCATTTTTCTATGAATAGTCTTAGTATTCGTGAATAGTCTTCAGATATCGTGAATAATTAAAATATACGTGAATAGTAACTCCAGACACCAAAAGATAGAAATTCCACAAAAAAAACATCTTCACGCTTCATGAATAGTACTCGTGAATAGTAACTCGTGAATAGTAACTCATGAATAGTAACTTCGTGAATAGTAACTCATGAATAGTAACCCCGACATGAAAAAGTTCCAAATTTGATAAAAAGTTCCAACCAATATTTCAAAGATAATGATATTGATGAAATAATATCATTTGAGAATAAAATAACATCCCTTACTTCAAAGAATCGAGATGCTTGGAAGGAAAGGTCGGAAGTGATCTTTGAATGAAACTTGTCTTTGACAACAACTCTCAAAGTATCTAAATACTCACAAAATACGCTCAATAATATAGAGAAAGAGAGAAAACTTTGTTTACGGTGTGATTTTCAATTCTAACTTAGCCCTCTATTTATAGGAAAATGTTAGCCCAAAGGCGGACTTGACTCAAGCTACCGATGGCTTTACACGCTACTATTGCCACCCACCACATTTGAAATAAAATTCAGCACATTTCTTCACCAACCACAAGTGGGGCCCACTCAATTCTAGAATTTTCCACCAAAATCAATTATAACCCTAATTTCCGAATCACCACCTCTTAAAATTCATAACAAATCATTCGTTCATTTTAACGGTTCAAAATTTGTGGACATATACTCAACTTATGTATGTATAACATATCCAAAAATTACAACGATCCAACGATCGGATTAAAAATTATAAGTCACACAATACATCGTAAAAATACTGATTTGATTTTTAATACCTCCATTCCGACAAAATTCTTGATAAAACACCTCAACATTAATTCCTTCATTAATAACCACATAAATAAATCCATCATTTATATCCACATAAAATAAATATTTCCTTATCATATGAATCAATAATTAATTATTCACAAATAATATTACGAGAATCACATTTATAATGACGACCAGTCATTCCCGGAAAGAGGGGCTTTCCAATAAGGATCTCTCCTTCTTGGCGCATGAATTAGGTGACCAAACCTCTCCTTAGATAGAACTTTCTAGACATTGCCAATAATGTTATCTAATAATATTATTCAAATAATATGAATTATTGATCGATAATGGGAAATCTTGTGCGATGACAATTATTGAACAACAATAATATAAAATATCAACGCAAAGAATTATTGAATCAATAAAATAAAATATTGAGCGATAACTTCACTGTGAAAATTATTGAGTAGTGCCATCTTACGTCATTTAATCAATAATTCAACAATAATCTTTGTCTTAATCTGTAAAGCTCTCTTTATGCAACCACGCGATTCTTGTATTTTAACCACCGGGTATTCCAACAGATCTTAATTGAGTAACAACTACTGCCGTTATTTATAACCACCCAAACTTTGTCGTTTTTCCTCATCCAATCGCTTTTCATGGGGCCCACACATGGTCATACTGCATCGTAATTTAATATTCCCCGAAGCAATCTTTAATATTCCACGACCAAACGAATATTCCCAAATAAAATGAATATTTTATAACCACTTGCTTATTTTGAAATATTTGCGTATTTAACCCTTAACTATCCACATTAATCAAATCAACCCTTACTATTTCAAAATAATAAATAAAGGAAAAAAAAAATTCGGGGTCTTACAGTTTATGCTTTGTCATATTTTACAAAACAGTTGTATTATTAAGTTGTATTTAAACTTTGTACCATGTATTTGGCGACTCAAGATGGGTAATGTATACCTATTTTGGGGGCGTCACATTTAAACTGTAAGCAAGAAGGACATATTTCCCTACATTGTCCTAAGCAGAATATGAGGAAGTGTTTTTCATTTGGGCAAATGGGGCACGAATTCAACAAATGTCCTAGCAAAAAGAAGACTGGTGAAGGGAGTGGTCGATAGATAACTTAGATATAAGCGGTAGTTTCTTTTGGTAGTAGATTATAATATTAAGGATTGTAATATCGAGAATGATGTATGAACATATGTAAATTACGTATGCAAAAAAAAAATTGGATTATACAGTGAAGATATTTATATGTGTTTTAACGATGTGAGTTTCAATTTCTATGGTCTAATTATATTTTTTTAATTTTTTTTTCTATACAACTAAATTATTGCAATTGTAAGTAGTTGTAATACTAAAGTTTATGTTTAGACAAAGAATTATATGTTAATTTTGTTTAAAAGAAAGAGAAACTGTTTTTTAGTGTATGTTCTTATACATGGCTTATAACAGTAACAAATTTGATGGTTAAAGGGTATACGAATTATAAAAAAAAAATTGAAATGAACTGTGATTATGTTAATTGGGCCTGAAATAAAGATAATGAAGTTCAAAGGAATCAAGTTGGTGTATAATTGTGGTTACTATTCACTGTGTCAAGAAATATCAAAAATGGAGTTTTGTTGGTTTAAAAATTGGCTTTCAAGGATTTAAGTTTTCTGATATTGTTGTTTAATTATGTTAAATTAGTATATGTATGATGGGTAACGTGTATGTGTAATTTTCATAAGTTATACATGTTAATTAGTGTTAGAAATTAAGATACAGCAGATTTGTTTCGTTCTTCGTTTTGTCTTACTCAGAAGCTCGAAGCCTCGGCCGCCCAAAATTGCGTTACTGACTCTGAGACTTGGCGCCTCGGTACCAAAGTTAGAGCCAAAGCCCCGACTTTCGATTCATGCCAATGTGACCCATGGCCTGGCTTGCAGATCATATGCCGCATCCATCTGCATGGCCATGCAGCATATCCACAAGATAAATGTGTATCAAGAAGACCGCCCACAAGATAAATCTTGTGCCAAGCCGCTGCCGATTAGCGATAGGGGCGAAGAATGAGTTTTCTTTTACACGAATTCTATAAATGCTAATATAACATAATATTATATCTGTTAAAAATTTAATTGTGTTAGTATGGTATTATAATGCTATGAATGCGCATATTATTAATACTTTACGAGTGTTATTATTATTTTATTCATGTAACTTGATTATGTGGTTTAAAATCAAGACATACATGAAATAGGTACTTATTTGTATACAAGTATCTGTAATGACTAATTATGTCCTAATGATATGTGATTAGGATATTGTGAATCAAATTATTAAAATTTAGCCTACACGCAAGGCAAGTTTTCTAACTCTACATTTTCGTTGAGCAAGTTTCTTGTATCTAGTTTGTTTATGATGATATAAGTTTTCTAAACCTTATTCTGATATTGAGCAAGTTATTCTTGTCTATAACTTGTTATTTAGCATGCAAGTTTATATATTCTGATATACTAATGTTGAACAAGTTTTATCGTTAAATTCACTATTTGTTATGCATGCTTAGAACTCAATTCTAAATAACCTTGGCCTAATATTGTTCAAGCATGGTATGTTATAATTATTCAATGTTTATGCTCTTAAATTATTCGTAAAGAATGACCTTAGTATACAATGTTGATTCCGTTATGATTTATTTCATAACGTAAAGTTATTACCTTTTTATTCAACTA
The DNA here is from genome assembly GCA_020205615.1 of Panax quinquefolius. NCBI lineage: Eukaryota > Viridiplantae > Streptophyta > Magnoliopsida > Apiales > Araliaceae > Panax > Panax quinquefolius. The sequence continues at coordinate 2,003,677 of JAINUW010000158.1, read as the reverse complement.
CTCCCTAGTTGATGTTCGTTGAGTTCCAAATTACCTTGAAACTTATCCAAACCAAACTTACTTTGGTGCGGACTCGTATTCTAAATGTTGAGATGAACAACCCTATTATAGGGGATAATTTACGCGTAGCGTTGAAATATTTATGCACAATACATTGTACGAAGGGCTGATCCCCCTAAGTACGAGGAGTCCCTATAGTCTTATGACTGTTAAAGTTTAAGTTGAAAGATTACTTATAACTATGGACATAGTTCATGGTCTTATGACCCTCAGTTATATATTTCATGATTCTAATTATCATTGATAAAACATTTTATTCAGTTCCATTGTGCCTATTATTTGGCAGTGGATGTAAAGTTTTATTCATTACCATTTCAAGTGAGCCTTGTTTTCTCACTCTTGCTTATATAAATATTACAGCTAAAGTTAAGAAGGTTGATGTACCTAGCACGAGTAAAGGAAAGGGAAAGATGAACAAGTATTGAAGACTTGTAGTCATGTTGACATTTCTGTTGTCAGGCTTTATTTTATTAATGTAATGAAGATATTTAATTTTTTGCATTTGAATGATTGTATTTAAAGGTTAGATAACCTGGGATATTTTTGGATTTAATGATGTAACCCTTTTAAAGGGAGGATTTATGGTTTAAATGTTATTTTATTTTGGTAGATAGTATGAATGTATGGAGAGTGAACACCAAGTCTTAGGGGAATAAAGTACCCAGATTTGGGGGTGTCACAATGTCCCAATTAAATATAAGATATGGAATTACTGTCAAGTCATATATTATTTAATTATATGTATTTTGATTCCCAAATGCACAACTTCGAATAAGTGCAAATTAGAAAAAGTACTTTCTAATTTCATTTCACCTTGGCCAAGGATTCATGGGTTGTCATTTATCGAATCACATAGGATATTTCTCTTCATATACTAGAAGTAGTAGATTCTTTGTTGATCATTCATTATCTCCATATATAACTTATTACCCCCAAGCATACCCTTTGATATACCCAAAGAGTCTTAAGGAATAAGTCAAAGTGTAATTCATTATATATAAGATACTATGATGATCTCAAGTCTAAGGATCATTTGTACTACTATCACTACAAGAATTCCTATTGACAGGCAAGTAAAACTCCATTAGGTATTCCTTAGCGAGTCATATTTAGTGAACTTATTCTCTAATAAGCACCTACATACTTGCTTTAGTGTCACCACACAAATGATCATGAGATCAATCATTCTCATCCAATGAGCAAGCAATGTATGTATCAATCTATCCGGATTCACTAATCCCCTGTTTAATAATCCATTCATTGAGAACATTTTAGTTTTAAGCTATCTAAGAATGTAGATCTCATTAGCATGACCTCATCATGATTCTAAAAGCATTGCTTAAAACTATGGGTTTATCACATATTATTAAAACAACATCATGTAGATAATAAATGCCTTTAATAAATAATTCTTCTATTAAAAAATAAATAAGATTGATTACAAAATATATGCTTTATCATCATATATGATTGGCTTGTATACATACTAGTTTCAATCTCCCACTTGCACTAAAGCCAATCGTCGTGTTATCTCATACCCATCTTCTCTGAGTGATGAACGAACTGATGTTGTATTAACGCTTTAGTAAATGGATCTGCAATATTGTCTTGAGAGTCCACACGCTCTAGGGTGACATATCCTCTTTCAATGATTTCTCTAATCAAATGAAAACACCGCAACACATGTTTAGATTTTTGATGACACCTGGGTTCCTTAGCATGTGCAACAACTCCAGTGTTGTCACAGAATAAAGGTACTGGTCCTGTAATACTAGGAACCACACCAAGTTAGGTAATGAACTTCTTCATCTAAACAGCCTCCTTTGCAGCTTCACTTAAAGCTATGTACTCTGCCTCTATCACTGAATCAATAACTGTTTGCTGTTTGAAACTCTTCTAACTCACTGTGCCACAGTTTAAGGTAAACACATATCCCGAAATGGATTTACTGTTATCTTGATCCGTTTCAAAACTTGAGTTTGTGAAGTCTTTTAGTTTCAATTCAGACCCACCGTAGATAAGAAAGAAATCCTTAGTTCTTATTAAGTACTTTAGGATATTTTTCATTGCTTTCAAGTGTTCTTCTCCTGGATTCGACTGATATTTGCTTGTTACACTAAGTGCATGAGCAACATCCAGTCTAGTACATATCATACAGTACATGATAGATCTTATTATGGAAGCATAATGAATCTTACTCATACGTTCTCTGACAACCGAGATTTTGTAATTTAATTTAAATATTTATTGGATTGAATAAATATTTTTCGATGAATTAATTATTAGAATAATTAATTAATTGATGAAGTTGTGATAGATTAATTTAATTATGTGTTATATTTATTAAATTAATGTGGAGAATTTTATTATTCGAAGTATGTGATTATGTGAGCTTATTGTATTAAAAGAAATATTTAATAAGCTTAATGTTATTTTTTTAATTAATTTAATTATTAATTAGAGATTTAATAATTTGATATTATTATTAAATGAGAAAATTAATTATGTGACTATGTGCATTACTGAGAAATTATTATATTTTATTAAATTAGATATTGGTTTTATTTATAAAGGAGTGTGACATTATTTAAACTATATAATAAGGCTTTATTAAATTAAATGGTTTTGAAATCCTATTCTTGCTAAACAAACAAGGCCCTAAGGAGAGTTGATAGCAGTTACCCATGATTGGGTAACTGATCACTACTGCGCCAGTTCATTTTATTTATACGTCTTCTTTTCCTTCTTCTATCATAATTTGGCTAAGTCTGGCTAAGCATTACAGAGAGAGATTGAGAAATTGTGAGTTGGGTGATTGAAGAACTGTTGAGAAGGAGTTTATCTCTTGCAAATTATATTCTACGCTTTGAGTAATTTTTCCCCAACCCAATTCTTATTTTACGTCTTTTAAGTTTTCATAAAATGGCTTTCATACTTCTATGAGTCTCTGTATTTGGGAAATTCTTTTGTTATGAGAATATACGTAATAATTCGAGTTGTATGGCATATTTTATATATATATTATATGGGTTTCCAAAACTTCAGTTTCATAAAATTGTACAGTAAAAGATTTCAGAGTATGTTATATGGCCATATGGCCTTATACGTATTTTTTTTAATATGTCAAACATAATTGGTTTTACAAAATTTCCACTAATATGTGAGTATGCATGCTAAAACGAACTAAATGAAAGTTGAATGGGTGGATTTGGTCTTATAACGAATCTATGGCGTTGAATTTTAGGATTTATGTTCAAAACTTCAAGAACATCAAGAACAGTACAATTTGCATGCTTTAATTCTGTGATTATGTATTTTAATGGGTTAAAATCACTCTATAAACGTTGGGTATTGATTATATATGAATTCTAACATGTGGGTATGTTTAATTTGGGGAATTAATAATCAAGTAGTGTTTAATTATTTGAACTCATGTTCTTCACGAAACCGAATCAAATTCTAGTGTCGCGTCATCACAATGCCTTGACTCAGAATCGATGTCCCGTGTCATGGCATTTCACTGCATACTGGCCTTGAACCCAAAGATCGATGCCCACATGCATGAATGCCACATACAGCTATGTACTGCATCATGACACTAATACCCGATAAAAGTGGCGCGCCATGGCTACTACTTAGCGAAATAGTCAAAAAATGAGTTTTAAAAGTGTAAGTATATGGAAATGTGATAGCAACTTAGTCTAATGATTATAAAGACTTGTTAGACCTATAATGAGATGTTAAAATAAATTCTTAACATGTCCATAACACAATTACGTGTGGATTGAATGATCGAATGCATAATTAGTTTATTTTTCGTGAAGTCTTAATTTTACACTAAGTGTAATAATTGACTAAGTATAGTCATGAATTCGAGTTAAACAAAGAGTAAAATTATGATGTTTAGTACGTTATTATTGATTGGTGTTGTGAACATGAATGATATGTAGGATTTAAATCAAAGAACGAGTTTTATTAACGTGTAATCTACGCACGAGCCAAGTTTATAACCTTATCTTGTTACATTGAGCAAGTTTCTTAACTCTACATTTACGTTGAGCAAGTTTCTTACCCTAAACTTTCGTTGAGCAAGTTTCCTAATCCTACTTGTTATTGTTATATAAGTTGATTAATTCATCTTTCGATATTGAGCAAGTTCTCATTATTATTGATCAATGGGTCTTATATATTAAAGCTTATTAATCTTGAAGCATGATGTTGTTATCTGATAAGTATTCTATTGTATACCTTTTAGATGTTATTCAAGTTAAATATTCATTTCTTTGTTAAGCTTGTTAGACTAGTGAACCCTTATTGATTCGACTAGTCCATAGTTGATGAAGCGTTCTAAATTTGAGAACCCTTGATGAATTATCCAAACCAAACTTCCTTTGGTGCGCGACTCGAATGTCAAACCGAGATGAACAACCTGTATATAGGGATTATTTACTCTTTAGCGTTAAGATATTGTGCACAATATGGTACTAAGGGCTGATCCCCTAAATGCGAGAAGAAGAGTCCATAGTCTTATGATTGTTAAAGGTTTCAAGTAAAACACTTGACAACCTAGGACATAGTTCAAGTCTTATGACCCTCGAAATTTCTTTTGATTCTTGTTATCCATTCTTGATTCAAAAGTTGAGCTTTATATCAGAAGTTATTATTTCTCTCGCATGTTATTATTCATTGTTATATTGTTATACTTGTGGGCAATGGTGCTCACTCTTGCGTAATAATAACATTACAGTTAAGAACGAAAGAGCAGACGAACCTTCCACTAGTAAGGGCAAGGGCAAGCTTAGCTTAGCAAGTAATGAAGACCTTTTATTATTGTGGTTATGTAATGATGATTAGAATTGATGTTACTTAAGACTTATTTGTTTATATTTTCCGCACAGATGATTTAAGGTTAGAGTAACCTAGGATTTATTTATTATGTAGTTGATGTAACCCCCTAAGGGGAGAGATTTTATTATTTATTTCTATCTATTGCATTGTTTGCATTTATTTATGGGTAGATAGATAGATGATGTTTGTACAGTGAACACCAAATCCTGAGAAATGGAAGTACCGAATTTGGGGGTGTCACAGGTTGGTATCAAAGCTGTAAGGTTATGAACCTTAGGTGGGGGGAACAACCTTAGGTAGTAGCCTTGTAGGAGATTGAGAACATAGTAGTGGTAAACTCTTATCGAGTTCTAAGAAATGAATTTTTAAATTCATTAAAGATAATAAAAGACTTTATGTGCTTATGTGTTAATCTATGTGTTCGCTAGCACGGATTAGTAACTAAAACTTAAAATTTTGTTGTCAGGATGTCGGATGTTGGAGGAGCTAGTCGAGCTGGGGAGGAGGAACCCCGACTACCTATAGAGGAGGAGCCCCGTGACATTCATGTCGTCAGGGAATGGCTTGTACAGAGAGAGCCATCTCCGTTGATCACTGTTGCTGGTCAGGAGCATGAACCGGAGACAGATCCAGAGGAGGATCCTGAGGAAGAGGAAGAAGAGGAGTTCCCACCGAACTCCATTGATGCAGAGATGTATGATGCACTCTATGATCGTAACGTAGAGTTACAGGATACTGTTTGGGATTTGGCTGAGCAAGCAGTTAGTAAGCAGATTACTATTGAGCAGAAGGATAGAGAGATTGTGACTCTTCACACACGTTTAGGAAACATGGAGTGGGATCTGGTTCATGAGAAGGGTCAGACCGAGGACAAGTCCGCAGAGATAGAAAAGTTGAAGAAGGATCTGAAAGAGAGCTCCGAGAGGCTTGCCATAGCATAGGAGGGATGGGTACGAGAGTCACGTCGTGCTGATCGTGCAGAAGATGATCGTCGTACGAAGAAGGCTAAACTTGAGGAGACGTACTCTACACTACAAAATGCAATGGATGCGGTCCAAGATCGAGTCAGGAAGTATCCAATCCAGTTCGAGGATCTACCATCATATATACTAGATCGCAGAACGATGTGCCGCATCATGGAGGAGGAATGTAGCAAGGCCATCCAACGCCTTAACAGACAGTGATAATATTAGTTTAAATATGTGAAAACTATTTGATAGTTAATGATGTAAATTCCGATATGTTCATAAATAAAGGAATATTGTGATGTTTTAAATCCTGTAGATTCTTTATCTCGGGATAGTTGATGTAAATAGCAGTGATGTTATCTTATGATGTAAAGACTATTGAATTAAATGAAATGTCAAAGTTTATTTGAAGTGATGTGTTAAGTGAGTTATGATTAAATATTTAGTTAAGTCTTAAATGTTTTAGAGATTGAGTAAAGATCTAATAAGCGTATATTCTTAATAGAAATATGCCGCCTAGAAGACAAAATCATCAGCAAGCCCAGGAAGGGTCAACAAACAATAATAACGACGCTAATGCTAACTCCGTTCATCAATTGGTAAACCCTTTAGCTGGAGCACTTAATAATCAACCTCAAGCTCCACCAAATACTTCGATTAAGGACTTCAAGGCGGTGGGACCGCCAGAGTTTAAGGGTTCCATAAACCCAATTGAAGCTCAGACATGGGTAATGGAGATGGAGAAGGTGTTCGATGTTGCTAGGGTAAGGGAAGATCAGAAGACTGTGTATGCAATGTTTATGCTGAAGTCCAAAGCCAGCTATTGGTGGTAGGCAAACAAAGTGAGAGGAGGTGAAGGTGTAATATCCTGGGAAAGATTTAAAGAGATGTTCTTCGAGATGTATTTCCCAACCAGTTCACAAAATTAGATGGAAGTCCAGTTTCTAAAGTTGAAGCAGGGAAATATGTCAGTAGCTGATTATGTAGCAAGGTTTAATGAGTTGGCTAGGTTCGCCACGTACCAAGTACATACCGATGAGAAGAAAGCAAGATGATTTGAGCAGGGACTGAAGCCCTGGTTGTATAGCAAAGTGTCAATGTTCCAATTGAACACTTTTACTGGAGTGTTAGAGAAGGCCATACTACGGCGAGGGTGGAAGCGATGCGATGAAATATAATCGGGGCGCGAAGAAGAAGAAAAAGAGTGAGAAAGAAGGTAATAACAAGACTGGTGGGAGTAGCACTGGGGGTAATCACAGCCAGAAGAAGAAGTGGTCTGATAATTCATCGGCTGGAAGTCAACAAAGAGGGCAGAAGAAGAAGATCAAAGCGTGCCCAACCTGCGGAAAAACTCATTTGGGAGTTTGTTTAAAAGGGAAACGAGTGTGCTACAATTGTGGTCAGGATGGCCACATAGCACCTAACTGTCCGAACCCAAAGAAGGGTGCCTGTTTCACATGTGGCTCAAAGGACCATCTTGCAAGAGATTGTCCTAAGAAGGGATCGGGAGGGACGAGTTCAAGAGGAAATAGAGGAAATACTGGTGGAAGCACTCTGACAATCGCAGCACCAACCGCAACCAACCGACCGACTGCCAGAACATTCAACATGACAGTGCAAGACGTAGTGCAGTCTCGCGATGTGGTGTAAGGTATCATTCCGATCAATAAAGTTAATGCTTATGTGTTATTTGATTCGGGTGTTACTTGCTCATTTATATCCGATGACTTCGCTAAGAACTTAGAATTGTTTAAGGACGAGTTAGAATACCCCATGAACATAGAAATTGAGAATAAAGAAATTATCCCTGTTAAGTATGTGCACAAGAACTGTAGAGTAGATATTAAGGGTAATATCATGAACGTAGATCTTATCCCTATTCGACTTGGAGAATTTGATGTTATTTTGTGTGACGCCCCCAAAATAGGTATACATCACCTATTCTGAGTTGTCAATACATGGTACAGAAACAACTACAACTTTATTATTACAACAGGTAAATCGTGAGTTTTGAATACAAATATTATCTTCTAGACAATATCTATACTCAAATAAATCCTCATCACATTTATTGATACATTATTTTACAAAAATGGTGAGGACTACTAAACAATTCTTTCTAAAATCTTCATTCCATACCCCAGGCTACATACTCGCTTATATTCTCGCCTCCGAGAAGAAAAATGGAACAAAAAGGAAAAGGGTGAGCTCAACTAGCCCGATAAAGAATATTATGACTAAGATAATATACAACAAATTACCGTTAGTCTTCAACAGGAAAAATCTAATAGAATACAATAGACAACAAATTTTAAATCAATATTCGCATGTGAAAATAATAATTCATTAGAAGAGTTAAGTAGAGAATGCAAACTACTATCTTCTATGTATGAATTTAAAAGTTCATCGCTCTATCTTTTATCCCTGTAACATCAATCAACATACATCCGGAATCAAATATTCATCTTTTACACTACGGCCCAAAGATATTCATCGATTAGTCATGTTCATCTAAACACTGTTCATCTTTGCACTTCACGGCCAAAGATATTCTTCAAAATCATTCATCTTTTACTACAGGCCAAAGATATTCAATAATATCATCATTTAAGACCGAGGATGATGAAAATATTTTTTTTTTAAGAAACGAATCCAATGAAACAAAATGACAAGGATTAAGGATTAAGGATTCGTACTTTATTTTATCCACGTCCAAAAATACCTCAAAAATAATCACAGTGGTGTAAAATTCAAGAATGATCAAAACATGGATACAATCAAAGCTAGTATCCATAATAGATATTTTGGACAAAAAGAAAAAAATTTCATTTTTCTATGAATAGTCTTAGTATTCATGAATAGTGTCGTATCGTGAATAGTCTTGTATATCGTGAATAAGTAACTCCTACACCAAAAGTTCCAAATTTGATAAAAATTTCAGAGCAATATTTCAACATAATGATATTGAAGAAATAATATCATTACAAAAAAATATCCCTTACCTCGAAAGATCAAGACTTCTAATTTGAAACAGGATATAGGCTATGACTTGAACTTGAACTTGCAATAATAGCAATACTCAAATTATACTCAAAATACTCACAAGAATAAACTCGATAATATAGAGAGAAAAACTTGAGTTTAAATTGTGATTTTCAATTCTAACCTAAGCACCTATTTATAGAAATTGCTTAGAACACAAAGCGAAAATTTAATATAATATTAATATATTATATATAAATTCCCTCGCACACAATCTATGATCTGAATTCACCATGCTTGACAACAAATAAGTCTACCAAACAAATCAAAAACGTTTTTATTATTTAAAATAATTAAAACTTCCAAAAATCAATTATTCAGGAATTTCAGAACATCGATAATTCATAATAAATAGCCCTTTTATCAGAAAATTCGAATGTCACGAGTTTTTATAGGAAATTCAATTCTCTACAACTTTGCGGAAGAAAGTTTTTCCAAATTTCAAACAGAAATTGGCCAAAATCCACAAGCAAGGCGATTTTACGTGGTATAATCAAATTTCAATCGATAAATGGGGTCCACATTGAGCATGTTTAACATGTTTTAAACATTTATTGCAAAAAAATACTCTTCCTCCTCGTATACTCATATATCCCACATTCGTTGTAAAAATATCACCATTATTATATTACTAAATATAATAATATATTTAAATGAATTATTTTATCGAGAAAAGATAAAATTTCAATTTTCAACAATTGTCACATCAAAATTTTTCTCCATCTATATCCACATAAAATCAATATTTTCCTCATCATATGAATCAATAATTAATTATTTACAAATAATATTACGAATCACAATATTGACAACCAGCGGGTTCTGGAAAGAGGGGCTTTCTAATAATTTCTTCTTCTTCTGGCGCGCAATTAGGTGACCAAACCTCTCCTTAGCGTAACTTTCTAGACATTGCCAATAATGTTATCTAATAATATTATTCGGATAATATGAATTATTGCTTCGATAATAAAAAATAATGTGTAATGACAATTATTGAAACAATGATGAATATAAAATATCAACGCAACAATTATTAACTCAATAAAATCTTTGAGCGATAATTCATAACCATTATTGAGTAGTGCCTTCTTACGTAAGAATCAATAATTGGTGCAATACTGGTGTGCTTCTTGTGTTTTAACCCACCGGTTATTTTAACAGATAATACTTGATAACAACTACTGTTATTATTTTAAACCACTTATATTTGTCGTTTTCTTCATCCAATCGCTTTCAGTTATGGGGCCCACATATGGCTTTCAAACTGTGGTCGTCATTTAATATTCCCAACGATCTGAATATTCCACGACCAAACGAATATTCCCAAACAACAATGAATATTTTATAACCACTTGCTTATTTTGAAAGTATTTATGTATTTTACCCTAACTATCCACATTAATCAAATCAACCCTTACTATTTTAAAATAATAAATAGAAAATTAAATTTCATTAATAATAAGTTGGGGTCTTACAACCTCCCTCCTTATAAAATTTAAGTCCTCGAAATTGGCGTGCGACGTACACTGTGTTTCAAAAGGTGAGGATACCTCGCTTTCATTTCCGTTTCCAATTCCTGGTCATTTCCTCTATATAGCATGATTCCTCCACAAAACTTTAACTTGTGGTATGACCTTTCTTGGCGTAGGACATGCTCCTTCCTATCCAAAATCTTGGCAAATACCTCCTCATACGTTAAGTCTTGGCTATCTCATCCTGGTTCTAACTCTCTATAGCGTGATTCGGGTCTTTCACATATTTACGAAGTACAGAGATATGTGAAACACATTATGAACACGAGACATACTCGGAGGTAACGCGAGTCTATAGGCTACATTTCCTACTCGGTCAAGAATTTGAAATGGACCAATAAATCGTGGATTGAGCTTTCCTCTCTTCCCAAATCTTGTAACTCCCTTCCATGGAGCAACTCATGATAATACATGATCCCCACACTAAATTCCACGTCCTTTCGATGAAGATCCGCATAACTCTTTTATCGATCTTGTAGGCGTTTGTATCGTTATCGAATCATTTGGATCTTTTCCAGTAGTCATACGTACTGACTTCGGGTCCCAACAATTGTTGCTTCACCCACCTCGTCCCAACATAATTTGGAGAGCGACACTTTTGTCCATATAATGCTTCAAATGGAGCTACACCTATACTTGCCTGATAACTGTTGTTGTAGGAGAATTCCACCAATGGTAAATACTTATCCCAACTGCCCTTGAAGTCTAGGGCACAGAGTCTTAATAAATCTTCAAGAGTTTGAATAGTCCTTTCTGATTGTCCGTCCGTTTGAGGATGGTATGTCGAACTGAATCGTAAATCCGTGCCCATAGCTTTTTGCAAGCTAACCCAAAATCTTGAAGTGAATCTTGGGTCACGATCCGAAACTATGGATACAGGCACGCCATGCAACCTCACAATCTCATTCACGTAAATACTAGCAAGACGTTCAAGTGAATAAGTCTCCGTATCGGCAAGAAATGAGTAAACTTGGTTAATCTATCAACAATAACCCAAATAGCATTGATGCCTGAGAAACCGTAGGGAAGACCCGTGAATGAAATCCATGGTAATGTGTTCCCACTTCCATTTAGGAATCTCAAGTGGTTGCAACGGACCCTTAGGTACTAGATGCTCCTCCTTTACACGTTGACAAGTTAAACACATTGAGATAAACTTTGCAATCTCTCTCTAATATTGTTCCACCAAAATGTATGTCAAGATCACGATACATTTTAGTACTTCGAGGATGGATTGCAAATGGTGTATTGTGTGCCTCCATCATAATCTTGTACTTCAAATCGTAGTCGTTAGGAACACAAAGTCAGAGTGGACTCAAGTATTCCTTCTTCATCAATTCTCGCCCCAGGAATAGCTCCTTCTTGTACTTTCTTCTTCATACACATCGACTCCTGCCTGGGTGGCTTGAGCAACCTTAACTTTTTCTATTAAAGTTGGCTCTATCGTATACTTGACATCATCGCACTTTCGTTCCTACATATGATCTTCTACTCAACGCGTCGGCTACCACGTTCGATTTTCCGGGATGGTATTGAATAGTGTGGTCGTAGTCTTTCAATAGCTCGAGCCAACGTCATTTGCGCATGTTGAGTTCTTTTTTTGAGTGAAGAAATATTTAAGGCTTTTATGGTGCGAATATATCTCCACTTTCTCCCCATATAGATAGTGCCTCCATATCTTTAAGCGCTAAAACGATCGGGCCGCTAACTCTAGATCATGAGTAGGATAATTCCTCTCATACTCTTTAAGTTTTCGCGAGGCATAGGCTATGACTTTCCCACGTTGCATGAGAACACATCCTAACCCTTTGCACGAAGCATCATTTGTAGATAACAAATCCATCCGAACCGGATGGTATTGTTAGAACAGTCTTAGAAATAAGTCTCCTCTTAAGCTCTTGGAAACTCTTCTCGCATTCTTCGCTCCAAAACGAATTTTGTATCCTTTCGAGTTAGCTGAGTTAATGGAGTAGCGATTCGAGAAAACCCTTCCACGAATCTCCGATAATAACCAGCTAAGCCCAAAAAGCTACGTACTTCAGTCACCGACTTCGGTTGCTCCCAACTTTGTATTGCTTCAATCTTCGCCGGATCAACAGATACTCCATGTTTCGACACCACGTGCCCAAGGAATGCTACTTCCTCAAGCCAGAACTCGCATTTCTTCAATTTGGCATATAGTTTGTTTTCACAAAGCCTTTGGAGTACCAGCTTCAAATGGTGCTCATGATCTTCACGACTTTTGGAATATATAAGGATGTCATCAATAAAGACAACAACAAACTGATCCAAATATTCCTTGAATACTCGGTTCATCATATCCATGAAAGCCATAGGAGCATTAGTCAGTCCGAAAGACATGACTAAGAATTCATAATGCCCGTCTGAGTTCTAAAAGGCGCCTTTGGAATATCCTCGCCTAATCTTCACCGATGATATCCGAACGAAGATCGATTTTGAAAAGAATTGTGCCTTACTTGCAAATCGGGTCAAACAAGTCATCAATACGAGGTAGAGGATACCTATTCTTGATGGTGACATGGTTCAATTCCCGATAGTCAATACAAAGTCGCATACTCCGTCTTTCTTCTTCTTTACAAATAAAACAGAGCACCCCAAGGAGATGTACTTGGGCGAATGAAACCGATGTCCAACAATTCCTCGTAGTTGGACCTTTAACTCTGAAGTTCAATAGGAGCCATTCGATATGGGGTTTTAGAAATGGGCTTTGTACCAGGTTCAAGATCAATAAAGAATTCAACTTCACGTTACGGGGGTAGACGGAAGTTCTTGAAAAATCGTCAAGAAAGTCAATAACAACCGAATATTATTCAAATTTGGCGTGTCTTTATTCAAATCCATAACATGGGCTAAGAAAGCTTGACATCCGTTTTTCAATAAGCGAATAGCTTTATGATTAGATATGACGATTGATTGATTTTAATGGTTTAGTTGCTTGAATTAAATACAACAGGTTGGTTAGGAATATGAAAACTAACAACCTTACAAAAATAAATCAATTTTGGCATGATGAGTAGTTAACCAATCAATCCCTAAAATCACATCAAAAGCAAGTATCTTTAAAGAGATAAGGTCAACAAGCACGGTGATGGTGCCAACTTGAATCAAACAAGATTTATAAGCGGTGGATGTGATGAAAGTTTCTCTAATGGAGTTTCCACAGATAGGTCAAAGTCTAATTTCACCGAGTCAAGTTTAAACGCGTTGAGCACATGCAGGAGAGATAAATGAATGGGTAGCACCAATATCAAGTAAGGTATAAACTTAAGAAGAATTTATAAATAGCTTACCCGTGATCACCTCGTTTGGGTTCCTCGCATTTTGACCGATCACAACAAACGCTCTTCCGGAATCGTTGACTTTGACTTTTACGGGACGATCTTTTGAGTCACCGTCCCCATCAACTAGGTTTCGCTCTGCATCTAATCTCGAAGCGATATGTCCTTTCTTTCCACAATTATAGCATACCTTGAACTGTTGTGGGCAATTTGGTGATATGTCCCTCTTTTCCGCATTTGTAACATATAACCGGTGGTCGTTCTCCTCCTTAGAACCCGATTCTTCTTAAGACCGCTGCCTTTCACATGGTCATTGTTAAATCTCCTCTTTTAAAATCTCCTCCCACTCGCTTCTTCTATTTTCATGGCCATGATTACCACCAGAGTGGTTACTATTTTGTCCGTCTATTTCTTTATCTGCTGGTTATCATTATTACATTGACTACTATCTCTCGTACGATCCTGGTTGTGGTCCCTCAGGTTGGCCGTATTCTCGTTATCTCGCTCTAATAATTGAGCCATGTTTACAAACATCCGAATAGAGAAAATTTATGAGAAATGAGATCTTGGACGTATCTGGGGTTTCAAACCTCAAAGAAACATCCGCGTCATCGTTCCTCATTCTCCACCAAATGAGGTGCAAACTTGGATAACTCTGCAAACTTTGCCTCGTCTTGAGACACCGTCATGTTGTTACGCTCGGTCTAATAAACTCCACTTCCTTCATATAGCCCGAACACTTTCGGAAAGTATTTGTCATTAAATAGTTTTTTGAAAGCGTCTCCCAAGACATCTTTGAGTGCGGTTGGATGATGCGCTTCACGAGACTCCCACCGATGGTCTGCTTTCGCCACTTGGAACATAAAGGTGGCGAATGGAACCTTCTGTTCCTCCGTGCATCCCAAGACATCGAATATCTTGGTAATTTGCTTGACCCATGTTTCCGCCATGATCGGATCTGGCTTTCCCTTAAATTCAGTGGTCCCAACTCTTTGAATCTTGCATTTGTGACAACCCGTGAATTGCTATCATTTCCTCCTGTATTTTGAACACGAGTCTCTCCTCGTCGATTTTTGCATGAATCTAAAAAGCTTCTAAACATCCCTCGTTCATCATCTCGCTTTCGGTGGTGTTGTTCACGGGAGGAACATTGCCACGACTGTTGCGTTCTCCTCATTGGTGAGTACAGCGCGTCTCCACGGTCTCATTTCCATTGTTAATATTCTCGATCGACATTCTCAAATCTTGTCATAAAACAAGGGTTAATTAAGGAAATCAATATATCACATAATATCCTTATATCTTGACCAACTAAAAAATAAGCTTAGGTAGGACACACTAGCGAAGGATTTACTCGCTCTCCCCTCCTAGTTCTATTCCCGATCTCTCCAGAGATCATATCCCTAAGCTCGATACCAACCGTGGCGCCCCCCAAAATAGGTATACATCACCTATTACGAGTTGTCAATACGTAGATGCGAAACAACTACAACTTTATTATTACAACAAGTAAAGCGTGAGTTTGAATACAAATATTATCTTCTAGACAATATCTATACTCAAATAAATCCTCATCACATTTATTGATACATTATTTTACAAAATGGTGAGGACTACTAAACAATTCTTTCTAAAACCTTCATTCCATACCCCAGGCTAAATACTCGCTTATATTCTCGCCTCCCGAGAAGAAAAATGGAACAAAAAGGAAAAGGGTGAGCTCAACTAGCCCAATAAAGAATATTATGACTAAGATAATATACAACAAATTACCGTTAGTCTTCAACGGGGAAAAATCTAATAGAATACAATAGACAACAAATTTTAAATCAATATTCGCAATGAAAATAATAATTCATTAGAAGAGTTCAAGAGAGAATGCAAACTACTATCTTCATGTATGAATTTAAAAAGTTCATCGCTCATCTTTTATCCTGTAACATCAATCAACATACATCTGGAATCAAATATTCATCTTTGCACTACGGGCCAAAGATATTCATCGATTAATCATGTTCATCTAAACACTGCTCATCTTTTTGCACTCTGGGCCAAAGATATTCTTCAGAAATCATTCATCTTTGCACTCTGGGCCAAAGATATTCAATAATATCATCATTTAAGACCGAGGATGATGAAAATATTTTTTTTTTAAGAAACGAATCCATGAAACAAAATGACAAGGATTAAGGATTAAGGATTCGTACTTTGTTTTATCCACGTCCAAAAATACCTCAAAAATAATCACAAAGGGTGTAAAATTCAAGAATGATCAAAACATGGATACAATCAAAGCTAGTATCCATAATAGATATTTTGGACAAAAAGAAGAAATTTCATTTTTCTATGAATAGTGCCAGTATTCGTGAATAGTGTCGTATATCGTGAATAGTCTTGTATATCGTGAATAAGTAACTCTTACACCAAAAGTTCCAAATTTGATAAAATTTCGGATCAATATTTCAACATAATGATATTAAAGAAATAATATCATTACAAAAAAAATATCCCTTACCTCGAAAGATCGATACTTCTAAATTTGAAACAGGATATAGGCTATGACTTGAACTTGCATAGAATAGCAATACTCAAATTATACTCAAAATACTCACAAGAATACGCTCGATAATATAGAGAGAAAACTTGATTTACGGTGTGATTTTCAATTCTAACCTAAGCACCTATTTATAGAAATTGCTTAGAACACCAAAGCGAAAATTTAATATAATATTAATATATTATATATAAATTCCTATGCACACAATCTATGATCTGAATTCAGCCATGCTTGACAACAAATAAGTCTACCAAACAAATCAAAAACGTTTTTATTATTTAAAATAATTAAAACTTCCAAAAATCAATTATTCAAATTTGAACATAAATAATTCATAATAAATAGCCCTTTTATCGAAAAATTGAATGTCGCAAGTTTTTATAGGAAATTCAATTCTCTACAACTTTGCGTAAGAAAGTTTTTCCAAATTCCAAATGAAATCGACCAAAATCCACAAACGAAGCGATTTTACGGTGCTATAATCAAATTTCGATCGAATAAATGGGGTCCACAGACATGTTTAACATGTTTTAAACATTTATTGCAACAAAAATACTCTTCCTCCTCGTATACTCATATATCCCATATTCGTTGTAAAAATATCACCATTATTATATTACTAAATAAAATAATATATTTAAATGAATTATTTTATCGTAAAAAGATAAAATTTCAATTTTCAACAATTGTCACATTAAAATTTTTCTCCATCTATATCCACATAAAATCAATATTTTCCTCATCATATGAATCAATAATTAATTATTCACAAATAATATTACGAAATCACAATATTGATGACGAGTGCGGTTCAGGAAAGAGGGGCTTTCTAATAAGAATTTCTTCTTCTTCTGCCGCCGCAATTAGGTGACCAAACCTCTCCTTAGATGTAACTTTCTAGACATTGCCAATAATGTTATCTAATAATATTATTCGGATAATATGAATTATTGCTTCGATAATGAAAAATACCGTGTAATGACAATTATTGAAACAATGAAAGAATATAAAATATCAACGCAAAGAATTATTAACTCAATAAAATAATTGAATAAAGAATTACTCAGAACCATTATTGAGTAGTGCATTCTTACGTAAGAATCAATAATTGGTGCAATACCGGTGTAACTTCTTGTGTTTTAACCAATTTGTTATTTTAACAAAGATAATTGAGAATAACTTCTGCCGATTATTTTTAAACCACTTATATTTGTCGTTTTCTTCATCCAATCGCTTTCCGTTATGGGGCCCACACATATATCGCTACTTGTGTATTTAAATATTCCCCGACAAGATTTAATATTCCACGACCAAACGAATATTCCCAACAACAATGAATATTTTATAACCACTTGCTTATTTTGAAGTATTTGCGTATTTTACCCCTAACTATCCACATTAATCAAATCAACCCTTACTATTTTAAAATAATAAATAGAGAAAATTAAATTTCATTAATAATAAGTTGGGGTCTTACATTTTGGGTATGGATTGGTTATCCAATTATGGGGTGGTAATTGACTTCCAGAAGAAGTGTATTAACCTTATGACTCCATCAAAGGTTGTGTTTTATGGTAGCAAGTCGCCTAGACAAGCGAGTTGTCTGACGATGATGCAAGCCAAAAGATTGTTAAGGCAAGGCTGTGTAGGATATCTAGCTTACATAGTCGATAGTCGTAAAGAGAATCCAAAAATAGATGAGATTCCGGTAGTGAGAGATTTCGCAGACGTATTTTCAAACGATTTGTCGGGACTTCCTCCAGACAAAGCAGTTGAATTTGTGATCGGTTTGGCTCTAGGAATGGCCCCAATATTGAAGGCACCGTACCGAATGGTACTGGTAGAGATGAAAGAACTGATGGTCCAACTATAAGAATTACTGGACAAGAAGTATATTCAACCAAGCGTATCACTGTGGGGAGCGCCGGTTTTATTTGTGAAGAAGAAGGATGGAACAATGCGACTCTGCATAGACTACAGAGAACTGAAGAAGGTCACGATTAAGAATAGGTATCCATTACCGTGAATCGATAACTTGTTCGATCAGTTAAAGGGAGCAAGATATTTTTCAAAGATAGATTTGAGAAGTGGTTATCATCAACTGAAGGTGAGACCAGAGGATGTACCGAAGATAGCATTTAGAACACTATACGGTCACTACGAATTTCTGGTAATGTCATTTGGTCTAACGAATGCTCCTGCAACATTTATGGGCTTAATGAATGGAGTGTTTAAGCCGTTTTTGGAAAAATTTGTAGTGGTATTTATAGATGACATTTTGGTATATTCAAAAACCAAGGAAGAACACGAAGAGCATTTGAGGTTGACATTAGAGACATTGAGAAGAGAGAAGTTGTATGCTAAGTTTTCAAAATGTGAATTCTGGATTGAAAGAGTACAATTTCTTGGACATGTGATTGATAGAGACGAAATTTCGGTGGATCCCTCCAAAGTCGAAGCTGTGATTAACTGGGATCAGCCGAAGACGCCATAGAAAGTAAGAAGTTTTCTTGGATTAGCGGGTTATTCTAGAAGATTTATTCAGGATTTTTCCAAGATCGCAACTCCGCTAACGAATTTGACTAGGAAATCGGTGAAATTCGTTTGGACGGAGAAGTGTTAGGAAAGCTTTCAAGAATTAAAGAAGAGGTTGAGTACAGCACCAGTGTTATCTCTTCCGGATGACACGGGAAATTTTGTGGTTTATGGTGATGCGTCGCATAAAGGACTTGGCTGTGTGCTTATGCAGAATGGCAGAGTCATTGCGTATACGTTGCGACAACTAAAAGATTATGAGAAGGGGTATCCGACCCATGACTTGGAGTTAGCTGCAGTAGTTTTTGCTTTGAAAATTTGGAGGCACTATCTCTATGGGGAGAAGTGTGAAATATATACAGCTCATAAGAGTATGATATATATTTTTACACAAAAAGACTTGAACATGTGTCAAAGAAGGTGGTTGGAGTTAATTAAGGACTACGATTGTGAGATTCTATACTATCCGGATAAGGCAAATGTGGTGGCCGACGCCCTAAGTAGAAAAGGTTGGGAGAAATTGATGACGTTGACCACTCAGGAGGAGCTAATTTTAGCGATGGAAAAGCTGGAATTGGAAGTGAAGTATCCTATGGAGATTGACGAGAAGCTGTTCCAGATGCAAGCTATTACAACTTTACTAGATAAAGTTAAGGAAGCTCAACTTCAGGACGAAGAATGTGAGAAAGTGAAGAAGAAGATATCTGAAGGGATTGAACCGAGATTCAAAATAGACAGTGAGGGACTACTAAGATTTGAGAGCAGAATTTGGGTACCGCCAGTACCAGAGATTAAGGAAGAAATTTTGAGCGAGGCTCACAACTCAAGATATTCGATTCACCCTGGTAGCACCAAGATGTACCAAGATCTTCGACAACACTTCTGGTGGCCAAATTTAAAATGAGAGGTTGCAGAATGTGTTGCCAAATGCCTGACATGTCAGAAAGTGAAAGCAGAACATCAAAGACCGAGTGGGTTGCTACAACCTTTAGAGATCCCAGAATGGAAATGGGAACATATTACGATGGATTTCGTGGTTGGCCTACCAACGACTCAGAAAGGCTACAACGCAGTATGGGTTATTGTTGACCGAATGACAAAATCCGTACATTTCCTACCGATCAAAATCAGATTCAACTTAGATCAGTTGGCAAGGTTATATGTGAAAGAGATTGTTTCAAGGCATGGAGTTCCGGTGTCAATTGTTTCTGATAGAGATCCGCATTTTATGTCGAACTTCTAGAAACGGCTACAGGAATGCATGGGTACACAGTTGCGAATGAGCACAGTATATCACCCTCAGACATATGGACAGAGTGAAAGAATAATTCAGACATTGGAAGATATGTTAAGAGCTTGTATAATGGATTTTAAAGGAAATTGGGATGACCATTTACCGCTTGTAGAGTTCGGTTAAAACAACAGTCACCACGCTAGTATTGGCTTGCCACCCTATGAAGCGTTATACGGCAGAAAGTGCAGAACTCTACTATATTGGGATGAAGTTTGCGAAAGACAACTACTAGGCCCGGAATTAGTACAACAAACAGCAGAAATAGTCAAAGTGATCCGAGCGAGATTGACAGCAGCTCAAGATAGACAGAAGAAATACGCCGATCCACACCGTAAGAATGTTGAGTTCAAACCAGGTAGTTATGTGTTCTTAAAGGTCTCTCCTTGGAAGGGAAAGATCAGGTTAGGAAAGAAAGGGAAACTAAGCCCAAGATTCATTGGACCCTTTGAAGTTCTGAGAAGGGTCGGAGAAGTTGCTTATGAGGTAGCCTTACCTCCATCTCTAGAGAATGTCCACAATGTTTTCCATGTCTCAGTCCTACGACCCTACAAACCCGATTACAAGCACGTGATTGAATATGAACCCCTATATTTTGACAAAGACTTGTCTTACGAAGAAATTCCTGTTCAAATTGTCGACCGAAAAGAACAAGTTCTGAGAAATAAAGTAATACCTTCTGTTAAGGTAATTTGGAGGAACCACAACGCTGAAGAAGCTACGTGGGATCTCGAAGAGAATATGATGAAGAATTATCCTCATTTGTTTACTTAGACTGTTATAAGCGATTTTGGGCACAGAATCTTTGTAAGGGGGGAGAATGTAACGGGACGAATTATTGAATTGTGATTCTGAGGACAGAATCCTTTTAAGAGGGGAAAGATGTGATAACCGAGATTTTGTAATTTAATTTAAATATTTATTGGATTGAATAAATATTTTTCGATGAATTAATTATTAGAATAATTAATTAATTGATAAAGTTGTAATAGATTAATTTAATTATATGTGTTATATTTATTAAATTAATGTGGAGAATTTTATTATTCAAAGTATGTGATTATGTGAGCTTATTGTATTAAAAGAAATATTTAATAAGCTTAATGTTATTTTCTTAATTTTTTAATTATTAATTAGAGATTTAATAATTTGATATTATTATTAAATGAGAAAATTAATTATGTGACTATATGCATTATTGAGAAATTATTATATTTTATTAAATTAGATATTGGTTTTATTTATAAAGGAGTGTGACATTATTTAAACTATATAATAAGGCTTTATTAAATTAAATGGTTTTGAAATCCTATTCTTGCTAAACAAATAAGGCCCTAAGGGGAGTTGATAGCGAGTTACCCATTATTGGGTGGCATCATCTCTCTACCATTCATTTTATTATATCGTCTTCTTTTCCTTCTTCTGTCATAATTTGGCTAAGTCTGGCTAAGCATTACAGAGAGAGATTGAGAAATTGTGAGGAAAATTGAGAGTTGGGTGATTGAAGAACTATTGAGAAGGAGTTTATCTCTTGCAAATTATATTCTACGCTATGGGTAATTTTTCCCCAAACCAATTCTTATTTTACGTCTTTTAAGTTTTCATAAAATGGCTTTCATACTTCTGTGAGTCTCTATATTTGGCAAATTCTGTTGTTATGAGAATATACGTAATAATTCGAGTTGTATGGCATATTTTATATATATATTAAATGAGTTTCCATATCTTCAGTTTCATGAAATTGTACAGTAAAAGATTTCAGAGTATGTTATATGGCCATATGGCCTTATACGTATTTTTTTTAATATGTCAAACATAATTGGTTTTACAAAATTTCCACTAATATGTGATTATGCATGCTAAAATGAACTAAATAAAAGTTGAATGGGTGGATTTGGTCTTATAACAAATCTATGGCGTTGAATTTTAGGATTTATGTTCAAAACTTCAAGAACATCAAGAACAGTACAATTTGCATGCTTTAATTCTGTGATTATGTGTTTTAATGGGTTAAAATCACTCTATAAACGTTGGGTATTGATTATATATGAATTCTAACATGTGGGTTTGTTTAATTTGGGGAATTAATAATCAAGTAGTGTTTAATTATTTGAACTCTGTGTTCTTCATGAATCGAATCAAATTCGAGTGTCGCGATCATGGCTAACTCGAAGCGATGTCCCATGGCCAGATGCCAACCCCAAAGACCGATGCCCCACATCACGATTGCCATGTACACGTGTCATAATCATAGCTATGCCGCCATGCACCCGATACTACTAATACTAAGATAAAAGTGGCCATAAATACAATACCACTTAGCGTAATAATCGAAATGAGTTTTTAAAAATGTACAAGTATGGAAATGTGATAGCATCTTAGGCTAATGATTATAAAGACTTGTTAGACCTATAATGAGATGTTAAAATAAATTCTTAACATGTCCATAACACAATTACGTGTGGATTGAATGATCGAATGCATAATTAGTTTATTTTTCGTGAAGTCTTAATTTTACACTAAGTGTAATAATTGACTAAGTATAGTCATGAATTCGAGTTAAACAAAGAGTAAAATTATGATGTTTAGTACGTTATTATTGATTGGTGTTGTGAACATGAATGATATGTAAGATTTAAATCAAAGAACAAGTTTTATTAACGTGTAATCTACGCACGAGGCAAGTTTCTAAACCTTATCTTGTTACATTGAGCAATTTTCTTAACTCTACATTTACGTTGAGCAAGTTTCTTACCCTAAACTTTCGTTGAACAAGTTTCCTAATCCTACTTGTTATTGTTATATACGTTGATTAATTCATCTTTTGATATTGAGCAAGTTCTCATTATTATTGATCAAGTCGATCTTATATATTAAAGCTTATTAATCTTCAAGCATGATGTTGTTATACAATAATTATTCTATTGTATACCTTTTAGATGTTATTCAAGTTAAATATTCATTTACTGTTAAACCTTGTTAGACTAGTGAACCCTTATTGATTCGACTAGTCCATAGTTGATGAGCGTTCTAAATTTCAGAACCCTTTGATGAATTATCCAAACCAAACTTCCTTTGGTGCGGACTCGAATGTCAAACTGAGATGAACAACCCTATATAGGGGATTATTTACTCTTTAGCGTTAAGATATTGTGCACAGTATGGTACTAAGGGCTGATCCCCCTAAGTACGAGAAGAAGAGTCCATAGTCTTATGACTGTTAAAGGTTTCAAGTAAAAACACTTGACAACCTAGGACATAGTTCAAGGTCTTATGACCCTCAGAATTTCTTTTGATTCTTGTTATCCATTCTTGATTCAAAAGTTGAGCTTTATATCAGAAGTTATTATTTCTCTCGCATGTTATTATTCATTGTTATATTGTTATACTTGTGGGCAATGGTACTCACTCTTGCGTAATAATAACATTACAGTTAAGAACGAAAGAGCAGACGAACCTTCCACTAGTAAGGGCAAGGGCAAGCTTAGCAAGTAATGAAGACTGCTTTATTATTGTGGTTATGTAATGATGATTAGAATTGATGTTATTTAATACTTATTTATTTATATTTTCCGCACAGATGATTTAAGGTTAGAGTAACCTGGGATTTATTTATTATGTAGTTGATGTAACCCCCTAAGGGGAGAGATTTTATTATTTATTTCTATCTATTGCATGGTTTGCATTTATTTATGGGTAGATAGATAGATGATGTTTGTACAGTGAACACCAAATCCTGAGAAATGGAAGTACCGGATTTGGGGGTGTCACACGTTCTCTCTCCTCAGGTGTCTTTGGGGCCTGTTTCTTGGAGAGATGTATTCCATGGCTCATTGGCATGAGTCCTATTTTGGAATCTTCCTTCCTAAACCAATTTAGCATCGAGTCAATGTACGTTCGTTGGGACAAGCCAAGCATCCTTTTAGATATATCTCTATAAATCTTTATCCTCAAAATATAGGATGCTTCACCCAAGTCCTTCATGGAGAAGTGTTTAGATAACCAGATTTTAATCAATTTTAGCATAGGAATATCATTCCTTATCAATAATATATCATCAACATATAATACAAGGAATGAAACATCGCTCCCACTAACCTTCTTGTACACACATGGTTCATCTTCATTTTTGATAAAATCAAACTCTTTGATTAGCTCATAAAATGAATGTTCCATCTACGAGAATCTTGCTTCAATCCATAAATAGATCATTATAGCTTACAGACTTGATTTGTTCCAATCTTTGAAATAAATCCATCTGGCTATGTCATATACACATCCTCCTCAAGCTTTCCATTGAGGAAGGCCATTTTCACGTCCATCTGCCAGATTTCGTAGTCATGGTAAGCTGCAATTGCAAACAATATCCGAATGGACTTTAGCATCGCTACTGGTGAGAAGGTTTCGTCATAGTCAACTTCTTATCATTGTTTGAAACCTTTTGCGACTTGTCGGGCCTTATAGGTCTCTACCTTGCCCTCTCCTCCAATATTTCTTTTAAAGACCCATTTACACCCAATAGGCTTAATGCCTACAGGTGGTGAAACCAAAGTCCATACTTGGTTTTCATCCATGGAGTCCATCTTGGATTTCATGGCTTCTTGTCACTTCTCTGAGTCTTTACTACTCATAGCTTGTTCTTAATTCAATGCATCATCATCATTTATGATGCATACCTCATCGTCATCCTCTATGACGAATCCATACCTATTAGGTATCTTCGGTACTCTTCCAGATTTACGAATAGGGTGCATTACAATAGGTTCTTCCACTTGGTTAGGTACCTGACTTTTATCCATAGTATTTTGTGGTTCTTGAACTTCTTCAAGATATATCTTACTCCCACTGAACCCTTAAAGGATAAACTCCTTTCCAAGAAGGTAGCATGTTTCGCAACAAACACCTTTAGATCAGTTGGATGATAGAAATAATAAGCTGATGTTTATTTAAGGTATCCCACAAATCTACACTTTTTGGGTCTAGTCTGTAGCTTATCATTTTCAAACTTTTTGACATAAGCTGGACAACCCCAAGTCTTAACATGCTTAAGATTTAGTTTCCTCCCTGTCCATAATTCATATGGGGTCTGTAACGCCCCGAAATCCGGTCTATCTGTGTGTACCAATGCTAACAACTCTATGACTCTTTCTCCTTTTCAGCTAAAAGGAGATTTAGTCAGTTTTTTTTCTTGAGACAAGATTCACAAGTTAAATATGATTCATAATCAGATAGCTCTAAGAGCCCATCTTTATGCAACATAGACAATCTTGTTTCATTAATATGACGAAGTCTACAGTGCAACATATAGGTATAATTAACATCATCTCTTTTCCTTTTAATAGTTTGTTCAATTTGAAGTATATTTTCATACAAGTCAAGTATATAAAGTCCATTTCGCAAATTACCAACACCATATAAAATATTATTATTATAAATAGAACAACTGTTGTTCTTTATTATAATATCAAAACCATCCATATCCAATACAAAAATAAAAATAATGTTTCTAATGATATTCGGAACAAAATAGCAATTATTTAAATTAATGAACTTGCCCATAGGCAGTGCTAAACAATAAGTCCCTACAGCTAATGCAGCAACCATTGCTCCATTTCTCACTCGTAAAATGACCTCATTCATGCTCAACTTTCTACTTTTGACCAGTCCCTGCATATTATTACATATATGAGAACCACAGCCGGTATCCAATACCCAAGTAGAAGATTGACTTTTAGAAAAATTTATTTCAATCATAAACAAACCTTGATTAGGATTCCAAGATTCTTCTGATTTTGTTCCGCAAGATAATCCTTGTAGTTCCTCTTCCATTGACCCGGCTTGTTGCAATGGAAGAACATTCCTTTGCTAGATGGATTAGATTTCTTTTTGTCCTTTCCTTTCACCTTTCCCTTAACCTTCTTGGATTTCTTCTTTTCAGAAGATCCCTTGGGCTTCTTCCTTTTCTTGGGAGAATAATCCACCAGTAAGACATGGTTCTTCTTGGATGAGAAGTGACCTTCAGCAGTTTTCAACATGTTAAGTAAATCAGGCAAGCTGACGTCCAACTTTTTCATGTTAAAATTCACAACAAATTGTGAGAAGGTGTCAGGGAGTGACTGCAAGATCAAGTCTTGACTTAACTCCCCATCCATGACGACTCCAAGTTGTCCAAGACGTTCAATCAGATTGATCATCTTTAAGACATGAGTCTCAACGGTATTACCCTCGGTTATCCGAGATCGGAAGAGCTCCTTAGATATTCTATATCTAGTAGTCCTACTTTGCTCACCATACAACTCTTGCAAGTGCCATAGAATAGTAGGAATATCCATGGTTTCATGTTGACGCTGAAGCTCGTTACTCATGGATACGGGCATGATGCATTGAGCCACATATGCATCATCTTTCCACCTATTAAAAGTAGCAATCTCTTCCTTAAAGGTTATCTCTGCAACTTTTACAGGTACGGGCGAATTTAAGACATAAGAAATCTTTTCTGCAGTGAGAACAATTCTCAGATTCCTTAACCAGTCTCTGTAATTCAGCCCAGTCAGTTTGTTAGCATCAAGTATGCTACGCAGTGAAATTAGTGAGTGTGACATTTTTAAATTTCTGCATAAAAAAAACAACATTTTAGCAAACATTCATTTAATTAATTTATTTTACCGAAATAAATTAGGTTTTATTTTAAATTGGTATCTCCCACTATTTTCTTCAAATTATATTACCCTCATCTATAGAGTTTGGCAAAATCTAATTAAAGTTTTTGCTAGTGAGAATAAGGATCTCATTTCAAATATATATAGCCTTGTGGTGACACAACAACTATATATAAATAAATAGGAAGACAACTCTTTGTCAATTGCATTATCATATAACTCCTTATGTTTTGCCTCTGGATTATTTTGATAAAGTGGTGGCACATCCGAATCAAAATTATCTAAGTTAAGTCCAGCCTAGCACTTCCATATATTCAAAAAAGAAAAATATTATCCTCGTGGTGACACAACAAAATAATATTGTTTAATTTTCTTTATAAGCATCAAATGTGATAAATTAACATCTTAAATACTTAATACTTTTCTTGTGGTGACACAACAAACTCATATTAAATATTTAATACTCTATTAATTTTATTATGCTAGAAGACGGCGTTCGATATTCCAAATATCTTTGAACGCTTATGGCTTAATATAATTACTTTGAGGGGTTTGTTATTAATTATCTAATCTTGTTTAGTGCGCATGCACACATATATATATAAAATACGTGTCATATTATTAAACATGCGAAGCATGTTTGCATAATATATATATATATATATATATATATATATATATATATATATTCTAGCATGCATACATAGAATACTATATTCTATATGGATTGATTATGAACTTTTATTCTAGTTTGGTTCACTAGAGCCACCAAGTAAACTAAAAGGTAAAACCTTAGGGTGCAAGAATTAACATTTAAATATAATTATTACATTTAAACTCGGGCTCCATTACAAATGGGTCTTCAAGCGCTCCTTGCTCCTTGATCTCTGGTTCTTCAAATTTTTTTAACTAATCTTATTACATTAAACTATTTAATTTAAATAAAAACCTTGATCAGCAGTCAAGGGGAAGTATATAGGAGAGAGATAGAATTTACATCAAAAAGAAAACCAGAAAAGACGAGGTACGTAGACCACATTTAATAAAACTCATTCATTCAAACATCCAACCAAAATAAATCTAATCACATTGGTCAATAGTCCATAATCAATCTCATTTATTATCATACATATCATCATTTGTATCAATAAATAAAAATTTTATCTCATGAATAAAATCATTTCATATATATATGAATATCATTTAATAGGGAATTCTAAGTTGCATGAAATCCAATTTCAAGATTAAAATAAACTCTTTATTTAATTAAACTATTTTAATTAAATAGGCTCCCTAATCTAACTAGAATAATTAATTATACTCTTTTAATTAATTTGCCTCCTAATCTTAATAGGAATAGATGCTGCAGTACTTATATTAAATTAATTCCTAAACTCTTTTAAAATTAAAATTAATAATAATTGTAATAATATTAATAAAGACACCTTTTGTTAATTTATATTTAATATTTTTAAAATATTAAATAATAAATATTAAGCTATTTAATTTACTCTATCGTTATAGATTAAATAAAATATACTTAACATATTATTACGATTATGTCATTAACTTCTTAAATAATTATTCTTCCTTTTATGGTGTGACCCTTTAAGTTCTCCATATTAAACCAGTTGTGAATAAATCAATTAAAACAATTCTAATATTATTCAAATAAATAAATTAAACTATTAATTTATTTAAATAAATAATATTTATTCTGCAACAGGTGTGACGCCCCCAAATTCGAGTATCTTTCAACCCGACAGATGGTGCTACACGGTACTCATAACTGTACATTCATTCTATTGAAACGACATCAAAATGTGCGTATCAACGACATTTTTATTACATTGATAATATTACATCTCGTTCCCAGGTTCTAAAATAATTACATTCTTTGTTCATCATATTATAATATATACAACTTACTAGTTTATTACAAGGTAAACTAATCGTTCATCTTCGTCTTGCCTTTAACCTTGTTAGATTCCTCGGTTCATTCGCTCCTAGCTGCATTCATATGGTTCAAGCAAGAGTGAACATAACAAGTTCAGCAAGTACAATAATTTCTTTTAAACGACATGCTTGAAACATAGGAATCATATATCTTCAGTAACTGAACAACAGTTACGAAGTACTATCGATAATTCAAAATAGCACTTCATTTCCTTCAAAACGTTTTACAACAACAATATTCAGTAAAATATCAATTATGGCTCAAGACCATGAGCATTTCATAATTTCTTTGAAAAGGACAACCCAACACTAAGCCTGTAAGTCCGGCATATCTTACGAGCACTTTTGGGTGATCAGCCCATAGTACTCTATGTTGATCAACACTACATTCATTAAACGTATTTACATTTAAGTTTTGACAACCTCACGTGCCCATCGAATAATCGATGAAAATACATTTGTTTATTCATATTCAGGCTTACCTTGAATCCGTACCAAACAATTGGCGTATGATAGCGTTAGCAATTTTATATTGAAAGACTTGTAAATAAATCAATCAATCTTCAAGGTTAGTCTAGCCGAGTTAAAACTGGCATCGACCTTTTCTTTAAAATTATTCATGCATCTCATAACATGAATCACAGAAAACCTGGCTAACACGAAGGTTAGACAAGCGATAAGAAAAACTTGCCTTTAGCATCTGCTTACTGACTATCACACGTACACTTTAAGTCTCTAAGTCTCTACAATACATGATCATATAATGTACCACATCAGGTCATATATAATCAAGTATGTATACTATTATATCTTACCCTTCATCTCAATCTAAATCCTGACTTAGATTGTTATTATTGGTTCCGGCTTTTCATTACGTCATTCTCATTACGTTCACATTCAATTGATTATTAACCTTTAATCATCATACATAAGGTTTAAAAGTATTGATCTCGTATTCTAACTCGTATACTTATTTATGTACACCATACCATCATTCATGCATACTCGTATGATACTTCGTATCACACTCGTATTCATTACTTTGTACAATACCTACGTATTATACGATCATTGCATTAATTCATCATACACACTTCATTTCCTTCTCGAAAATTATTTTTCCAAATCGTTAGGTTTTAAGTTCGCATGCGAAAAACTGCGTTTGCCATAACTGAAATATTATTGGATATTCTATCTCACCTCGATATTCTATCATTACATATTTCTCGAAAGTTCAAAATAATTCCCGAGCAAAAATGCGTGAATAGTGTTTTGTCAGAAAATTTCTCGAAAAGTTTTTATTTTCGTCTTGGAAATTCAAACATTTTAATTTTAGCACTTAACCAAAATACTACGACGTTCCGACATATCTAGGTCATAGAACGACCTTCAATTAGCTTACTCCCATAAATAATTAATTAAATTCATTTAATCCTCATAATTAAATAAAAAAATTAATTCTCAAAAATTCAAATTTTCTGGGGCGTTACACTCCTCCCCCCTTATAAGGATTCTATCCCCAAAATCTCGCTAACACTACATCCACCATTGAGGAAAATTTTTCCATTAGTTTAATTTCAAATTCCCACACTGTTTCTTCGGCGTTGTGGTTTCTCCAATTCACCTTCTCCGAAGGTATTATCTTAATTCACATGACTTGTCACTTCCTATCAATAATCCTAGTTGGATATATGAAACTCAAATTCCTCCTTTAAAATGAGATGATACTTGATCATCTCTTTATCCTATATCCTCTTCTTCATTCGTTTGCACTCCTTGTTACCTAGTTGTACTTAATTAACTCGTTCCATTATTGTGGATTGAGTCTACGTTATGAATAACATTTCTACTACTTCATTCCATAATTTAACTTCTAACTCCGTTCTCGTCATCTTCGTTAATAAATCACTTTGAGTCCTTCTCTACCCCCATATTCATTCCTTTTGTGTAAAGATATATTTCAGACTCTTAGAGTCCGTCTATATCTTACCTTTCTCCCCGTATCAATACTATCTTTAGATTTTTAATTCAAAAATTACAGCTGCCAATTATAGATCATAAGTAGGATAGATCTTCTCACAATCCCTTAACTGGTGTGGTGCATACATAATGACCTTGCCATGCTACATGAGCACGCAATCTCTTCATCTATGCGAAACATCGAGATACACTACAAAATTCCTCGTATCATCTGATAGAGACAATACATGTACCTCACTTAACTTCCCTTTTTTAGTTCCTGAAAACTATTTTTCTCACTTCCCATTCCAACCATGCTAACCTGTGACGCTAATGGTACTTTCAAATATAGCACCTCACAAGGGTACCTATCAATTTGCCACCGACTTACTTCTACGCCCCTTACTGAGAAAGTCTAACTTCAAATCGATCACCAACCCATATGACATAACCATAACTCATAATAACCATAACGATTTCTGAATATCGTCTTAGGTACCTCGTCCTTCCTTACTTTCATCCAGCGATACCCCGTACACAAATATATCTTAAAAAAACTCTTTGCCCCTTTTCAACTAATCAAAATAGATCATTGATCCTTGACAATGGGTATTTATTCTTAACTACTAACCAAATAGTCATATATTTGACTTACGTATTGGTTTACTTAACTTTACTTCTTAGGGTTCACGTTCTTTCGACCTAAGTTTACGCAACCTACTTTCATTACCAGCTTACAGCTGCATGACATATGGAGATGTCTTACTTACTATGCTCATCATCTTCAATGATTTACATTCTTATCTTCTTATTATTACTTCTCTAGGATTCATCACACATCGCTTCTCTGCTAGTAGTCCATATGGTACTCTGAGTGGTTTCCCACAAACAACCAACAAACAAGTTCCCGTCTCATCTACACTGCCATCACAGTGAGTTAGATCGGTTGCCAGTTTCGTATATACCTTCGCTCTCTGAAGGAATTGTTTAGCTCAGCTCCCATATGTCAACCATCAAAGGTTACGATCGTACCACAACCTAATATTAACATCCTTCTAGATTGTGCCATGATTAGACAACAATAAAGTTTAGGTGATTTATCACCGTAAATTACTATCTTAGGTTTCTTTAGAAAACCAAAGATTCATACTTTTATTCTAACAATTTATTAAAGTTTTATGGTTAATCAACTCATTCATACCGAGAATTACTTCAAATTCTCCCAACTTTATCGGTACTTATCTACCGATACTTGCTTTCATTTCTTTTTCATGAAACCATTTCCTCGAATATAATTAACGAAATTTATCCCCCTCATTCTCTACCTTAACGTATAAATGTATTTATAATCCCTTTCGGGAATGAACTTAATCATTTAGCAAACTCTTATGCTATAAAATAAAAGTAGCACTCCAATCAAACAGTACATAAGCATTCATTGTATTGACTGGAATGATAACTGTTGCTAAATCCGCTGATGCAACCCCATCATGGCTAACTTACCACTACTAACACCTATACTTTCCTCCGACCCCTTCTTTGGGCAATTTCTTGCCATGTGGCCCTACGACCCACATACAAAACAACCATGGTTTTTTTTAGGATTAGGACAATTGGGTAACATATGACCCTACTGTCTACAGTTATAACAAACTGATCTCCCTCTCAGACAGACTCCTAAATAAGTCTTTCCACATGTTTTACATACTTCAACCCTACGCTTAGGATCCCTTTGTCCTACTCCAGTATTTCTGGAGTTAAAATTCTTTATTTTTGGCATAATGCCACTACCACTATTATTCTCTACCTTAATTCCTCCCTCTTCCTTGCTCTTATCTTTTCTCTCTTTGTGATATTGGGTTAACACTTCACTACCACCCTCTGCTATAATCACCTTCTCTGGAATGGTCCCATAGGAAACACTTTGGACACCGAAATCTTACTATAGAGCTAGGGTTTCAGGCCCTGCTCTAACCTACGAGCCTTCCTATCCTCAGTGTCTACTTGATGTGGAGCAAACCTTGCTAATTCGTTGAATTTGGTCGCGTACTGGGGAACCGTCATGTCCCCTAGTTTAAATTCAAGAACTTAATCTCCCTCTTCTACTGCATATTTATAGGGAAATAATTCTCAAAGGAAACCTTCTTGAATTGTTCCCACGTTACCGCATCTGTTCTAGCCCCACCCTGGTGAGCCTCCCACCAAAAGTTGGCTTCCCCTGTAAGTCGCAAAAGAAGTCTTTTGCACCTCACCTACGTTTGTAATAACAAACACCTTCTCTATTTCCTTTTACCCATGTCTGGGCCTCTATTGGGTCCGTCGTTCCTTTGAACTCCGTCGGACCTAGGCTTTCAAATTCTTTAAAGGTAGTCGTTTTGGCTAACCTAGGTTTCGCGGTTATCCTACCCCTAGTTTGGTTAAATGCAGCCATTAATAACTTAACGAACTCTTGCATAGGGTTGTTTTGACCCCTCTTTAATTATCATTACGTGATTCCGCTTCCTGATTACGTTGTCTTCTCTTTGACGACAATTTCTAACTAAATCAATAGAATTTCATTATTACCTATTACTTACTTCTTTATTATTCGCCACATAACAACACGTATCATCACAAAGCATATTAAATGAAAAACTTCATTATATTCATATGCTTGTTCATAGTCAAAACTATTTACATTTTGCTTACATAGCCAATAGCAATTCCATTTCTATCCCACAATTGAACTTCTCAAAAGTTTGGGATTTACAAAAAGACTACCATATTATTCAAAAGAGGGTTTTACGTCACTACGCACATATTTATAACTCTAGCTTTCTAATAATGCATAACAGCGTCCTCGTGTTTCTCATTCGCAATCTTTACTACAGTATCCTGACTAATAGTATGTCGAGTCTGCGCCGACTCTATGGAATAACAAGCAACTTTCAACTTGAAATCCTTATGAGCACTCTCATGGATGTAAGACATCCGTGCTATCTTCCGGTCCTTCTCCTCTAGTTTCTTACGAAGCTCTACGACCTCGTTTATATAATCCCTAGCTTTATTTATCATGAGCACCTTCTCATCATGCTCAGACTCAAAATCTGCTTCTGTAGACTCCTTCGCTATATAAAGAGCACTAATCTCTTCATTCGATTTCTCGCACAACCTGCATTTCGATTGCACATTCTCGTCAACATTGCCAGATACAATGCTCTCATTGCATCTGGAGGTGATGACTCTGAGGTAGGAACCACCATACCAACTGACGTTATCTCCATTTCCTTCTCCTCATAGACCATCAAATTAAGATATGACGCTATATCCATATCTCCCTCGGAGTAGTCCTCCTCAAACAAGTACTCCACTGTCTCCATCTCCTCTAGAATCACTAATGGTATCTCCACCACTGGCATAGGTATAGGCTCTATTCGGTTCACAATTTCTTCGCTCACCGTGTGTATATCTCTATACATCAAACTATCGTTCGACATCCTACAATAACACATAATATGTTGATTAGTACATAACACACAATTGTATAAGCACCAATCACATTTAATTTATTTAGGATTACTTTCCATCTTTTAAATCTTTCGGTACTGAGTTTCCTCAATACCGTATTAACTCATTTGACTCGCATTTACTTCTTTCGGACTTTTCTTCCTTAACGAGGTTATTAGCCTAAGGTTCTTCCCCCCTTAAGTTTTATAACCTAATGCTTTGATACCAACCTGTGACGCCCCCACATCCGGGTATCTTCCAACCCGACAGATGGTGCTACATGGTACTCATAACTGTACATTCATTCTATTGAAACGACATCAAAATGTGTGTATCAACGACATTTTTATTACATTGATAATATTACATCCCGTTCCCAGGTTCTAAAACCATTACGTTCTTTGTTTATCATATTATAATATATACAACTTACTAGTTTATTACAAGGTAAACTAATCGTTCATCTTCGTCTTCCCTTTAACCT
Source organism: Panax quinquefolius (assembly GCA_020205615.1). NCBI lineage: Eukaryota > Viridiplantae > Streptophyta > Magnoliopsida > Apiales > Araliaceae > Panax > Panax quinquefolius. Next base: position 1,969,001 of record JAINUW010000158.1, on the reverse strand, counting down.
TGTCAGATTCCTTGGTTTGTTCGGTCCTAGCTGCATTCATATGGTTCAAGCAAGAGTGAGCATAACAAGCTCAATAAGTAAAACAATTTCTTTTAAACGACATGCTTGAAACATAGGAATCATATATCTTCAGTAACTGAACAATAGTTACGAAGTACTATCGATAATTCAAAATAGCACTTTTTTTTCTTCAAAACGTTTTACAACAACAATATTCAGTAAAATATCAATTATGGCTCAAGACCATGAGCAGTTCATAATTTATTTGAAAAGGGCAACCCAACACTAAGTTCGTAAGTCTGGCATATCTTACGAGCACTTCTGGGTGATCAGCCCATAGTACTCTATGTTGATCAACACTACATTCATTAAATGTATTTATGTTTAAGTTTTGGCAACCTCATGTGCCCATCGAATAATCGTTGAAAATACATTTGTTTATTCATATACAGGCTTACCTTGAATCCGTACCAAACAATTGGCGTAGGATAGCGTTAGCAATTCTATATTGAAAGAGTTGTAAATAAATCAATCAATCTTCAAGATTAGTCTAGCCGAGTTAAAACTGGCATCGACCCTTTCTTTAAAATCATTCATGCATCTCATAACATCAATCACAGAAAACTTGGCTAACACAAAGGTTAGACTAGCGATAAGAAAAACTTGACTTCAGCGTCTGCTTACTGACTATCACACGTACACTTTAAGTCTCTAAGTCTCTACAATACATGATCATATAACGTACCACATTAGGTCAAATATAATCAAGTATGTATACTATTATATCTTACCCTTCATCTCAATCTAAATCCTGACTTAGATTGTTATTATTGGTTTCGTCTTTTCATTATGTCATTCTCATTACGTTCACATCCAATTGATTATTAACCTTTAATCATCATACATAAGGTTTAAAAGTAACTTACAATACCTTATTAAGTTCCTCAGTTTATTGCTACTGAGTTACTATTCATGTTATACTTGTAAACATTTATTATTGTTCAAAGTTCTAAAGTTGGTGCCGGTGGCGCCACTCTTTTGCTTTCTGTATGTCGTCATACTGCTACAAGAAGTTAACAAAGATGCACAGCAGGCAGACGGACTCAGCATTGTAGCGCGCGAGTCCTTACTCTTTAGGGCGCACTACATCACAAGTTAGTAGTGTGCCCTATTCCCTCCTTCTCGCACGTTGTGGCGTGGGCCTTTATTCTGAGTCGTATTTGTGCCACGACTCTATGCCTTAGAAATTTTTAACAGTTTTCCAACTTTGTTAAATTCCCGGACGCATAACTTTTTCGTTATAAGTCCGAATTGACTCGTTCAAAAGCCTATGGTTCACAAATTACATACTCTACACGTTCATGCAAGAATTTTGTCTATTCGACTTCGTTTGCTAAAAATTCACCTATTTGTCCATTTTTAACGAAAACGATAAACATTCGTGAACGTTCAACGCTCGTTTCTTCGCTCTAAGACGGAATTGTGTCATTCTCGAGTCCACAACTCTATAATACCAAATGAGACTTTTTCTCTATTAAAAACCAATGTTTTCTAGCTCAATATCAAAATTCGAACTCCATTCCGAGAATTTTACGAATTCGACGATTATCATCCTAACTCGTGAATTCCACCATAACTTCATTGTTTAAGATTTGTTCTTCGCTTTAAATGGATTCAATCTATTATAATAACATCTTGACATACATACTTCATTAACTTATTTACATGATAAGTTATTACTTGTTCTTCATTAGTCTATAACATGTAAAAGTATGAACTACTTATGAATTCACTTTGCATGACTTTATCATAGCTTAAATATTTTAACCATCATCCTTATATCTCATTATCATACAACCTTATTATTTCAACATAAAACAAGTTCCTACAAGTTCTTCCTTGTGTCATAACTTATATGATTACGAATTACTTATTCATGACTTACACGGCTTATTAAGACTTAAGCCCTTTGATTACTCATTCTTATCATTCCTTAGCATACATGTTCTACCACTACCCATTTCCCTACCAATGGAAGAGAAAGGGAATTATGGTTTAAGTCCTTACCTATGAAGATCACTTGATTAATCCTTGTTCTCCTTCTTGCTTCTTAAATTATGAACACTATCTTTCTAGCTTTTCTAGCTTATTCTCACTTATTCTCTTTAACCAATAAGCTCTCAACTTGTTGGTGTTTTTGAACAAGGAATAAATGAAATCCAAAGCTTGCTATTTATAGGAAAGTCTAAGTTAGGGCATAATGGTCATAAGACCACTCCACCTCCTTACTAAACCTCCATACTATTCATTACTTAAACCCTAAGTTTACTTGTTCACCAAATAAGTTACTTGGCCTCCACACTCTTTGCTTGGCCATCACAACACTTAACCATTAAGTTAACTTGGTTACCATACATAAGCACTTTACTTGCTCATCACACCTAAGCACTTTACTTGCTCATCACACATAAGCACTTTACTTGCTTATCACACATAAGCACTTTACTTAGCCTTTAAGTTACTTAACTTATCCTTTGCTTAACACTTAAGTCTACTTGCTCAACACACTAAATTCTTGGTCACCAATTCACCCATGGGTTGCCCCATGGATCAAACTTTACCCATTGGATCTTATTCTGGGCTTAAGGTTTAATTAACCTAAGTTATACATATACATTTCTTTGGCTTGCATTAACAATTCTTTTTTACCATTAGCTTGCATTGGGCTTATACCATTTCTACACTTGGGCCTTATCAATTCTCATTAGACTTTACAATTTCTTACACAATCCTACAAGTCCATTACATTTGGCTTAAAGCCTTATAACGTATAATCTACGTATTAATCTCGTATTCTAACTCGTATACTTATTTATGTACACCATACCATCATTCATGCATACTCGTATGATACTTCGTATCACACTCGTATTCATTACTTCGTATAATACCTACGTATTATACGATCATTGCATTAATTCATCATACACACTTCATTTCCTTCTCTAAAATCATTTTTCCTAAAACTAGTTTTATAAACTCGTTTATTGGATATTCTATCTCACCTCGATATTCTATCATTACATATTTCTTAAGTTCAAAAAGTTTTTACTTTCGCTAAATTCAAACACTTTAATATTATTGGATATTCTATTCACTTACTCCCATATTCTTTATCATTTACAAAATATTTCTTTTCAAAAGTTCAATAATAATTCGATCAACGAGCGATAATATGATTTCGTTAATCATAATAATTTTTAAATAGTTATCGTAAAATTTCTCCGCCATATAAAGTTTTATTTTTAATTATATGTCTTCACAAATGCACAACTCAGAAAATTCAAATTACTTTAATTCTTTCACCTCACGTTGTCAGCCAAAATTTCTCATCTTTTACGAAGTAGTAGATTCTTTATTGATCATTCATTATCTAGGTAACTTATTACACCTAAGCATACCTTCCCAAAGAGTCTAAAGCTTAATCCATTATATAATAATGATCTCAATTAAATCATTTGTCATTATAATCCACATAAAACTAAATAAAAAGCGAGTTTTTTAATTATTCTCTAAACCTCCATCTCCAATGATTTCAATCATTCTCATCCAATGAGCAAAGCAACGATGTATGTATCAATCGCACCAAAGGCCAATAGCCGAGGTGGTAGCTCAAGGTGATGGTAGTTGAATCAGAGAAGAATTTTGAAAAAGAAGAGACAGTTGAGAAAGTTCTAAAAAAAGAACCGACGGTAAATCTAGGAAGCGATCATGACGAGTACCCCGAGATGGAACTGAATGGAGAGGAGGAAGTATATTCTAAAGAAGCTAAAGTAAGACTAGAAATAGAGACAGAAGATGGAGAAAAAAGGCAGTGTAGTAGCCGTAGATTGTCAAGCATCACGGGAAGTTCAAGATTTAAGGAATAAGGTGTTTTTCCTGGAGAAAATGTGGAATGCGGAAAGATTATTAAATGACCAGTTGGTAAGGGCACTGAGAGAGATAACCAAAGAACGAAATGAGTTGAAGGAACAAGTCGTTTTGAGGAGAGCTGAGTGCAATGTATCGTCTGAAACTTTAAGAAAGAAGAACGAGACGAAAAATGGTAAAAGGAAATGGAACAATGACAATGAAAACAACTCAGGGGATTCACAACCGAAGAAGAAGGCATGTATTAACTGCGAAAAGAAGCATTTTTTGGAATGTATGAAGGGTAAGAATGTGTGTTGTAATTGCGGACAAGGAGGACACATATCTCCCAATTGTCACAAACCTAAGAAAGGAGAATTTTTTTGTGCGAAGAAAAAGGTCATCAAGCGAAGAATTGTCCTAAAAAGAAGACAAGTGAAGGAAGTGGACGAAAGAAATATTAATTTTGAAGGATAAGAACCTTTCAAAGTAAGATAATATGTTAGTAATATAGTATCGTAGACGATGGATAGGTACATGTATATGTGTGTGTGTGTATATATATATATATATATATATATATATGGATGTAATTATCACTTTCGTATGACTATCGAGATAACCTCTGTAAATTTCAACTTTTATATAAGTTGTAGCAGTGATTCCCGACTTTTTTTTGTCAAAAAGGGATATTAAATGATTATAGCTGTATGTGCTATGTGATGTAAAGTACTATGAACTAGTTGAATGATATGAATATAGGTTTGATTACGTAAATAAGTTTGGAGAATAAAGAAAGAAAGATGTCTAACTGAGAATTTGTTTAATGCAGCAAACTGAATTGTTTAATTCAACAAACTAAATTCATTAATCCAGCAAGCTAAATTGTAAAATCTGGTAAGCTGAATTGGTCTGAAAATTTTTATGATAACACTAATAAAATATGACATATAATGAAACTCAAAGTAATAGTTTAAGGTTTCATTTTACCAGATAACGTCGCTAAGAAGACAAAACTGAACCATAGAGCAAAGAACTGTTCTTCGAGAATTATTTCTCATCAAGATTGCAAGAAATGATGGAAGTTAAGTTTCTAGAGTTGATTTAAGAGAATATGTCAGTTTCGAAATATGCCGTCAAGTTTAACAAGTTAGCTAGATTCGCTCCACATCAAGTGGACATTGAGGCATGAAAGGCGCGAAGATTTGAGAACAGACTGAAGCCAGGGATATTTAGAAAAGTAGTTGTGTTGCAGATTAATTCATTTTTGACCCTGTTAGAAAAAGCTATCATCGTCGACGGAGGAAGTGAAGCAGTGTTACAGTACCACCAAGAGCAAAAGAAGAAGAAGAAGACGAATGAAGGAGGTAGCAGTTGGGGAAGTAACTCCAATAAGAGAAAGTGGACCAACAACACTAAATCGGGAAGTAAATCAGGAGAAGGTAAGAAAAGAGGAGAACCATGTACTAAATGCAGTAAAAATCATCAAGGAGTCTGGCTGAAGGTCCAAGGTGTATGTTTATTTGGCCAAGAGGGACGATCTCTTCCAACCTGCTCGGTCCAAGAAGTTGCAAGGTTGTTTTTTCATGGATCGCTGCATCACCACCAAAGTAGTAACTGTCCAAAGAAGAATGCTAAAAGAGGAAGCAACACCAAAGGAAATAGTAGTGGAATAACGATGATCAAGGAACCAGCTCAGCAAGGAAGATCAATGGCGAGTACGTTTAACATGACGGTTTTAGATGCAGTCGCTTCGAAGGGAGTGGTGTCAGATAAAATCCCAATTAGTAATATAATTGCGTACGTATTATTTGATAGATATCACTGTGAAGTGTTATCCATCTACGGATATGAATCACAAGTTGGTATGAAGGAATTAATGGTATAACTTTAAAAAGTTATTCGAATATGAGTATATTAAGTGTTCTGTGGTAACCCTTAGAGGTTTCAGAGTAGAATGAGAGAAATCACAAGTTACTTAATATATTAAATGAATAATATTATGAGTAAGATGTTGTTTCCTAAATATAACAGGTAAATATGAGTTATGGCAAGTCAAATGAGACTTGAGTTATGTAAAAGATTTTCTACCCTAAATAAGATGGGAAAGTGTAAATGTATAAAGAAGCAAAGTAATACCTATATTAAGGTAATAACTTTTGATTAATAAATAAAGGTCTAAGGATAGACATAAAGTGATGATAAGGTACTAGTGATTCCGGGGACAGAATCCTTATAAGGAGAGGAGAATGTAAGGACTAAGAATTTTATATGATTATATATTTAAATTTTTACAAATAAATTTTTTTATCTTTAGTTTATTAGTGAATATGTGTTATGAGATATAAAGTAAACAAGATAGTTAATTTATTTATTTTAAATTAACTAAGATAAATACTTAATCAAGTTGATTAAGGAAATGTAATATAAACTTATGATTAACATAGCTTGAGTGTTATCCTTAAACGCTAAATAGAAAGATTTATAATCTTTAAGTGATTAATTAGTATAACTAATATAAAGTGGATAAAGATGTATAATAATTTATCAAGCCAATTAAGGCTAATGGTATTAGTGAAATAGTGAAACAAAAGGAATTAAGAATGTGGAAAGTAAAAATAATATATATGGCAAGCTATATTGAAAAGTCTTATTGAATGCAACAAACCATATTAGAAGGTTTTACTAAAACATTAGTTTGAATAACCTAATAAATGAATTTAATAATTATTTATCAATGATGATAAATAAGTTATGACTTATGTGGAAAGTGTTTGTGTCAAATAAATAAATATTATAAATATGTATATGTATTTATTTATTAAAGAGAATTAAAAGAAAGCTTGTAACCTAATAATACATATTAGGTATGGTAATTAAATAACATAAGGGTTGTAGTATTGAAGAATATTACTATATAACATTTATATTATCCTAAGAGATTAATTTTATTATCTCAATTTTATATTTATTTTAAATCTAATTAGAGCAAGTCTAATTGAGTTATAAAGTTAAATGGACATGGGTATGTTTTTAATTCAAAAATAGTGAGAATAGAAACCCTAAATAAATAATAAGGGTAAGATAGGTTAAAAGTATTGGACTTTGTTATTTCCATGGCCCAAACAATTAATTATGAAGTCCAAAGAAATTAAATTGATAGCCCAATCTTTAGCCCAATTATTAAGGAACATTTTGGACATTTGATTAATCAAATTTGGCATTAAAAATAAAGCAAAAATGGGGCAGAAAGGCGGTGGGGGTAGGTAATACCCAGCCCCTTATAGCTATTTTAGGCTTGTGATCATGATAATTTAATTGCCTTATTTGTTAACTAATCACCTTATCTCTAAGTTACTTACACAAAGTACTTATGTATCACTCTCTCATTGGTCCAATATCTTAGTTAAGATTGCATGTAAGTAGTGGATATAAGTAGTATTGGGATAAAAATATAGATGTAGGTTGTATATCTATACTTTTATACTAATTATAGACACTCAAAATTTTCTGTACACCTGTTACTAACATTGTAGGAGGGTAAATTCGTCTTTCAAAGATAACCCTAGAAGACAGCTCACATCCATTTCGGATACCACCGGAAGTCCAGTCTCAACCCCGGGACACACACCAGGAGTATCAGTTCCAAACTCAGAGATAACCCCGAGTTTCATCCTTGGAGATAACCCCAATGAATGATGTTGCAGTTCCGGTGATAACCCCGAAATGCTTGTTTCAAATGCATGCAATCAGCTTCAGCCTCGGAACTCCCATTGGGGCACTCATTCTAAAGACACGGAGATAACACCGGAAAGACATGCACACTTAAAGATGACCCTGCGGAATTCAAACACTTGCAGTAGTCCAATCTCAGAGATAACCCTGAGCAACGTCTGCTTTATCAGCCCAAACCGGAGATAACCCCGATGAGGGACAAAATCGTCATCTTTCCACCTCAACCTCCAGCGCGCCATCTCCATATCTCATACATACATTTCTACACAGCAATGTCCCACAAGAGCCGAGGAATTCCAATCCCGAGTGACTATTACGCAGGGCAGCACACCGGATAGAATTTGAAGCATGAAGACTGTTGATCGATTTCGCAATCAATGAATACATGTAAGTATACACGGTCAACAAGTAATAAAGTGATAAGAAAATTATCGTTCCCACGAAGAATTATTTAATAAAAATTACCAAGTACTAACTCTTAACCAAATCAATTTTATTTAAACAATTGCAAAGTGTGATTTTTCTAATTAAAAAAACTAAATTAATAATTAAAACTATATTACTCTAAAATTAATTCAACTAAATAAAGGTAAAGACTAAATGAATGACTTTAGATAAATAAAGGTTAAGACTACAATATCCCCAATTTATGTACTACAAACCAATTATCCAACTAACCCAATTATTATGCCTACTAAATTGTTAACAAGAACTCTAAGTGTTAAAAGCCCTTTCCCAAGTGATCAGTTAACTTTTATTCAATTCAATTAATCTTGCGATATTCCTATGCAAAATAATTAAATTAAACCCATTAAGTTCTAATTCCCAATTTGTTACATGCAGTGAACAGATATTCTTATTCAATTCACGACCCTAATTATTCGTCTCACGCAAATAATCAAGCATATATGTTATCATGTCCAGTTCTAACCCTAAATTTCATCTTCTGAATCCTTCTAGAGTAACACGGTAATTACTGGACAAATAATTAATCAAAACGCACAAGACATGTTAAACAATTCACCTTGGCATAAATAATTGGACTAAATTAAATAATTAATTCATAGACATAAAAAGTTCAATTTGTAGTCTTAATAAAAGAGTTAGTTCATAACGAAAAATAAAACCAACAATCTCATGAAAATCATCTTGAAAGAATTACACAATTAAAAATAATAAGAAGAAAAAACTCATAAAGAAAATCTCCCAAGCTTTAATCTTCAATTGTAATTCTTCTCCACAAAATCTCTTTTGATTCCTGATTAGACTCCAGTTATGAATGAATATCCTAATCTAAAGGAGTGTATCTCTAATCTAATCTATGTAATCTCCTTTTATTTTATGCCTTACATCATGTATTTATAGGTTATAAGTAAAATTTTTAGCTTAGGAATAAACCCAATCCAATTTGGAGTCAAAAAAGTGTCAAAATTCACCCCAAAATGCGTCAAAGCTTGACCAGGCCCTAGCCCAACGCCTCTTGATCGCTCATGGTGTGTTTGAGCTACCTAGCACCTCAAATACCTGCAAATAAGCTTGAAATGGGTGCCCCCGCGTTGTGACCTTTTTCAAGAATTTTCTACTCTGACGTCATTTGGAAAAATGACCATAACTTCTTTGTCCGAACTCTGATTTTGATGATTCAAGATGTTCTGGAAAGAGGAGACGTAGATCTATTTCGTTCTTTAAGGTTTTCGAAATAAGGTTCAGAGAAATGTTGAAATTGTCCCTGAAGTGACTGCTATATAAATGGCAAGCCGAAAATGCGAATCTAGCAACCCCAAACATCGATTCAAGTAACTTTTGTCCCAATTGTTACAAAACAACATAAAACATGCATGAATAGACACAAACACTTAAAAACTTCCAAAAGATTAAGCTCAAATGCACTCAATTAATGGGTATAAAACTCACTCATCAAATACCCCCAAACTTAAACATTTGCTTGTCCTCAAGCAAAAACACAAAAATGTTATGCAATGCAATGCAATGTAATGCAACTAATCTATATGCCTACGAATCCAGCAGTAATGACAGAAACAAATCTATTCAACCGACCTTAGAGAAATCAAGTAAACATGATAATACATCATATTAAAACAAATCAGTAATTTCCCAATCAATCATCAAATCTTAGACTGTTATCACTGATATAATGTGTGTGTGCTCTACAATAATGTTAACTGATATAAAATCAAATTTAACATAATAGATATCTTCGAAGGCATTTATAAATGAGCTAGGTCCTACTAAAATCAAACAATTACCAATATCGAGGGTCAACATGGGATACTTATGCTTTATTTTTCAATTGCGGGGGCTTTTTGCTCTTTTTTCCATTTTATTCACTTTTTTCATTTTTCTAATTCTCCTGACTGTACAGTGTCTCATTCCATTAGGCTAATAGTGCTACCCCTTAGCAAGCTTTCAACCAATGACTCCCAGACCATAAAGACCTTAGGGCGCTAGGTGTAAAGACACTCCCTCGGGCGTACTTGCTCAAGTAACAAAGGCTCCGAAACAAGACTAGTCATGGTGTTTATTCATCATCATTCATTTTTTTCTTTTTTATAAAGCTTATATACCCCAATTTTTTCTCCCAAACTTAGGTTCTTGTCTAACTTTAGCCATCACCGCCTATTCATGAGTTCCTTTCATTCAAACTAGATATTATCCTTTAGAATTCCATTATATATCAATTTAGACTCAATCAATCAACAAGTTGTTTTTACTGTGCTAACCTTATTATATCAGTTTCAAACAGAAAAAGATTTAATTCAAAACAAGAAATCACATCAAAGCCTTAATATTCAATACTATACTTATCTGCTCAATTTTAATCTCATCATTGGCCAAAATAGACTTTTACTATCTAACAACTGGAATCATGCAAATATAAACTAAACGCAACAAACACAGTAAACTAACTACTATTTTTGCGATTTTTCAAAAAAAAAAATTAACAAGAAACTGAATGCAAAAACTAAATGTAAATAACCCGAAAACATAATGAACTACAATGTAAATAACTAACTACATGCAATACGACACTAAAATGCCCCCAAACTTGAACTAGACATTGTCCTCAATGGATGAAATAGAAAAAATTAAAGTAGAGGACTTCCCTGAAAGTATAGCAATCTTCCTCCTTGTCCGCTAAGTTTGGAGAATAGGCTAGGCACATGGAACAAATTGGGCACCACACTTGAATTTGACTTAAATAACCTGTAAAACATGATAGAAACAATTTTATTAAATTCTAAATAAATGCAAATTCAAAACTACTAATATAAAACCTAATAAAAACTAAAAATTAAAATTAAACTTGGGTTGCCTTCCAATAAGCGCTTGTTTTATAGTCTCAACCTGACTTCTTCAATTCTCTATCCAATTCCCCTACGAAAATTGAGGAACCCTCCATCCATCAGAAGCAATGTCTCTTTTGGGAGGTTCCCATTAGTAATGACCCTAGAATTAAAGTCACCTAGCATGCTCTTTATAGATATGTTCCCCATTAAGAATGTCCAAAAACTAGGTGTTTTCTCCATTATGTCGATGATCAGATTAGGGCATTGAAGCTTAATAAACACAATGGGATCTTCCTCTATCTTCTCCTTTTCATCCCACCATGACTCCACAACTGTACTAGCTCTTATGTCACAAAGAGCTTTGTCGACAACATGACTGCCAATTGTGCATGGTTTTGCAAAACTACCTTGATTCTTGAACTTTGGTGGAGGAGGCACATGGGATACTAATGAAATCGGCTCATCTTTGTTGAATCTTACAGTTAACTCTTCGTAGATCTCATTTTCTTGGTTCCGAATTGTTTTCTCTCTTTCAACATCTTGTGGCTCATCAACTTACAGATTTTGTTCGGGCTCTCCATCAGTGTCGAAATCCATGTCATAGGGCCAAGTGTATTGAGGACAAATGTTCGAGGTATTGATTAGTTGTTCAATTTGGTTCGCAAAATTTTGACTCGATATCTCTTGATTAATCCTCCTCTCCTCACTTGAAGCTATGAACTTGGACAAAATTTCCTCCAAATTTGAATGTTCCTCCTGTTGTAGTGGAGGTGGACACGAGAAATCTGGTGGGTATATTGGACTTGGAGCATAAAATTGATCTTGATGAGTATGGCTCCATGAAAAATCATGGTGATACCCCCAATCCTGATAATAGTTGTTGGGATAAACATAATTGTTTGGGTAGTCACCACCATACGATACCGGCTCAAAACTGGTGGTGCATTGATGACTCATATGATTTCCAGCACAATAATCACAAATAACCACCACACTTTGACGACGTTGTGCTGCAAAAGCGTCTAACCTCCTCGAAAGTGTCTCAATTTGTGCTGATAATGCAGAAAGTGCTGTTGCGAGTCCATCAATCTCCGCTCCCCTTGCCTGAGTCATTCTCGTATATGGCCATTGCTAATTAAATCCAGCCATGGTACCTGAAAAGAAAGAAAAAAAATAGAAAGAGAATTAAAGAAAATAATTAAAAAAAATATTTAAATTAAAACTAATTTGATAAAAATTAATATTGGCAAAATTATTAAACTAATTCCCCAGCAGCGGCGCCAAAAATTTGTTGATTGATTTCTCAATCAATGAACACGTGCAAGTATACACGGTCAACAAGTAATAAAGTGATAAGAAAAGTATCGTTCCCACAAGGAATTATTTAATAAAAATTACCAAGTACTAACTCTTAACCAAATCAATTTTATTTAAACAATTGCAAAGTGTGATTTTTCTAATTAAAAAAAACTAAATTAATCAATTAAAACTATATTACTCTAAAATTAATTCAACTAAATAAAGGTAAAGACTAAATGAATGACTTTAGATAAATAAAGGTTAAGACTACAATATCCCCAATTTATGTACTACAAACCAATTATCCAACTAACCCAATTATTATGCCTACTGAATTGTTAATAGGAACTCTAAGTGTTAAAAGCCCTTTCCCAAGTGATCAGTTAACTTTTATTCAATTCTATTAATCTTGCGATATTCCTATGCAAAATAATTAAATTAAACCCATTAAGTTCCAATTCCCAATTTGTTGCATGCAGTGAACAAATATTTCTATTCAATTCAAAACCCTAATTATTCGTCTCATGCAAATAATTAAGCATACATGTTATCATGTCCAGTTCTAACCCTAAATTTCATCTTCCGAATCCTTTTAGAGTAACACGGTAATTACTGGCCAAATAATTAATCAATACACATAAGACATGTTAAACAATTTACCTTGGCATATTTAATTGGACTAAATTAAATAATTAATTCATAGACATAAAAAGTTCAATTTGTAGTATTAATAAAAGAGTTAGTTCATAACAAAAAATAAAACCAACAATCTCATGAAAATTATCTTGAAAGAATTACACAATTAAAAATAATAAGAAGAAAAAACTCTTAAAGAAAATCTCCCAAGCTTTAATCTTCAATTGGAATTCTTCTCCACAAAATCTCTATTGATTCCTGATTAGACTCCAGTTATGAATGAATATCCTAATCTAAAGGAGTGTATCTCTAATCTAATCTATGTAATCTCCCTTTATTTTATGTCTTACATCATGTATTTATAGGTTACAAGTCCAATTTTTAGCTTAGGAACAAACCCAATCCAATTTGGAGTCAAAAAAAGTGTCAAAATTCACCCCAAAACGCGTCCAAGCTTGACCAGGCCCTAGCCCAGTGCCCCAACACTGTTCACGGCGCTGGGAAGCTTGCCCCTAGAACTTCGACGCTGCAAAAATGCTTGAAATGGGCGCCCCCGTGCTGGGACCTTTTTCGAGAATTTTCTACTCTGGCGTCCTTTATAAAAATGACCATAACATCTTCGTCCACACTCCGATTTTGATGATTCAAGATGTTCTGGAAAGAGGAGACGTAGATCTACAACTTTCATTCTTTAAGGTTTTCGAAATAAGGTTCGGAGAAATGTTGAAATTGGCCCTGAAGTGACAGCTATGTAAATGGCAAGCCGAAAATGCGAATCTAGCCACCCCAAACATCGATCCAAGTAACTTTTGCCCAATTCCTACAAAACAACATAAAACATGCATGAATAGACACAAAAACTTAAAAATTTCCAAAAGATTAAGCTCAAATGCACTCAATTAATGGGTATAAAACTCACTCATCAAAGACCATGGGCATGGTCCCCTCTTCCTGACTTCGTACAATCTCTAATCTCATTTCATTGCGTAACTCTCGACAAAAGCGGTCCGAAAAAGGTCTTGTACACCTCGTTCAGATGCTCGGATTGAAGTTCTGCAAGTTCGAGCGGATATCATAGTGCACGAGTGCACGTACTTCGAGACTGCAGGACCCGCAGAGCTCTAGGCACCCCGGGCAGCCGCAGGTGCATCTACGGCTGCCGCAGGTACACCTGTGACCACCAGCTCTATAAATATAGAGCTTGGGGTGGCCATTTGTAAGAGAAAAAAAGGCAAGGAAGCCCTGTCAAATTTGCTCTGTACACACCCCATATTGAGTGCTTTCTCATTTTAAACACCTATTAGCTCACATATAGCTATATTTTTACCGGTGGGAGCCGAGTGTTCATCCACTTAGAGTCATAGAAGTCTTCTTTGGCAGCCCACTGTAAGCCTTGTTACACTCTATAAAGCCTTTATCTTCATCTTTGCACACACTATTCTTCACATTGAGAGTTGTGTTGTGTGTGTATGCCCAGACTTCGATCCGTGGTTTTCATTTCTGTCTGTATATATATATATATATATATATATATATATATATGTATATATATATATATACTTATATATGTATATATTTATATATATGGACTAACATTATCGAGTTATGCTTCGATTGAGCCTGCACTTATGTCTAGAGCGTTTCTTCGCTTATATATATATATATATATATATATATATATATATACGTCTGAACAGTCGTGTCCTGACTCAGGGATGTATTAAAAATCTGCGACTCAGAATTTTTTTTTTTGCTTTTTTAAAACTAAAAATTTTAAAAATTATGGAACTGAAATTTTTCCATAATACAATGTTTTTGGCGTGATTTAGATACCTATACCAAAAAATGTATGTACAGTCTGCATAGACTGTACAAACATGTTTTGTTATATGTATCCAAATCACACCTAAAACACTGTATTATGTAAAAATTCCAGTTCCATAATTTTTTATTTATTTTTTTTAGGTGTTTTAAAAAAAAAGCAAAAAAATTAAAAATAAAAGATCCGCATTTTAAGAAAATGCGGGAGTCCGGATAGGAACTGGACTCTCTCTCTCTCTCTCTCTCTCTCTCTATATATATATATATATATATATATATATATATATATATAGCAATGATCCATAGCGTATATTTGTTATGCATTAAAAATTAGCAAATAGCATCTTAAACGTTCATTGTGAAAGGCAACGGCTGGGATTTAATTTTTTGGGACGGCGTCCGCTAGACTTTGTAGCGGACGGAATTAAAAAAAATTGGACCAAGATGACCCCAATTAGAGAAAGGTTTATAAAGGTCCGCTAGACTACCTAGCGGACGAAGCATAACACTAAAGATTGTGTGGACCACCATTCCAGATGAAATTTTTTAGCCTAAGAATAAGTTGCCTAAAGGTCTTCAAGCAAAGCTTACTGGAGTAGATTTTCAAATTGTACCTTTACAATTAGAATTCCAATTAGGTAATACTTTCAAAGATCATGTTCTCCAGAATTTGTCATTTTTCTTTCCTATTGGCCTTTGGAAGCTATTCCAAACAAACTCTGCAAACGTGTAGTAAGATGAAACTAATCCAAATTCTGCCTAATATGCTTCTGAATAATCTTAATCAAACACGTTATAATGGAATCGGTGGAAGTTGTTTTATGCAAGAGATATGAAGTCCATGAAATAAATTTCAATCCGAGCTAATCATTTGCATATATTGAAGGCTGTAATACTCAAAAGACAGGCACCACTTATTAAAAACATAACATAACAATGTGAGGCTAAACAACAATTGTCATTCCTATCCAAGAATCCTCAGTCAGGGATACAATTCAAATCCAGATAGAAAAACAAAAACACTTGGCAAAAGCAAGTAACTGACAGATAATATAGTGCCTCATTTCAGAGCAGTAACACCATTAGCACTCTTCTGGGCAAGCTTTGTCCACTCCGTATGAAATGCTCCGGGATACTAACCCCAGCAGAAATGGTCAATCCCACCACCCTCCTCCATGCCTTCTCCATCTGTGCACCATCTCCCTAGCAAATTCTGGGTCAACCAACAAGCTAGCCAAATTCGGATTCCGCTGATAAGCCTTCTTAATCCTGTCCAAAAACACAGTTCTAATGATACACCCACCTTTCCAAATCCTCGCCAATTCCCCAAAATTCAAGTATGCAATTTTTTTGGATAAAAAAGGAAATTTTATTAGATGAAAAGAAAGAATACAAAAAAAGGGAACAATCCGTCCACCACCTTACGAGAAATTTAGGGGGGAGGAAAAAAATCCTCAAAAGAGAGCAGTAGCAATCTCCAAAAAGATCGTAAACAGAAATTTCACTAAAGAGAAGAGGCAAAGAAAATGATCCTCTCTTCAGGAATGCAAAATTTGTCTTCCTTACTTTTTTTTCTGGTTTGTGGTGTTTGGGGGGGGGGGTTATGACGTAGCCTTAGAATCTGGTAAAAAGGACATAGGATACACAAAATATATACATAAATTCATTACAATGTGTGATGAAAATGTGTGTGGCATGTGGAATATCTATACAAACAACACACAATAATATCAAACATCACACAATAATATATAGAGAATTCAATCATGTTCAAACCTGAAATTGATCACTAACATACATTTCTAGTCTCCACACTGCTATTTCCAACAGGAATTCACCCTCCTTTTTTTGTGATAAGTCATGAATGGACCCTCCTCTACCAGCCACAATCACAATTCAGACAATTAATGGGTTTCTTAACAAAGCTGATACTTAAATTGGTTTGTTCCTGATGAATATACTCTTAATTCCAGATTTTATACAATTTCTTTCATCAATGCGCAGGTAGCAGAACAGGTTGTGTTAATAGTGTATCCTAACAGTGATGCTAAAAAAGATTGACATATGTCCTTTTCCATGGTATAATGATCTAGTAGATAACCACGTATAGATTGGAATAAATTTTGTCAAAATTTATCAGTTCACATTTCCCCGAAGTGTGTTTATTTCTCTATTATGGCCCAAAACACGCATAGGCTGAGCGCGGTCCCAGCTAGGAAAAGTGTTTGTAGAAAACCGAGAATGAATCTGCACCAAAAGTAGAATAATCACAATTTACTCGCTATTCCATCCACATTATCTACAATACAAAGATCTAACATTTGTATTGCAAAAAAATGATTGTGTTTGGGCACTTTAATTTTAAAATATGCTTGGTGCCAGCAGAAAACAGATAGTGAACCCTAAACACCTGACCAAACACAATTGCTTTTCCACCACTTAAATTCAAAGTTTCAACCTGAAGAACTGATCATATAAACACTTCACCAAGATTCTGCAAACATGATTTACTTCATAATGAGGTTCCTTACCAACTCATCCAAAGAATAAATTCCGGCATCCAAATTGAAATATCAAGGGAGTGAAAGAACTTAAGAGATCATTCATACTTCAATGCCTCAGAAGTCATCTCAACCTTGCATCTCTTCAGTTAACAGGTTGATCCCATGTTGTTCGTTGTTGAAGTATGCAGTCAGTGGATAAAGAAGAAAAGTGAATGAAGAAAATATTTACCAGGGCCATGTAGCTCGTAAACCTTTGATTGCCAAGATTGCTTCATCTGTTTGGGCTAAAAGGGGCATATTTGTCCAAAAAAAAAAATCCATCCGCTAGAAGGACTAGCGGATGACGAGTCCAAAATGTTAATCCAAGTCGTTCACCACTG
The DNA here is from genome assembly GCA_020205615.1 of Panax quinquefolius. NCBI lineage: Eukaryota > Viridiplantae > Streptophyta > Magnoliopsida > Apiales > Araliaceae > Panax > Panax quinquefolius. The sequence continues at coordinate 1,951,409 of JAINUW010000158.1, read as the reverse complement.
TAACAGACGGTAGAGATGTTATATGCCTCTTTTTGATCCATAGCAAATAGATACTATAGATCATTTCTCATATATATATTTCTGTAAGGTCTGAAGTTTACTTTGTGGCCTTTTATTGCTTTACTTACATTCCATCCCGCCAGGAGTTTACTCCGTGGCGGTTGATCGCATTTATTACTTTATTTACATTTCTGATCCCCATGGAGGTGCTTCGTGGTGGTTGATCATATATATATATATATATATATATATTTACCGCTTTTATATTTTTACATTTCCGATCCCCCATGGAGGTGCTTCGTGGTGGTTGATCATGTCTGTATATATTTATTTACAGCTTTTACTGCTTTTCATATAAACTGTGGCATCACGTGAGCTTAGGAATCATGTGATCACAAATTCAGTCCACTGAATCTAGATTCGGTTCCTGTGAAGGACATTTTCAGCTGTAAGCAACTTATAAATTATTCACGGTGTTTGAATTTCCTTATATGGTTGTCATGCCCATGAGGAGTTCGACGCCGCTATATATTATTTTCCTCGAAGATGCTTCGCATTTCGAAAATAAAAGCAAACAAGTCGAACATTAAATAATAAAATGGAAGTATGAAAAGGTCTCAATTACTATTGAGCACAAGGTTTGAAAAACCACTTTTACAAAACTTCACTGCTATATCATATTTAAAACTAAATTTTTTATACAAATTCAAACCCTTTGTATATAGGTGCGAACGAGGCCTCACACTACTTCAAAATAAATTTTACATTGATCCACACACACACATTCATATAACAATTTCTTGAAAAGTGGAGGTCACCGTGGCAACACGGATGTCGAGGGATGCCTAACACCTTCCCTCCGCATAATCAAGCCCCCGAACCCAAATGAATCTCGGTTTCACAGACCCGTTTAGCAATGTCACATCATTGAGTCAATGTGCAAAGCTATTCTCGGTTACGTTGGTGCAACCAGTTAAAAACACCAACTGGCGACTCTTACAATCAAATCGTTGACATGATATATGTTGGACCTTTTTCACTTATTTTTTCAAACAAATCTCACATAACAGTTATATGCTTGTGTGTGAATGTTGCATTTACAATTATGATGAATGTGTGCAAATGCATTTACTTACTGCACTGCAAAATATCTATCTGTGATATTAGTGCTTCCCACATGTCATCATTTTCATAAACGGTGAGACACGTTGTATATGAATGTATGTTGTGTGGTTCCTCTACCAGTAGGCTATCCTGTCGGTGTTTAAGTACTGGACTTGTAGGGAGACTAATTCCAACGAGACTCAGGAAAGGCACCACCCAGATTCGTTCCAGTTGAAAGACCAGATTAACTTTTCATCAAGTAGATTGCGATGATCTAGGAACCTTCATGCCAAAAAGCCACGAGAGTAACCCTAAGATAGGTCAGCCTCTGATAAACCAAACGCGGAGGAAAGTCTCTTCATGCTTTCCATTTTCTATTACTTGTAAAAGCATTTACTTGTAATTTTATTTCGTGTTCATCTTTATGTAATGGAAAATATGAAGAATACTTGCATATACATAACATGTTATCAAATGAACCCAATTTTTGCAGGATAATATTCCTAAAATGGACACAATATGATAGCATGTAAACATTTATATTATCCCTAAGACTAAACTACATAAGTTTTTGTAGGGAAATAATTGGGCCGCCATTACATTCTAAAAATCCAAATAAATCATGTCTTCTTGTGATCGATTCCTAATCTGCTTTCTCGAGAAGAATTTGATGGATTAAGTAAACAAATTACAGATTTGGATGTTCTGCTGAAAGAATTACATCAGTCTCCTCAGGGCTCAAAGATGCCTACACATACAGAATCCTCTGCACAAGGAGGAACTCAAGGTTTGGATAAAACAAATCCGGAACCTCAATTGGATACGACAAACAAAGACCCTGAAAACACCCATATCAAAGGAGATCCAGACACCGATTATATCAGGAAGAAGGTCCTTCAAATGGAAGAAACTATTAGTTCTCTTAAAGGGATTGTAACACACGGGAGTGTTTCGTATGTTGACCTTTGCATATTCCCTGGTGTTCATTATCCAGAGAAATTCAAAACCCCTGACTTTGAAAAGTATGACAGATTAGGGAATCCTTACACACATTTTAAGGTGTTCATTGGAGAACTTGGATCTTATGCGAAAAACGAGAAGCTCAGAATGCAGCTATTCTAGGAGAGTCCGACTGGAGAAGCCCGATCGTGGTATACCAGATTACACAACTCAAAGATCTATAGCTGGAAAGAACTAGCTCACGCCTTCCTTACTCAATACAGCTTCCAATCTCAGATGGCTCTTGACCGGTATCAGATTACCAAGGTCAGGAAACATTCCAACGAGTCTTTTAGAGAGTATGCTCAAAGGTGGAGGTGCCTTGCTGCTCAAGTTATTCCTTCTATGAGAGAGTCAAAAATGGTCATGACTTTCATAGACGTACAAGAAGCTCCTTTATATGAGAGAGTCTTAGCTGGTATTGGCAAACCATTTTCTAAAATGATCAAACACAGAGAGATGGCTGAGATGAGATTGAAGCTAGGAAAGATTCAACACCTAGCCGCTCTTAAAGTAGTTGTTGAGCACATCCAATTTAGAACTTATGGAAACAACACCCGGAGGGTCCATAAAAAGAAAGAGGAGGATGTTTCCTTGATATTACAAGGTCAAAAAGGCAGTCAGAACATGCCTACACAAAGGAGAAACTACTCCCCTTTTCAAGCATGGTCTTCAAACCCTCCATTGCCTAAAGGTGGAGAAGCAAAGCGCCCTCGAACATTCACACCCTTAGGGGATTCGTTCGAGAATATTCTTGCTCTTCTGACTACTTAGAAGAAAATCACACATCTTCTTCCACCAGCCAACCCTAATGGGAGGGGTTTCAATGCTACTCGGAAGTGTGCTTATGATATCGGGGCACCTGGACATGATACTCAAGATTGTTGGGCCTTGAAACACAAGATCTAAGATTTAATAGACAACGGTGAGATCGTGGTTACCAAACCAGATCAACCTCATGTGCAAGACAACCCTCTTCCTCAGCACAAAGAAGAAGAGGTCAATATTATTAGTTGGAGCAGTGGACATAGTTCCAATTTTAATGATGAATCATCCCAGACCATCAAAGACGGTGATGACAGATGGGATTACGCAAATTTCCAATTTGCTATGGAACGAAAGATGAAAGCTCTTTGTAAGCAAGTTGAACAATTGGCAGAACTGGTGATCCATCAGCATCACGTCACACGCCAGTTAGTCAGCCAGAAGCATGCCTATCTCCTTCCTTTTTTTATAAATGCTTCATCACCACCTTCAAAAAGTGAAGCACTAGAGGACAAGGTTGCGAAGAGAGTAAATGCTAAAGCCTGTCAGGATTTTGCCAATAAAAGGGAATTTACATACCTGGGCCAACTTATGGAGGAAATATTTCAGATGCTAATCAACAAAGGAAGAATCACCTCCCTTCTACCTCCAATCAATCCTCGTTCATAACGGTTCAATTCTGATGGAGTATGTCAATATCATTCACATTCTCGCGGTCACAACACAGAAAAAAGATGGGCACTCCGCCACCTTATTCAGAATCTAATTGACAGCGGTGTCATGCAATTGGCAGACGATGACATTGTGCTACTCGAGAATGGGAATACATGTCCTCTTAAATGAAAGGGGCTAGTAGCAGTTATATCCGCTGAGGCCGATGAGCATGTCAAAACATTTCCCATACAAGCAATTCAACTCAAAGGAGCTAATAATCCTTTGAAAGTGGTTGCACCAGAGCCAATTTCTTTACCCTTCAGACCACAATATCCTGTTGTTAGCCTACATAAAGTCCCATGGAATTATGGAGAAGCTGAAGGATCCACGTCTCATACTACTGCCACAGTGTCGAAGGAAAATCCACTGTATCTTCCTTAGAGGGTGATGAAGCCTACTATAAAAGCAAAAGGGAAGATTCCCATAGAGAAGATTGAGAAATTCCTCCGCACTATAGGCCATAATGAAGCCAAGGTGGTTCTAAGCTTAAGAGAAGCTCCACATTAAATCACAATACTGGGCTTGGTTTTCTCTTCCGAGGATCACATGAAGATTTTACTGAAGGTTTTGGAAGAAGCCTACTTACCAAAATCAGTGGCTGGTTGATCACATTTTTAACAACAATGTGATATCCTTCACTGATGATGACATACCGCCCGAAGGGACCGGTCATTGCAAGCCATTGTACATCGTATTTTTGTCCTCCGTGTATATGTTAGCTGGAGTTTTGATAGACGGAGGTTCATCTCTGAATATCTATCTTTATGACACTTTGGTGAAGATGAACGTCAATCTCAAGCGGATCTGAAGTAGCCATAATGTTATCAAATATTTTGATTGATCCCGATGAAATTCTGTCAGAGAGATTGAGCTACCAATTAAGATTGGTCCAAATATATTCAATGTATCCTTTCACGTCTTCAAGATAGATTCAGGATACAACCTACTCTTGGGGAGACCATGGATCCGCATGACTGGAGTTGTCCCTTCTATACTTCATCAATAACTTAAATACATTGTCAACAATAGCCTAGTCACTGTAACCGTTGAGTCGGAATGTCCTGAACAAGGAAACCTACCACTAATCAGCTTCAATTTAGAAGTTGAGCCGGTCAATTTTCATACTTTGGAAGTGAGCAACACACCATACCATCCTATTGGAGCGACACTTCCCGTACCCAAGATTTCTGCCGAAGTGATGGTAGCTACCCAAGAAATGATGTCATTGTGTCATCATCACCGACAAGGGTCGGGGTAAAATCGGCCAGGTATTAAGCACCCAATTCAAATGTCGGTCAAACCAAGATGTGACCAGATTAGGCTATTCGCGCTATTCGATAATATGAATCCTCATAAACACAAGCAGATTCCTTAAGCTTCCGCCATATGGCGATTTTATCCACTTACACCTTATGAGTTGATACAGTCTATGGTAAAAGTGCCAGCCCATGTTATGGCTATTCGGTTTCCCAAACCAGTACCATTTAAAGCAAAAGAGGTCATGATTCTTGATCCCGAAGTGGAAGAAAGGGAACAGAAACGTAAACATGACATCGCCCTGATGATGTCAGGCATACGCATCATTGTCTATGGTGAACATACAAACAGATACACCCCAGACGATGATTTCCCAAATGTTATTGTCATCATTCGGGAAAAGGAGGACGATGATAGCCCCTCCATCACTGCAGTCCATCACTGCCCTGTAGATAACTTTAATTTTATACTTTTTGTATAGTATTAGTAGTTATTTTATCAGTACATGGTAAAACTTTTATATGATTAAACAATTTCATATATTAAGTAAAAGCATATTTTGTTTCAGGACTCTGAATTTAGATGTGCATGTACTTGCTGATGAGGTGCCTTTTCTCCACAAAGACTGTAACTTTAATGAAAAGTTGGACTCAGACTTGATGGAAATTCAAGAGGACATTGAGATACCTCTGGAGATGAAGGAATGGGTCGAAGATAAACCTAAACCTAATCTTGATCAAACCATTTCTTTCAATCTCAGAACCTTAGAAAACCTTAAGCTAATCCAGATTAGTTCAGACCTCACCCCAAACCAACAAAATGATATGGTTGTGCTACTAACTCAATTCCAGGATGTGTTTGCATGGTCTCATGAAGACATGGTGGGTTTGTCCACTGACATTGTCCTTCATCGCCTTCCCATTAAAGAGGGATTCAAGCCAGTTAGGCAGAAGCTCAGACAATTGAAACCTGAGTGGAGTTTAAAGGTGAAAGAAGAAATTGTGAAACAATTTCAAGATGGTATTATCATGGTGTCTACATATCCGGAATGGATATTCAACATAGTTCCCATGCCTAAACCGGGATGAAAGGTGCGAGTTTGCGTGGATTACCGGGATTTGAACAAAACTTGCCTTAAAGATAGCTTTCCCGTGCCCTTTATCAACATTCTCATTGACAATACTGCTCAATACGACATGTACTCCTTTGCTGATTGCTTTGCGAGGTTCCATCAAATTATGGTCGCTGAGGAGGATCGTGAGAAAACTTCTTTCATCACGCCTTGAGGAACCTTCTGCTATAGACGGTTGTCATTTGACCTTATCAATGTCGGGGTAACCTATCAGCGAGCTTTGATTGCTTTTTTCCATGACTAAATGCATAAGGAGATAGAGATCTACGTGGATGACATCATTGTCAAATCCCGAAGGGAAAAAGACCACCTAGACCATCTCAAAAATCTCTTCAATAGGTTGCGTAAGTAAAACTTGAAGTTGAATCCAGCCAAGTGCGCCTTTGGCGTTAAATCAGGCAAGTTGCTAGGTTTCATAGTCAGCCACAAAAGGATTGAGTTGGATCCCACTAAAATCTAGGCCATCAAGAAAATGCCCATTCCTCAGACAGGGAAGGAAATACGGGGATTCTTGGGAAGAATTAACTTCATTAGCATGTTTATTTCTCAACTCATAGCAACTTGTGAACCCATCTTCAAGTTGTTAAGGAAGAACTCCTCTATGAAATGGAATGATGAGTGCCAGAAAGCCTTCCTTACAATCAAAGAGCAGCTAATTAAAGCTCCCATTTTGGTACCTCTCGGGGATGGTGTTCCCCTGTTTATGTACCTGTCCATTAATGACAATGACATGGGCTGCATGCTGGGACAGAAAGACGATAGAGGCCAATAATGAGCTATCTATTAACTTAGCAAAAGATTCAGCAACAGTGAATACAAGTACACTCTGATTGAGAAGACTTGTTATGCTTTAGCATGTGCTTCCATGAGGTTACAGCATTACCTCCATGGTCACACAACCTATCTCATATCCCGCGTAGATCCTCTCAAGTACGTGTTCAGTAAGCCCATACTGAATTGTCGGCTGTGTAGATGGCAGTTGATCTTATAGCAATTTTACATCGTCTACGTGACGCAAAAGTCTATCAAAGGTCAAGCAATTGCGGATCAACTGGCCACCGAACCTGCAGGAGATTTCCAACCCTTGGAAACATACTTCCCCGATGAAGGGGTCATGACAATTCAGCAGCACCATCTGTACGATACATGCCATACGTGGAAAATGTATTTTGATAGAGCTGTTAACACAAAAGGCTATGGAGCTGGACCAATTCTAATATCCGGTACAGGGAAGAAGTATCCCGTCGCCGTCAAACTGTAGTTTGTCAGCACCAATAACACAACTGAGTATGAAGGCTATATCATTGGGCTAAAACTTGTTCGTTCAATGGGTATCAGGTGGTTAACTATTTTTTGGGATTCCGAATTGGTAATCAAATAATTCATAGGAATCTATCAAACTAAAGAACTACATTTGTTACCTTACCATCGACAAGTTTTACAGATAGCTTTGGAGTTCAAAGAAATCTCCTCTCTACACATTCCTCGTAATAGGAATGATTTTACGGATGCGCTAGCAACGTTGGCCTCCTTAATTCACATACCCAACAAGGAAAACATGCCAAGCATCACATTTACCCTACAAAAGGCCCTAGCCTATGGGAACTATGTTGGAGAAGTATCGGATGAGCTACCTCCCATCCACAACCCTTGGTATCAACATATCAAGGAGTATCTGCAAGATAGATCTACACCCGCTAAGGCGAGCCTGACTGAAAAGAGGCGGATCCATCTAACGGTATGAAATTCTACCTGAGCGAAGATGCACTCTACAAAAGAGATGCATGATTAGGTCTCCTCAGATGTTTGGACAAGGACCAAGCTTAGAGGCTCATGGATGAGATCCATGGTGGAGTATGTGGCCCACACATGAGCGGCCCTCTACTTGTTAAGAAAATCCTCAGAACATGGCATTATTGGCTTACGCTCAAAGCTGACTGTGATGATCACGTCAAGAGGTGCTATCAATGCCAAATTCATAGAAATGCTATCCACGCCCCTCCAAGGGAAATCCACAATATGAGTTCACCATGGCCCTTCTCAATGTGGGGAATGGACGTGATCGGGCCCATCGAGCCCAAAGCCAGTAATGGACATCGATTTATCTTCACCATGATCGACTACTTCACCAAGTGGGTAGAAGCAGCCTCCTTCCCCAGGGTTACTAAAGATTTCATCATTGCTTTCATCAAAAACAATGTCATTTGTCGATATGGACAACCAGAGGTAATTGTGTCAGACAATGCTAAGAACCTCAACAACAAAGTGATGAAGGAGTTATGCAGTAAATTCCACGTCAAACACCTTAACTCTGTCATCTACCGTCTAAAGATGAATGGTGCTATTGAAGTGGCTAATAAAAACATCAAAAAGATCATGCAAAAACTGTCTGCGAATCACAAAGGATGGCCTGACCTCTTGCCTCTGACTTTATTAGCCTACAGAACTTCAATTCATACTTCCACTAGGGCAGCCCCCTACTCATTAGCCTATGATATAGAAGCAGTAGTCCCCATAGAGGTGGAACTGGAATCCCTCAAAGTGTTGGTAAACACTCAGCTGGATGAAGATCAATGTGTACAAGACAGGTATCACCAATTGTCTTTAATAGACGAAAGGTGAATCACGACTATCTTCCATGGTCAGTTATATCAGCAAAGGATCGCAATATCCTACAACAGGAAATTCTGACTATGGCAATTTAAATAACATGACTTGGTTTTAAAGAAGATCATTGACAACAAAAATCAATCCAAGGGAAAATTTGCTCCTTACTGGGAAGGCTCGTTTGTTGTCAAGGAGGTATTGATAGGAGGTGCTCACAGATTGCAGCAAATGGATGGCGATGAATTTCCACATCTTATCAACTCAGACACCATGAAATGGTACTACATCTGAGATTACCATCAAGCAAACATTCTGGCTTTGGATCATCAGATCACAAGTCATTCCAGTTTTCTAACCCTTTTTCCATACTCTTCTGCCCCTCAGGGAAACATACACTTCAAACCAGCAGCCTAGTTTCACCTCATTTCAAACCTTTCATACAATTTTGGTTATCCCCCCCCCCCCCCCAGGGATTGAACCTTTCACACCTGCAGTTTATCCTAAAGACGGGATTAAAATTTTCTACGCTTGAAGTTTGTCCTGAAGATGGGATCAAACTTTTTCACACCTGCAGTGTGTCCTAATCATGAGATCAAACTTTCTTTTCCCCACAGTATAGCCTACACATGGGATTCAGACTTCTCTTCTACTGCAATTCGTTCTGAGGGGCGAACTACGTCGACCTGATCTCCTTGATACCCGGGAGTACGTAGGCAACCATATTATATATGGCCCCGTCGCAATAAAAATAACAACAAAAACATTTCTACCCTTTCTCTACAAAAAAAAATAACAAAAGCACTTCTACATCCTTCTTCATCAATAAATCTTCTACACCCATTTACACCCTTCACATTCAGCGTTGAACCTTTTACACCAAGTTCGAACTACGCAGACCTGATCTCCTCTTCAATAGGAGTACGTAGGCAGCCATTTATGGTTCAGTCTAACCCCCTACAAAAATACAAAAACTTGTCACATGGTACTGGGATCAAACTTCAATCCACCATATTTCATCGGCTTCAAACCATTGGGATGGAACTACCTAACCTCTCCTCACAAATAGGAGATCCAACGACCATCTAAGCTACGATTGTGCCTCAAAGAGCAACACCAATCCATAAGAGATGGAACTAACTGGGCTCCTCCTAAATAGGAGTACTGGCGACCATCTGTGGTACGGTTAATCTCAGAGAGGAAAAACCACACTCCTCTCCACATCTACATACAGAAACCAGTCCCAAGACACCAAAGATGGTACGGATACATAAAGATCAATGATCCATTTTGGAAGATCCTATGACGTCTCAATGTCCACACATCAAGGACGAGTTCAGAATGCATCAATATCACAAGCCCTGAAGAAACAGGAAAATATCAAGCAAGTATCAAGGCACAACTAAAAGGGAAGTGAATCAAAATATATTTCCCTGCCATATATAATACTGTTTGATATATACATATGTGTTGTACCTGATAAAATGGCTAAGCTAGTCTGTGTAGGAAAATACAAGTCTATCTACGAATTTGTGTGTATGCGGACTATCAGATCTAACATAGCATCCCTCTTCAAAGAAGGAGGTAACGCTGCAAGCTCCTGCCCAATGATATCTACACAAGCTAGCAGATCCAAGGATAACTGCATGGTGGCATGATGCTCATCAATGTATGCATTCATATTGGCAAGGATGTCAGTCGTAAGGGATCTCACTGAAGTACTGTCTGTGACGGCCACAACCCGGGCAGATAGGGTAGCATCCCACTCTACAATCAATGCATCTCTGGCTGATCTGGCCTCGTCTCTCTCTAATAGAGTTGCGTCTCTCCCATCAAGAGTTGTCAACATCAAGGCCCTAGCCTGATCTCTCTCAAAGGTCATCAAATGTAGACTCTGCTCCAGATATTGTGCTAAATGCTGAATAACAGTAGCACTCATAGTGGGAGAATTGATCACAAATGCTGGCAACCCAGTAGTCAAATCCTCATCGATGGGAATATCAGCCTCCTCCATAGGCTCCTCATCGTCGGAATCAGTCCCCTGCACTATGGATTCTACCGCAGCTGATGCAGCCTTTGTCTCCTTCCATGCGGAATACTCTGCAGAACAACCCGGATGACTGACAGAAAACTCAGTTAGCTCACGCTTATCCCAATAGGCATACAACCTAGATCTATCCTCTGGTGATAAATGGCGAGAAACGAAGTGCTGACTCGATGCCCCCTCAAAAGGATGGAAGTCCTGGAACTGGTCAAACTGACACATCACGACCAATGGGTGGTAAGTAATCATGCCTCTCAAACAAGCCAGATGAAGATAATCCATGCCCGGAGCATGAGTGATGAAGCTGTAGGGTGAGTTAAGCTCTGAACAAGGTAATATAACAAACAGATCTCCAATCCCTGCCAGGAAAGCTCACCAAGATGTTGCATCTATACACTCTGCAGGCTGAAAGGAGTATGACATGGCTATATCGTGGGTGAAATAATACCCATGCCATCTGAAAGTACCAATTGGTCTCAAGTGTGACATAAACCATACGTACAGCATGACCGAGTTGCCTATAAACACTCCCATCGGATAAGTGCAGTAATATGTGGCTGACCTCGGAGTCTCTGCTATAATCATCGGTATGATGGTGTGACCCTCCCTGAGAGCTCTCACGGCCATGATGACCCCTATGTCCAGCTCATCCATGTA